>CM033032.1:18622546-19330046 GCA_019207045.1 Branchiostoma floridae x Branchiostoma belcheri | reverse complement strand
TACTATCTATGTTAATTATATTTCAGCCATATGGTGAAATATATTGTATTCGTAATGTTTCTTCTTTCTTCTTCTTCTTCTTCTTCTTTCTCCTGTCAAATCTTCAAAACACGGTATCTCCGTTGTTCTTGAACCGAATGACTTGAAATTTGGCACAAGGCTAGAGTGGGCCAATACCCCCAGACATCTTTTTTTCTCATTTTTTTCATATCTGCCTTTAAAATGATTTTATTAAGTTTTTTTTTGTCGTCTTAAGGCCAAAACTGTATATTTGGGCCCCCTGTACCCTGGTATTATAACTGAATGAGCTGAAATTTGGCACAGATGTGCCTTGATAATTCCCCCATATAAAGTTAATATCACTTTTGGTGTACAGTATAACGAAATGCTTATTTTTGCGATTTTTTGGTCATTTTTTGACCAAAAAAGGACACTTTTGGCTCCTGTACCTTGGTTTTAGGATCGGATGAAATGTAGTATAGCAGTGCCCTAGACATATGCGCACATGGATTCATTAACACTTGAGGCATACAGTACAACAAAATGCTTAATTTTGCGATTATTTGGACATTTTATGACCAAAAACGTATACTTTTGGCTCTTGTGCTCTGGTTTTAAAACCAAATGACCTAAATTTTGGTAAAAGGGTGCACTAGATATTTGTTCAAATGGCATATGTATAATTTTTGTCAAATGATATATTTGGGGATTTTTTTGTCATTTTCCAATAGCCAGACGGGTCAATGACCGTAACAATAAAGCAATAAAACAAATTATAAGCCGACAAGGAAGGCAAGGACGCAGCCAGACAGGTTCATATGTGTTCGAAGTAGGCAAAGCTTAAGCCTGAAACACCCATGTGGGTTCTTTTTGGACCCCGGACATAAATTTTTAGATGCAATTTCAAAACCTTTGATCTGGAAAGGATCAAAAATCCATCGGCGACTGTCTCAATACTGTGGAAATTATAGATGAAAAGTCTGTATTAAGTTTGACTGGGGTATGAATGAGTTATGCAAATTATGCAGTTTTGACACCCACCAATAAACTACCTATCGTATGAACATAAAATTGTCATAGAATGATAACCTTAATAATTTATTATAACAACTTTTGTGTTATTATTATATTGTATCACAACATTATGACGTTCCACGACCCCATATCTTCGCCAAATTACCCTAACCTTTCTTTACAACTACTGTATTAATTCTGTTTGTCATTAATTATGCAAATAATGTTCTCATTTGCATACATCATATCAGTTGTTCATCTCCTCCACCAGACAACAAATGTACACAATCTGTGTTAAGAAAGAAGGCTATTATCACATTTTCTGATAATTCATGCAAATGAGATCTCATTTGCATAATTAACGTTCAACGATGTTCACCTGTACATTACTTCCAAATACTACAAGTAAGAAGTTCTTGTCAAATACCACACTGAAATTATAGCAGTTTCTCATTAATTATGCTAATTAGGTCTCTATTTTGCATAATTTATATCAATTAATATTCTTCTCCTTCTCAGTTACAAATGGCACATGTTGCAATAATGGAACTGAGTGTGTTTACAAAATGTACGAATTAATCATGCAAATTATATACCAATTTGCAAAATTAATATTTCATTGCATGAAGCATCACTTAAGCTATCTACATACCAAAAACCATAACAATCCGTTATTCCCTCTTGAGTTATTCTCTTTTTAAGTCTGTTGCTAAACCTGCCCTGCAGTTCCAAGGCTGCTAGGGGGCCCAAACCTACACCATTTACTCTCAGCATCAAGAGCTGTCTACCACTCAAAAATCATAGCCGCAGCACGTTCAGAACTTGAGATATTAATCCAGGAAGTTCCGCTGCAGTACCGTAACAGCTGCTAGGGGGCCCAAATTCTAATGGTTTCCAGGTCTCATCAAGACCTACCCACATGTCAAAGATCACTACAATCCATTTAGGCGTTCTTGAGTTATGTTGGTCTTCTACATGCATACATACATACAAACAAACCAACATATAACCTTCTCGGCGAAGGTAATTATAAATATTGAGTTTTACTGATGCAATAAAACAACTGTATTTTACAAAGAATCATTAAAAACTTCAGAATCTGTTGCCATGGCAACAAGTGAAAATAACTTTTTGCTCACTTGAATTTTTTGCTACCAAAATTCTGTGAAAATTTACTATCTTTGTTACCTCCATGAAAAAATGGAGGTATAGTTTTGAGTGTGTCTGTGTGTGTGTCTGTCTGTGTGTGTGTGTGTGTGTGTGTGTGTCTGTGTGCCCGCATATTGTGGTCAGCATAACTTGAGAATCTCTTGATGGACTACGATGATATTTGGTATGTGGGTAGGGGTTGGAAAGACGAAGGTCAAGGTCAATTTTGGGCCCCCTGGTGTGTGACCTTGGTACTGCAGCGCAACTTCCGGTTTTGCTATCTCGGTGTTCTGAACATGCTATGGTCAAGATTTTCAAGTATTAGATAGCTCTTGTGCTCAGGAAAAAATGACATAAGTTTGGGCCCCCTAGCGTCTAGTTTTGGGATAGCAGGGGCATTTTTGTCAAAAACTTCTGACGAGGATAACTCAAGAAGGGAATAACGGATTTTCATGATTTTTGGTATGTAGGTACCTTAGACAATGTTGTACAAGATAAAATACTAATTATGCAAAATAGGAGTACATTTGCATAATTAATGAGAATATTCTATCATAGCAGTTTTTTCAATGTATCTCTTGTCCCGTACGTGATATGGTCGTGACATTTGGGTGGTAGATAGCTTTTAGCGTCATGGCAAAGTGGGGCAAGTTTCAGTCCCCTAACATTCAATTGTGGAACTGCAGGGGCGTTTTTGTCAAGACACTCCAAAGAAGATAACTACAGAAAGGAACGACGGATTGCCTGCATTTTAGGCATGCAGGTAGCTTAGGCAAAGATGTTCATAATGATATACATGTTATGCAAATGATGACTGAATTTGCATAATTAATGAGGAAATTGAACAGTTCCATTGTTTTCAATAACTGGACCTCAATACATGTAACACATGTTAATTATGATAGGTGGAATATAAGCAGATACCAAATATGGTAATGAGGAACTTATTTGCATAATTTATGTAAAAATTGCAAAACCTCTTTATGATCAATAATGGGAATTTTATAATTGTGACATGTGAACGTTAGTCAATGATTAACAACACCATGCATACATTATGTTAATGTCTTAGTCAATTGCATGAAATTCACGAAAGCTTTAAATTTTCATGGAGGTATGAGGTCGCCGAACTCTAGTTAGCTTTAGCACCATTCAGGAGTTGTGGAGTTCAGGAGTTATGTGACATAAAACCCTAAACCGGCCTCAAAAATCCCCTCCGTGGTTTGAATAGGCTTAGTGCAAATCGTGGTCCTTCTGATTGTTTTTTATTAAGGCTTAAAATTAGTCACACAACAAAAGTAGCAATCCTTATTTGTTTTCCGAAAGGTGTAATTTCGGAGGAAAACTTGAGAAAATGTATGCTCTACTGGCGTAAAACATATGATTGCGATTGTCCGGCCTAAAAAACTGTAAGTCAACACCACTGGTCTGTTTTGCTGTATCACCGTGAAAGACACAGACATGCTTATGTAAACAGCGGGACGAGGAACAAAATAACTTGTAAAACTTCATGCAGAACACATCGCACACACAACGTACCACACGCAAAGGTGGTAACTCACTTCACTTGGGGCACCGGTGCGGCACTGCGGGGTTCGGAAGAGTACGCGACGAATTTCAGAGATAAAGAACGATTTTTCTTACGCTTTGTGTATTTTGTTGTCTTCTGAGTCATACTTTTACGCATAACGCAATATCCAGATTATACAAATTCGGTGTAGAGAACTAACCCCACAGTCTTTCACCGGTGCCCCAAGTGCAGTGAGATACCACCTTAATCCTATCCTACAGCTAAGATTTTGACTTTTCCCCCACCGCCAACGTGAGCTGTCATTATCAATAGGGATTATCTATGATAGGGATTTGCTTTCAAATTTCAAAGGTTTTGATTATCATGTGAAGGCAATGGAATGTATCCCAATTCTTTCTCACACACCAGTCGGTTTGGGCATGTGTAGTTTTCGTACTTTTGACGGGCTCTAAATGGTCCACTGGCATTTAACAAACGCTACATACCCACAGGGTATGCATCTTTGTTTAAGATAACACCAGCTGCACCGACCAAATAGATACAGTTTTCCGTGACCACGCAAGAAAAGAGCTCCCTCCAAGGACAAAAACAGAAAACTGTACCACTCAGACTCGCTCAGTTGTCCTATGGTTGGCATCTGTACTTCGAGGGCGGACTTTGGGAGTCGAAATTAGCATGGAGACCGTCCGAGAAGCCCGGATACGCCGTGGTAGCCGCTGGCTGTGTGTTGCGTTGGTTCTGGTTTGTTCTGCACCTGCTATAACAGGTGAGTGTGGATTTTAAATTTCTTAGTGACAAGTTGCCAAAACATGTAGTCTTCTTTAAGAATTGCATATTAATATCTTTGCCTAGACAAATGCCATTGCTCTGTCTGTCTTGCAGCTGCGGGTGCCGATGCGAAATCATTCCCCATTATTTGCTCCAGATCCACTGTCCTAACTTTGACATTAATTCAACGTTCGCACCTCCTCGACAGACTTGATAGTTTAAAGTTCCTGTGTGAAATGTTAAAACTTTATCTGGCATTGCTTTTGTTAACGTATTACTGAAAGGTTCACCCTTGCAAACGTCTTAAATAAACACTCAAATCCCTGTCATATCTCAACAATACGTACTTGAAACCAGACGTTTTCACAATTGTTATATATTGCATTTCAACGGGTATCTTTTATGTAAGGGTTAATGACCCGCCCCGAGGTGTATATGGTGTCACAACGCCTGGGCCTTTGCTATAACCACCGAATCAAAACCACCGAGTGAGCGAAGCGGTTTTATGAGGTAGTTATAGCAAAGGACCAGGTGTTGATACCATATACACCGAGGAACAGGCAGGTCATTAACTGTATTATCATAGACTAACCAAACGGGCAAACTCCTGTATGATGCATAGATCCCTTGGTACTATACGTGTGAATTCCTTTGTCGAATTTCTCAAAATTCACTGTTGTTCTTTTGTACATCGCTGTGGCTATTGACACACTCAGTGTGCCAATAGCCAAACAGGCTATTGACACACCGAGATGCCAGCCAGCCAATCAGAGCTTGTAACATGACTTTCCGACAATATTTTACACAAACAACAGTTGGTTAGACATTGTTCGGAAGATTAGACATAAGAATCTTTGAATCTTGGAATGAACGGACATATTCAAGTTATGTCCTACATTTGGATACCTGTTGATACAAGCCCCACCGTCTATGTTGGCCGGTAGCGTAGTGGATAGTGCAATGACCCGGGAATCCATTATACCAGCTCCGACCCCGGTTCGAGTCCGCGCTGGAAATTTTTTTTTTTTTCAATTGTCCTTTTACCTTTTTAAACATCCATTTGATATAAGAATATTTTAGTCTTGCGCATCAAAACCTACCTTTGAGACTTTTGTTCTGCATTTTCAAGAGTGCATGTTTAGGTAACGTTACGTTTATTTTTTTCAGCCGCAGATCGGCAGAATCCACCCGCTACGTTCTTATTTTGGACGGTACACTTATCTTCTTTTTTTAAAATTGGACCAAGGACCCCTGAAATAATAAAATGTGGGTTTTTCTAACCATATTTCTGCGGTATTTTTGCTCAAAATCCACTTTTATTCGGTCGAAGCGGCGCGGATTTCCCCGCCGCTATGTCATCCAAACATCCTTTAATAGCGGTTACGCGGTACTCGTAACATATCAGTCGATCTCGCTATGACGCTACAGAGTTTTTTTCACATTAAAGATGATTTTAGTAAAACAACAACTATAACTTCGCTTCACTTGTAATATAAGTTTTGAGGCCACAAATTCTCCCAAACGGCAGGAAATCGTCGGTAAACACAGCTGAAAACGTGTTCCAAAACAGAGCCAACATGATCACATGCGGTGACAGTAAAACTAGCACCATATTGTATGACAGATTCCGATGTTAAAAATGGTGCCGTAAACGCGTGAAAAATATCGTATTTTCGGTTGATGATGGACATAGAATGCCACTTGTATTTTCAGAGTGTTGACTGTCAAATATTATCGTAAGATTTTCTCATTTTATTGGTTTCTAGTGTAAAAAAATAGTGCACTGAGCGTGTCAATAGCCTGTCAGACTATCGGCACACTGAGTGTGTCAATAGCCTGTTTAGGCTATTGACACACTCAGTGTGTCAATAGCCTCGCTCTTTGTACACAGTCACTACACACATTCAGAAGGAGATTACAGATTGTATTTTGAAACCAAAATTTCCACAGAAAATATTCGTAACATTGCAGTCTTTGGCTTCTTAGAACAACAAAACCCGCTATCAATGTTAACAGAGGGAGCCATCCCCCCTTGCAGTCTGTACTTATTCTCTCAGCTCTGGCATATGTTTCGCTCCTTTTGATTGGCCAATGCCTGCATATCCTATACTTACCTGTGTATCGCTCCTTCTGATTGGTCAGGATGAATCGACACCGACACCGGTGCCGATTTGCATCAACACTGACACCGGGTCATGTGAGCAAAACTGCATCGATATGCTTTTTTGATACATAATTGTGCAATGCGCTGGAATAGACAATCCTATAGAGGGTAATTAATGTACGTGTATATCTATACAGTAACAGATAGATGTTCTTGTATTTGTCTACGTGGCTTGAATACTTGAATTCGAATGGCCCTTGTGTCTATATTTTATATACAAAAGTGAATATTACTGAATGCAACATTTTCTTACTCAGTTTCTAATCTTACAGCACACATGTGTACAATATATGTCTAAACTTTATAAAGTTATACACCAATGTACCGGTACAGAAAATTCAGGTACAGGTCCAGTTCAGGTCCAGATGACCAGGTCCAGGTCCGGACCTGAACCTGGACCTGCTTATCTGTGAAAACCTGTTAATGGTGATACTCAAAACTAGAAAGGCCGGTATTTGCTTAGGAGCAAATTCAGCTATTTTCACTCCGCTCTCCCCTTTATGCATAAATGAACTTTTCCAAAATTGAACTTGAAAAATCCAATGTGAGTACTGTACGGTAATCAAACTTTTATTTCTTTATTACAACACGCACACAGCATGCTAATGTTTCACACATTAACAAAGCAAGCACCGTTTTACTTAAAAAAAAAAAATTATGTCACAAACGGAAATTTTCTACAGATGCAACACGTTATGCGACCCTAAACGTTGGTATTACGTACCCACAGCAGACAATAGCGTGGTTATGATTCAAGTTTTCCTGCTTATTTACACAAGGCAAGGGCAATTACTGCACTTATTCAAGGTTGTCACAAGCATAACTAATCTTCATACAAGCAGACCTCTCCAAACAAACTGCACTACACTTTTAACTCTTTACCAAGATATGCTTATTAGCCGTTTTTAGCGAAGTGCAATTTAAAAAAAAATCCAATTGGATATCATGGCTGCACTGCAATTACATTATCATTACAAATACATATAAATGTATGCACATTGTATTCAGACAAAAAGGATCGCATTCTGTTTTTATACTTAGAGTTAATCAGCTAATACATTATATTGATGAACAAAGCTAATTAGCGACTGTATGTTTGCACGGAGTCTGTTTTGCATATCTAAATGTTTTGCATGCTTTTTGTCTGAAAAAAGGATGCAGCAATTGCAGTTATCATACGTCTGTTATAAACTTAACGTCCCATTTATTTTCCACATAAACTAATCAGTTTATGATTATCTAATTATTCTGATTAACTGTTTGTAGTACATGTGCATTACTAAATTACACAGTATATACCATGACGTGGTGTCTGAAAAGTCATAAAAACTTATTCATGTCTGTCATGAAATACAATGTTTGAACTCATGGTTGGTATAATAATATCTCTAATTGTCACTTAGTTTAATAGTTACAATATTGTCCCAAATAGCCTAATCATACATAAAGCTGGTGTTTCTGTCACAGTAACACTTCTTGTACGTGACTTTGCTATCCTCTCCTTGGTGTCTGTTGATGCCACCTTTGTAGCCAGTTGACTATTGTGTTCTCTGACAGGCCAGACTTTGTGGAATTAGTTGAGTTCGAGCACCCGACCAATAATGAATTTAGCACTGTCAAATTGACACCCTCTATCAAGGCACAACCCCACCTGTCTGCACAACAGTCCTGGTGGTGTATCCTCTTCCTCCAGTAGAAAATAGAATAGAATACAATAATTAGTATTTCCTTTGTGTAATTTCATGTACTGCCACCCAGAGTAAAAGGAAGATCCTTTTTGTTTGTTGATTAGAAAAAAAGCCACACCTGATTACATATTCTTGTACAACCAACCTGAATGGACAATTCACAACATAGTGTAACGTTTGTACTAGTAGATTTGCCCTTGAAAATCTGTACTATCATATAACGTTACTATGGAAGAGAACTACTGTACACTTTTCACCGATAATTAGTAGAATCATATCATAATGTTTAATTAGTAGAATTGTAAGATATACTCTGTAGTCTTTCTTTTTTCGTTGCAGTTTAAAGTTGGCCATACAAAATTGACTGTACTTTTTGTCGTGTCAATAAAGCTTGATGATACAATACTAGTACTGTCTCATCAGTCACTGCAAAGCGCAACAATATTCCATGCATGCGCTCCCACTTACCGCGGCATTCTGACGCTACGGTATCGCTTATCCAGACACTCTAAACGTGGGTAAATCAAACAAAAACTACACAATAACGACGACAAGTTACCCAAATTTGTTACTGCGTTTGTGTATTGTTGCCAATTTTAAGATAAACAGTACAATTTTTCACTTACTTTTCAACGGACTTCTTCCCGGCGACATATATGTACTCCCAGCCGCTAAGTTGAAAAACCCTTTCTCATTGGCTGTACCCGAGCTGACCAATCAGGTCATCGCGTCCGCTAAGTGTCGGGCGCATATTAGTTCCCTTCTTAATTCAATTAGCCACAATGCACAGCTGCAGGTAAACAGCTTACGTCACGCGCGGAAACGTCCATAACCATATATGGTGCAACGGACGCACGTGCAAACGTGACCATATATGGTTACACGCGCGAAACGCGAGCTCGGTGAAAATATGCGTAGATACCCCGCCAAATTGGCTTTTAAATGATTTTGAAGTGACGTTTGGCCAAAAATAATACCGGGGTCCTTTTAATAAGTATCTCACGCAGTATCATACCAACTTTCAAGTCATCTGGGCGTAATACCTGGGCACGGGAGACATGAATATACAGCCGGGCCAGAAAATGACCTTAAAACATCCCTAAAATCATTGTAAAGGTATCTATCAAAAAAATGAGAAAAACGGGTCTGGGTATTGGCCCACTGTACCCTTGTGCCAAATTTCAGGCCATTTGGTCCAGGAACGACGGAGAGGAATCACTTTAAAGGTCGCGACAGGAGAAAGAAAGAAAGAAAGAAAGAAAGAAAGAAAGAAAGAAAGAAAGAAGAAACCGTATGAAAACAATATTTTCACTCGAAGCGTACCTACGGTACGCGGAGTGAAAATAACAATGACCCATTTCGCTACAAAGGATTCTGTTTGGTGGAATACTTAACGTCCACTGACAACTCTAACTGCCTCTGTTTAAGACCAAATTTATCCATAGCACCTCAGTAAAGACGACTTACTCTTGTTATTTTCATTTTTCTTGTTATTGACCTTTAATCCCACAAACATGTGATCGCCTGCCGGTATTATCTGTTTATTTTCTAATCCGTCCAAAATCCGGTCTATGAGGTCCGCATGTTTTTCTGGACTGGTCGCAGAACAATCTCGCCTCGCTGGTGATCTCGCTCCCCCTGGGTGTTTATCCCCCTAAGATATCCTTATTATGAATGCTAGAAAAACACTGGTAGCGTACCTGTCTCTAAAAGCACATATGTTAAAACACACCTGCTCAGAGATACTTGAGGTTGGGGTACCTCTAGGCAAGGTGCATACAACAGAATATGCGTTATGTTAATACTTAATTGCACAATGAATACAGAGAGTTCTGCCTAGATTATCTATTGGAGACATATGTTGCTTGGGGACAGGTAAATACTGTTGTGTGTTGAGTCACTCCCCCCTAACCACCCCCAACTCCCCTCCGAACTATGTGGAGTGGTAGAGCCGAGAGGGGAGTCAGCCACGGGGGCAAGGGTTAGATCAAGCACTTTTGGAGGGAGTCCAGAGGGGAGATGGCAGTGTGTGACGAGACAAGCAGGATAAGTGGACTGTATCCAGATCGGGTTTCTTGTGAACTCTATCGGAACCTAACAAATACAATGAAATATGTCTTATGTCGAGACTCAAGTTTCCATTGTATCCGTTAAAAAAATAACTTTTCTACGCCATAAATAAAATTTTCTATTTGTTCCATAGGATGGGTGCAGGGGTGCCCAAGAGATGACATGTCTGTGTTTCCTTTTTTCTGTGAATACACATTTAACCCTCAAACACCCGAGTGGGGTCCATTTGGACCCCAGACGTACATTTTGAAGTGCCATTTGAAGATTTTTGATCTGAAGAAAAAATCCTTCCGTGACTTTGTCAGCCAATATGTGTTATACCTTCTCCTACGTTTTCGCAAAGATTGGTACAATAATGTAGAAATTATAAAGAAAGTTTGTGTTCAGTCCCTCTGGGGTCCAAACGGACCCCAGCAAAAATGTGCAGTTTTTAAAACAAACTTTGGAGGCTAACTCCTTAACCATTTACAGTATGACTACCAAACTTTCAGACAATAATAAGAATGTAATCTTAAATCATCACAAACATTTCTGTGTCATCAACATGTAATGTGACGACATTATGACGTCATTTGCCTAATCAGGGCGGCCATCTTGGATTTTGACCAATGACGTAATGAAATTAGCATAAATTATAAATCTTAAGTCAGGAAAATTACATTGCATTTCATAGAATTTAATTGTTGTCAGAAAACAGGTGTAGTTTACCAAGAAAACCTTGTTTAAATTGAAATTGTCAAATTTTGGCATAAATATGCCTCTTAGAATATGGTTGCCATGGCAACCCCCAAAACTGATAAACTTACTTTATTGACCGAAAACTTTTGCAAACAATATTTTGTGATAAATTACCAAGTTTCATAGCTTTAGCTCTAGCCGTTCATGAGTTATGCGACATAAATGTTGCTGAGGGCCTCAAAATTCCCCTATTTGTTCGGAATAGGTTTAGTGCAAAACGTGGTAACAGAATCCAAAATAATAAGGGAAAATCCATTTTGTTCCCTTTTTTCGGCTTCAAAACACAAAAATTAAGCCTTTCTTTTTATCAAAATGCAGCCTTCATGACTTGGTATTTGCATTTTTAAGAAACTTTCTTTAAAAAATCACAACTAGATGAGTATATATACTCAAACAAATCAATAATAATCCAGCCTAACCGAGGATATATAATGAATTAGAGTTTTGTCCAGCAGCTTGGAGGATATATACTCCGGCTGGAGGACGATATATACTCTGATAGAGTATAAATAGTCTGCGTAAAGGAGGATGGATACTCTGTCCGAAAGAGTATTTATACTCTGCCTGAAGGAGTATTTATACTCTGCCTGATAGGGTAGAGTATTTATACTCTGATAGAGGATGAATACTCTGCATAAAGGAGGACGGACCATGTGCCTGAAAGAGTATTTATACTCTGCCTGATAGAGGATGAATACTCTACATGAAGGAGAATGGTCCCTCTGCCTGAAGGAGTATTTATACTCTGCCTGATAGGGAAGAGTATTTATACTCTGATAGAGGATGAATACTCTGCACAAAGGAGGATGGACCCTGTGCCTAAAAAGAGTATTTATACTCTTCCTGATAGAGGAACATGAAGGAGAATGGTCCCTCTGCCTGAAGGAGTATTTATACTCAGTCTCTGCTTGAAATTTTACGTATTTATACGTTGCCTTAAAATCTCAGTAGTAGTCAGGGTGTTTTTTTTTTCTGAAAGTCTATTATTACACAATCACCAGTGATTTGATTATGATGTTCAATTTTGCGCGACACCTTTCACAAGGTAGGCGTATTCCTTTCAAACATATACATACATGACACGGTGTATAGAAAGCAGCTAATGTATATTTTACTCATCTAGGTAATATGAAGGGATGATAATTTTCGTAGATGCTATCAGTAAATACATGATCAATTGATAAGCTGCGACTATCAAAAGCGGCTGGAAGAGGAGAAATGGGCCAAATAGACGTATTAGTACTAGTATCATGTCAGAGGAGTTAGTCCGCTAAATGAGCAAACTGTACTCCTACAACGGACAAACCCCTCTGGTATGTTATCTGTCTATTTGAACGATTTCTTTTCTTTCCAACCGCTCCAGGAATAAAGGCTGATCAAAGGAAACGTAAAAAAAGTTCATGTTAGGCTAACACATTAAGCTAATCTTTACAGTTATAGCTGCGTTCTGCATACAAGGTACGCTCTCAATTCTAGCTTCATCTTGCAGCTGCTTCTTCCCTCAGCACGAGCGAAACTAGACCATCCTCGCTCACTACCTCCCTTCGTCCTTTCAATCCGTTGTTATTCTCTGAGCAGCAACCTGTAGCCAATGAATGAATGAAAAATGAAATCTCACCCCACATATTAAGCCTACGGTTTGAGAGAAAATATTGCTTTATCTTCAGTGCTATAGTAGAGAAAGACACTTGAATGCATGCATTGCACGTTTTATAGTATCACATAAATACATACAACAGTGTACAAGAAGAGCTCAAATTCATGTAGTGACTGCTGAGGACAACAGTCACAAATGCATATTCGACAAACCGATATAAGAAATGGAGCAGGTTGGAGACATGTTCCTAGAAACATTCGATATAAACAGTCAAAAGGAACAGCCATTTATCTTAATCTGCTCAGAAAGAAAAATAGGAATTTGTTACATAAATGTAGGTGTCCAAAATCAAAGTGATTTCAATTTTTCTCTGCCCCCTATCAATCAAGTCTATCCGTCATTTTATTAACTGTGGTCTAGGTGGACATATGCTACCTATTTCTTCCATTAGACAGCTTTCCAGACGTCCGTCGCTGACTCGAAGCGATCCGAAGATGTCTCCTAGGGGACCTGAATAAGTTTGTGGTGAGAACGCGGATACAGTAAGTCTATAACATCCGTGGCGCTCCTAACAATGTTTGTTGATAGCAAGTCACCAACTTTGTTAACCCCTATGGCACCATTACACCATGCGATTTGAAACAAACCTACAATTGCTTAACAAACGAGCAGGAAACGGACATTTCAAATGTAATTCAGTGTTGACCGTTGACCCTACCGAGTGACCACTAGTAGGAATAATGATTTAACAGGACACCTGAAGAAAATTCTATGTCATCAGCTCACTATAGCTCACTTGACACTTTAAGCTGAATAAGTCTTTGAAATCAGTCTTTTTTTAAACTGTAGGGATTACCCTTAGGCCTAAATGATTGAGAAATAAATAAGAAATTCTGAAAAAAAGCTACATAAGGGACCCTAATTGAAGTAATCTGTAACATATGACACAACATAAAGGTAATGGCAACAATCTCATGAAAAAGACAAAAGCTCAACACACAAATAAAACAAATGTGCCACTGTTTTGGTTGTACACACTACCCCCTAATCTAGTGAACCAACATTCCCAAACAATCGGAAAACTTCAAAACATTACAAGGCACATTAGCCGAGAATAGGCGACAAAGAAAATAGATTTTGATTCCAAAATTGAAACCCATTCAACGTAACACTGCGATAGATCTGCCTTTTAATTAAAACTAGAGATATATATGTGTAGTCACACATGCACACAGGGTCGCTTTTAAGCGTAATTTGTGCCAGGTGAAATTGTAGCTAGGCAATGTTAAAAAGCAGGTGTTAACATATATATACAGCCCTTGTAGTTAGAGGTCAAAGTGTGGGTGGGACAAGGGGGTGAGGCAGTTGGAAATGGTCTGTCCCAACCTGAACGCTCCATCCTTCTGCAGGAAGAAATGGACTGTCCCCACCTGAATAGACCCCCCAGAAATAAGAAATGGACTAGCCCAACCTGAATAACCCCTACTTCAGCAAGTTCTAAGTGCTTGAGACACACGTACACACGAGGTACATTGTACGAGGGACGCTCGACCAAACAGTGCACGTAATACAGCTTGCCGTCCGTTTATTTTTATTACCTACATAAGTTATGGAGATTATCGTCAAAATTTGCATTATCAACATCTTGCTACATTCCTCTTTACTTAAGGAACATACTGTATGAATATCGAAAGTGTAACAGCTTTTTGTAATTTTGAAATTGATATGCAAATTATTACCTCATTTGCATAAATTTAACATCTCATGGTAATCTTGATAACAATTATATTGGACGAAAAGATTAAACACCTATCATTTAACAGTAATGTTTAATTAGTAGTTTTCATTGGAAGTTATGATAATGAGCTCCCTCAGAGATACACTATATAGGAATTATAGCAATTATCTATTCAAATAAAATAACAACATATATTCCGTCAAATCAGAAAAATAACTCATATTAGTCCTTACGTATTGATAGAGAGGAGCTCCGGTGTAATTTTTCCGACCACTACTATATCTACGTGACTCAACCTCTGCTTGGAGAGTAACCCAGGCTAACAACACCACCGCTGGACTCCTAGCTCCACATGCCGGTAGCTCATTTGGCCCAGCGGGGTGCGAACTGCTAAGTACCACTGAAGTGACACACGACTTCCAAACAGATCTGTCTCGTCATTAGCCTCCATAGCGGGCCTTCTGGGTCTTTTTGTCTTTGGGCTCATAAAACACTTCTGCTGCATATTTGTATCTTTGTTATTCTCTATCTTATTGCAATAAAAGCAGGCTTTGAATCCAGTATATCATCACAAACATTTATTCTATCGGACACAAAGACTATCGATCTAGTAAGTTACAGTACTTACACACATTTAGCCCCTTAGCCTTTAGTTAGTGAACCGCCCCTGGTTGGAACCCTTCCTATCATCAACGGAACTCCCCCTTGACTGTTGCGTATGGTATGAAGCCTGGTATGAAGGTAACGCCTCCTTTCATGATGTCACGAGCTACGTTACTTCTGCCCCGGTGACCAATCACTGGTATTCTCTTTGGCACTTCAAAGTCATGCAAAGCTAACTGGTCACCAGAAAAACCCCGGTCTACTGCATACCAAACTCATATAGAGTGAGACCAACATCATGTAAATGTCCGCTGTGCTCCGACATGAAAGCGGACATGGCCAAATACTGAAATAGTGGAATTGTGGGAAAGCTTGGCTTGTTTACACCAGGCGATAATCTTTCAATTTCTTGGCAGGCGAAACGGAGAGGGTAATCCACGTGACCCGATGCTGGTACCACAGCAAAGTCCCTCGAGCCCCGTACATGCTCGCGCTCAACTTGATTGCACCACCAGTCCAAATTTCAAGTAACTTGCTATGTGTTTGAATCTTGATATATATATATATCCGAACGACGAGGCTTTAAAAGAAAACTGTATCCTTGAGAGTCGCCCGGAACAACTTATAATTGTGCTGGGACTATCGCATCCTTCCAAACAGCTAAGCTTTGACTGTATCTGTTACCAAAACACTTCCAGATGCCCGCGCACATAATAACTGTCATCTGAAGTCAGAAATTCAGGTCAAGATTCGACAAGTAAATGGAATCACAACCGCACTCTACAACTAGAAAGTGTTAGAAAACCCACAAAGGCAAACAGTGACAATCAACTGATGAGAGACCGTCCAAACTTGGAACTCAGAAGTCCTACCTGCCTTGTAACGATCTACACTACCCAACTCGACCCCCCCCCCCCTTCTCCAGCTTAACAACATATCGTCTCCCCAAAGAACATGTCCATAAGTTTTATATACATCAAGAGGATCACTGTATAATTTCAGAAAGGAGTTCTACATACCAAAGAACATTGTGGAGCTGTCCATTCAGAAGCAGGCGTGTATCGCTAGAAATGTCGTTTCCCATGAAGATAAGGTTTGTCCGCTCAAGGTACGCCCTCGTCTCTCCGTTGCCAGGATGCAATTTTGGCACGAAGATACTGCAGTGGGCCACGAAATAAGTTGAACTCGAATCAACATAACTCTTTTAACTGTGAGAAAGGATATGGACCCCATGGCTTGACCTGTAGCTTATCTGCACTGTTGATCACTGTTTCACCGTACCAGTTCGGCCCCCTAGCCTGTTGATGACCCCGGCCCGCCAGATGTTGGCCCGCCCGCCGCCGTGTCACACTGAAAGGTGACCCAGGCTTGTCTTACAAGACCCTATTCTTCAAGCAGATGTTGGGTTAGTGAGGAGGAAAAGCGCTGGTCGGGATTTCGGAGACAGCGGCTACTGCTATACTCCGACCCGATCCCCGATTGGATATTATGTGTGAAGCGTTTCTGCAGGTTTCTGTTTGCCCGTGTTTTTTTCTGACAGGTGAATGTTCAATTCTACAGTTAAACCTACCCGAATAAACTCTACTCTACGCTACACATATAAGACATATAGGATCATATAAAGTAAATAGGAGAAGGTGAGGACGGAAACAGATTGAAGTGTCGGAGGGAAACATAGACATTACCTTATTGTTACAACACGGCTGATATCTATTATCAAATGTCATGGTCAAGCCCTGTACGTGTATTTTTACTTGTCGACATGTGTACACTTCACACATTTCCAAACGTACACATCTGAACTGTACCCATTACTAAAAAGCGTCGTGGTGGGTTATCTGTTGCGGTTAGACGACCTTAGACGTTAGAACTCACGTTGAAAAATTACCGTGAATCTCAGAGCCAGCTTTATGAGAAGCTCCGGCTGGTTTTGTCATACTAAAATTTATAAGGGGAGGTTTGGCTCTCAAATTTTTGCTGGTTTTGTCATACTAAAATTTATGAGGGGTGGTTTGGTTGTTGCAGATTTTTACCTTGGTCGGTCCTCCTGTTAATTATTCAACCTGTACATTGCGGTTAGACGCTATATGTATGCCTACCAGCATAACTCTTTAACCAGAGGTTTGACTCTGAGTGGGGACTAATGCTAGGAGGCATAAGTCCGCAGCAAGTAAATTTTATTGATGACATCCTCTGCAGACTGGAAAAAAACTCAAGATGGGAAATGTTCAAGATCGACACGATAAACGTTGTAACAAGAAGTAAAGTGACAAAATATGGCATTAAAACCAACAAGGCATTCGTCCCTCTAAGTCGTTCACTATAGTTTAGTCAAAGTGACACTAGTGACAGTGTGATGCGGTAGACAAGTATTAATAACCATGTTGGCAACTACACTCGTTACTTTTATAAATGTTGGTGCCACTGTTACAACTATAATCCATCATGTTTCACATCTACAACTACAGTCAAGGCTCTAGTGTCGATTCTAGTGCCAATTCTACATACAATTCATAGGTTACAACACAACTTATTTGCCCATTTTGGTCTGTCTGCGGTCTGACCATCCCTAAAACCAGGCGAAGATTGACGAGCCCGTCGATGTCATCCATAAAATTTACTCGCTGTGGCCTGGAAAACAGGCACCCAATACAGGGCGGATAGACGGCCGGTGACACCAGTAAAAGGCCAGACCCGAAACCAAACCTAGCATTACTTCCCACGCAGAGGTTCGGCTGCGGCTCCGGTTGTCGACTTATTTTCGGCCCCGGATTTTCCCTGAATAGTTTGGTCGACAACACCTTAAAGAAAAGGAGCCGAACTTCTACTTCGAGAGTAGGATATGATTTTTTTGCCAATTCTTAAAAGTGTGGAAATGACTTATGTAGTTTGCAGCCCAACGGAGGAACTTTAGTCTTCCCCAGGGGCAGGTCAAATTTCCTTGGCTTCTTTTATTCCAAGGTGTTTATGCTAGTTTATGCTGCATGGTAGCCAGACTTTTTCAGGGGTTGTACAGCCCAGCCACCAAATTGAACAGGAATTCAGCATAGCCTCCTGGGTACAAATGACTTCAGTCAAGGGTCATTACTCTCCAGCTCGGCTGTTTTTTTTTTTAAGTCGTTTTTATCGGGCTTGCTATTGAAACACTAGAGGAAAGTAGAACAGTTTTTTTTAAACCCCAAACTCGCTCCCGGGATTTAAAACCGTGACCTATCGCGACCAAATTCTAAGCATTAAGTTCATGTAAATATGGTAGAAACGTTTGAATGTTGTCGTCTTAAATTAGGACGGTATCTTTCTCGCGAGTGCCAGCTTGCTTGGGTGCTTCACAACAGCTGTTTACTGAATTGTCCGTTTTTTTTTTGCAATAAAAAGATAACAGCAATTCCCCCAGGCCTATTTCCCGTGGTCAAACGACAACAATACCTTGCCCTAACGCCTGTTGTACAACCCCTGAAAACGTCCAACACAGCCGTGAGCAGCCTAGGAATGTCCTGCCACTAGGGAAAACAAGTTCGTCTGTTGGGGCTGCCATCAGCCGTCCCTGGATGTTCAATATTAGCCCCCAAAAGATCCTTTCCTCCTTTTCAAACAGAAGTTCAACTTAGGCTGGTTTTGACGTGTTTCTGTTTGACCTTTGAATCATTTTGTCCCAGTCAGCCACGGTATGTTTCCTTTGATTTTATAAACAAGTAAGAAAAATGCTGGTAGTCATACATATAACGTCTAACCGCAATGTACAGGTTAAACAGAGGACCGACCAAGTTAAAAATCTGCCACAGCCAAACCTCCCCTTAGAAATTTTAGTATGACAAAACCAGCCGGAGCTTCTCATAAAGCTGGCTCTGAGATTCACGGTAATTTTTCAACGTGAGTTTTCCTCCGACGCTTCAATCTGTTTCCGTCCTCACCTTCTCCTATTTACTTTATATGATCTTATATGTGTAGCGTAGAGTAGAGTTTATTCGGGTAGGTTTAACTGTAGAATTGAACATTCACCTGTCAGAAAAAAAAACACGGGCAAACAGAAACCTGCAGAAACGCTTCACACATAATATCCAATCGGGGATCGGGTCGGAGTATAGCAGTAGCCGCTGTCTCCGAAATCCCGACCAGCGCTTTTCCTCCTCACTAACCCAACATCTGCTTGAAGAATAGGGTCTTGTAAGACAACAGTCACCTTTCAGTGTGACACGGCGGCGGGCGGGCCAACATCTGGCGGGCCGGGGTCATCAACAGGAGGGCCCCAATGCCCTTTTGCGAAGAGCGTAATCGGCCGTTTTAATTTTACGTAGAGCGTAGACTGATCGCTTAATTCAACGTAGAGCGTAATCGGTGCATTTTGCGTAGAGCGTAATTGACTCTTTTACTTCTACGTAATGCGTTGTAGCTCCCCGGAACTTACCGTAAAACGTAATGGATGAATTGCGCGTATAGCGTAATCAAACCTGCCCTAACAATTGCCCTTAGTCCCGTCAAAATGCAGGAAATTACGTTTCAGAGGGTCGAGATTTCAAATTTTCCGTGGACCTCCTTTGCGACGCCCCGCACAATCTGCCCTCAAAAACTTAAATTGTATTTTTAATAGAAATGGCATTGAAGATTCGTCGATGAAGGTTAGACATCCAGGTAATAAGATACGCCAAAACAGTTACTCCAGCAAAATCATATCCAGTTGCTTAAGTGAGTAACTGTTTTTGGCGGCATTAAGTATTGCCTAGGAGAATATGTTGCCCCCCCCCAAAAAAGCAAGCTGAAACCTTGTGTATTTTTTGATGATGGAAATGTCATTAAATCGAGCTAGTCTAACGGCAAAATGCGAGAAATGGCGTTTCAGAGAGTCCCGATTTCAAAATTTCGGCAGACCTCCCTGTCCCGCGTCTACGGCACAGAACAATATGTTGCGGGAGCGTCACTCTCAAAAATATATTAAACAAATAGAAATTTTACTATCGTACTTAGCTTAGTTTACAAGCAGAATGTGGCCCCCAAATGCAGGATATGACGTTTTAGACGGTCAAGATTTCAAAATTTTCTCCGGACCTCCCTAGCGATGACTTGCGCCTCGGGCGCTAACAACGACATTGTGAGTATTTGTGTGGGTCATCGCCCTCAAACATCTCTTTCTTGACAAAAATGGCATTAAATTTAGCATAGTCTTCCAGCAAAATTTGTTCCTAAAAATACATAAAATGGCATTTCAGAGGGTGAAGATTTCGAAATTTCCCCAGACAAACTTTGCGACAGCTCGCACCTTCGGTACTCGAAATCGTGAAAATCGCTAAAACTATGTGTCTTTCTAACGGAATTGTCATCAAACTTAGCTTAGTCTGACAGCAAAATTTGCCCATCAAAACGCGGGAAATGGCGTTTTAGAGGGTCAAGATTTCAAATTTTTCCGGGGAGCATGCCCCCGGACCCCTCTTGGATTGTCGTGCCTCCGGCGCGACGGGTTGCGCCAAACTACATCTGTTGTAAAATTCTGTTAGGAAAAGTTCGCCCCCCCCCCCCAAACGATATTTCCTGCCGCCGCCTCCGCAGAGATGATGCCCCTACTGTGCTTGGTAATAACAATTTCCACTCCACGATAGTTCTGGGAAAGTACGAATTTTTGAACACATCCATCCTAGGTTGGCAACTCTGGTACTTGAAGGCATGACTGTTTCTTGTTCTTTTTTGAGCTGGTATTAGATACTCATCAGTCGGTACGTCCACCAGTTTATTGGTCATTTTGTACATCATGAAAAGTCTGGACATTTTCCTTCTGTCTTCAAGTGACATCCACTGCAATTCTGTTTTAATTTCTAGTCTGCAAGAATATGTTGCCCCTCAAATGCAGGAAATAGCGTTTGAGAGGGTCAAGATTTCAAAATTTTCCCGGGGAGCATGCCCCCGAACCACCCTAAGATTGTCGCGCCTTAGGCGCTCAAGATGATGAAAATTCGGTCAGCAATATAATTTTTGCGCCCCCGAGTTAGAAATTTGCTGCCGCCGCCTCTGCCGCCGGTTACCATGAATACTTTTAACTCAACTTTTGTACCATCTTTGACACAAACGCTCAGTCGCTCGGTGATGAGTTCTGCATAATGGGTCCATAATGTGTGGGGAAGCTTTCGAATTTAGCGTAGAGCGTAGAGAGGCTTCCTGAATTCAGCGTAATACGTAGCCGGCCATCAGAATTTAACGTAGAGCGTTGTCGGGACCCCCCCATTGGGGCCCTCCAACAGGCTAGGGGGCCGAACTGGTACGGTGAAACAGTGATCAACAGTGCAGATAAGCTACAGGTCAAGCCATGGGGTCCATATCCTTTCTCACAGTTAAAAGAGTTATGTTGATTCGAGTTCAACTTATTTCGTGGCCCACTGCAGTATCTTCGTGCCAAAATTGCATCCTGGCAACGGAGAGACGAGGGCGTACCTTGAGCGGACAAACCCTGCTGTAACAAATATGGAGAACATTTGATCAACGGTCAGCAGGCGCGCTGGCGCCTTATCTTCATGGGAAAAGACATTTCTAGCGATACACGCCTGCTTCTGAATGGACAGCTCCACAATGTTCTTTGGTATGTAGAACTCCTTTCTGAAATTATACAGTGATCCTCTTGATGTATATAAAACTTATGGACATGTTCTTTGGGGAGACGATATGTTGTTAAGCTGGAGAAGGGGGGGGGGGGTCGAGTTGGGTAGTGTAGATCGTTACAAGGCAGGTAGGACTTCTGAGTTCCAAGTTTGGACGGTCTCTCATCAGTTGATTGTCACTGTTTGCCTTTGTGGGTTTTCTAACACTTTCTAGTTGTAGAGTGCGGTTGTGATTCCATTTACTTGTCGAATCTTGACCTGAATTTCTGACTTCAGATGACAGTTATTATGTGCGCGGGCATCTGGAAGTGTTTTGGTAACAGATACAGTCAAAGCTTAGCTGTTTGGAAGGATGCGATAGTCCCAGCACAATTATAAGTTGTTCCGGGCGACTCTCAAGGATACAGTTTTCTTTTAAAGCCTCGTCGTTCGGATATATATATATCAAGATTCAAACACATAGCAAGTTACTTGAAATTTGGACTGGTGGTGCAATCAAGTTGAGCGCGAGCATGTACGGGGCTCGAGGGACTTTGCTGTGGTACCAGCATCGGGTCACGTGGATTACCCTCTCCGTTTCGCCTGCCAAGAAATTGAAAGATTATCGCCTGGTGTAAACAAGCCAAGCTTTCCCACAATTCCACTATTTCAGTATTTGGCCATGTCCGCTTTCATGTCGGAGCACAGCGGACATTTACATGATGTTGGTCTCACTCTATATGAGTTTGGTATGCAGTAGACCGGGGTTTTTCTGGTGACCAGTTAGCTTTGCATGACTTTGAAGTGCCAAAGAGAATACCAGTGATTGGTCACCGGGGCAGAAGTAACGTAGCTCGTGACATCATGAAAGGAGGCGTTACCTTCATACCAGGCTTCATACCATACGCAACAGTCAAGGGGGAGTTCCGTTGATGATAGGAAGGGTTCCAACCAGGGGCGGTTCACTAACTAAAGGCTAAGGGGCTAAATGTGTGTAAGTACTGTAACTTACTAGATCGATAGTCTTTGTGTCCGATAGAATAAATGTTTGTGATGATATACTGGATTCAAAGCCTGCTTTTATTGCAATAAGATAGAGAATAACAAAGATACAAATATGCAGCAGAAGTGTTTTATGAGCCCAAAGACAAAAAGACCCAGAAGGCCCGCTATGGAGGCTAATGACGAGACAGATCTGTTTGGAAGTCGTGTGTCACTTCAGTGGTACTTAGCAGTTCGCACCCCGCTGGGCCAAATGAGCTACCGGCATGTGGAGCTAGGAGTCCAGCGGTGGTGTTGTTAGCCTGGGTTACTCTCCAAGCAGAGGTTGAGTCACGTAGATATAGTAGTGGTCGGAAAAATTACACCGGAGCTCCTCTCTATCAATACGTAAGGACGAATATGAGTTATTTTTCTGATTTGACGGAATATATGTTGTTATTTTATTTGAATAGATAATTGCTATAATTCCTATATAGTGTATCTCTGAGGGAGCTCATTATCATAACTTCCAATGAAAACTACTAATTAAACATTACTGTTAAATGATAGGTGTTTAATCTTTTCGTCCAATATAATTGTTATCAAGATTACCATGAGATGTTAAATTTATGCAAATGAGGTAATAATTTGCATATCAATTTCAAAATTACAAAAAGCTGTTACACTTTCGATATTCATACAGTATGTTCCTTAAGTAAAGAGGAATGTAGCAATATGTTGATAATGCAAATTTTGACGATAATCTCCATAACTTATGTAGGTAATAAAAATAAACGGACGGCAAGCTGTATTACGTGCACTGTTTGGTCGAGCGTCCCTCGTACAATGTACCTCGTGTGTACGTGTGTCTCAAGCACTTAGAACTTGCTGAAGTAGGGGTTATTCAGGTTGGGCTAGTCCATTTCTTATTTCTGGGGGGTCTATTCAGGTGGGGACAGTCCATTTCTTCCTGCAGAAGGATGGAGCGTTCAGGTTGGGACAGACCATTTCCAACTGCCTCACCCCCTTGTCCCACCCACACTTTGACCTCTAACTACAAGGGCTGTATATATATGTTCACACCTGCTTTTTAACATTGCCTAGCTACAATTTCACCTGGCACAAATTACGCTTAAAAGCGACCCTGTGTGCATGTGTGACTACACATATATATCTCTAGTTTTAATTAAAAGGCAGATCTATCGCAGTGTTACGTTGAATGGGTTTCAATTTTGGAATCAAAATCTATTTTCTTTGTCGCCTATTCTCGGCTAATGTGCCTTGTAATGTTTTGAAGTTTTCCGATTGTTTGGGAATGTTGGTTCACTAGATTAGGGGGTAGTGTGTACAACCAAAACAGTGGCACATTTGTTTTATTTGTGTGTTGAGCTTTTGTCTTTTTCATGAGATTGTTGCCATTACCTTTATGTTGTGTCATATGTTACAGATTACTTCAATTAGGGTCCCTTATGTAGCTTTTTTTCAGAATTTCTTATTTATTTCTCAATCATTTAGGCCTAAGGGTAATCCCTACAGTTTAAAAAAAGACTGATTTCAAAGACTTATTCAGCTTAAAGTGTCAAGTGAGCTATAGTGAGCTGATGACATAGAATTTTCTTCAGGTGTCCTGTTAAATCATTATTCCTACTAGTGGTCACTCGGTAGGGTCAACGGTCAACACTGAATTACATTTGAAATGTCCGTTTCCTGCTCGTTTGTTAAGCAATTGTAGGTTTGTTTCAAATCGCATGGTGTAATGGTGCCATAGGGGTTAACAAAGTTGGTGACTTGCTATCAACAAACATTGTTAGGAGCGCCACGGATGTTATAGACTTACTGTATCCGCGTTCTCACCACAAACTTATTCAGGTCCCCTAGGAGACATCTTCGGATCGCTTCGAGTCAGCGACGGACGTCTGGAAAGCTGTCTAATGGAAGAAATAGGTAGCATATGTCCACCTAGACCACAGTTAATAAAATGACGGATAGACTTGATTGATAGGGGGCAGAGAAAAATTGAAATCACTTTGATTTTGGACACCTACATTTATGTAACAAATTCCTATTTTTCTTTCTGAGCAGATTAAGATAAATGGCTGTTCCTTTTGACTGTTTATATCGAATGTTTCTAGGAACATGTCTCCAACCTGCTCCATTTCTTATATCGGTTTGTCGAATATGCATTTGTGACTGTTGTCCTCAGCAGTCACTACATGAATTTGAGCTCTTCTTGTACACTGTTGTATGTATTTATGTGATACTATAAAACGTGCAATGCATGCATTCAAGTGTCTTTCTCTACTATAGCACTGAAGATAAAGCAATATTTTCTCTCAAACCGTAGGCTTAATACGTGGGGTGAGATTTCATTTTTCATTCATTCATTGGCTACAGGTTGCTGCTCAGAGAATAACAACGGATTGAAAGGACGAAGGGAGGTAGTGAGCGAGGATGGTCTAGTTTCGCTCGTGCTGAGGGAAGAAGCAGCTGCAAGATGAAGCTAGAATTGAGAGCGTACCTTGTATGCAGAACACAGCTTTAACTGTAAAGATTAGCTTAATGTGTTAGCCTAACATGAACTTTTTTACGTTTCCTTTGATCAGCCTTTATTCCTGGAGCGGTTGGAAAGAAAAGAAATCGTTCAAATAGACAGATAACATACCAGAGGGGTTTGTCCGTTGTAGGAGTACAGTTTGCTCATTTAGCGGACTAAATCCTCTTACATGATACTGGAAATGCATTTAAGTTCGCGGGGATTTAATTTCGCGGTAGCGGGAAAATTGACTTTTCGCGGTGGTTTTAATTTCGCGGTAGCACCATGCACTGTAATCCCTTACTGTTATTGAAAAATGTTCGCGGTGGTTTTAAATTCGCGGTGAAGCGGCCGCCGCGAAAACCGCGAACATTAATCCACCGCGAAAATTTCTGCATTTACAGTACTAATACGTCTATTTGGCCCATTTCTCCTCTTCCAGCCGCTTTTGATAGTCGCAGCTTATCAATTGATCATGTATTTACTGATAGCATCTACGAAAATTATCATCCCTTCATATTACCTAGATGAGTAAAATATACATTAGCTGCTTTCTATACACCGTGTCATGTATGTATATGTTTGAAAGGAATACGCCTACCTTGTGAAAGGTGTCGCGCAAAATTGAACATCATAATCAAATCACTGGTGATTGTGTAATAATAGACTATCAGAAAAAAAACACCCTGACTACTACTGAGATTTTAAGGCAACGTATAAATACTCTTTCAGGCAGAGACTGAGTATAAATACTCCTTCAGGCAGAGGGACCATTCTCCTTCATGTTCCTCTATCAGGAAGAGTATAAATACTCTTTTTAGGCACAGGGTCCATCCTCCTTTGTGCAGAGTATTCATCCTCTATCAGAGTATAAATACTCTTCCCTATCAGGCAGAGTATAAATACTCCTTCAGGCAGAGGGACCATTCTCCTTCATGTAGAGTATTCATCCTCTATCAGGCAGAGTATAAATACTCTTTCAGGCACATGGTCCGTCCTCCTTTATGCAGAGTATTCATCCTCTATCAGAGTATAAATACTCTACCCTATCAGGCAGAGTATAAATACTCCTTCAGGCAGAGTATAAATACTCTTTCGGACAGAGTATCCATCCTCCTTTATGCAGAGTATTTATACTCTATCAGAGTATATATCGTCCTCCAGCCGGAGTATATATCCTCCAAGCTGCTGGACAAAACTCTAATTCATTATATATCCTCGGTTAGGCTGGATTATTATTGATTTGTTTGAGTATATATCCTCATCTAGTTGTGATTTTTTTAAGAAAGTTTCTTAAAAATGCAAATACCAAGTCATGAAGGCTGCATTTTGATAAAAAGAAAGGCTTAATTTTTGTGTTTTGAAGCCGAAAAAAGGGAACAAAATGGATTTTCCCTTATTATTTTGGATTCTGTTTGGTCCTTCTGAACTTTTGCATAAATTATGATAATGAGTTGGAATTAGCAACACCTTAACATCTCAAAATCTTTCTCTTACATTGACGAAGCAATGTGTATACAATGATCGCCGATAAGAAATGGTACTGAGAGTTTATGAACAAAACATTTTGGGGTCCGTTTGGACCCCACTCGGTCATTTTAGTCGCAAAAAAAGGTCGGGTGCTTGAGGGTTAAACTGTGAACTGAGTGCCTCTGCTTTTGTCTCGCTGTCACCAATAATGGCGCTCCCCACCTTTACAGTGGCTACCCCGACAAGGTCCCTCATCGGGCCTTTTATGTATGACCAGAAAGTTTTGGGGTTTGTCAGATATAGCTTTTCCCAGTATGTTCGCCACATATTTTGAGTGTGCTACTCGTATTTCTTGTATTTATTCCAGTCCTCCTCTTGTTCTGTTCTCTTAGCTTTAGTACAAAGACGCTGTTTCTTCCGATAGTGCCTTCTTAAGTTTCGGTTAAACCAGGGCAAGTTGCGTCTGCTTGATGTCATTTGTCACTAGGAATGTGCTTGTTCATTGGGTTCTTCATTTTGCCTTTGAAGTCATCCCATTTCTATGTCACTGACATGTCTTTTGTTCTCATGTTAAAGTTTGTTGCATAGTCCTCAAGGTCATTGATGATAGCCGACTAACTTATGTTAACGGCACTTCTAACAAAGTAAAGTCAATAACGCACACAGGTGTACATGAATCGTCATCATACGTATAAACAGGCGATATGAAAAAAGGATAATGCAAACAGTACAGTAAGATATAAAAAACTGCTTTTCAACAAGATCTCTCCAGTGTCACTAACGAAAGAAATCGGATGTTATCTAAAACGTCTGACCGATTCCAAAATCATATCCAGCTGCTTATGAGTAACTTTTTTTGCGTATTTCATTACCTGTATGTCTAACCTTCATAGAAGTAGCATAAGATGAAGTTAAAAATACGACTTGATAGAAATATGATACAAAATGTTCTTCACACATCAATTCTACCTTAGATTTTGTTAAAATTAAAGCCTAACCAACCGCTCCATATGTTTCTCCAGGTGTAGTAGACCTCATCATCGTCAGTAAGTACCAGTTCTACGATGAGTCAGCGGACACTTGGTTGTACTGTTACTACACGGGTAGTCTCCTCAACCAGAATGGGTACCAGTTCGGCGTAGAGGTAGACACTGGCGAAGGAACTATATTTACAAGATGGAGGGGAAGTGGTAGTGTAACAGGAGGCAAAAGTACGAGACTCTTCGCTCGCGCTGGCGACTTCCGGGTCGGAGCATTCTCCTGTCAAGTACGTGACGGAAGTCAAACTGAAAAGGCCATCACTTTCAAAATGAAGTCAGAGGGTGGGTACACAACAATTTGTAAAATAAAAAGATATCTGTTACTCAAGCAACTGAATAGATTTAAAAAAAAACCGGCCAGAAGTTTCAGGTAGTATCCACTACATTACCCCAAAAACTATAAATTGATGTGGAAAAAAATTGTCTAATAAGAAACGAAAAGAAATACAAGAAATGCAAGGCTAATACTAACTAGAAAGGCCGACATTTGCTTGAGAGCAAATACAGCATATTTCAGCCATACCCGTTCCCGAGAAACATTTAACTGTTCCAAAACACCCCTGCGCGAAAATGGAACATTTTAACAGTAACTTTGAAAGGCCGACATTTACTTATGAGCAAATGTACCATTTTCACTCCGCCCCTCTGCCCATGCAACAGTGCTCTTTCACAATCACACACATGGAAAAATTAAACATTCAAAAATGGAGATTTCTGTGGTCTCGTATTACAACAGAATAACATGGAATTTGCTACAAGGGTGCCCTCGACATATGTACGGTAGAACGTAAAATTTTTGGCATACATCATGGCCAAATTTTTTACCATTTTATTATCATTTTTGTCCCCTCTGTATTGCCATGGTATTGGAACAAAATTTTGTATGGAAATGCCTGTGATATAAACCTGCAGGTCCTTTGCAATTTTGGTATACACGTCTTGACAATGGTGAAGTCTCTAGTCTTCTTGTATTAAAAATGGTGATGGCATGTTGGATAGCAAGTGGGATGAAGTTCAGAATGATTATCTGTTCTCTCTCTCTTACTAATACATGCGCATACACACCCACACAAACAAGAGCAAACAAAAGGAATGAAAAAAAAACTTTCAATCTTTACAGTTTTCTATACAGTAATTTGAGCTAAAGTTTTTACATTGTTAAAAGTTAATCAGGAAAAATAGCAAACTACACACTTTATCTTATCCGCAGAAAATCACTATACGCACGAATCTTATGCGATACACACGGACCTTATGCGATTTGCATGAACCTTATGCAAAATCAGCCAATTACTGCCCGGGTCACGTGACAGGCGGAGTGGTTCGTACGTTTTCGCATGATTCGTGCAAATCGCATAAGGTTTGTGCGTTTTTGCTTAGTGGTTCGTGCGCATCACATAATGTTCGTAAGAATCCCATAGGGTTTGTGCAAATGCTTAGGCACCCCTAAGGCCTTTGGGTAAACTATTACGCGACAAGAACGACACAGATGATAGACTATCGAGTGTATGTTTAGTGTATGATTCAGCAGACCAAGTACCCTGTTAAGTGTATGATTTAGAGGACCAAATTTAAATCACTTGTTACCAATATTATTTGATTCAGTGGACTGAGTATACAGTGTGTGCATTTCCCCCCATAATTTTTGCCCCCTCCCCACAGAAACAAATGACTCCAAAAAAAATGAAATAAAACATCTAGTTAACATCATCAAGCAGAAACGATACAGAAAACCCATCACATCTAGAGTCACATCTAGAGTCGAAGCATATTTAGCTATTTCCCAAGAAAAACAGACTTCGATACTACGGCCATGCATAAAGTCTATATAAACGCTGGTAACGTTTAACCTCTAGCCGTTAAGAAAAAAAATCTCTAATGCACGTCGTAGAAAGACAAATAATGGAGGGTAGAAAGTTAATCACTTCTTACCTGACAAGATTTGAGGAACTACTAGTATCTGTTGGTTGACGTGCTTTTTTCAATATTGGAGTAAGTCACAGTGTAAATTTATATCATAAAGAACCAAGAGGGTTCGCGTTTATGTCGTCTGAAAATTTACACAGCAAAACGTTACACTTAAGAGACGTCACCACCAAAATAATTAACTAGCCTGTAATCATCAATTCGCAGAAATGTAAGAAAATTCACGAGTGACGTTTCAAAGTATTTTTAGTCGTTTTTGATGGAAAATTTGAGGGTCTTTTTTGGTACACATGACACTGTTGTACACTACGTTTGCCTGCGGTGTTCAAGTTATAACATAATAAGTAGGTGGCGTTACAATTTATAAGGTTACATTTCATGGAGAAAAACCTCCACGTACAAAAAACATAGAGGAAAACCTCAACGTACAAAAAACAACGGAGGGAAGAAAACAAGATTAGCCAATTCTTACCTGATGATATTTTCTGCTGTATATGACCACAGCTGACGCAAAATATGACGCAGGGCACGGTAAAATCGTCCGCGTGGCGCGCTGTTGTTGTATCGTTAGCAGTAGAAAATTGCCCGGAAAGATCTGTAGGAGGGTCTGCATGGGTGTCCTGACAACGATTTACCCTTAATTCGGGATGGCTGAATACGCTTTACGTTAAATTCACGAAGGCTACCAACGCTTTACGCTTCATCGCACTACGAATTACGTAAAAAATAAAATAGCTTCCCTACGACTTATGGGAAATCAACAAGGCCTGCCTACGCCATACGGAAAAGAGCATGCAGACCCTTCCGTAGGATTGGTCCGAGTAACCTGCAGGGGTGAATGAATCAAAGAGCCCTACTAAAAAATGTTGGACCTCAAGTTGTCTTTCCTTGTATATACCGTGTCTCTGTCTGGAGTCTTTTTTTAAGAAAATCTTTTACAGTATATTCCTGTATTGGCCAATAGTATGCTTTGCAGTACCTATCATACGGTCCAGCAAATTTCGCCGGATCCAAATATCCATATAAATGGCCGGATCCAAATATCGCGTGTTAACCAATCAGATTCATCATCTGTTGCTTCTAGTTGCTGATTGGTTGAACGGCTAACTGATTTACACGCAAGTGGCCAGTCGTTCTATTGTGGATACCCCAAAGCGTAGGAATTGAGCAGAGGATGCCCCGATAAATAATTTTGAAGTGGTTTTAGCCAAAAATAACGGATAACGGAGTCCTGTAAGTAAATATCCAATGCATTACCACACCGAATTTCAGGTACTTTGGACTTGATACCAGGGCACAGGAGGCAAAAATATACATTTTTGTCAGAAAATCGCAAAGCTTAAATAAAATCAATTTAAAGACGTTTATCCAAAATAAAGGGAAAAATGCAAGGGGGTATTGGCCATCTCTACCATTGTGCCAAATTTCAGGTCATTCAGTCTAGGAACGACGGAGATGTAGCGCTTTGCAGATTTGACAGGAGAAGAAAGAAAGAAAGAAGAAGAAACATTACGAACACATTACATTTCACCATAAGGCCATGTTGATTTGATTATATGGATGACATCCTCTGGGGACTCCAAAATTGATGCGAGCGAGCGAATAAAAAAAAACGTTTGGCCAAACAAAAAAGTTGGCTTCAATATGAAATCAATGTGGCCAGGAAGGTTGAACATAGGACTACAAACACATAGTATAATATACCAACAGTTAGATGTTGCGACCAGTACATCATACGGGTGCAAAACTTTTTTTTTTCTTCTTGGACTAATCTAAAATAAACAGACCTGAAAAAAAATCAGACGAACGGGGTTCGCCAGTTGCAAAATGGACACACTATGTCGGCGGGTGTTTGGGGTCTTACCAGGCCAAAAAGACAACAAAAGCGAAGTGAGTAGAGGTTATAGTCACTTGTACCAAGTTTCTACAGGCAAAGGTACAGAGACAGTTAGCCTTTATTACATGAAGATGGGATTTTAAAATGCAAGTGGTAGTCCAATGATCCACCAAAGAGATTCCTTTGTAGCAAAATTGACCAATTACCATTGTTTTGAGTATTATCAGTTCTCAAGTTTCCACAGACAATCAGGTCCAGATTCACGTCCACCTGGAAATGATCCTCTGGACCTGAACGGGACCTATCCTGAATTTACTGGTACATGTACAAACCCCTACCAAAAGTACTTTTTTTCTGTCCTTTCACATCTTATTCTTTGACTTTTGAGATTTATTTTGGCATTCTATGGCATCAGTTATCGATTTTCTGATACTTTTTTTTCAATCTACGGAATATTTGTGCTCATTTTATAGCTGCATTGCACAATTTACTATGTGGTCCAAAACTTCTTTTTTTTTTGGAAATGGCCGAAAATTGGTGCGAGCGCGGATGTCATCCATATAATCAAATCAACATGGCCTAAGTATGGTATGGATGAAACATAATTAAAGTAGCTCCTGTTGTATGAGTGTTGTATCCCAAACCGCGCCCGTCCCATTCCGTGCCCATTCAGGCTTGATTTTTCGACGCACGGTCCTGGATAGTCCACGAGTGCTCTCGCTCAAGGACATGCTTCTGCCCCAGGCACGGTTCTGGACACGCGGGGACTGCCCCGAACCGTGCACAGGCACGGTTCAGGACAAAGCCGTATTTTATCCAGAACCTTGCCTGGTGGTTAAATCTACAGTCTTGGATATTTACATTATTGTTGTAGAAATAAGTGCTATTATTCTCCAAGACAAGTGTGGATGTATTATTTTACTGAGCTATAATTACACTGATTCTTCCCCATACCAGTGCCCCGAAAAACAAATTATAAAGATGACGGGGCTGCAGGATAAAAAAAGGACATTGGACAGACTCCTCCTCTAAAAACACTAAGCTCTGCCCCAAAGCACAGTATGGGATAAGGTCCCCTGTGTATTCAGAGCTGTGCGCAATTCGGAACGGTTCGGGGCAGTCCCCACGTGTCCCAAAACTTGCCTTTGCCCAAGGCACGGTTCTGGACACGCGGGGACTGCCCCCAAACCATGCCTAGGCACGGTTTGGGACAAATCACGGTTAATCACGGTTCGGGGCGCAACACTGAGTACAGGAACGTTGTCTCTCTTGTTGCTGAATGTTTTAGAGACTAGTTTGAATTTACCTGTGATTCAACAGCCCTCAGTTGAGAAAATGTATATTGATAATTTTGATATTATATTTGTTGCTTATATATTATTCCAGCCGATGTCTGGCCCGTGACCTTCACAGTAACCGCCAGCACAGGTGACCCCGTGACCCTACAGATGGTGCAGAAGTCCAGTAGAACGGGTACCCTGGAGTGGAGGAAGGGCGGGGTCGGGGGGACTGTCCTGACTGGACAGAACGGACTCAGCCTCACCATACCCAGTGTCCAGTCTTCAGATGAGGGGATCAATGAGTGCTACTATCAGGGGGATACTGATAGAAAACAGGGCATCATGAGGCTCATTGTCAGAGGTATGTGTTTGTTTAGCTACATGTAGACGTGAGTTTAATCATCTGAATGTGTAAACCATATATCAGATCCAGTCACTCTAACCCTGATGTCCGTGTTGACCATGGTCCACATGTTCAGATTTCTAAATAAAATGCCGAGATGAAAAAAATAAACTAATATTTGCAAATTGATTGTAGTCAAAAGTACCGAATACCAAAAGAATTTGATGTATTTTGCTAACTTTGACTTTGTCAATCTTACAAGTTCCTTTTCTGATGCTGATAATCAGATCAACTTTATCAAGAACGACTTTTACCAACAGCTATTAAAATTCAAGGTAACAGTTGTTCTGTTTGACTCTCACCCAGACTGTGCTGAGAACAAGTGGGGTCCGCCCTCCTGTACCGGTGACTGTCCTGTGTGCTACAACGGTGGAGTGTGTGACGACAACACGGGGGAATGTGTCTGTCCTCCGGGGTTCAATGGAACCAAATGTGAAAGCGGTATCATACGAAAATAATAATAATAATAATAATGATAATAATAATCCTTAAGTGATCAATAGTACTTTAATTGTATGCCAATATCGATAGCAGCTTTGGGAAAGCAAATGGAAAGAAACAAAAATATTGTAACGGCATCAAACAATGCTTTAAAGCAAGGGAATAACTGATCAGATGGTTGTGTAAGGGATGTTTTCCAAAGTTTCTAGCTGTAACACATAGAAGGAAATGTTCTGTTTTTTTGTAAGCCTGTCCGAACAACAAGATCGGTACCAGCTGCACGAGAGAGTGTGAGGGTGGAGATTGTACAGGCCAGCTGCTATGTGTGATGGACCCGTACGGCTGCTCCTGTGCTCCTGGACTCATGGGGATAGAGTGTAATACGGGTGAGTACATAGTTTCATCAGGTGAGTAGATCAATTGAACTTTGTCTTCCTTCTTACACAAAAGTGTTTTCAGACAATTTTTCAGACGTTTCGACGACTATCTGTCGTTCTCCTCAGTGCGTTATTCATGAAACAATTACAGCCAAACCTGTATTAGCGGCCACCATTGCATAGTGACCACCTGGCCATTGGGGTCCTTTTTGTCGGTCCCTTGGATTTTTCCTGTTGACCTAGTAAGTTACTAAGCATTAAGAAATAGTCCATAGCGGCCACCTTTCCAGCGCGGCCACGGCCACACGATTTTCGGTCCCGTAGATACAGAAACGCTGCCTACTGCGGCCATGTAGCGGCCGTATGTCACCCTGCGCCGAGCTTAAAATCATATTTTGTGAGGATTTGGAGTTCCCGACAGGGTCATTTTGGCGGTAGCGGAAGGTAAGCGTGCCTTGAACGATAGAGTACAAGTCTTGTGTCGGCGAATTTAACGTTAGCAACATTCCTCATTTCAATATCAATAATTTTCGGTAGATTTGACTTTGGCAGGGTCAGTTCAATTCTGAGACGATCGAGACAATGTTACTTGGTGCGAAAGATAAGTGGGTGCTAAAATCATGTGTAACTTATTGCTCGTTGTCAATTGATGAACATTTTCTCTATAGTTGTCACTTGTCTATAGTGGCCACATTTCTTCAGTCCCTAGAGTGGCCGCTATAGATAGGTTTGACTGTATAGCTGTTTCAAATCTCTATTGGTACATATTCCAAGGAGGTTGAAAGAGGGGGTTGAAAGAGGGGAAGGCCTTTCTGAATACGTGTATTTGTGAACAGTGACACACCATCCTGTGACGTAAGCATTTCATCTTCTTCGATAAGTATGGAAGTCATTTCTTGCGCCAGGTGTTTTTAAATCTTCACGTGACACCTAGTGTTTCAATTTAGTGCGGCAATTAGATTTGACGTGTTGTAACCCATGGATGCAGTATAGTCTAATCTCCAAGCAGATCTTGCTGTGGCAAATGGGAAGGAGTTAAGCCGGCAGAGGAGTTATTGGCCACAGCTGTGGCCAATAACTCCTCTGCCGGCTAAACTCCTTCCCATTTGCCACAGCAAGATCTGCTTGGAGATTAGTATAGTCCACTATGGGACGCAGCGGCGTGTCCTGTTTTGTGAATCATCGTTATGCAGAACAATTTGGTATGCTCTCGGCCACGTGTGTGGGATATTGTTCGTCTGTGATCTCATTTTCTTCCTCGAGTCTCTCTAGGACGAATACCAGTTTCCGCATGTGATTTTGTGTTGCGTCTCTCTAAATTCTCATTTGTCTTTTCATCTGCTAACATGTCACAAACCTTGTTTTCATATTTGTCTGTATCCATACTGACAGTGGCTTTCCCTCTATCTCCTGGTAGCAACATAATGTTTTCTTCTAATTCAGATCTTACAGTGTCCCTCTTTCCTATTTGGGTCGTTAGTTTTGGGGCGTTATGCTGATTTCAACACGCATGTCACTTGTTATATTTCAGCCATACATAGTATGGTGAAATATATTGTATTCGTAATGTTTCTTTCTTTCTCCTGTCAAATCTTCAAAGTGATTCATCTCCGCCGTTCCTGGACCGAATGACCTGAAATTTGGCACAGGGGTAGAATGGGCCAATACCTTGATGCTTTTTTCTCAGTTTTTTTTCATATCTGCCTCTAACATGATTTTATTGAGATTTTTTGGTCAATTTTAGACCAAAACTGTATATTTTGGCCCCTGTACCCTGGTATTACAACCAAATGAGCTGAAATTTTACAGAGATGTGCCTTGATCATGCCCCCATATAAATTCGATAACACTTTTGGTGTACAGTAAAACAAAATGCTTATTTTTGCGATTTTTTGACCAATTTTTTACCAAAAAAGGACACTTTTGGCCCCTGTACCCTGGTATTACAACCAAATGAGCTGAAATTTGACAGAGATGTGCCTTGATAATGCCCCCATATAAATTCAATAACACTCTTGGTGTACAGTACAACAAAATGCTTATTTTTGCGATTTTTGACCAATTTTTGCCCAAAAAAGGACACTTTTGGCTCCTGTACCTTGGTATTGCAACTGAATGAGCTGAAATTTGACACAGATGTGCCTTGATAATCCCTTCATATAAATTCAATAACACTTTTGGTGTACAGTGCAACAAAATGCTTATTTTTTTTCGATTTTTGGCCAATTTTTGCCCAAAAAAGGACACTTTTGGCTCCTGTACCCTGGTATTACAATTAAATGACCTGAAATTTGGTATAGATAGGCATTAGATACTTGGTAACAAGATTCAAGTAAAATTTTTGACATAAACAACTTTAAAATGATTAATTTTGGCACTTTTCTGAGGGGAAATTTGTTTTCTTTTGGCCTCCTGACGTGACCTTCCGTGACCCCGCACAGAGCCACACCTGTGCGCGTCAGCCGGAGAGTTAATTGAATCAAAGACCTAGCCAATCAGCGAAGAGGAGGCCAAAGGCTAATTAATATTCATAAGCGGGGCCTCATGATCCCGTATATAGCAGTGTTCCCGCCAGGGAGAGCGAAGCCCGCCTAAGGCTCTCGCATTTTAGACTGTTCAGAAGGCTTTATATTGTATCAGTTCTTAGGGGCATATCTATGATAATCGCAGCAGTCACTTAACTTCTCTTCAGGAGTTTAGCGTAACACTATTTCAGGTCAAACCGTCAAAGGCAACTAAAAACAAACTTTAACGTTACTGAGTTCAACAGTACTTATAACTTGTTATCCGAAGTTGAAACGCTAGCGATGGTATTTTCGCTGCGCTGTTAGCTCCGTGCGACTGTTGTTGACGGTCTTATAACGGTATATTTTGCACCCCTGTACCCTGGTATGAGTAACATTTGGTATAGATAGGCATAAGATAGTTGGTAAAATGATCCAAGTAAATTTTTTGGCATAAAGTACGGTAAAAGGCTTAATTACAGCACTTTTTTTAGGGGAAATTCGTTTTCTTTCGTTCTCCATGCCATGACCTTTCGGACGTTCACCCCACAGAGCCGACATCTGCACCTGCGTCTAGCCGGCAGGAAGAGTTAATTCAATTAATGGTTCAGCCAATCAGCGAAGAGGAAAGTGAAGGCTAATTAATATTCATAAGCGGGACCACACAATACGTTAACTTGAAGACTCAGGCCGTACAGACTTCTCGCCAGGATTTTTTCAAAGCGTCGGACAGGGGTCCGGGGGCCGCCGAATGTCCCTGGCGGGGTCCAGGGGCAGGGCCACTGTGGGGGGGGGGTGTACCCAGGTGGGCGAAGCCCCCCCGGAAGCTCTTGCATTTTAGACTATTGAGAAGGCTTCTTTTATCAGTTTTTTTAGGGCCATATCTACGATAATCGTAGCAGTCACTTACTTCTCTTCAGCAGTTTGACTTTAAAATATTTCGGGTCAAAGCTTCAAAGACAACTAAAACCTCATAAACAACAAGAAGGTCAAAGCAATGTAAAACATCACGTAGCATGAAGTTCGCTGTCAACTGGCACACAGCACATGACTGTTTGAAACTCTAAGTCTAATCAACAGCCGTGTTTGATTGATAGCCGGCGGTCCTTTGATGAAGTCGGCGAAAGGTGCGTTAGTTAGAAAATCTGAGTTTAGTTTTGATACGGAATTATAAGTTAGACAGTGGCGAGAATGATTATTTTCTCATCAATATTTCTCTTCAGAATTATTTGAACTGAATTGTACATCTAAACAATTGGCTTACCTGTGCAATGTTTATATGATTAATGATCAGTGTACTGAAATCATGTGTAACGTATGGCTCCTAGTCAATAGATCAGCATTTTCTCTATGGTGACCACCTGTCTATAGTGGCCACATTTCCTAGTGCTGTTGTTGTTTGACATAAACTTTGAACATTTAAATTGTAAGTAACTTTAAACTGCCAGAGTTTCAGCCCAATAAAATACTCTCAGCGCCAGGGTATGAACAGACTGACCAGACAGACGAAAATAAATCCTCGAACAAGGTTCAATCGTATCTTCCGGGTCTGGCAGGAAGTTGTTAAACTAAAATAAGAATAGGCTCGATGGCTGATTGCATACAAAGTAAAACAGTTTAACAGTTTTACAGCTTGAAGAAAACAAACGCTCCTACAGTACCTGCACCTGCTTGATAATTATTAAATCGTATGCCCTACTTGAATAAAAAAAGTTCACTGCAATAATAAATGTACCCACATCACAAGGAGCTTATACTTTTTTAAACTTACACCTAGTTATCGTACTGAAAATTGTTTATGACATTACATGAAGTCATTCAACAATTTTCAGTCATGATGAAAATTTTCTGAATGGAAGGTGTGATTATTGTCATTTTCTGAAAAATAGAAGCAAGCTCTGTTTTTACCTGGAATCAATTCACAATACCAGTCCACTTTGGGGGATAATGTACTGTTAAGAGGATGTTCCATTTTTGCGCAGGGGTGATTTGGAACAGTCCAATGTTGCGTGGGAAGGGGTATGGCTGAAATATGCTGTATTTGCTCTTAAGCAAATGTCGGCCTTTCTAGTTTTTTATGTTGCTTTGTGTTGTTTGGCGATATGTTACTGCATGTATTTCCAATATGAAGACCTCGACTGAGATTTGTCGGGTGTGATAGCAAAGTTTAACCTTTTTCTGCAAAACAGTGCAGCTGGTCTGTTGGTCAATCAATGGCTACTTTGAGCTGTTGATAACAGGTTGAAGTTGTAACAAAGTGTGTGTTGGAGGGACAGGAAGATCATTTGTGGAACCAGAAGAACAGAGAAAGGAGGCTTCAAAAGTTGAAACAAGAAAGTAGCAATGATCAAGGAAGCCATTTGGATCAGAAAGTTTACACCAGTTACGAACATGGACAAGAATGTGTAAAGACTGGTGTGAGTCATGTATTGGACTTAGTCATGGATACACTGGAGGCCAAAGTGGATACTTGACCATATATCATTTTTAATCTCAACAAATGAATTACACATACTATACTTCCTACCTTAGTTTGCCCACACGGCATGTATGGAGCTGGCTGCACCCAAACCTGCCACTGTGCGAGTGGAGGTTCCGTGTGTGACGTCATGACTGGAGTCTGCTCTAGTGGAGGGTGTGAAGCTGGGTGGAAGGGGAGTAACTGTCAAACAGGTAGTTCAGACAATATGTTGTACTTTGTATTCTGACCGATAGTGACGACGTTTTTTCTCACGATGAGTTCGGATCCGACTTATCATGTCCCTGTTACTTACATGAGATTTTCCTCACTGATAAAAGACTGCTGACCATTCTCAGTTTGCCCTGACGGCATGTACGGAGCTGGCTGCACCCAAACCTGTCGCTGTGCAAACGGACCAGCTGCCTGTGACAGGGTGACCGGAGCTTGTACTGGGGGATGTCTGAACTTTTGGACTGGAGACTCGTGTCAGATACGCACAGGTATTGGAATTACAATTGTTGCTCTTGGTGTATAAGATACTAATGGGTTTGATTGTAAAACGTTTCGTCACTGCTATAAAGAGACTCTTTTTTTTGTTCAAAACCCTTAAGCTAAAGGCACAACCCGCAGTAGTATTTTTTGTCCGTAAGGTTTGCGGAGGCCATGTACGCCACGTTTTTCTAAAATGTGGTATGTGGTCTGCAAGCCGCACCTGGCCGTGAACGGTTACGTGCATCGTTCGTTACGCAAGTGGTACCTGAGTTATACGTGCTTACAAAGTACGATTTCTGTGCGATTGCCGTATGCAGGCCATACTTACACGTGCTGCGTACGTACTCTTTCTTTACTCGCTCTACTCGCTGTACGGGGCACGTGCGTCGCCCATATTGGCTCGTACGGGGGTAAATCCGCAGCCCGAACTCATAGAAAATTCTGCATGCACTTAAAGTGCTACAACGTTGCTGCGTGCTCCCAAACCCGTTGTATTCCGTAGGATTGCGTACGGAGGCAGTACTTACCACTTACGAATCCCAAAATATTGTCCACGTTTGTGCACGTAGACAGCACGCAGTTGCGGGTTGTGCCCTTAGCTTTACTTAACATGGCGTTTCGTAGACTGTCTGTCACCTTCCTCAGGGCAATTCTGGCTGGTCCACATTGTGCTGCGGCTGTAAATTGCATATGTTTAGATACTCATAGTTGCGGTCACAAACGTCAAGTATCAATGCTTATTTTATGTGATATTCACAGTGCGGTCGCGATTATAATAGCATTGTCAAGTGGTCCATAATTCAGCTACTTAGCAATTTATTGACATTTAAATAAGGTGTAATAACCAACATGAAATGTGGCCTTCTGATTGGTCGATGTTTTGCTGGTTATATGATAATTACTTCTGATTTAAAACTTTTATATACATATTAAGCTTCTTTACGTTTGGAATTGTATTGTACGCATTGCATAGAATATATAAATAAGTTGTGACCGCATCTGTAAGCAGCGACATTTACGGTGTATAGTTGCAGTGCAATGTGCACCAGTCAGAATTGCCCTCAGGAAGATGGCAGACGGTCACCGAAACGTCGGTGGAGATAAAAAAAAGGTTCAGGGAACAGAAAGTCTTTTTATTCGGTTTAATTTTTGTTTTATTTTTGCATTGTAGCATTTATTAAGAATCTTTTAACAAGTACAGAGTTTTAGGCTGGTCTATTGAGAAATGTTGCTTATAGAACATTTCTGCTTCAGCTACTGTCTCGTACGAGGACCTCTTCACGAAAGAGGAAGGTCGATTCTTCGGTGATCCTCCGGAACACATAGCAGCGTATATCAACATAGACACAGACGAGTGTGCCCGCCGCTGTCTGCAGGGTTACGGCAGTTACGACGGCGTCAACCCGCCATGCCTGTCCTTCAACCATCGCCCCGCGGGATCGCCAGAGGGCGGCAGTGCAAGGTGTTGGCTCCGTAGTGGTGACAAGGACATGGCGGCGTCTCCTGGTTCTGACTGGGACAGATACCCTCACCGAAATTACTACCAACGGAAAGGTAGATGTATTATACTTCTGTTTGACAAGGGCGGTAACGTCCTATTCCGTATGGTATTGCAGATATATAAGCGTAAAGTTCTAAGCATGACAAGTCTTCCTTTGTACAATACCATGCTATTCATAATTCTAGTTATTCTATTACTTATTCTATATAAAGATAGCAATTGTATTCAGACCTTTATAAATAAAAAAAATTACCTTTATCACTATTTTGCCTTTTAATTTACCTATGAATCTCATTTTCCTTCTTTGTTAAGTATACAATTATTAATATTACTGGATAACTTGTTTGTTTCATAATGATTGCCAGCTGTTTCAGACATACTTATGCCCCAAGACTGTGCCGACATATTTGCCCTCGGACTACAAACCAGTCAGGTTTACACCCTCGGACACCCCCAACCATTCCAAGCCTACTGTGACATGGGCACTGCTGGCGGTGGGTTTACGGTCATACAGCGGCGGCAGGACGGGTCGGTGCCGTTTGACAGACACTGGGCTGAGTACGAGCAGGGATTCGGCAATCCTAGTGGAGAATACTGGCTGGGATTGGAGACTATTCACAGTCTGACAACAAAGAATCAAAGTGAACTGTACGTGTACTTGGAAGACTGGGAAATGAACAGCCGGTTTGCGCGGTACAGTACGTTTTCTGTAGGAGATGCCGGCAGCAAGTACACGGCAACGATCGACGGGTACAGCGGGGATGCAACTGATAGTCTAGACCCGTCCACTACACGTCACAGCATCAACAACAGACAATTTTCTACAACAGACCAGGATAATGACCCTTCAAGCAACAACTGTGCAAGTCTATTCGGACAGGGAGGCTGGTGGTACACTGCAAGTTGTGGCTGGGCATTGTTGAACGGACAGTATCTGACCGGCTGTTCAGTACCTTCTCCAGGCACCTGCTCCAGTGCAGATGGAATCGTCTGGAACTCTTGGAGAGGTTACAGATATTCTTTGAAGACGACGGTCATGATGATCAGACCAGCCGATTTTCCTGGTACTTATTCAAGCACTACTTCACGTGATTGGCGTATTCTATACTCTCCTTATATTGAAAAATAAAGGTATAAGGTATAGACTTTGAAGTTTATTACCAATAAAACAATAACTATCTACCCTACTACTTTTTCTACATAGCTACATCACCACTCAGACCGTGTCAAAATGGTGGAACACTCACGTCTGGACCAGATAATTCAGGACTGTATATGTGTGCATGTCAATCAGGATGGAATGACGTCTTTTGTGATCAGGGTAAGTTATCTAAGACTGTTAAACTAATAAGAACACAGCAACTAGATAACATCTGCGCTTTGATTTTGTCTGATTATGGTGAAAAATGAGAAGTTTTGTAATCCTTAAGGGCTGGTAAACAATACATCATACAGTTTGTAAACTTTTATCTAAATACCGTACTAAGGCGCATTACCATTGCTGATGTAGTTGTCATTGAAATATGCCAAATTCTGTCGACTTTCTTTACGACGAATAAGCATCACTGCTTCATTCATCTTCCAACAAGACCCCTAACGTTTTACAAAAGATTCACCACATTCGTATTGGCCGTTTGCTTGGAATAAATTATTGCCACGGCTGAGATTTCACAAAAATGGCTGTTGCAAGAGAAGACGCAAAGAATTAAAATTGTAGCAGAATTGTAACAGTTTAGTTGTTTTCTGACTGTTGGCATAACATTTAGTAACAAACGTTACCACCACGAGTAAGGCGGTTGCCACGTTTATGTTGGTCATGTATAAGACTAGAAAGAGCTGTTTTTGTCACGCCTAACAGTTTTTATGGCTTTCCAAATTTATAAAGAGAAATTAATTGCTGGCTTTTGAGGCCCTCCTCTTCTAAGTTCTGTAACTATCAAACGACTCATTATATAGACCGCCAAAATCACGGAATGGTGTAGACATAATATATAAAAAAAATACGAATTTGACGTTATTATGGCTTAATATGACGCAAATATGACGCCATCATTTGCTTGTATTGGCCTGACCAATGAAAAAAGGATATTCCCTAAAAGCCTCAACGTATGCTACAAAAATGTAACAGCAAGTGCAGATAACAGAACCATAATGGCTGTTACAACTTGTATTGCCAATAGCAACATCAATGGCGTCAAAATGACGTCAAAAAATGACTCCACGAAATACCAGTTGGGATCCGCCATATTACATTCACCGTATTGAATTTTCAAAAATAGTTTTTTCGCAACAAATGATCGCAAAAGGCAATGAAAATGGACTAAATACATTCATTTAAATGTTTTTGATAAAGAAATGCCAGGTCGTAACAAATTCAAAGGGATAATGAAAAGCTAGTTGGTCTTCATCTGGTCATATTGTATATTTCTGTCTCCTGTTATCAATACTCTGTCCAGAGCTATCATTTCCGAATGATTTGGATATTACTGTGTCATGTTAGCAATGTCCTGTCCAGAGCTATCATTTCCAAACAACGGCAGCAGGACTGAGGGTCGTATTTACGGAGACAAGGTCACATTTTCCTGTAATGAAGGCTACGAACTAATCGGTTCTGTAAACAGAACCTGCCAGGCCAACCAGAGCTGGTCGGGTTTACAGCCTAATTGCTCCAGTTAGTGATCTTAATTAAGTGGTTTTAAATGATGCATTAACGGTGTCGTGGTAGAGGGAATGTTTGCCTTTTCTACGGAAAGTTAACCAAAACAAGTTATGATGAATTATTTTCTTCTCCGTATATCAATCAGCTGATAACGGAGGAAGTATTTTATAATTTATTAGCAGATCATTAAAAAAGAAACTCCAGTTGTACCTATGACTTAGACCAATATTGAATGGAACAACACAAAACATATTACTAGTAAAACTTTGACATTAAATATGTTCCAGGAACACCCTGCCCACAGCTGACACCTGTTCAACATGGCAGCATCAGCAGTGGTGGATATTATGGAGACGTCGTTACTTATCAATGTGATCCTGGATACGAGATCAGTGGTGATGAAGAACGAACATGCCAGGCTAACCAGACATGGAGCGGAACACAGCCGACATGCAGACGTATGTTCCACCTAAGTTTGATTTGAGTTTATTTGACAATGTTCTACAGTATCAATTAATCAACAAATTAATCAGTTACTCCCTACAAGAAGTGGATTAACATTTTTATGCCTCTCTACCCCTTCAAATGAGGTGCTCTTCAGCATTGTTTGTTAGACAGTTTTGGTACAATGAGTTTGATACTAATATTTTGATCTTGTAGGGAAATCGTGTTCAGTACTACCGGTGCCTAACAACGGCAGCAGGGCTGGGGGTCATCTTTACGGAGACAAAGTTACATTTACCTGCAATGATGGTTACAAACTGATTGGCTCTGTAAACAGAACCTGTCAGGCCAATCAGAGTTGGTCGGGTGTACAGCCTAATTGCTCCAGTAAGTGCTTCTCATGTTGCCGTCGTGATATTGATTTTTTATATTTTTCTTTTTCGTATGCATTAGATAGATGAAACGGCTGGTTTCAATTTTTTGTGATGTAAATTGGTCTACAAGCTTTTATTCGCAAAGAAATAGCATAGCAACGTCATATCCACAGGTGACTTAAATATATCAGAGATAAAGTAAAATAACTGGTGTTACTTAACAATATGTCATGAAATATATTGATATTATATCTGTTTTAGGAACACCCTGCCCACAGCTGAAGCCTGTTCAACATGGCAGCATCAGCAGTGGTGGATATTATGGAGACGTCGTTACTTACCAATGTGATCCTGGATACGAGATCAGTGGTGATGAAGAACGGACATGCCAGGCTAACCAGACGTGGAGCGGAACACATCCTACATGCAGCCGTAGGTTCCCCGTTAATAGTTGAAATTGTTTCACCACTGTAAACTAGAAATCCTTATACCAAACATTTCCTAACTTGTATGCCTGCCGTTCATCTCGGCAATGAAAATGATGTTCTTGTATTTCTGTGCCATTTTGTTTACAGAAGGTTTGCTATTTGTCAGTTTCCATGCTATGACTATTTTTTAGAAAAAGTTTATTCAATATTTCTCGGAACCAAACAACGGTAATAGAACCGATTGTCATCTTTACGGAGACAACGTCACATTTATCTGCAATGATGGTTACGCCAAATCGGTGGTAATAAAAACCGGATATGTCAGGCTAACGAAGCGGCACAAAGCCGTAGGTTCCTCCAAAGTTTGTTATGAGTGTGTTTGACAACGTTTAAACAGTAACTTCCAGGTCTTTCTACAGAAAGTAAATTCACATTTTCATACCTTTATCCCACTTCAAATGAGGTGTTTGTGTGCTCTTCAGCATTGTTTGGTAGAAAGTTCTACGTATGCTGATTTTGATACTAATATGTTAAACTCTTAGGGAAAGCGTGCTCAGTGCTGCCAGTGCCAAACAACGGCAATATGACTGAGGGTCATCTTTACGGGGACAAAGTCACATTTACCTGCAATGATGGTTACGAACTTATGGGGTCCGTAAACAGGACTTGTCAAGCCAACCATACCTGGTCGGGTATACAGCCGAATTGCACAAGTAAGTGAATGTATAAAACTATATGTCTAGTCTTCGTTAAGGTAATATTGTTAAACTAAATCATTTAACCAGGTTATTGTAAATAATTTTTCTGTCTATATCTTACAACTAAAGATAAATGATCAATCTACTACAGTAACATTTTAGTCGCAAATCATTAAAACGGAGCTCCAGATGTACATATGTCTTAGAGCAATATTGAATTGCAAAGAAAAATACTATACCTGGTACAACTTTGACACCAAACGTGTTCCTTCGATTCTCTTGCTAGTAAGTTGAAGTCAGAGAACAATTCAACTAATAATACACAAGATGATATCAGATATGAAAACATCAAACATGTTCCAGGAACATCCTGTCCACAGCTGACACCTGTTCAACATGGCAGCATCAGCAGTGGTGGATATTATGGAGACGTCGTTACTTATCACTGTGATCCTGGATACGAGATCAGTGGTGATGAAGAACGAATATGCCAGGCTGACCAGACGTGGAGCGGCACACCTCCTACATGCAGCCGTATGTTCTTCATTAATTAGTGTCATATTTATTTTGGCCACTTAAAAGAGGAGTGTCGTGTGGCGTGTTTGTGACTTTGCATCAAGGTAGTTATAAACCATATATTGTTTCCTGTAATACTGCATCCAGTCTAGATATCCCAAACACCTGTTTTATGTTTTCAGTCGTCATCTCTGCTGATATGACGTTAACAGGCGAAGTTTTTACAGTGGACCTCAGTGACAAGAATCACCCAAAGTACAAGAGGCTAGCAAGGATGATAGAGTTTGAGGTACAATTAGTTACATGTATGTTTTGATAACTTTACTTTGTTACTATTTTTAAAAGTACGCTGTCATATTCTCATTATAATATGTATCCAATATTATCTTTGTAGACATCGCAGGCCTTTAAGGACGTTCCCGGCTTCCGGCAGGCAACGGTGACAAATTTTCGGTAAAACATTGCTTTCATAGGTTACCATGTGTGTTATGATATTTTTTAAAGGTTTAAAGCAAAGTTCTTTAAGGTCATAAGGGGATACGAAAAATAATTTTACAACTTAAACGTTATGCAATTACGTTATCATTTATGCTGTTCGTTATATTAGACCTGGAATGAATGTATAATCAATAATATTTGTAAGTGCACTGACCAGAAATCTACGAAAAGTCCAAGCGCGTTTCAAACCTATCAACCTATAAGGTTATTCGGCTGAAATATCAAGTGATATGATATGCACATGTAATGTTTTAGGGATACCCCAGTGGTACGTAAAATAAATATGATAAGGTTTGTGAGAATTGGGAAGGTTTTTTTTTACTATTTTTCAGCCCAGGCAGCGTGATTGCTACTGTTGATATGAAGTTCCAGAATACGAGCCTGGATCAAGGATTAGACGAGGTCCTTGGAGCGACCCTTCAGCAGTACATCAGTGATAATGGAGGACGTCTCGGTAACCTGAGTGTGAGCCAGGTGGAAGTTGTTCTCCCTCTGAGTAAGTACAAATCATCAAATTACTAGACATCCGTTTTCCTTACTGTTCATGAATAAAGAAGCCCATGGTCCATTAAAATGTGATTTTGTTGTCATTTTAGCATATTGCACCTGTTAGAACCAGTTACATTAACGCAATTAAAAAAAAATGTTTTTTACGACTTCTTTTTTTTTCTTTACGTTTCGATTTACGAAGTGAGGCAATAAGTTTGATGTAAGTTTCTCACAATGTGTATGCAAATGACGATTCGTGGTATCGTTATGTACATATAAAAAACATGTTACACATCGTATCGAGTATCAAAAGCATACAACAGTAAAAGTGCTAAAAGTGCTTTTACATCGGCCCATAAATGGTTGAAACTGATGAAGGTTGACATACTGTAAAATTTTCTGTCGTACTTACTCCACACAGCAGCCTTATACACGTAGTAACAGCGCCCTATACTATCGGCCTTACCTAGAATATAAATTTCGGACCATATCTATAAAGAAGGAATCATTTCATGAATGTCCGGAAATTTGATTGACATCACCAAACTTTAACAGTTCCTTTTCCCTTCTTCTGACAGCTGTGGATCATTGTCAGCCCGATCCTTGTGTCAATGGGACATGTAGAAATGGTGCAGACAGCTTCACATGTGTCTGTGACGATAATTACGAAGGAGAAACTTGTCAAACCCCCATCGGTATGTGATGAGTCTTTTTAAACTTTCTGAAGTTAAAAAAAATCTATGAAGTAAGTTGCCATACCAATACCAGTAAGTGTCTTTGATTATCATAACAGCTGCCAGTCCTGCGTTTGAGCTGCGTTTAAAGTTCATCTACGGGACAAAAAATGGCAAATATTTTTTTTCTAGAATTTCAAAATAAACATGCTCAGTCCTTCTAATCGGAAAACTGGCACTTTATAATTGGAATCTGCCAAGAAAAGTTTAGAAAATAACTAATTTTGTTTTGTTAATCGTCACCACATACCTAATGAGCAGAGGATGCATATAATCCACAGGTAAATGACGGGGACTCCATATGTTTTAACATTTGTTTTTTACATAAATTCTAATTCATATATCATCATATGTGTGAAGTATACCCTTATTGCCTTTAGGCACTTCATAATGTGGGGACCTTCTTCCTTCTTTGCATCGTAATTCATGTGGCTAGGACAAAGACTTCATTGTCATTCCTGTATATCCTAGCACCATAGTGGTATTGTTGCCACCCCCCTCCCGAATACACGGTGGTCAAATACGGGCTCAAAATCTCCCATGTCTAGCCGAATTCGAACCTTCTTCCATGATGTTCCATCTGACGTAATTCGAACCGAACCCGTGTTCTATTTAGGTCATCTGCGGTCATTGCAGGTAAAACCGTGCTTTCTGGCATTTTCCCCCCAGCTAACTTGAATCAGGCGAAAAATATAGTTTTTAACCAATATAAACAATTTTCTGGACAGTACATCTATGCTTTCACTTTGTTGCGGACCTGTAATATGTAACGAAGCTACTGGCGTTTTTGTTGGTGACCTTGACTATCATAAGTGTTGTTTACACAGGTGTGACAGCGTTCTCGCCCCCCCGTGATATCGCCCCCCGGGGGCAAAATCACTAGTGTTTTCGCCCCCCCCGGGGCAGGATCACTAGCGATTTCGCCCCCCCATCTCGCCCCCCTCTGGTGATTTCGCCCCCCCTCCCGGGGCGAAATCGCTAGTGATATCGCCCCCCCTCCCGGGGCGAAATCGCTAGTGATATCGCCCCCCCGGGGCGAAATCGCTAGTGATATCGCCCCCCCCCCCTTCCCGGGGCGAAATCGCTAGTGTTTTCGCCCCCCCCCTTCCCTTCCATGTGTATTTACCTGTTAGTATTCTAACAGCAGAGGAACAGGTGCGCATAGCTGTTAATGAGAAGTGTGTATTTACCTGTTAGTATTCTAACAGCAGAGGAACAGGTGCGCATAGCTGTGAATGAGAAGTGTGTATTTACCTGTTTGTATTGAACAGGTGCAGGAATAGGTGCGCATACCTTTATGGTGATTAGCATATATTCAACTGTTAGTTTTCTTTCAACTCGAAACAGGTGTGTTTACCTGTATATTGATAATCCTATATTTACCCGTTAGTTTTGAACTCCAGAACAGCCCAGGAACAGGTGTGTTTACCTGTATGTTGATTAGCATGTATTTACCTGTTGGTTTTGTTTCAATTCGGATACAGTTGTGTATTGAACACCGGTTAGTATTATCAGCACAGGAACAGGTGTGCTTACCTGTACATGTATGTTGATAAGGATGTATTTAGCTGTTAGTTTTGAACATCACAATTTGTTTCAACTCATAGACAGGTGTGTATACCTCTGTGCTGATTGGCAAATATTTACCAGTTTTGTTACAACTCAGCAACAGGTGTGTTGATATGCATATGTTAATATACGTTCGTGATGTTAATAAAAGTCACCACAAATTCACAACAAAAATGTATCTGTTTTATTTCAATGCAAAGTGTGTCACGTATATATAGATACCAGGTAACACACTATATACGTTACATCCAAGTACCATATTGTTCCAGGTAGCTCGATTAATATGCAGTAACAAGCTGCAAGTTAAGTATCTTAAGGCTATGTAAAAAAAGTAGGTAAATATATACAAAAGTATATATATATATATATATATATATATATATATATATATATATACAAAAGTAGGTAACAAGACAGTGCTAATCGGGAAGGATATTCCTAGGGGGGGGCGAAAACGCTGGGATGGGGGGGGGGCGAAAACGCCAGAGGGGGGCGAAAACGCTAGCGATCTCGCCCCCCGGGGGGGCGAGATCGCGGGGGGGGGCGAGATCGCTGTCACACCGGTATCAATTACACTCTCCCGCTCTCCGTGCGGCATGACATGCGTGTAAACATCGTTTAAGATCTCCACCAAGAAGAGTCCAACATAACTCATTGACGGCTCAAAATGACCGCAACGGTTTTCCCGAGATTTCTGTTTTTGGGATTTTTAAAAAATGCCTTAGATTTTGAATTATTGGTAATTAAGTGCGAAAAATGCCATTTTTACGCATATTTTTGACTGTAACTTTGCTTAGAATTACAAATTAAAAAATCCCCCAAACAGAAAGTTTTATTTGCCTCTCAGATGACGAAAAATATAAAAATCGAGAATTTGCCATGGCACTTGCGGCCCATCTTATCAAGAGTATGGTCAAATTGAAGGCCTTCCTTGAAACAGAAAATAATCGTCTTTGGAAGCAAAATCGTAACAAAACAACTATCTCAATTTAAACGGGAAGATTCAAACTGTCTAAAATTGCGAATTTAATCTTATTTTGAATACATTTTCCTTGTCATAACATCTTGTTTCTTTTGAAATATTTCACTTTTAGCAAATAGTAGGCCTCTTGTAACCCGATACTCTGTCGAACTCGCATAGCAACGGGAAAGAATACCCTAGCAACCGACCGCCGTGATATGATATATTACGAACTGCTGCGGCTGTGATTTGAATTTAATGTCGTTTTTATGACGTCCATACATTAGGTTACTGTAAGGCGGATGTTGTTGAGACAGGGGCCGGCCAGGTGTCTTTTCCACGTGTGGACGGCGAAAGTTTCTCCTACTCTGCAGAACGCTGTAACTCGTCTTCAGAAAGCGGTCAGTATGTGGGACTATTTCAGATACATGTATTACAAAAACTTTCCAAAATATACATTGTGTTAAATCTAAATAGTGAGGGTTTTACCGCGGATTATCCAATAGAGAAATGAAGTTGGCTCTTTTGCAATAAAACAACAGTATGTTTCAACGCCTGTTTGCGCTTAAAACCTGTAGAAGGAATATTTCAGGGAAACTGGGCAAGTTGGACACACCACTGACATCGAGATGAACAACTGCTTTTAAAATCTAATATGTTCGTGTGATGAACCTTTTTGATGCAAGATTGACCCTTTGTGCGTTCCGTTGACGGCATTGCAATGCTTTGAATTCAAATTACTATAATAATCGATGTCTACTGTTAGTAATAGTCTATGTATTAGTTTTTTTATAATTGGCTGAGCAGTGTTTTGTGTGTGTATATGTATAATTGATTGAGTTAATTAAATGCAAGGCTGTCCTGTCATTCGTAGCATTAATCGCCAGATGGCTACTTCATTTGGTTGAAGAAAATGCAAGAACAGATTACTCACACATAACTGTACTGTTATCGATAATGTTTTGTTATTGTTTTGTATGTAGCCTCTTAGTAAGATATATAGCTATTAGTTGTTATTGGTTGCCTGTCCCCTGTACGATTGTTGAGCAATAAAGTCATAAATAATGTAGCTTAACGAAATATCATCCAACACCATGCACACATTTAGCTTAGTTTATCGTTAAGACCTAAAAGTGACAGTCGAGACTCTTTAAAATGTGCAGCCTTAATGTTGAATCCAGAGACCGACCAGATATAAACGAGTTTCGTTCTCATCATGGGCAAAATAATACTAGGGATTCGAATCCAAGCCTTGAGGTTTTAAGTCAACAATTCTAAACCACAATGTGACCCTTTTGTAGTGTATTGATGTCTGTTACTCGTATCATATTTTACCCACAGAAAAGCCACTAGCCAGTCGTTTCTGCCGGATCACCGCAGGTAGATTTGCAGTTTGGGGTCCGCCTGTCGTCCTCACCTGTGATACTGACTTGCAGGACCTGTCACAGGTAGATTTTTTTTACATCTCAGACTATTTGTAAAAAAAAATATTAAATGTGTCTTGTATTGTATTGTGTAATAGCTGTATGGTTTTGGTAAAAATGTTTCAATGGGGATATCAACTGAAAGACCTAATCAATAGAGTACAGTGTCCAACCGAAAACTTTAACATAACAATGAACATTTGTTCTTACAGAGATATTTCATGCAGCCGACATATATGTATAAATGTATATAAAGTAAAGGCAAAGTTCGAAGTTCATTCTGATCTTCAAGTTAACCTCCCCGTTTTTAGTACTGCAGTAGAAATAAAAGGTTTATACTAATAATCTTTTCTAGATTGAAGTGAACAACGAGACAGCTCTGTCCGTGACAACGGAACTACAGGTGATCACAATACAGGCTGAAGCTCTCTCATCTAATGATGTCACCAACATCAGCGCGATCTTGAAGGAAATAGTCAACGCCAGTGCCACGGAACAGGCAAGTAGTGATTACCCTGTAATATTATGGTCAATTTCCCTGTCAGCATCCTCGACATGGTTTTAAATCGAGTCTTGTTCCCATCTTCATGTTGTTATATTAATAAACCCTAAGCTCTGTAATTGGGGAAAAGCTTTGATAACCCTTCTTAAATCTATTTGACCCTCAAGCTTCCTTAGCTATCGTTTTTTGGTCTTTGCTGCCGTTAGGTGCCTTCGGTAGACTGAGCAAATTTGCAATATATTTGTTTTCAAGAATGATAGAGCATGTACTGGCATCATTCTGCAGTGTACTTTTGTAGTGTAATGATCTTGAGTCACTCCGCTGAAAATACAGACAGTCAAAATTTCACTATCAACTACCCGCATTGTTCCGAGTTCTCATTTTACACACTCTTAGAGACATAAAACGTGCAACTAACAAAGCAATTAGAACCTGGGAGATATAAAAATACGTGTTTCTAGAATAATTTGGGTGGACCAAAGCTACTATCTACATGTACCATAGATCGGAAACTCTCTTCTGACGACCGTAGACAACCTGATAAACGTGAACGTCACAGTCCTTCAGCAAAGCCAACAAGAAACAAGAGGACCAACCAGGTAACGGCCACTTTTAAATCTACCAATGTCTACTGGATTTTTTACTCAGTGAAACCTTTCTTGGGCCGGACGTATCAGCGACTATATCTGCAGCTGTATTTTATGAAGTTAACGATATAAATGCCGTTTGGTTTAACACAGCAACATCTGTATCTTTTCTTTTCAGTTGGTAAAACAGATTTACAATATTTGCACGCCATCCCCCAAAGGTATAAATTTTCAGATAAAAATCTTAGCTCACTTTTCTTAGAGTCGTCCAGGCATTGGAGACATTTGCTGACACAGTGGAACTGACCTCAGAGACGTACACCGCCGTGCGGCCAAGGGTGGCACTGCAGGCAGCTGACATCAGTCCAGAGGAGTTGGACCAGGGACAGGGTAAGCATCAACAGGGCTGTGTCCAGACATTTTATTGTCGTAAACCAAGCTGTCTTTTTGAAAGAGAAGTAGTATATGCTTTGTTTCATGCTTTATAACAACACCAAAATATGCGAAACAAAATACATTTTTGTTCTTTTCACTTTTCTGGTCTTTTGTCAGGAACTTGACATCGGTCACTCAAGCTAACATCAGTCACATCAGTCAACACATGGGCTTTATATTTTGAAAACCACGCGCATATAATGTTAGTATCTGTTTCCAGTTTTAGAACCGTTTAGTCTTGTTTAGTTTAAATTCGATACTTAACTTAAGTGTTTCATTTTGAAAAGGTTAACGTAACGCAAAATGTGTTACTTTCCTAAGGATTTGCCTTTTTTCTGAGTGGAGACGATTCTAACAGCTTGAAGGAAGGCAATATTAAGAGTTTTACTACAGAGGATGGAGCAGACTTTCAGCAAACTGCTGACATCTCCATTTTTATACCTCCGAACCTGTCTGGAATGATACAGGCCAACAATACGTCAGGTACTAGTACTTTTACAGGTTCTCATGAGAACATACATCATTTTTGTATCATTACCGCATACAATATTCATTCTGATCTTTATTTTTTGACACAGAGTTATGCGTTCGTTTCATTTGCGTGTCTGTTTGTGGTGAGCATGACTCAAGAACATGTTGATGGATATGGATCTGTATATTTGGAAAGAGAAAAGGCACTAGTAAGAAATAGCTTATGTTTTAAAGCCCCTAGGTGGCTTTTTACTTTCCCAAAAATTGTGTTTGTTTCTACGTACGTTTTGTAGGTATGTAGTTTGTATGTATGTAGGTAGGTTAGTACTGCAAGACATGTGAGGAATCTTTAGGTTTTCTATTTTGTTTTCTAAGTAAACTATATATATATAAATATATATATTATATATATATATATATATATATATATATATATATTAGTTAATGAGGGAATAGTTATGGGTCAGATACACATATAATATATATATATATATATATATATATATATATATATATATATATATGTAATCAATAGAATACAGAGTAGAACACATGTCAATCACTTTGTTTCCCTTAACCATTTAAATCTTACAATACAAGAACGTTTCTTGTAACAGTTATAGTATTTATGCAAAACTCATATTTCGATGAGTGCATCAAATCTAAGGAGAAATTAAAGGTTTTTACCCTCCGCAGAAATCCGTCTGAGTTACACCGTGTACAGCAGCAGCAGCCTGTTTGTTCAGACTTCCCAGGGTGCAGTTGGACCTTCCCAGAGTGAAGTGGGAACCCGCATCATCGGCTGCAGAATCGCGGGGGGCCGAGTCAACAACCTTCCTGAACCCATCATCATCACCTTTACACCCCTACAGGTAGCCTGGCAATCCTACTACCCTTCGTTTCTTTGATCTTTTCCCTGATTCGTTGTCTGGGACCGTTTAGTTGTAAATTATACAATGCAAGGTTTTTTTTTAGGAAGAAGACATATGAATCATGTGGCAGGTCTTACTTTTTTTGGTACCATATATGTGTATCTGACCCATAAATATTCCCTCATTAACTAAAAAATGCCCCCTCCAGGCCGATTTGAGCTTATCATGAATAAACATAGTACACACACAAATAAAAAAGTCACGGAAAATATGAAGCCTGTCTATCATGGCTTCTGTGAACCACTGAATCTCACTCTCTTACTCTCTCTCTCTCTCTTTATGTACAGAAGTAGAGGAATATATCTCTCCTATACGCACACAAATATACACATAGAGAGAGAATAGGCGGGAATATTATAAATATATTTCCCCATATGCTAATCTGTTCGTTTTTAATTTTTTCTATTAGGATTTTCTTCCTGAAGACGTGAAGGAGGTTAGATGTGTGTTTTGGGACTTCGGGGCTGAGGCAGGACATGGGGCGTGGTCAACTGATGGGTGTGAGAGCATGGGCGAGGAAAATGGACGGTACAAATGTGCCTGTAATCACCTCACCAACTTCGCTGCAATCTTTGTAAGTAATTAATGGTACAAAAGTATGTGGTGTTTCTTCTCCTGCTGTTCATTATGGCGATATTGATTTGATATACATTATGAGTGACGCACGCTCTTGATGATTTTTTGGAAACTTAAAAAAAAACCTTTCGACTGTACTGTAAATCGAAAAAAGGAACTGCAAAGAGAGCAGATCTATATAAAGTAAATTGCTATGCTCTACTCTTCTTCAGTCTACTCTACCCTGCTCAGCTCTAATCTTTTCGGTTTTACTACTTGTAATAGTCTACTCAACTCAGCTCTACTCACCCAATTCTATTCTGCTTTACCCTACTCTACTCTTCTCTACTTTTCTCTGCTTTACACTACGTACCCTACTCTACTCTGCTTTATTTACTAACTGTACTGTGCTCTACTCTACTCTACTTTACTCTGCTTTACTCTACTCTACTCTACTCTACTCTACTCTACTCTACTCTACTCTACTCTACTCTACTCTACTCTACTCTACTCTACTCTACTCTACTCTACTCTACCTTACTCTACTCCAGTCTACTCTAATCTACTCTACTCTACTCTACTCTACTCTATAATGCTATGGTCAAGCGAGTAAGTTATTGTCATACCTGACCACTTGATATCTATTTTTACAACTTGTATCACTTCTATGACGTTATGGCATCATAACTGACTTCTGGTCAGCATTGTCTGCCTACATGTATATGAAAATAAGTCTGACGCAATAAAAACGGAATATTCCTTATTTCTTTCCTCTAATGTTTTAATGTTACGTTTCAAGGATGTGTTCGGTGTTGGTTTTGGAGAGCATGAGAAGCCGCTAGAGGTCATCACTATGGCGGGCTGTGTCGTGTCTATCGTCTGCCTGGTCCTCACTTTACTATCTTTTGTCCTCACACGGTATGTAACGATACTGTCTTATGGCATACATTCGCATACATTGTCTTGGTTGATCTTCTTCTCCAGCTAAAGAGCATATTAAGTTGTTCAAAGTATGAAATACTTATCTTAGCAAAGAACGAAATCTTAGTGTTTCCTTCTAAACAATGTAAATGCGACTGTCACGCTGATTTGCATGATTGAAGACTAATGATGTCCACATTGGCTTACCTTCGTAATGCTCTGAGAATGAAATTCCAATCAGTTACTACTTTTAGGTAGTTTGAAGCCTTTATTTGCATAATTGATATCTATCGACATTTCACCATTTACATGTGAGAGTCCTACCATGGAATGCAGTGGATTCCTTATAATATTCCTCCTTCATTATGTTCCACAATTCATTATACAAATTAGACGTTGATGTTCATACATAGTAATTTGATATTTAAGTAATCTTTAAGGCTTTATCATAACTATATACTAAATCATGACATCTGTCAACGCGTTGTTGTTATTCTCAAAAGTTTGAAACAAAATCGGCATGATCGAAGAGATAATTCCCCCCGAAGGTATAGGTTGTGTCTAAATTGTATTTCAGCACATAATAAATGCAATGGACACACATGCATGATTCTTACCGGTAAGATATTGAATATTGGGTGTTTTGATTCCAGAAATTACAAACGTAGTTCCAGAACAGGTCACGCCAAGAACCAGCGGCTCGTTCTCATCAACCTCTGTGTGGCCCTGTTGTCCATTCTTGTCATCTTCCTCGCTGGCATCAACAGGACGGCGTCTCCCATTGGCTGCACAGTCGTCGCAGCTTTGCTACACTACTTCCTATTGGCTGCCTTGGTGTGGATGGCAGTGGAGGCCGTTAACATATACCGGGCCGTTGTGCTCGTGTTTGACCATCACGTGACTGGGAGCTTCGTCATCAAGGCTGCGGCTGTAGCATGGGGTGGGGATTTGCTTGTTTGCTTACAGAGCTATATTTTCAGCAATCGAAAAGGATTTTGCTCAACTTTCTTTCCCCGAAATCAATTTACCTACCATTCAGGTAATTTGGCCGTACAAACATGTGACACCATTAAGAAAGGAGATGGAGATGAAGGGCGGTTTAGACTTTCTGTCGTTATTCTTTTTTGTAGAGTAGCCTTGTTGTAAACCGATCTTAAAAAAAAAAGCTATGATAAAAGCTGTTTCAACAAAAGTACAGGAATGTTTTGACCTATTTTTTCCAGGCTTTCCACTTGTCGCCACGGTGTCGACTGCGGGGCTCTCAAGTTTTTACCAATACAGGATGGAGAAAGTGTAAGTTAGATATGTAAAGACGCAGATGACGGCTCACTTGTCTTTACTTTTTTCTTGCTCTGTATCTTGTGCATGGCCATATGGAGACGTCATACGTGACATCGTCAAGATATTCCAAGAATATGTTGCAATTTTTGCACATTCAAACTGTGAAAGAACAAGTGAGAAGAGGTGTTAGGTATTAGGACGAGGAGGTCATTGATATACGGTAAAAAAAAATTACGTGTTACCACCTCTGCTACCTGGCCAGTGCACTAGTGACTTGGTATCGAAGCAGCAGGTCCAAGTCGACTTCAAATAGAATTACAGTTTCTCGAGTCATACGGTCCACAAAAAACAAAAAAAAAAAAACATAACAAACACAGCTAACCTGAAATACGGCACCGAATACTTGGCACTTTGGGCAAACATGACTATGGCATTGACTGTGACAACATCTTTGGTTGATATGCTGTAATGTTATCATGGAAAAGTCTTTTAGAAAGTTGGAGGAAACAAAGCATCTTTAAACCTTTTCTATTTTCCCTTTTTTTACAGCTGCTGGCTGGCCTACAAACCTCTGCTCTATGCATTCTTGATTCCTGCGGGTATCATCCTACTGTTTAACGTGCTGGTCTTCGTCATCGTCATGTGCAAACTGGTCAGAAACGATCAAGGACAGAAGCAGTTAAGAGGTAGATATGGAAAAAGTCTTACGTTGTAAAACAGGAATCTGTATGGAAGTTACACACGCACGTGCACACACACATACACACACACACACACACACACACACACACACGCTCACACATATGCCATGGCGGCAACACACAATCCGCCGTAAAGGCACACAAACCATAAATATATATATATATATTTAGAGTTTGCAGATACAGAAGTTGCACATGGAAAAAAATATACATAATACATTTACAGAAAAAAAATGGCATTTGAACATTGTTGATTTCTTCAAACGAAGAATACAAATGTTCTTCCAATATAAACAGAAAACCAACTTCAAGACACTTAGTAACTTAGCCATAGGTAAGATGATATATGACTAATGAGGTGTAGGTCAGTATTGATTAAGCCACCAGCATTATTGGTCTATTTGGCCCCACAAAAGGCCTTGATGGACATTGTTGTGCCTAGGTTTTGAGGTAAGAAGTAAATTTTTATTTTCATGTACAGTTAATAAACTCAGCGACTCAGACCATAATCGGATAACACGTCAGATCCGTCGAGCCTTCAGCATCATGGCTCTGTTTGGTCTCACATGGGTGTTCGGCTTCTTCGTCATCAACGACGCACGCGCAGTGTTCGCCTATCTGTTCTGCATCTTCAACACCCTCCAGGGCCTCTTCATCTTCATCTTCCACTGTGTGATGAGGGAGGACATAAGGAAGTGGTGGAAGAAGCTCAGCTGCAGTGGACATAAGGACCAGGGTCCGCATGCTGTTGATGGGAGTTCGTCTTTTTCTCCGGCTGCACAGGCATCGCCGACATTTGAGCTGAGCACACTGTCATCTGGTAGCAAACCTGACAATGACTCGCTGTAGTGGCAGTCATGTCGATTTGTTTTTTATATCTTTTAATGGGACCGGTAAACCTTTGAATATCATTTTACGTACATTAGGACAATTTAAAAACTACGTATTCCATCATACATAAACAGAGTTTCTAAGAATGAAAAGAAGATTACTAAAACCTGTTTTTAATGCATTCTTCTTGGTACAACTTAGATAGACAACTGATAAAGACCTAATCAATACAGTAATTAGCAATGTATATCAATGATTATATATAATGTTTTTACACTAAAGTAAGCGAAATAAGTAAGTGTAAAGGACTCTTAATACCCAAGGCATACTTATAATTCAAAAGAAGATGTAACAAACTGACAAAGTATGCATTGAATCCAATGGTATCTAGTTATATAGTGCTTTTCAAAATTTCCTCACAGTTGGTGTTTTATTTAGCATAATCTGCCCTCAATTATTTCTTACCCTACCCATGGCATATGGCACAACTTTTATGTATACAGAACAGATTCCAAAATAACACAAAACACAAAAATTAAGCTTTTCTTTAATCTTCTTCTTCGGCTCTTATTGGTTTCTTTAATATGATACCTACAAATTCAGCCTTCATGACTTGGTATTTGCATTTTTAAGAAACTTTCTTCAAGTAATCACAAACAAATAGATGAGGATATATACTCAAACAAATCAAGACTAATCCAGCCTAACTGAGGATATGTAATGAATTAGAGTATTGTCCAGCAACGCGGATATATACTCCGCCTGAAGGACGATATATACTCTGATATAGTATAAATACTCTGTATGAAGGAGGATGGATCCTCATCTGCCCGAAAGAGTATCTATACTCTAACTGATAGAGGATGAATACTCTGCATGAAGGAGAATGGACCCTCTGCCCGAAGGAGTATTTCTACTCTGCCTGATAGAGGATAAATTCTCTGCATAAAGGAGGATGGACCCTCTGCTTGAAGGATTATTTATCCTCTGTCTAAAAGAGCATTTATACTCTGTCTGAAAGAAAATGTCTCACTAGGATACTTTTAAATACTTAATGTCATGCACAAATGATTATGTGATGAATAAATTATGTTAATATGTCTGCATGTGTTTTTGAAAGAGAGAAGAAAATATCAGATGTAGCGATTAACGATTACAGTACAATTATGATTATGATGTTCCCTAGAGAGACAAGCTTTTAACTATACATTAGATATTTTAGATCATTTTCCATAAGTTTAGTTGAAACTACTGTATAAGTTAAGTTGTTGCTCCTTTTCATCAATTATGTAGACCACTTGTGGTCATTTGTGCATTTAGCCTGCGGGCATGAACTTGCAAAAAAAAAAGAAGAATATTATTGTAAAGGTACTTCGTTAGGCTTTAAAACAACAACTTTCCCATAATTCCTACATATGTACATTAATGATATACATATACCAGGGACGGCTGGTTCTGTGTGTAATGTTCAGTACCATGGACAAATGTTTCTTTGTGTAATATTCAGTACCATGGACAGGAGTTCCTGTGTGATGTTAAGTACCACGGACAAGTGCCAAGTTTAGTACTCGTGGTGGGTACCGGTACATCGTTTTTTTTATTGGACCGGTCCGGAAAAACCGGACCTGAAAAAGTTCGATAGACCGGATGTTGGACCTATTAGAAAATAAACAGATTATATGATCATGAATTCAAACATTTTGAGATTTTACAACAAGAGTGAAGTAAAGTTTATAGTCATTTCTACCAAGCAGCTTTGATGAAACCGCCTTGTGTCTACCAAGTTGTACAGTCAATCGTACTTGTAAGGCAGTTAGTCTTGCAGGATTTAAAAGTGGGAGTCAAATAATCCACCATGTATATTGCTTTATAGCGAAGTAGACTATTGTTCTGAGTATTGTCCATTCACATGTTTTCATATACTGAATCAGGTCCAGGTTCAGGTACGGATCTGGACCTGATCCCCTGGACCTAAGCCTGATTAAATCTCGCTTATAGCAGCCCGCCAAACATCCGCCGGCCCCCGCGGAAGGGGCCAGTTACAGCCTTGGACAGCGAAGTTTGTGTTACACGGACTACCTGAATTTTCAGTACCCGTACCCGGTGTACCGAAAGTGCGAAAAGGAACGAAAGGAACGAAAAGGAACGAAAAGGAACGAAAAGGAACGAAAAGGAACGAAAAGGAACGAAAAGGAACGAAAAGGAACGAAAAGGAACGAAAAGGAACGAAAAGGAACGAAAAGGAACGAAAAGGAACGAAAAGGAACGAAAAGGAAAGTACCGAAAGTGCGAAAAGGAACGAAAAGGAACGAAAAGGAGCAAACGTTCCTTTTCGTTCCTTTTCGCACTATCGGTACTTTCCTTTTCGTTCCTTTTCGTTCCTTTTCGCACTTTCGGTACTTTCCTTTTCGTTCCTTTTCGCACTTTCGCTACCGAAAGTGCGAAAAGGAGCGAAAAGGAATGGAGTATGAAGCAAACTTAAATAAAATCAATGAGAATATAAGGAATCGGTACTGCGGGCGTTAGAAGCCTATGAAACGTGTTTTATTTTACCGAGAATTTGACATTATCAAATTTTTACAGCGCTGTTTCAGGCTGTTGTTTTGTGTGGCTAAATTATTCTTTGAAGATCTGCGAAATACAAAGAAACGGAACTGAGATAAGAAAGTAAGGACTAAAATTCATTGGGTGGTAGATGAATATCGATTATTATACATTTTCAGGATGAGGCAAGATTGTAACGTTGTTGTTGTATTTGGGTGGCTTTTATTCTCCCTAGAGGGGAGCGCCGCATGCAAATGACCCGCGAAATCCGGTCAGGAAAGATATGCTAATAAACTGCTGCCCCACGAGCATGACAGCTCCTTTTAACAGGGCCAACAACATGGTTTTCTGGAGACTGGAGACGTATCTTCTCGCTCGTTCACGACGAAAGAAAAGCTGTAAAAGGAGAGACATATATACATTGTACCAAAGAGATTTCATCAAGTTGTACCATGAGTATTCATCATTTTGGCGGGAAGAAATAAAGGTGCCAACGTGAGGAATTTGTGCAAAGGATATTGGTAAATACAATTTCTGTCAACAAGTTTCCGTCATATTCAATACAAATAAATTTCTGCCTCTTGCGACCGACATCAGGCCCTCGCTGATGATAAAAAATCCCAATGCCGGGTTTAGATGTCCTGGTTGCAAAACAAATTTAAGGCGTTGTATTAATATTAATGAAAGTGTGAAAAAAAGGAAGGAAAAATAATTCCCAACATGCTGGGCTCGAACTTCCGATCGTCGACTTCCCTGGGTTCGAACATGCGACCTATATTTCTCTAAGGTCAAGTTCTTACAAATTGTGCAATACATATACTTGTAACTTTGCTATCATTGTATTTTTTTAACAACTATATCCACATAGCATGGCTTTTTATGATAAAATATGCGCAATCGTTCTCGACATAATCCATTTCTTCTTGTGAAATTTTATAATATAAATGTAATATGGATATTCTAAGGAATGTTATAACCACATTAACACGTACATGAACATAGATATGCATAGATAGGTCTCATCAATATTCATTCCTCCATTGAACCATTGCTATAGGAATTTCGTGGAACAAGCCGCAAAATGCATTTGCCGATCACAGTTTACCTTTTCCTAATATTACCATCGATTTTATTTGAATTTGCTTCATACTTCGTTCCTTTTCGCACTTTCGGTAGCGAAATTGCGAAAAGGAACGAAAAGGAACGAAAAGGAAAGTACCGAAAGTGCGAAAAGGAACGAAAAGGAACGAAAAGGAAAGTACCGAAAGTGCGAAAAGGAACGAAAAGGAACATTTGCTCCTTTTCGTTCCTTTTCGTTCCTTTTCGTTCCTTTTCGCACTTTCGGTACTTTCATTTTTGTTCCTTTTCGTTCCTTTTCGTTCCTTTTCGTTCCTTTTCGTTCCTTTTCGTTCCTTTTCGTTCCTTTTCGTTCCTTTTCGTTCCTTTTCGTTCCTTTTCGTTCCTTTTCGTTCCTTTTCGCACTTTCGGTAGACCCCCGGTACCCACCCCTATTTAGTACCATGGCACCGTGCTTCGTAGCACCATTCGGATTATTGCACGAAATACTCTGGCAAATGGGGTGTGCAATTAAGCGGCTTCCACAGTACATTGTTTGAAAGGGCGTTTCTAGATGAACAGACCAGATGATCAAGAAGGGCTAGTTTAACCTTCGAATTCTTTCTTGAGAATTATCATTCGAACTGTTGGTAGGGTTGAAACGGTTAAGGAGCGTACCTTCTTATATGACGTCTACAGGCTCTAATTATAAAGATCGTCTTTTTTTTCTGAAGGCATATTACATGTAATTCTATTTCACGCGTCTTCATGTAGCCGGGCCTTGTAGTTTTCTGCTTATGAAAAAGAAATCATCAACACAAAAAAATAGACTGTCTCACTTTTTTCTTGAGGTCAAGTTGATTTTCTTCGGTGGCAAAATACTAAAAGCCAAAAATACAACAATTGATGTAACAAACACATTGACCTGAATACGCATACATAATCGAAACAACTCTTAAGAATTCAGACTTCAACTGCACATGTATGGCACAATTTCGTAATTTTCGCATCTTATTACTCTTGAAAAATACCTTTCTCTTACTCTTTTCTCATCTTCTCTTATACAAACGTTTCGCAAGCATCCAATACACAAATATCATTCATCTGTACAAGCCAACAATATATACATTGCCTCAGCACGCATTAACGTAATTCTCTAGCCGTAATCCTCCATTATTACAATCACGTGAAAAACACGTGATAGCTACGTGATAACCACGTGACCATCAGTTCCATCAAGAAACATGTAAAATATAGCCTCCATTCGGCTCAACGATCCATCGGTGATCCACCCATTGGCGCATATGTATACCTTCCTTTAAACGCAAAATAACTTTAATCTTTTCTTTAATCCTTTCTTTTTAAAAGTTTACAATAGCCTTTTTCAGATCAATAATACTTTAAACACCCAAACACAGTACCTTTCATTGGAATGCACAATTCATCTTACACTTGACTTAAAATGCGATTTAGATTTCCCCAATGAATTTTTCGATCGATCACACGTCCACAACAGTAGAGTAGAGCTTCACACGAAGCCATTTTTGGTCACAATGATGATCGAAACACAGAAATGACACACTTGACTTAAAATGCGATTTAGATTTCCCCAACGAATTTTTCGATCGATCACACGTCCACAGCAGTAGAGTAGAGCTTCACACGAAGCCAATTTTTGGTCACAAATAATGATTGAAACACAACAATGATTGACAGTTTCAACGGACAGCAAACGTCCTACATGAGTTTCCCGACAGAGTGCTTGTCCTCATCTTCTCCCAGAAGCACCCGCGCGGTCTTGTTGATGTCCCAGTTGTTTTGCTTTAGGCGCCGAAGCGCATGCGCTCTGACGTCAGGCTGGGAGTAGTCCTGGCGCGTGCGCAGCTGAAGTTTCACAAACTTGTTCGCCTGCTCGACGTTACAGTTTGTGGCTTGGAGGGCGAAGGCGCACATCTCCGGCGTAGCCTGCAGACAAACGTGAGAAAAGTTTGAATCTTTATAATATAAATTCAAACGTATTTAGTCTTTGACTTTGATCCACAATTATCTTGACATTTCTGTTAGCTGTTCTTCCTGTGGTGCTACAAATCTATGTCTTCATGCAAAGACTAAATTCTTACGAAACACAAACAATAAGTCACGATTCTAAGTCAGGGTTCCAAGTGTACACGTGAGAAGTTTTGATGAATTCTGGTCTAATAACCAAGACTAAAGTTTGCAGCCCCATATTTGCCAACAGTTCTTTGTTTAGAGATATTTAGTTGGCCTCAAGTTCCTACTTTGACACTACAAGCCATTGCGGAGCTAAAACAGTGAGAATGCTTATAACCTACCTCATCAGGTAATGCTCTCTTCATGAACTTGACAAGCCCGTCCTCCCCACTGCCGCTCCTCGGTCTCCGTTCCCTGTTCTCCCGCCCGAGTTTTCTCATCACCACGGTGTTTGCTCCAACCGTCTCCTGCGACTGCTCACTTTTCCTACTGTGCGACTTTTTACTTGCTTCCTCTTTTTCGTCCTTGGGGCTCGTCTTGCGCGTCGCTTTTGTGGTCTCACTAGGAGAACCTTTCCCTGCCGCACGTGCCCCGTTCCTCCCACACTGACACGTTGCCATCGGCTTCTTCTCTGCTTTACCTACAGGTTTTGAGGCCTGTTTAGAAGCCCCGTTACTTGTTTTGACCCTTGTTTGTGACCGTTCACTCGAAGGTGCCCTCGTTGACTTCTCGGAAGTTTCGTCTTCCTTTAAGACCAACATAGGTTTTGGAGATTGTCTTGAAGGCACATCGGTACTCGTTTTACCGTTCGTTCGACTACTTAAGTGAGTCTTACTGACTCCAGTACTTTTCTTAGATGTCTGTAGTTTCAGGTCCTTAGTTGTCGCTTTTGGAGACTGTCTTGGTACCTCGTTCAAGAGTTTACTACGAGCGCCATTCTTACCGCTGGCGTTCTTCTTACTTTTCAAATCTAAGACTTTGGAGGATGACGCCTTCGTCTTCTCTGGTTCAGATATATGTAACTCGGAGGGAGCGGACTCGTTTCTTTGCCTAGTTCTTGAAACAATAGGGGAGTCACTTTCCTCTGTCGCGAGAGGCGCCCGTTTGACGGTTTGACTTGTTGGACGACTTCTGGGCGGTTCGTCTACACCCAGACTCTCTAGAGTCTCTGTGGAGAAACTTGACATGACCTCGTCTAGTAACCCTTCGCACCCAAGGTCGGGCATGCGCATGAAGTACATGGTGGAAGGGCGGGGGTTCAGGGAGGGAACGTCGTACGTGACGTCATCAACTGACGTCTCCTGGCCGTCTGCGTCAGCTCCGACGGCCTCAGGACGAGGCTGGGGTCTGGGTACGTCATAGTCCGGTCTGGGCGAGAACGGCATAAGGGCGTGTTCTACATCCGGGTCCTGCAAAAGTTAGAATATTTAGACTAGAGTAGGGGCAAGGAATATTGTTCTCATTTCTTTAAATGTTACATATACCGCCAATCAACCACCGGGCTAGATTTTGCACTAGTATTATTATATGATATAGATAGATAGGCTACATGTCACTGATTAAATACGGTACAGTCACTTGTGTCTTCGTAAAACGATTGTAAAATAATTGTCAATGTTCTTTTTAAAGGTGACATCTCACTGCACTTGGGAAACCGGTACGGTACTGCGGGGTTCGTTTCTGCGACGCTGATGTGTTATTTTCTCTGATTTTTTTTTTAATGATCGATATCTAGATATTGCGTGATACGTAAAAGTATAACTTAGAAGACAACAAAATACATAAAACGTAAGGAAACTCGTCTTTCATCTCTGAAATTCGTTGAGTATTTATTCGAACCCCGCATTGCCGCACCGGTGCCACAAGTGCAGTGAGATACCACCTTAAGTATGGTATGTATGATAATATATATTTATAACACGCCTGTAAATTCTGAATTGTCTGACATACCGGTTCTCCTGGTAAGTCTGTCCCGTTCAGGTTCTCATAGTGCCGCCTGTCTTCCACTCCGCCCGCCGCACCACCGGACTCGGGCTGGGCGAGAGGAAACTCAAATTTCACCGTCGATGTCTTCGGCTCACCACGGCTGTCTACGGACTCCGAACGGTCTTCCTTCGGCGTATCTGATAATATGAAAAAAAAAAAAAGATCCAGATTTTGTCCTGCTTTCTAACAAAGTTTGCTAACCATGTACCTACACGTACCTGCGACTGTACCAATATTTTCAGGGTGCTAAAAATAAATACGAAAATATCACACATTTTGGTTAAGTCCTTTCAAAGGCCTCTAAGATTTGTATGACTTATTAATTTTAATACTGGTATATCAATCTTTACTAGAAAATATCCTTCTCAGCTTCATTACATATTAACCACATCTTTGCGTAAAAGTCTAATACAAAGTGTACTTGTGCTTTTGGTAATTTTTTAGTAAATCAAAGAAAGATAGAATATCAAGTTAGTGATATAAGTAAGAATACACTTGTTTAGAATTCTCCGGATGGAAAGATAAAACTCTTTAAAACAGGTAGATAAAATTTCAGAAAAAAAATTCTTACGGGGCTTCTCTTGAAGTGTTTCTTCTTGAAGCGAACTGCAAAGAGAATGTAAACTTTGGTTAGTGTATAAAACATTCAAAGCATATACAAACATCCAAAGAAGTAAAACTATACACTCAAAGTTCATTCGTGTTTTCTTGCAAATGCTGTTATTAAATGTTGTTAGCTAAAGACAGAAACTCATTATTGAACTTATGAAGACTGGTTAGCTATCTAACTAAGCTCCAAGCGCTGAGCAACAATATGGTAAAAAGTACCCCATAAAAGCCGTGAAAAAGTCTATGGAAGCACAAAAATTCATTTCATCACTACTACGCCACACACCATATGTCAGTACAGTAGAAGCCAGTTAATTGCACAACGGATTAACGCACACTTCTGTTAATTGCACGGAATCCCAAAATTAGTGCGGTCCAGCTAGATAACTTCACATTATTGCACCAGCCGGATAATTGCAGGAAATTCACTGGCCAATGGGGTGTGCAATTAAGCGGCTTCTACTGCATTTGTTTTCCTCCGCACAAAAGAAGCGCCACCTACCAATACTGGTCTCTCTCTGCAGAGGAAGAAGCGCCCCCTCCCGAGTCCGACTGCCCGTCACCCGGCCGCCGCTTCCCGCGCATGCTCATGTAGAACTTGGACAGCGCGTTGAAGCCGTCATGCTTAGAGGATGGCCGACTGTTGTGCAATAGACTTTGATTTAGAGAGTATCAACAGAGACAGATGGCTCTTACTTTAACATGTTCTTACAAAGATATGCAGACTTGAAAACAAACAAAAACTTAGGGATAATGAGGTAACCGGTCGTTTTGCTACATTGTCAGTTTGCTTTAGTCTTTTCGCTACTTGGTAGAAGTGAAGTCGTTTCGTTGACGTTATGCGGCAGAAATCGTTTCGCTACATGGCAAATGTCGTTTCGCTACTTTGGATGCCATTTGCCTAACAGATGTAGATCCATAAAGTGAACGATTTCTTATACCATAAGACTTATTAGACAAAAGGTATTCAAACGTAGAGAAACGACGTTTCCATGTAGCCAAATGACTCGCCATGTAGCGAAACATACTGTATCTGACAGACAGTGTGGTGAAACGACAGGTTACCGACATATAAGAAAATGAAAATGCTTACGTTTCGTAATGGTTCCCTTCTTTCTGTACTGTTGACGGCTGCGGTGCTATAGTGTTGACAGATATGATGTTATTAATTTTTGTACGATAAAAACTACAATCTATTGTTCCACCAAATTAATAATTATGTATATAATTCTGCAAATTAGATTAAAGTTCTAACAACAGCTCTTAAAAAAATCAATAAAATACATTTTGAGTGTATAGTCGAATCGCACTTTTCTTCAGTTTTCTCTTCTTGTCCATCGCTGCGGCAGCTTTTTCTTGCTTCTCGGCTTCCGTTTGGAACGGTTCCGTTATCTCTGGGTCAAAGAAGCCGATCTTGTCTTCATCTAACGCACCGAGCCAGCCATGGTTGTCACTGCGAGTAGGAAAAGAACACAGAATGTGTATGTTACACAGCCTCTTACTGTCAGAGGCTATTGTTATTGGGTGGGCTGAATACTCTCTCATAGCATCCAGGGGCTGAATTGCAAGGAGCTTACAATAGGCGAGGCTAAGCCGCAAGGGTCTGGAGCGGGTGCGGCCATGCATAGAACGCAATCGTTAACTTGTCAAACATACGGAATATGTAAATCATAAAGCGGCCTCTAAGATTCACCTGGGTTTTTCCAGTACTGTGATGACGTCACCAGCCTTTAAGGTCATAAGGTTGTGTACTACGTCACCGTCGACGTCATCAATGGCGACTCTTTGCTCTGGTTTCGCCTGCAAATTTGAAAAAAAAAAGCATGGACATCAGAGTTAGTATGTGTAAGAGCCTGTTTTCTTTTTTATGACTGATAATCATTTCTATTTCAGTAGGTCTCACTGTATTCGCTTAGTTGTACCCGACTTCTGTAGAGTGGGCCAACAACATTGAACTGGATGAAAAAAAGAACGGATTCAGATATACCATCAGGTAACAACAAGACATACTGTAAATGCAGAAACTTTCGCGGTGGATTAATGTTCGCGGTTTTCGCGGTGGCCGCTTCACCGCGAACTTAAAAATCACCGCGAAAATTTTTCCAGGACAGTAAGCGATTACAGTGCATGGTGCTACCGCGAAATTAAAACCACCGCGAAAAGTCCCTTTTTACGCTACCGCGAAATTAAATCCCCGCGAACTTTAAATACATTTACAGTACTCGTAGAGCCTGCTAATGAGGTTAATAGATTGACCAATCAGCGCGTACCTCTTGCAGCACGTGACACAGTTTGGTGAAGGTGGGCCGTTCTTTCGGCTTGTGGCTCCAACACTCGTGCATGATGCGGTAATGGCTGAAGGGGCAGAACCGGGGTCTCTCCAGGCGGTGGTACATGGGAGGGCCGATGGCCTGCCGAATCTGCAATTAATACAGACATGTCTATTGACACGACCAAAGTACAGCGACTTTCGTAAGGTTCACTACTTACAGTCCAACTAAACAGACATATATGGATATCTATAGGTATGAATAAGTCAACATAGTTTCATAGTTAAGTTTCATAGTTTATTTAGAAAAACAATCAGCATCGCAGTCAGTAAAAAAGCAAACTGAATATCACTGATTTTACAACTTGTTACATGGTGAATACAGAATATATGTATATACATTAATAAACAATTACAATACATGACGCAGAAACACATTGGGTCTAGCATGTCATTTACACTATTGGTTCTACCGGTATAATCATTCGTGGATATATTTGCCTACTTGTACACAGTGAGGGTTATCGCCTCCCAGAATGTAGTTGCAAGATAAAATCAGTAACACGTGAAGTTCCATGGCAGTACAAACGGATGCTGATGAGCCATAATTTTATTCGGTTGGCTCACATTAACTTTGCCTTTAACTAAATGTTCTAGGCGTTTTTGTCGGGATTTATGTCTTATACCATTTTCTTCATAATAAGTAAATGTTTTTAGCCGACAGACTCCGGAATGGACTATGCTATGTAAAAAACGCTTTCTTCATGTCTAAAACAGTCGGAGCTGAACCTCTGCTTTGAGAGTACATCACAGGAAATCTACTAGCTCAAAGTTTCACGTACCTGTTCCCCGCTGTACGTGGCCCATGGCTGTTCCCCGTAACTGAACATCTCCCACATGGTGACGGCGAAGCTCCACACGTCCGTGGCTGATGTGAAGACGAACTCGTTGATCGCCTCTGGTGCACACCTTAGGCAGGACATAAGAGTAATCAACGAGATCGTTAACGTTAATCGCTTCTGGTGCACACCTTAGGCAAAATACAACAGGAGCGAGATCGTTAAAAGTGCCCTCTCACTGCACTTGCGTCAAGCTTGCGTCATTGTGGGGTTAGTTCACTGCGTCACTGTTTTGTTATTTTCTCCGATTTTTTTTATAGAATTTACATATTGCATAATACCTATGAGTATGACTTAGATGACGGCAAAAGACACAAAAAGTAAAAAAAAATCTTTATCTCTGAAATTCGTTAAGTATCTTTCGAACCCCACAGTAACGCAAGTGCAGTGAGTGAGTACCTTTATAAACCAGCGGGTAAACTACGGAATAATTTTTATGATTCAGTTCTAAATGTGAAACATAGTATTTGATATAGTTACCACCAAACTACATATGGCAAACTACATCGCTAATAGTATGAAGTGCATAGAGTTGGGGGTGTATTTTCTGTACCCTCCGACGGAAGTTTGTTACTCACCATGCGAACGGCAGTTTCCTGTCAGTTGTAGCTGTCTTGAAGTACGTCCTCCCCACGCCGAGCGCTCTCGTCAAGCCAAAATCACTCACCTTTACCTGTGTCACGTAATAAGACATAGTAATTATCATTAAATATAATAGGAAATAAGACAAACTTTTGACCCATCCATTTTATCATCTATTGTCGGTTGAGAAGCCAGACAAATTTCTAAAACCGCAAGAACATATAGCCTGAATAAATTGCGCCCCTAGCGGACGGCCCTGCAATTGCCGCCGACGGGGGGGGGGGTGAGTTTATGTAAACACAGGTTACAAGAACATACAAGAGTATATGTACAAGGTTATTTTTCACAACAAGACCTGTGCATAATCAATAGCCTCCGTATCGGTAACCCTCTGTCACCTGCCTCACAGCAAGACTGACTTGTACAATTCCACACTGCAGCTAGGTGTCGCTGCTACCAATGCGGTCCCAAACGTGAAGATTTATTCACACACGCGGCCCCAAACGTAATGCGTTGTGATTAGTTCACCAATAGTTGCTACATATACAAAAAGTTGTTCAGAACTTCCTATCATGAACGATGCAAAACAAAAAGGCGGTATTTTCGAATATCTCCTCACCTCACCGGTCCCATAGCTTCACCGGCCTTAGAGGCAGCAATGCCTTCAGTTTTCCACCTTCGTTTTCGAATATAGCTAAGTACATAATCTAATAAAACAATACACTACAAGTATGTACTTACCAACGTCGGAGAGAAGACGAGAATGTTTCTAGCGGCCAGGTCTCGGTGGACGAGCCCTTTACTGTCCAGATACTCCATCCCGCTGGCTATCTGGATGACCAGGTCACACAGGATGACCACAGGGAACAGCGGTCTCTGGTTCCAATCCCGCAAACAGTCAGACAGGGAGCGAAGGGGAGCCAACTCCGACACCTGATTATGAGTAAAAAAAAAAATTGTTTAGCTGTTTTCTATTTAAACTACAGAGGAGAGCCTACTACACATGGCATATTCAAATGCAACTCAATCTTTACTGCTGGATAAAAATCGGAAACACGTTTTGAGTGGATATTGTTCTAAGTAGATATGTACGCAGGCTCTCAATGTCATCATCATCATCAGTCGGCCGTAGAGCAGGCGACTGCAAGCTTTCTCCAGTTCTGTCTATCGGCAGCGAGCTGGCGTAACTGCCTGGGGGTGATCTGACCGCGATGATCTCCCATTAGCCGTTGGACGTATTGTAGATAAATAGTAGGTTGGCGTCCCCGTCTACGTCTGCCATGAGGAGGGACGTCAAGTGCATACAGACTGACAGGCTCATCCTCGGGCATGCGTAGAATGTGTTCTAGAAAATTCAGCTGTCTCCGGCGCACGTGTTGTATCAGCAGCTTTGTAATGGTCATGTCATAGATATGTATGTATGCAACTTTTTTTAAAGACACCACTAAGCTAAAACCATTACTGAAATCCTAAATGGGATTTTTTCAACTGGCTTAGACACGGATAATGGATAGAATTCCATCCACGCATTCAGATTCATCAAATTTTCTTACAAAAACACTTTAAAAACGACAGACGAAAAACAATTAGATAAAGAAAACAATTGGCAAAACATTGTATCATACTGTGATAAGCCTGCTGCAGTTTCTTAGTTTGACATGATATGAGTCACTTTTATCTGGGTCAAACTGAAATACTTTCGCTTCCTCGAACACGTGTTAAGCATACCATCAAAGGGGAAGAGATTTGGGAGAACATTTACAGGTTATCTCACAGATCTACAGTACCTACTGTACGCTGGCCGTACCTGGGGCAATTACTGTCGTATTGAGGTCACCTGAGTGGCGCCGAATGGCAGCTCGCTCCAGACCCTTGCGATTCAGCCCCGCCTATTGTAAGCTCGCAATTCAGCCCCTGGCTGCAAAGAGTGAGTAGTCGGCCCACCCAATAACAATAAGATGTAGCTAGGACAAGTTGCTGTCCCTACCATCATGAGCGATCCTAGACACAAGTCCAGCACGATGCCGTACAGTCGCACGATGTTGTCGTGCTCCATACTACACATGATCGTAGCCTCCTTGAAGAATTCGCTCTGTGCAGTCTCGAACCTTTCCTTGGTCAGCGTCTTCACCGCACACTGGATCTGAAGAATAAGAAAATAGAAAATATTTGAATGAAAACGTTCAGAGAATTCTTATGGCGATGAATACGTCACATTTGTGTGTGACAATTGTTGTATATGCACATCCAATCTTAGATAGTAACTTTTACGTTTAACTTTGCAATATGGCGGGGAAACTACGTCATAGACCCATAGTCACGTGAGTTTAAACATTGTGGCGGTAGTGACGTCACAACAACTGGTCTTAAGAGAATTTGACGCAGACTTGTGATTCAGAACATTTCGCAGTGAACAAAAATGAAAAAAAAAAGTAACGTCGTCAATTATTATTTTTACATAGTATTCTACATTGAAAACGTTTAGGCGATGTAAAAGAAATAACATTAAGAATGAATCTTGGCATTCTATGAAGAAAGGATTCGAACCCAGGACCATTTCGCCAACAGAAATGGAACTAAACTAGACGTTATCCTAAAATTTCCGGCGAGTGTCGACTTGGCTTGGCACCATGGAGTTTACAAAGCGGTCGGTTTTTTAACCCAACAACAGGGGCTCCGTGTTTGTGCTATACCATGGTGTGGAACTGTCCGATCGCACAACGCTGTTCCCCCCAAACCACGGCTCACCATGCCTGTATGTAACCATTTTAGAGTACCATATGTGTGTTGTCTGGAAGACCACGCCCCTTCCGTCAATTTCACCCCGCGGCGACATCTATATATGGTAACAGCTTGTGGGTGTTACCAGGACTTCGGAAACACGCCACCCGGATGTTTGAGCAGGTGTGATAGTGACGCCGTGCAGCAGCGCCGCCTGTCGCTTTATCTTATTATTGCACCATGAGAAAACACTGACGTTACCTCCACCGAAATCCTTCCTGTCGCCGCTAAACATACTTGTGAGTTTCTAAAACATCTACAAAACCTACGTGTTTGCTTACTACGAGGAAACTAGTATTTACTTCTTGAACAGACTAGAACCGTGTGAACAAGGCACAACAAGTGTATTTCTTACGTATACGGAAACGGATACAAACGTTGGTCAAGCTTCAGTTGACTGCAGAACAGCGTGCTGTGTGACCTACATGTGAGTATTTAGGTGATTCAAAGAGGCGTTTTGAGTTTTGACAAGTTACCAACATGACCCAGGGTTTCATTTGTGTCATTGTTATTTATCTCTATACGCTTAGTCCGTCAGGAAGGTCTGAACAACTAGCCATTGACTGTACGTATGACATATACTTAGTACATGCACACAACTATATACTACTGTGTCGATTTAGAAATAAAGTCAGGGATGTTATTTGGTGCGTATTAAACAGTTTACATCATGAAATTTCATACCTTCTTCATTACGAGAGTGTATTGAATGATAGTATTTCATGTCAACTCAAACAAAAACACCCTAGTCTATGTTATTATACATGTACTTAGCAGTCAGGGATCCAGACTAGTCCTGCTTGTTTAACTGAAGCCATCCTCACAACCTCCTGTCTCGTCCGCTATTCTTCCCAGTACCCAATTGCTTTCTCTCTTTTTTTTCCGATAAAGACCAAGCAAGGACATGTTTTTGTTTATCTTTTTCAAGACTTGCGAACCTGTTTTACTATCGATGTGTTCCACCCTTCAACACCCCTCCTGCCATGAGATGACCCCGTCTTGCACTGGTATGCACTGACCCGTTGGAAATGAGGTCAAAACCCGGTGCAATTTCGCTTTATTTGTCATAAATACTGAAGTTTGCCAAATCAAACTCGACACATGCAGTTTTGCAGTTAGGTCATCTCGATTTGATAAATGATGACCCCTCTGGGAAACCCCTAACTGATGCGAGCGTGCGGATTAAAAAAAAAACAAACGTTTACATGGAATCTAAGTAGGAAGGAAAGTTAAACAAATGAGTATGGTATACTATTTTTCGTTTTTGTTTTCATATTCTTCTTTAATTTTAAAAACGGCCTTGGCATTCTATGACATTGATAATAATACGTTTGCGATTATTTTTTACAATTAGCGGCACATATTTGTTCACTTTGCAGCTACTTTGTACGATTAATAGTATGGTTGAAAACTTTTTTTGGAACAGCCGAACAGTGATCAATGCGCATATTATCAAATTAACACAGCCGTATGGTAAAGACTGTACTTTTACAACAATGGCATGGTGTGCTTAAGTGATGATTTTCCTCCTTTTATTACAAGTTCTAATTACCCCAGAGTAATGTGTAGTCCTTCAAAGGCAGCATACAACACTACGGACCAGCACTTTGGAATAACCTTACCGTAGAACTGAGGCGTTCCAGTTCATTAAAGGAATTCAAACGTGGACTGATTTCAATCAAGGACTGATTTTAAATACGAATGTTACCCATTGATAGGAATTTGATATGTAATCATGCAATGTTGTTCTATTTTTGTAACTATGCTGTTTGTTGGATTGTATATTTGTAAAAGTTTTGGTGTACCCAGGGTTTCCTGAAAAACAGGGCATTAGCCCTGAGAGTAATACCTGGTTAAAGAAAATAAATGAAATGAAATGATACACTACGTACCCCCCCTCCCCCCCCCTAAACTTCACCCCGACATGTGCTAAGAATCAACCCGCCGTGACAAGTACTCCGCCATCATCAAACACAGCCGACAAGGCCACGTTTATTTGGCTTCGCACCACTTAGACGACTTTAACGTGAACCCGAGTCTTATATCTACCATGGGGAATGAGGGTAACAGCTACTGCCACGGGCGAGTTTAGAGAAGTCGGACGTGTTCAGAAAAAACAACTGGACAGGTCAATATCAACTATTGCACTAACAACATCAGGGATGATCTGACATCTCTTCTCTGTGGACGTAAAACGTATGAAGGGTGTTATCGTATTACAAACGAAACGTACTATTCATAACTTATAATACCATCGCGAAATCTTTGAGTCAATTATGCTTCTTAAGTTCATTTATTAATTCTTATCAAGAGAAGGGTCATTAAAATCACCACAAAATTTAGACGGTCAGTAATTTATGTAAAAAAAGTTTAAAAGAAATGTTTTCTTTCACAATTTCAAGGTCAGTCGTACAATTTGACGACAAATCAAGACAGAATATAAAAATATTTACGCCGAGTGCAAATCGGATTGTTGATTTGTAAGTGAACACTACACCAGGGCAGATAGTTTTCTCCATTTCCTATTCTACGGTCGCTGTGTCGGCTCGGGGGCAAATAGCTTACACTCACAAGATTGATGAAGCGTTTGTAGTCATAGGACTAGCTGTCAGGGGCAGGCAGCAGGCCGTGGGTGATAGGGCACGGGTGTGTGTAGTGTGTGTGTGTGTGTGTGTTTCTGTGTGTGTGCGTGTGTGCGTTTCTGTGTGTGTGCGTGTGTGTGTGTGTGTGTGTGTGTGTTTCTGTGTGTGTGCGTGTGTGCGTGCGTGTGTGTGCCTGTGTGTGTGTGTGTATGTGTGTGTGTGTGTGTGTGTGTATGCGCGTACGTGTGTGCGTGTGTGTTTGTTTGTATGTGTGTGTGTGTATGTGTGTATGTGTGTGTGTGTAATTGGAGACTTTGAGACTCGGTGGAAAGTGACCAATAAATACAAAATAAAGATATATAAACTTTAGATCCACATTCGGTATTTCCTATAGTAGTAAAGGGATGGCACCTGCCATATTTATAACGTATTTTTGAGCTTGCAGACTTGTCGAAAGACCTACTTGTTTTTTCCTGACTGCCCTTTGACACTATTCGCTTCAGTAAAAACAATGCTTTGTGTGATTAGCTGTCTACAAATAAGTCGGACCCAGGGTCGAACCAGAGCGATTCTGACTTCCCCGGGCTGTTGTGTCAAGCGGAAGTACCCCCGGAAGTCCTGTCTAGTTAGTAAGACGCAAACTCACCACGAAAATGACATGTCGACACCACGCATGTACTAGTAAACGGGACCTACAGCACGCTGTGTTCATCACATGTACTAAACACTGCCTGATACAGTGGGCCTTCATTTACCTCCCTACTGTGGTATGGACTACTTTACTCAACATACTGGTATTGGTTTCAGTATGGGTCAGCTTAGAGTTTGGTTGTTGTGATTGACGAAAACAAAAATCAGCGTAACGGCCTTCATTTCCATTAAAACTCGATGAAGTAAACAACTTTTCTTGATCAAGGTGTGAGTTTGTATGTGTGTGTGTGTGTGTGTGTGTGTGTGTGTGTGTGTGTGTGTGTGTGTGCGTCTGTTTATATGTGTGTTTGTGTTTCAGTGTCTTTGCGTGATTTGTGCAAGTGTGTGTTGTTTGTGTATAATCTCGTGTGTGTGTGTCTGTGTGTGTGTACTTATATGTATGTTAGTGCAATTGCGCATGTCTGTACTTTAAAAATGTTTGTTTGTGAGTGCGCGTGTGTTTATGTGCGCGTCTCTGCGTGCTTGTGTTTGTGAGCGTTTGTGTAATTGTGTGTGTCTCACTTTACTCCTATTGCAAACACGCGTGTACGTGCGCGCGCGCGCGCGTGTGCGTCTGTGATTCTAATGCGTACGTGCGCAAAGTCTGCTCTCTCTGATTGTCTAGCGTTCTTCTATCATTACAGATAATTCAAACTTTTCTCCACCCACCCTTTGCCCGTCTTCCCTTCTCCAGACACCCCGGTACACGATGCCGAACTCGCCCTTCCCGAGAGGCTCCGCGCGGTAGTTGATGGTGATGGCGTCACTAGGAATGAGGTGTCGGTCTCGCCCCACGTTCGCAGGGGATGTCGGGAGCCGGTCAGTCGGGGCTGCTTTGGAGTCAGTTTCTCTCTTAAAAACCTGTGTTGGTCATTTAGAAAAAAAAAGAATCTTGAGTCATAGAAAATGCAACGGCAACAAAAAACTCTTTACGGCAAAACAAGCACAGCAACTCTTTGACACAACAGATTAAATGTAAATATAACGTCATAATTTTACTCATGATCTACTGATACTAAGTAACCTGGATACCATCCTTCTTGGTAGCCGCTGGTTCAATACTTTCGCTTCTAACCACGTGAATATCAAGAAACTAGACACAAAATAGGTAAAATCACATAATATTACTATTACAAAAGATATTTAAACCTGTGGTTAGCTCTACCTGGTTGTAACATGGTTTTACGGAAATCACGGGTGTAAAATTTTCTTTGTATTTCTATTTTATACTTCAGTAGCCTATCCTATACCTTTCTACCTATTACATCTTAATCTTTTCCATCCTATTCTAATTCATTCCATAAGGTTCTGGACACGCTACATTTTAAATCAGTGATAAAAATAACTTATGTGAATAGCAATTAGCAAATGTTAATAGATGCTGAAACCCAATATAAAACCACTGATTCAGTCCGTGATGTAGTATAGTCTCCTTTACAGATTTTTGGAAGCGGCGGCGTTTATTTTCCTAGGGAGTGCTGATTCGCGATTGTTATACCCGCCTCACATTAGGCGCGATTCGATCGGAAGACTAGTTTACGAGCTCTAAATGACATTTTCGTGAGTAAGACGTCCAGTGTTCTCACGATCATCTTGCGATTTTTAGGGATCGCCGGCAATTTGCAGGAGTCTTACGACGGTCGCGGTGCAGCGAAACATGTTCTTAACATAAGCGACAAGTCGCAGGAGATCCCCGAGATCGCAGAGCTCGTTACCGAGTCGCAGATCGTGCGTGCAAATCGTGCGTACCTCGCAAGGGTATCGGTCAATAGTCTTGCGTCAATCCAACGATTGAAGACCGATAGGCGAGCACAGACATAGTTATTAATCATCGAACGCAAATCGGATGGCAAACGCCCGTTAGTCGGGCGACGTTCGGGCGACGTTCACCAGACTTCCGATTGTTTACAAATATGGATTTTCTGGGAATGTGAGGGTAAGTCTAACATTGTGGACCCTGTGGCAGTATGTAGGCTGGCTTTGTGGCACACTTTCCTTTCTTGTGTCATTTCTATTATGCCCGCGCATTCCATTCATTGGTTAAAAAGATTCCGACAACAAAATAAGCAACATTTATTGATCTCTTGCCTTTTTTGAGGGATGTTTTGTATTCCCTTGTCCGCGTGCAAGAGGTCATGGGAGGTTCATTATCATAGATTTATTCACCGTCGATCGCACGAGGCTCGCTTATATGTGAGGGGAACAGGTTTTGGGCGAAAAATACGCAAGACCATCTTAAGATCTTAAAATCAGCCGACCTTCCTGCGATCGCGAAGTACGTCCGAAGATCGTATATAATGTGAGGCGGGTATTAGCACTGCAATTGGTTCACCGGTGCGGGACTGCGGGGTTCGTTCACTGCGGCACTAGTCTGTTATTTTCGCCGGATGTTTTGTAAGTTAGATATTACGTAATACGCAAAAGTATGACTTGGAAGACAACAAAATACACAAACGTAAGAAAATCCGTTCTTTATCTCTGAAATTCGTTGAGTACAATTTCGAATCCCGCAATGCCGCACCGGTGCCCCAAGTGCGGTGAGATACCACCTTAAGGTTCTCTACGCTGGGAAAGGAAGTTTTGCCGCGTGCACTCACCTTCTTCAGCTTGCTCCACGTTCCAAATCTCTTGTCGTAATACCTCTTGAACCTCTTCTGCTCCGGCCGGGACAGCCCGACTATCTGTAGGTCCTTCTTATCCACATCACGCAGCTGTGCTACTGAGTTTACCTGCACAGCGGAATGATCAAAATAAAATCTTAACAGGAGTGTCACATGACAACAAAAATGGCGGCGCACATACACAGATAGTAAAATAAAACCGGCTTGTGCTAAAAGTATTTCGCTCTAATTCTCGGTATTTAGATTAAAAAGTAAATTTCAAAGTAATCTCAAATAAGTTTTTCTTACTTAAGATCTATTCTTCCACCGGTCGTGACAGAAACGACATACACTATGTACAGTATTAACAGATTTACTGTGCTGAAGAAATTCCCCAAGGTCCTTTTGACAAGCACAGTGAACACTAGTGGACTACGGCTTAACGTCCTGTCCTGAGAACTGCAAACCTTTCTATTAACGTGCATGTCGGGTGCGCGACACAGTCATAAAATAGTAGTGTCTTACTACATAAAAGAGAAGGGGTCATTTCAAGCGTCGTTGGTTCAAAACCTACAGCTGTATGGCCGCACCTAGGGTATCAACTGTCGTATTGAGGTCACATGAGATAACGCCGAATGGCAGCTCACTCCAGACCCTTGCGATTTAGCCCCACCTATTGTAAGGTCATCGTCATTTTAGCCCCTAGCTGCGAACAGAGAGCACTCGGCCATGTAGCATTGCTAAACTAAGAATCAGTTGCCACCGACTGCGAATTGAATCAGGAAGGCACAACCGCACTCCTCTAGAACAAAGAGTCTGCCAATTTTGTACCTCAAACATGGTAGAAGATGAAGTCCACTTCACTATTGATAGCGATATGTATGTCAATGATAGAAATACTCTATTTAGTTACATAGAAAGTAGATTCCCTTATTTTAGACACATGAGTAGCACTGACAAGTTTATATTTCTCATACGTTTAGACAAACCAACCACAGCTAAACCCATACAGTCCTACATTTTCACCATTACCAAGAAGCGAGAAGAAGCCGAACTTTTGTGTTAGACTAGATTTGTGTTTCTTGATCTTGACTTGTTGTGACCTGTACTTAGCTCGGTTGGGCAAAACTCTACAATAAAGGTCTTCATCCATTCAATATTGCACGGTTAGGGGTATGTTGAACGTACTAGTATATCCTTGGAATAATCAACCGGTAGTAGCAACAACACGTGTTTCTCTGTAGCCCACCGATTAGCCTCTCTGTTTGGATTAGATTAGAAAGTGGATAAACCGGTAGTAATCGCTTAATCCCCATCACTAACTCAACCCAAACCCGAGATGGTGCGGTGTTCGCCGCAAACGTTTAGTGACATAGTCGGTTCTCATGTTTTGCTGTTGCATAATGTCATCATTTCATCTGAGAGGTTATGCTAAACTGATTTTAAAACAGACGTACTGGTCAGGGTTGTTGGTCTGTTGCAGCCTGCGTTCCTACTGTGTACAAGTAGGCAAATATATCCACGACTGTTTATACCATAGAACCAATAGTGTAAATGACAATCTAGACCCTATATGTTGATTTATTCATACCTATAGATATCCATATATGCGTGTTTAGTTGTACTGTAAGTAGCTGTTATACATGCAGACCTTACGAAAGTCGCTGTACTTTTGTCGTGTCTCAATAAAGATTTATTTATTTATTTACTAATGTAATGCGCGCTTTCTGCACTCTCCAAGCAGAGGTTTTGCTCCGGCTGTTTTTCGACGTGTTTCGGCATTTTTGTCAGGCTTTTTATTTTGCTTGGCCGGTGGACAGGACGAAAACAGTACAGAATAGAAGTCCCGACAATAAAAGGCCTAAAACACGTCAAAAACAGTCGGAGCCGAAACTAAATTTAGTAGGACAGTGTGCTTTTTTTGGGGTGTGTGTCACTAGGTCTACTCAAAGAAACATGGTGTACCAGCACCGTTTATCTAAATGTTTTGAAAGAACTAGTGGCGCGGAAACAGATGTGTTATCTAGGAAATGTGTATGGTCAGGATAAATAGAAGGGAGGGGTTAAGGGCGTTTGATTGACAGGCAGAGATAAGCCTACTGGTGGAATTTCATGAACTCCGTTCCGAATGAGAAACTACACGATAAGACAGGCCCCGGAATTTACATCGCTGTAAGTAGACTTAACTTGGCACGGATTATAATGTTGGCTGCTATAACAGGGTGGGAAAGAAACGGTGGACAGGAGAATGTGTTCAGTTGACGGTCCAAACTACTGCGTATAACGGATCTCACGGCGGAAGATATTGAAGTCGACTGGCTAACACAAACACACGCACGCATGCACACACACACACACACACACACACACACACACACACACACACACACACACACACACACACACACACACGAACACATAAACACACACGAACACATAAACACACACACACACACACACGAACACATAAAGTGATAAACACACACGAACACATAAACACACGCGAACACACACTCATACGAACACGCACACACACACACACGCACACACACACACATACACACCACACGCACACGAACACACACGCACACACACACACGCGCGCACACACACACGCACACGTCATTATATTGTCCATCATAAAATCAAAATGTCAATCTGTCATTCTCGCTTCCAGTCATAACTTCTAAGGTTTACTTTGAGAAACAGTTCCATAATCGTCTCATCCCCTTGTCGTTTCATATTTAGCCCCAATGACATGTCATTGACTCTGCTTTACACACACCCTCCTCTGCTTGGGAGCTTAAGTTGGGTTCAAAGTGGGTTCTTTAACGTGCCAGGGGTATGGCTCTCCCCATACTCCCTTAAACATAGTTTATGAACAGTCCCTACAGTCCGTTCGTGTTTCCGTTAGATTCGGTGCTTGTCGTTCCGGGTCTTTGCTACTTCCTCTTGATTCTTATCTTCTAGTGCGGCCTCTTCTCTCAGCAAAATTTAGAGATACTGTAAATGCATTTTAGTTCGCGGGGATTTGATTTCGCGGTAGCGGGAAAAAGGACTTTTCACGCTGGTTCGCGGTAACACCGTGCGCTGTAGTCTCTTACTGCCATGGAAAAGTGTTCGTGGTGGTTTTAAGTTCACGGTAAAGAAGCCACCGCGAACACCGCAAACATTAAACCACCGCGAACGTTTCTGCCTTTCAAATCTAGTCTCACACAAAAAGCTAGTCTGTATTTGATAGTACAAAGATGTCGCCCATGCACGACCCAGTCAAAGCAATCAAACATCTATTTGTTGTTCAATTACATTTTCTTTAGTTTTTTCCTTAAGTTCTTACCAATATAAACCGGTCGATCGATTTTTCTAGTGGGCTATTCAAATCGGAGACTCAGACTGTATACTTTATCATTTACCGTATAGAATATTATCTAACTTCGACATGCGGATGTAACTTGTTACCTGCATGTATGCAGGTATGGTTTTGATGCTGGTGGGAACTTTTCGGTAGCCGGGGATGTAGGGCGCTGTATCTCGTGAACGGATGGTGCGAGCACGACAATTTTTAGTACGTGGGTTGGGGGTGGTAGCCTAACACTCAGGTTTGATTTTGGGCCTCCTGGCGTTTGAACTTGACATTGCAGGTGGCATTTTTGGTGTTTTTGGGGCACTTTTGGCGCTGTGTGTCCGGAACGATACGCGCGATTGCGACGATTTTTGGTGCATGGGTGGGGGGTTGTTGCCTGATGCCTAGGATTGACTTTGGGCCTTGTCGCATTTGAACTTGACCCGGCAGGTCGAATTTTGTGTCCGGGAGGGGTGTTTCCGGAGTTATATCTTCTGAACGGCTGGTGCTGGCGCGATGATATTTGGCACATGTGTCGGCGGTGGCTGAATAATGCTCAATTTTGATTTTGGCGCCCTTGGTGCTTGAACTTGACATTTTAGGTTACCTTTTGTGCGGGCACGGGGCGTGCGCTGTATCTCCGGAACGCAAGGTACCATTGTGTTGCTATTTGGTACGTGAGTTGTTTGTGGTGTCCTGGTGGTCAGGTTTGATTTTGGGCCTCCTAGTGCTTGAACTTGATACTGTATAGGTTGACCCTGTTTTTGTGTGGTTGGGGCATCCTCCCAATATCTGCTTGGTTTTAAAAACAGATTATGGTTGGGTGTAGAACCATCATCTGGCCTGGGCCACCTTCAATGTATCAGGTTACTTAGTGGCACTGACAGTTTGCCAGATGACGGGAGTGTACAAGATTATATATCTGTTGGTCAGGTATAATTGGAGTTTGCTTATTACTCTTTGTGGTGTTTCTAGAGCTGTATAGTACTGAGTTTTAAGTTTCGGTACAAGTTCCTTTACCCTGTTGGCAATCATGGTTGAACTTGAACTTAAACAGAAGAAGATGCAATTTTCTAATGTGGAGGAGAACTGTATAGAGTGTGGGCATAAGAGAAAGGTATGTGTATGATTTGTCCTGTGTTTCTTTTTGTTTCTTTGGTAATGCCATTTCCATACTGTATACAGGTAATTTGTTGTTTTGGGCTAGTCATATTCGCTTGGTTTTTGGGCCTGCTTAATCTATGGTACAGGCAGGGTTAAGTGGTGGAGGCTTAGCTTTGTTCTGTTTTAAATTCAGTATCGTTTGTTGCATTTTGTCGCGGCAAATATATGATGAAATTCCCCTTCTAAGCAACTGCTCATTGGTTTGCGGGGATGTTTGCTAGGTGTTTGCTCTGACTACAACAGCTTCTGAACTTTTCAAAGCTTCCATTGCCAGCAGCTTGCCATCTATAAATGGGATTGACAAGGACATTTTTCATAGTAAATTATGCTGTTAAATTTGGCTTAGATACTACAGGAGATTTAGGTTTGGGTTGGATGGATTGAATGAAAATATCATACCACCCTGGGGACTAACTGTTGCTGCTGCATGGGGGCTACCACTATTCATATTGTCTAATGTCTATGGAACTACAGATAAAAGTATCATTGGTCAAATTATGCAAGTAACATTCCGATGTCAAGTGAATAACACCCCAGAAATAAATCTTTAATGAATATCATTGGAAGAACACAAACCAAGGAGACTTAGCAGCTGCATTAGGTCAGTACATTGAAATAGGAAGATATTAGTATATCATGTGACAGAGTAACTACATGTGCATGGGCCATCTGAGACAAAAAAAGGTAGCGTCTCAACAACTTCAAAGTACTGTGGTTGGTTACATACTTAAGAAATCCAAAATAAGTAATGTTCATCCATGTCCAAACTTACAAATTCAGAAAATGGAATTTCAGAGTCAGACTTTTGCATGGTGCACAACCAACACGGTAAAAAGCTCATTTTTCCAACCACGTACCACAGACAAAAAGGCAAAAATACACAATAGGTCTACAGAAACCCAATACATTTCATGCAGGCCTGAGGTCTACGAACTCTTGTTTGATAACGGATTTTCTGTTACACATAGCTGTGCTCAAGGAGGTCGGTAAAAACGCGGGAAACATCTCATGACGTGTTCTCTCCCGGGGATTGCTGCAAGGCAAGGTTCTATTTTTAGAAGTATGAGTCATCTCTTCAAGTCAAGATTAGGGACGTACCAAATTACTGTACAAGCAGAGGTTAGGCTCCGGCTGTTACTTTTTTTACGTCTTTTTTTGTGATTTTGGCGGGTTATCTATTTTGACACTGTAAGGTTTGCTCTTCTGGTGAACAAAAACAAAACTTGACAAAATAGAACGCCCTGCAAAACTACCTCAAAGACTTAGAAAACAGTTGGAGCCTAGCCTATATGTTTGGAGAGTGGCACCAAATATTTCGTGCGGAGGTGGATCAAAAATGCTGCACATTTCAACAAGAGCTAAAAAGTCCTGTACAACTAGATAGATTCTTTCCGAGCAAAAATTCGGCTCCGGCCGTTGGATGGGGTTTTGTGACACTTTTTTTCTGCCTTGGTATTTTTGTTTTCATTTATGGATATTAATTGGAGGGCAGCCCCTTCAGTTTACATGGTATTTGATTTGCTTAATAATTAGAAAGTTGCATTTGTACTATCATCTAGCACATGTAATGTAAAATGCCCTAATTGATTGTACAATCATGTCGTGGTTAAAGCGCAAACATTAGAAAATTTCAAAAGTCTCTTTCTGACGTATCTTGTTTGTTTCAAAATCTACAACTGAATCGCCCCTGTAGTTCTAAAGAAAGCTGCTAGAGGCCCGAATTAGCTTATGCCACTACTTCCCGACCACAAGCATTACAGACCGAACAAAACATTGTGGCCATATCTTGCCTAAAACACGAGATAGCAAAACAAGAAGTTCCACTGCAGTACCGCACAAAACCACAAAGGGGTCCAGCATTTCATCAATTTGAGATATCATTAAGACCAAATAACCACGTGGTTAACACCAAGACATTTAGACAATCCATATAGCTCTTACGCACATACAAACACACACACACACACACATACGTATACACAGAACTACAAATGCCACGAAAAACATAACCTTCTTGGCAAAGGTAAAAGTAAAACGTGTCCCTAGTACTAGAAGTAGTCCCTTATAAGGACTCCTGACACTCCAAATGAACTCTACCAACAGGTGACACCGCCATTTATGGCCAATTTTCCACCAGGCGTGACCCCTTGACCCCGAGGTGGCTAGGGTGTCGGCTGGCCCCTTTTTTTTTTACAGACTACAGAATGAACTGGAGACGGCTTTGATCGCTGTAAATTACGACCCTTCGTGTCACACACACAAACTGCATGGGGCAAGACTTCTGTTCACGAGTTGACTAACATCGTATTGACAAGAAGTTAAAATAATACAAGACACAACAATCCGAGAACATATACAGCAGGTGCACATGGAAAAAAGAGAAACTCAGAAAGAGAAAACACAACCTAATTACTACGCCACAACTACAATTATGTCGTTAAATTAAGTTGGAACGTTTAGAGCCACCCTCCCCGACAAAGATCGGCTTCTGGCTCGTTTTGTTCAGGCGCGTTCTGTTCGTCTCTTTATGAAATAACAATGACTAACTGTAGGACAAAAATATTTTAAAGAAATACGAGGAAATGTTATAAAATACACCTTAAACAATATTCCAATAGTTTGAAGCGTCAAACGTGTTTCCAACAGATCTTTAGTCACTCCTAATGGGACTTGGTAAGAATAATAAAAGTCTCGCCTGTTTTGAGGTATTTTCTTATTATCAACAAGAAGACCTTTACTCATTTTGAGAGCATCACCCACCTCTAACCTCCTTACACCTTGTTTACTAGTGGATTAGTAAATGACATCGTGTTGTTTTCAATTCATACTTGAGTTTCCAGACAATGTGTTGGTGTCAAAGTATTTTCATCTTAACACTATCTACGGGGTAACCTATATCCGTGATGTTTTTTTTTTTTTTTTCAACATGGTATCAAGTCGACGAACAAATCAATGACTTAAAATTGCAATAGTTTTTAGATGTTGAAGTTTGAAACCGCCATCGATCAACTTGATATCCCTTACCACCCTATTTTCAAAAGCAACAGAAATTAGGTGTAGTGGCGCTATAGTATGGTGTACTAAAATCTGTACTCAGCGATCATACGAATAGCTTGAATTGTAGGTAATGTTTTTTCTTACCTTTAGTGTCTCCTTGAAGGCATTGGTGTACATCTCCAGTTCTGCCCCGACTAGGAACTCGAAGAGGTCGTTGTTCTTGTCCCCCACCACCTCCATCTTGGTTTTGGAAGGTTGTCGCTGCATCTCAGGTCAGAGTCAGACGACACACTTGGTTATCTTGTCAGCGTAGAATCTGGGCATCCTTTCCTCGCCTATCTGTAAACGGATATGGAAGACGTACTGACATTAACAACCGGAAATGGGAAACGGCGGATGAATCTGTGCAGGTCTAGTCCCGTAGCAATACTTTTAAACTGTCTCTATCTCTCTATTTATCTGTCTCTCTCCGTCTCTGTCTGTCTGTCTCTTTCTCTGTCCCCCTGGCTCTCTCTCTCTGTCGCTCCCTTTCTCTCTATTTCTGTCACTGTCTCTCTCTCTATCGGTCTCTCTCTTTCTCTCTGTCTCTCTCTCTCTGCATCTGTATTTGGCTTTGGCTGTCGCTCCCTCTGCCTTTCTATGCAGCTCTCTCTCTCTCTCTCTCTCTCTCTCTATACATCTGTCTCTTTTACTCTGCCTCTGTCTCCCTCTCTGTCTCTCTATCAGTCTCTCTCTCTCTATTGGTTTCTCCCTGCCTCTCTCTCTCTCTCTCTGTCTCGCTCTGTATCGGTCTCTCTCTCTCTCTCTCTGCCTCTGTCTTTCTGTCTCCCTCTCTTATACCCTCTCTCTCTCACACACATTTCCACTATCTCTATCAACAAATCGCATTCTTGTACGAATGTTTTGAGGTGAAACTCACCGACCGAATTATCGAAAGACCCAGACAACACGGTAAGAAATGAAGACTGACCTCCGGAAGTCTACCCAGCTATGACTAATAACGGCTTCCCCTGACATGATATTTGGGTGACAGTGACACACTTGTACAACCGGTCCCACACATTAACATGGCGGTTTTCTAACTGACAACCAAATTGCACAAATTGGACAGCGCCCGCGGGCTAGGATAAGAAAGGAAAGGGGAATCCAAATGAAGACAAATATGACATTTACATACAGCCATAGGAAGAAAATACATGAAGAAGAAAAATTCTATTAACACTACAGATTTAAAAAAACAACATTGCGTATGTTCTGCTGCAGCCAACGACATATACTTGTGCGCTGCAAACTTACTCTGCGTACGCACTCCAATTAATTGAGAAACATGATAGATATTCTAATTTCACATGTATGTTCACACAATAATAAAATGGAAACCAAAACGCGTAAAAATATTATTTTGGCATAAAAAAAAATATTGCTTAAACGGACGCTCGCTCGGACGCAGTGACGCCACATATGTGGCGCCCTCCCCCCCCCTCTCCCGGGCTGTCTTCGATATTTATTAAAATCATAAGTATCAGATACAATAACTTCATACACATGGCACACTCCCTCCGCTAGTTATAACAATCTGTAAGTCTGTTTGGCCTTGAGTTGTCAGTCAGCTATGTGGTTAGTATGAGGTACCAGTGAGCGCTGCAAAACGGAAACCCTTCAAGATCCTTCAAGTCGAATCAGTCCCCAGAGGACTCCATTCCAAACCTAGCCTCTACAAAACTCCATCCAGACGTCGATGGAATATATCAGAAACCGTCCAAATACTAGTATACAGACAACACACCAAAGTTTGCAAACTCTAGTTTTTGACCGGCTCCTCTCTAGTAGTAAACTAATGCAAACCAAACAAATTGTATCCACAGCTATTCCTAGCACAACGCAAGACGTACTACAATTTGATTGGTTTACATTTCCAAACCTTTACCATGATTTAAACTCAATTATGCTTGAACACAAGTTCTACAAGTGTCGAACAAAAGTAAAAGAGATAGCTTGTAATTATTTTGTAACCATATACAGGTGTATTTTCTGTCTATTTAGCCGATTTACAAAAATTCCAGCGACAAGTGGAACCTGGTAGAAGTCATTCCGAACCCCAGGGTGCCATCTGGACACGCGAGCCAAACAAACCCAGGAATGCACCTGTAATTGTGTGAGGAGAACCACCGAGGTGGTGACCCCTCACCTGTGACCACACAAACACACCTTGTTTGTGGACGTTGCGTCATCAAACAAACAAATATCCGTCCGATCTCTCAGAAATGTGGCCCTATATTCGCCACATCATCATGTTTGTGGTGATTGAATGATTCGCGGTGACTGAATCAGAGACTAATTTCTGTTCTGAACATCTCGAATTCCTCTGTGCAAACACCGGGCGATTCTCGAGGGTTTTATGTTGATTAGGTTTACGTTAGAGGGATAATACGCGGTGTGTAGGGTGACTGTCGGTGGGACGTATCATATTTCCTCAGTTTCCGTTACAACTACCGGGTAATCGCTGTTTTGGGGCCAGAATTTACAGTAATGGTCTGAACGCGACTTAAAAAATCAACATAGAATTCAAGAAATCTCTGTTACAGAAGGAAGTTAGTCGTTAGAAAAAAATGGTTAATACAATCCACCCCGACGGAACGTATTACGTCCCTCTGCAAGCTGTTGTGTTCGGTCGAAGGGTGGTTGATACTAGGTAGTTTATTGATTTTCTATAACATGAGAAGACCTTTGTGATATTTGATATCCGTATTTGTTGCGCAAACACGCATTCATTATTCATAAATAAACATAGAAACTGTTTAATATACAGAAAACGTTCCATTTCATAACGGACAAAAAAATCAAACATCGAAAAGCTATGATTTTGATAATAAATTCCTACCTTCTAATATCTCTTGAAGTTTTGTTAAGTTTCTTATCTTATGAGATCATTTTTTTTTCAAACGTTAACCATAACATTTTAAAATCAACTTACAAATACATGTCATGTGGTATAGAAGAATAAAACACAATGTCATTGGGGGAAGATATTGATAGCAAACGGTAACGAATTATAATAGCAAATAACGAATCAGAGAATAATCGAAATTGTAAATGGTCTCCAATGATACCAATATAATTCATAGCTTCTAAAAATCATATTTGTAAGAAAATTGTCAAAGCTTTCTTTTCTAATAACATAATCCATCAAAACAAGACACGTACACACAAAAAAAAAAACTATCGAAATGAGCCACTTGTGGCGACGTGGAAGTATTCTAAACTGTTCTTGTTAGTCGGTGAAGGAATTTCGTTGACAATTATGTCTCCCATGTTTGGAACGAGGTAGCGAAGGCGGGGACATTACTACGATCAATCTTCTAAGTTGCGGAGGACAAATATTCTTTGGAGTCGAGACTGCATATCGGACAATGGTCCCTAGTTATCTGACCATGCACGCATACCGGAGTTGTTACGGCGTTTTGAAAGCTTCACATAGCGGGGATGGCGCGAAAGTGGGACTGCACAGTCCTCTCCAAGTAACAGTTGCACAAACATAAAGCCATGTTCTTCCACAAAAGAGCACAAAGACGCCTTTTCTGGAGCAAATGTGTCTATTCTCAAGAGGTACCCCGAAAGAAAGTGCCCTTTTGCATGCATCGATATTTACAGAGGGAAAAGTTAAACACAGAAGAGATAACAGAGTGTTAGAATGCCGTTGCTGAATGAAAACAGTGACAGGACCTCTGAGGTTGTTACAAGAACGTTCAGTCAGAATTATACCTTTCAAACTAAGGTCCCAACACCACATCACCAATAGCATTCCCATTGTGTCACCGCAAACGATCGAAGACTTAGTCATCTAATCCACTAGTAAGAGAGTATTAATACGTCTTTGAAGTCCTGCATCGTTTCGGTTTGTTTTTCCTGCAAAGTTTCAGAAGACAAAACCTACAAGTGGGAATGAGTAAGAGCAAATGGCCTGTGAGAGTTTCAAAGGTTCCGTGTTCTTTTGAACGGCATTCGACTGTTGTAGACTCCCTATCCAAGCTACACGCTGGACAGAATAACACACAGGTAACGAGTGTTACACTATCTGCCCGGTCCATGACATGTAAGAAAAGAAGTCACCCGACTAAATTTACACACGCCCCAGGGCTTCTTCAAAACTCCATATCAACAAGGGTTCCAATAACTAAAAGGGTTCGGGGAATACCTTTGACACGGTCCTGTGAACATAAAGAACGTCTGTGTGTACCCAGGGTAAACAACTTTATCCTTGATGTTTCAACTTGAAACGGTCGAGTTTACTCAAGAATATGTGTGAAGTTTCCTTTACAACACAAGAAAACATTGCCTCCAGTTTTGGTAGTTTCAAAAATATAAACGTGTTTGTACGCCTACTGTTTTACTTACAAACCTGAAGTGGATTCTAAGTAATTAAGGTTCACCCCAATGGCGTGTCAAAACACACAAAACCGGTACTAAAACATCTGATTTGTATTAGAGACATCCAGTACAATTAGAGCGGTGTTAGCACACGGTAGGATTGTACTTACCTTGGCGCGGCTTTAGTCCACTGTTTGTCGACATAAAAACTTAGCAGGCACGCGATGGAATATTCATACAGGAAGTATGTCAGGCTTTGGTCGAAGACTGTGGAATCTCGGCGGCACCAAGCAGCAGCTGTCCCGCCCGAGTCAGGCGGGCTGGACTCCCCTGTGGACCGGCCGGGTGACCCGACAAGCCTGGCCCCTAATTAACTCCCCGGAACGGTATGTTACCAATGCGCTCCTGTCTTCAACATGGCGGCCATACGTACACAGATCCAAAATGGTGGTGTAGCCGGTTCAACTTTACACAGGTGAAAGCATACTTAAGACAGAAGAAAGCCGGCGGACAAAGTTCGGCACACCTCAGGTCGCACGGCTAGGTAAATACTAGTAGTAATGGGTGACTCATGGCCGGACCCCTCCCTACATGACGTCATGGCTGTACCACTTCCTATCGAAGGGGTGTTCATATTGTCCAATTAAGAACTGAAGAAGGTTTAATGTTTTCGTTGCTGTATGAGTGTCAGTGGATAGCATAACTCGGGAAGCTGTGAATGGATCCTGATGATATTTGGTAGGGGTAGGGTAAATTGAAGGTCAAGTACGATAATTCGGTCTCTCATGCTGTTTTCAAAGGTACTGCAGCGGAGCCTTCGGTTCTAATATCCTGTGTCCTGGACATGTTTTGGAGATAGATAATAATAAATAGCTGTTGGGGCATAGAATGAGGGGTGCAAGTTTGGGCCCCCTAGAGGTTCTTATGGAACTTCAAGGGGTCAATTAAATTAGTTTGCTTCAAACTTTGAACGACAATAACCCCCAAAAAGTGCCCGTGCAAATTAAAGATCGCAAATCGCTTTGATTTTTTAAACGTTTGTTAATATAATAAACATGCTTTCGCGTACATATCGGCTGTCGTGGTTTTATTTGCATTCAAAGATAAACGGCCAAATGAGCCTGTGCCCAGAGCTGTTAATATGTGGACAGATGTAGTTGACCATGTTTAAATACATCCAGAGATCCTGTTATCTTGGGATTTGTACATACCTGTCTCGCGGGACGCCATAATTGATAACGGAACCACTTCTGACATGCATTTTAACGTCCACATTCCCACACAAAAGACAACACTTACCTGAACGGATATCTGCTATTTGTAGAGGATACTAGAAAAGCTAGAACATGGGCATGCCGACCACAAGATAATTAAAGGCTATGTCATCGTTCAAAAATGTTCTACTCGTAATTGTTTCTCTGGGAATTTCAATTCTTTATCATTTGAAAAATAAGCTATCACATAGCCTCAGTTTCAAAATGAATGACATCAGTCAGCCGCTTTGACTGAAAAAAAAGAGAATGCTGATAAGCGAATTAGTTATGTAAAAAGAAAATTATGCCATATTTCTTATAGACACCGCCCTTCCCTATCCGGCCTGTAGGCAGTCTGGATTTCAAAACTAGACTAATTACCATACGGGACATCAAGATTTGAACGGTAGCGGAAAGCTTCTTTTGGGCGGAAGAATAAGAAGAGATAAGGAGAGATAGGTCGTTATTCGGAACCGCGTACGATGACTCCTTTTTAGGGAGACGGTTCGGTGTCACCAAGTCCAATGAGCTTTTATCAAAGCTCCTTGGTGTCACCGAGTGATCTCACCGGATGATGAGGTCATATCTTATCGGCTGAGCGCTTCTTCACTGGTGTGTTTATTGTCATTGTCAACAGTAATGTAAACAATTGGCTTATTAGCTACGCCTCAGTTCCACTGAAGCACCGAGATTTGTTTATATTGCAGCACACCATGGATCTGTTGTTATGAAGTCAAAATAATGGAAACGTTTTTATAGGGGAGGGGGTTGTTCCACGTTTTCTTAAAGTACTGTAAATGCAGAAATGTTCGCGGTGGATTAATGTTCGCGGTTTTCGCGGCGGCCGCTTCACCGCGAATTTAAAACCACCGCGAACATTTTTCCATATCAGTAAGAGACTACAATGCATGGTGCTACCGCGAAATTAAAACCACCGCGAAAAGTCCATTTTCCCGCTACCGCGAAATTAAATCCCCGCGAACTTAAATACATTTACAGTACTTGTTCCCCTGACCACGAGCTATGCTATGCTTTCTATGTAGACTTAAATAAAGATAATAAGGTATAAAAAACAATGAACTTATAACCAGTGTTGGACCGTTTTGTTTAGTTTTCTTTGTGCCATCAAGTTCTTTTGCCCGTTTTTCTTTTGGATTTAATTACATGTATTACGTGTTTTTCTCGGCTTGCATGCCGTTTTTCTTTTTCTCGAGTTGTATAACATGTTTCTTCTATGCTAAAATGTCATGAAAAAAGATTCTCATAATTAGATCCCATATTTATGTTGTGCGTCAGTTGCAACTACAGTAACCACCAATGTTATGCTATATACAGCTACGGATGGTGCGAAACAGTCGGTACCATTAGACCTGTTGTATAATCAGTACTCAGCAAATTATATGCCACAAAGTTGCAACAAACCTATGTTTCGTCGCGGGGTGAATACCAGTAGTTTGACTAACATATTTTTTACGGATTTGGAAGCAACCTTTATTGACTGATCGCTGTGCTATAGTTGACGGCTTTGCAACCGACACTTACTGACGGGTCCGCCCATTTCCTTTTCTGTTTCTCAAACATAAATCAAACGAAGCAAACGTTTTCAGAGCTACATTACTCTTCAAGGCTTTGATTATTTATCCTGACTCGCCTAAAAGTAAACACCAGAAACTGGACATACAGTATGTTCCCATAGCCGCCAGGGTGCCGGGTTTTAAATCAACACATCAGGCTTGTTGTTTAGCCTGCTACTTAACAGTAAATAGTATATGTCAACATGATCCGTGTCGAGTCCATGTGAAAATGGTACAGCCGGATTGACGGGCGTACATAACCCCAAGTAGATCTTGCGTGGCATAAGACAGTATCATAAGCTGGAAAAGGAGTTTAGCCGGCAGTCAGAGGAGTAAATTGTCCACGCAAAGTAGATGGCATGGCCAATTTACTCTTCTGCCGGCTAAATTCCTTCCTCAGCTTATGTTACTGTCTTATGCCATGCAAGATCTGCTTGGAGATCTTGCATGGAGGGCGTACAGACCGAGCTGTGAGAAGGACTGGTAGTTGCAGTCCCGGTAACGGCCGCTAAGGAGCGCACATTCAAGGTGTCAAAAATATCGCAAAACAGGCTGCTATGCATAAAAGGAGGCGTGCCTATTACAATGTGAAACACACTATGCCACCATATTTCGTATTCAGTAATGATGCTAGATTAGTATACTAATGTAGATAGTCTGTAGTTGTTAGCATGCTAGCAGAATATTGTACCTGATGGAATCGTTGCGCAATAAACTTGACTTGTGTACTGCTTTGATCGTTCTTGCCAATTTATCAAACATTTGTCTATTTGCTGAGTCTGCTAAGATGAAAAAGGCAACGTACTTGTTCCTACAGTGTTCTGTGGTGCAATTCGTAATAACAGCTTTGTAGTCCTGGGGTGTATTAGCGCCACTTTTCTGGATTTTAATTTTTTTTCGCCCTCGGCCTCTCGCATCAGTTTGACTGTTCCATAGAATAACGTCATTGTGGCCTAATATACGACGAGGTCTCTTAAACATCCGTTGTAGATTCAGGGGCAACCTGCATACATATTAACTTCGACTGTCCCTGGGAACTCTGACAGATGTTGTTCCATATTGTGTCGTCATTACAACTTTGACCGTCATTTACAGCCGAACACTCCTGAAAGACCCCTTACGTGCAACATGAAGCGTCTTGTGTGTCTGTTTCTTATCATCATGGTGTCTGAGGTGGTGGTGGAGGGCCTTTCTATCCAAGGTATGAGTTGTCATTTCATAACATTATTACTTTCCATGCGTTTCTAGGAACTTTCCTGTACATCGCATATGTACCATATGTTCCACAAGTACAAACGTTGTAAATGCATTGCTGTTTGTGGTACGTTTATGTTCCCGGCTTTCGCAGTGATTTAATCTCCAGGCAGATTGACTGGTGCCATAAAATAGTATCAAAGCTTGCCAAGGAATATAGCCTGTCAAAGAGAGTCGGACGGGCTCCGGTAGCCATGCACAATCCGAGGCTTGCTTAATTCCTCTGCCAGCTTTTGATACTATCTTATCCGGCTGGGATCTGCCTGGAGATTAGTAGTGACCGCGAACTCAAAACCACCGAGGAAGTTTTTATTCTGTCCTCTGTTCGACTACTTCCTTGTCAACGCTTCATGTACTGTACATTGTATGTACTATATTGTACAGTTCTAATATGATGTGTTGGAGGTCACTGTTTTACAGGGAGGAATGACTGATACAATGTATGCTTGCCCGGCTGTACATACAGTCAAACCTGTATACATATTAGGGGCCACCTCTACAGAGCGGCCACCTGTCCATAGTGGCCACTTTTTGTCGATCCCTTGGGTATTTTATCTACAAGTTGCCACCTCTATACAGAGGCCACCTGTCTATAGTAGCCAAATTTGTCCGGTCCCTTGAGTGGCCGCTATAGACAGGTTTGACTGTATTCCGTAGTGATGTACTTATGCAATAAAGGGAGGAATGTTTTTGAACAGTGTATGTGTCACGTGGTGCTCGGTCTGTGATGATGTAATAAAGGGTAATAAAGGGATACTTTTGCCATTCAGGTAGGAATGATCTGTAATTGTGTATGTGTTACGTGGTACTCAGTCCGTGATGGTGTACTAAAGGAATACGTATGTCTTACAGGGAGGAATGATCTGGACCCATGTGTCCTACACGGGGAGGGTTACTGCCAGTACCGGTGCCGTCAGCAGCAGTTGAGCGGCTTCTGTAACGAGGAAAATCGCTGCATCTGCTACTACGACCCCAACAACTTCTTCTAAGTAAGACATGCCCCTTTAATATTCTTACTTTCCACGCAAAATAATGCCGATACAAGAGAAAGCGCAGAGTTGGTCGCAAACGTTACGGTTTTTCGTAGGACTTCCATCTTACGTACATCGTTGTTATAAGTTTAGATATGACACCATGTGGCAACCTTTCTGTTCTGTAAATTTTCTTTTGCTTTCACCTTTTTTACACAAAATCTTCTTCTTTGATACTCATTGACGTCAAATATCGTCCTGCAGGATAGCAGGTGACGTGTGGAGAGGCGCCACCTAGCAGTCGGCGTACGAAGTTCAGCCCCTACAAGTTTCTTCGATTCCACACTATAGAATAAACTAAAAACAACATTTTCTTCTCAGCATCTAGAATATTTTCAATGTCTTGTCTTGAATGCTAGTTAAAAAGCTTACTGCGTTTAACCGGTGGAAATGAATTGAATTATTGCATTCCATTTATCTTTTTTTGCAAAACACAAGGTGTGTCTGTCCAGTTAAATGAATCATAAAGTCTAGAAGGAAGTGTTATTTTCCGATTGATACTATTCACAAAGACACCTGGCGTAATTCATCAGAAGTAGAATTCTACACAATGCAAAATATGTTTTGATTGAATCCTGCTATGTCCACCATCAGGGAGCGTAGGACCAGATTAGAATGAACATTCACTGTTTCGGGAACAAAGCAGAGCTTGCTAGTGAACTCTTACTGTGGGAGCCAGCACGTATACACGGACCCGTATACAGATGCTGGGCAAACTCAACTTAACTATGCAGATTAACTTGCTCAAGAAAGTTGATGATGATGATTGATAAATAATCTATTGGGAAATAACACCCCTTTCTGGACTTTAGAACTTCTTTGAGAGAAGACTCTTTGATTTATTTTTCATCCTTAATTCTATTTTAGTGCACGTTGATAAAAAATCAAACAAACATGCCCAATACAAAATCAAGATTAACTTACCTAGGCCATTAAACATAGCTTTAATCATACAATATAATGCTAAGAACAAACGGTAATAACTAATCTATACGTCTTGAACAAGTTAATCATTTTGTTAACAAGCTACCAGCAGGTTAACACCGTTATCTCGGAGGGTTAAGCTCGTACCGTGTAACTAACCAGCCGTGAAACCGTCGTATTTTTTCCGCCATCCTGCCCACCCCTAAAGTGCGCATGTTAGACTCGTCCACAAAAGCCTTTCCGTACCAGAACTCGCTGTGGGTCAGGATGGTTTCCCGCCCTTTTTCGACAGTTTCCCGCCCTTTCTCCTTCCTTTCTGTCAGAGTCAGATGAATCACAGACGGCAGCTCAAAACTGAACGGGACATATCTGACTGTGTACCTGTAGAAAGTAAAAAAACAACAACTGAAGATAAAGCACAAAATTAAGTTAACATTCTTTGTTAGCAGTACTGTTTGCTATCGTTTGAACGTTCGGCTCTTAATGCTTCTTGAAGATTTTTCTAAGCAAAACCTTAGCAATAGCAATAATTTATAATTGATAGTATACATAATATCAGTTAAGCTAGTCTCCAAGCAGACCTTGCGGTGGCATAAGATGCTATCGTGAACTGGGGGAAGAGTTTAGCTGGCAAAGTAGTTAATTGGCCTTTGCGGTGAACTCCTTTGGCTAAACTACTTCCCCAGCTTATGTTACTATCTTATGTCACCGCAGGATCTGTTTGGCCAATTGGAGATTAGGTTTGAGCTGTATCATTACAATGTGGCATTGTTATGGACGTTTATATGCTCAAAGTCTGTGGAGTTTGTTCATTTGTTTATTGGAAAAAAGTGACAAATACATTACAAGGACTCTCAGGCAGTATTTCTGATATTGAAGTCTATAAGCAGAGACAGACAATTACAAGTACACAGGAATGGTACATTATAACGTTACACATCATTAACAACATGAAATATATCTGTGTTAAATCTCTCTAGAAGAAAAAACCACCAACCTCTGAACCAACGAAATAGCTAACCAATCCTCCGCGTGCTCCACGGTATAGCCTAGAGTTTCAGCCTTCTCCAAGGCCTTCGGAAGCAGACAGAAGGCGGTGGCGATCTCGCGCCTGCCGAGAAGCCTGGCGAACGGGTCTGTGAAGGTGGCGCGCGGGGCGTAGAAGCTGAGATGTTCCGAGGACGGCTTGGCCTGATACAGAGACAGAACTGCTCGCACCAGCGGCTGGCGGGACTGGATGATTCTCTTTTTCTCTGTCTGTGAAGAAATGGAAATAAGATAATTACGTTGCATGCTGTAGGCTGTTGGAATATAACATAGAAATACGTACATACCCAGGGCATGCAAACGCACTGACACTAAGTAAGACTGTTGAACGCGTAAACCTGACTTAATTTGCAATGAAAGTAAAACTAGAAAGGCCTATGCATCAAAGACACTGAAACAAACTATCAACTGTCCCTGGATAGAGACGGAAAGCTATAGAAGTGAGTACAACACAGGAATGGACATTTTAAGCTAAGGACACAACCCGCCGTACGTGCAATTTGTCCCTACGTTTTTTTGGGAGGCCGCGTCCGCCACGTATTTCTGAAAACGTTCAGGCTGTACAGGGCAGGCGCGTACCGGCACGTACCTGGGGTACGGTGTACGGTGGCGGAACTTACTCTCCAAGCAGAGGCTAGGCTCCGGCTGTTTTTTTTAAGGTTTTTTTTAGTCGCTTTTATCGGGATTTCTATTTTGTCATTTTTTCTTGAAGTACGCCAGCCAAGGTACAGGTTTTGACACAGCAAGATATAAAAAAAAAATAGAAAGCCCGATAAAAACGACGAAAAAAACGTTAAAAAAACAGCCGCAGCCTAACCTCTGCTTCGAGAGTAGGCGGAACTTACACTAACGGATCCCAAAAGATTGCCCAAGTTTTGGCACGTATACAGCACGTATACAGCAGGTACGGCGGGTTGTGCCCTTTGCTTTACGGATCCCCAAAAAATACCTAGCCTCCATAGCAGGCTCCCTATGGACTTTTTGGCACTTTTGCTGGTCATTTCTTTTTGTACTGGGTCGGTGATTGCTGGCCTCTCTCATAGCCGTCCATCTAAAATGGACGGCTATGAGAGAGGCCAGCAATCAGCGACCCAGTACAAAAAGAAATGACCAGCAAAAGTGCCAAAAAGTCCATAGAGAGCCTGCTATGGAGGCTAAAAAATGCCCACGTTTTGGCACGTAGACGGCACGTATTTGCACATACGGCGGGTTGTCCCTTTAGCTTTATACATACCTCGGTAACGTGACTACCCAGTCGAGGCCGAACGACTCTGAAAGCCGCGGTCCGGAGATGGTACAGGACGTAACCATGTACGCCTGCGTAGTAGAGCGCAGAGGCCGTCAGGGCCAGCTTGATCAACCCCATAGTGACGTCACCACTACAACACCTGGGAATCAAACAAATGGAGGAAAAATCATTTATTTATCTCCTCTTGAAGAGGGTTAGGACTCATCTATATACATGAAGTTACGTGGTTAGCAAGCAAAAGTACTGAGCCAGGGTCTGCCTAAACACCACAAACGACTCTAATAAGCAGTGTATATGGGTCAAAGACCTTGTGTGGCGCTCTGGAGACATTGTTTACACATTTATGAATTTAAAAAATGCAGCAAGTCCTACGTATTCACTAGTTATTTCGAGTTAGTCCGCCGGTTTCAAGATCGGTCACGATGGCTGAGCGCGCTGTCAATGAATGCGTACCTGCATTTGAGGCTGAAAAACACTTAGCATACAAGTTTTATAAGTTGACAATGATAGAGTTGTGTCATGCTATAATCTATGAACCAACAGTGTCCATAGTTTTATCGTCCTGTCGTCTATGGAACCGTGGAAGGTATCGAGGACTTCCCCATGCAGACTCCTAGCACGGGCGATCCAACATGGCGGCAAAGAATCGCTTTGATCTTGAAACCGGCGGACTAACTCACATAACTGGTGAATACGTAGGACTTGCTGCATTTTTTAAATTCATAAATGTATAATCAATGTCTCCAGAGCGCCACACAAGGTCTTTGACCCATATACACTGCATATTAGAGTCGTTTGTGGTCGCTTGTGGTGTTTCTGAGTCGTTTGTGGTCGTTTATGGTGTTTAGGCAGACCGCTGAGCCGGGGGGCACTACGGATGATGGTACTCAGGCTAGTTATTCATTTACTATCGATTCTAAACAAAAAACAAAAAAGTTCTTGTTAGATATTCTATTTCCCATATATGTACGAATCACCAGGCGGCGAGAATATAAGTTGTATATATCTAGATTTAGTTTTATAGAAGAAGTTTATTTGCAAGTTCTTGCCCGAGGGCTAATTGCAACATGAAACATACAGAAAATATAGTAAACATACAGAAAATAAAGTAATTTGGTATAGATAACAATGGTGGCAAGTGTAAACAAGTGACTATTCTATCAATGATATGGACTGCTGAGAGCTACAATCTACGCATTTGGGGTTTGACTTCTTTTCTGGAAGCAGTGGAAGACGGAGTACCCCACTTTTTCTATGATGAGTGCGTTATGGGACGTTAACAGCGTTATGGTTTTGTTTTCGTCGGTAAGCGTTTGGAAATTTTTGTGTGTTTTGCATAACTCTTCAAATACAGTCAAACCTGCCCAAGTCGACCACCCGGGGACCGGAAAAAAGCGGTCGATTTGGACAAGTGGTCGCTGAGAAGAGTATCGACTCAAAACATGCCCGATGCAAAGTATAAATGGTTTCCGTTGTGTTTAATGGCAAATAGCAAGCACACTGCACGCACGCAAAGAAGCGAGGTCTTTAATTAAGGGTTAATGACCCGCCCCGAGGTGTATATGGTGTCATAATGCCTGGTCCTTTGCTATAACCACCGAATAAAACTACCGAGGGAGCAAAGCGAACGAGGTGGTTTTATGAGGTGGTTATAGCAAAGGACCAGGCGTTATGACACCATGTACACCGAGGAACAGGCGGGTTATTAACGTTATTATCATATAGCCTACCCAAACTTACAAACTCCTGTATGACGCATAGATCTCTTGGTACTATACGTGTGAATTCCTTTGTCGAATTTGTTCTTTGGTACATACATTTAAAAGGAGATTACAGATTGCATTTTGAAACCAAAATTCCCACAGAAAATATTCGAAACATTGTAGTCTTTGGCTCTTTAGAACAAAACATTATCAATCTTCTTGCAGTCTGTACTTATTCCCTCTGCTCTGGAATATGTATCGCTCCTTTTGATTGGCCAATGCCTTCATATCCTTTGTGTATCGCTCCTTCTGATTGGTTAGAATGAATCGACACCGGCACCGGTGTCGATTTGCATCAACACTGGTGCCGGTGTCGATACAAATCGACACCGGTGCCGGTGTCGATTCATTCTGACCAATCAGAAGGGCGATACACGCCGGGCTGGCGGGAATCTAAGTATTACGGCGTCATAACCAACGTGGAACGGGGCCTTCTGATTGGTCCGCGGCGCCTGGCTACATGATAATGTCAAATAAAACACGCACACTGTAAATTGTAAATTTAACCCCAAGCTTTTATCGAGTTTTTATACGATACAGTTTTTTAAAGCTCAAGTACTTGTACACTAACGTTTTAGACAGTAAGGGAACTTTGATGCTGTCAGTTAACTACCATACAAGCCTTTATGCGTCGCTATGTTCTTGATCTGAAATAACTACGGTACACCTTTCGAATTCGATGCCCGGTATGTCCCGATAGCGTACTTACCCACGGGTGAATGTACAATACAGTTGGACAAAAGCACTCACACGTTAAGATCTTTCTTAAAAAGGTATGAGCTACACAGATCTTTCTTAAAAAAGTATGAGGCTATATACGTTTCAGCATTCGTTCACTTTATTATGATATAGATTTTTTTTTAAACTTCTATAACAACTAAATTCGGATTTTCTTACAACGATTTCGGCACAAAATCGCGCTAGTTATCATCAAAAATCGATGAAAACCTTAATTTAGTAAAAATGATGCGGTCGTTATGGGTCCCAATTTGGGCCGGTCGCGGTCGCGTTGGCCAGGTGGTCTTTGAGAAAAGGTCGCTTAATGCTTAAGTCAATGGGAAAAAAAAATTGGGACCGAGAAAAAGCGGTCGAAATGGCCAGGTGGTCGCTGAGAAGAGGTGGTCGCTCGGGCAGGTTTGACTGTAACTCCTTTCTTTCCTTGTCATTAGAGAGGCAGTTGGAAATAAAATTTGTATTTCGTCTTCCACCGGTTTTGCAATACAATGGTTACAGGTTCTTTCGCCCACAGGTAGCTTTTTTTATAGAGATTGCAGACATTGCAATACACGGTAAACCCAGTATAAATTAAGTCTATTGTCACTTTGTCTCAAATTGTGCATGATGCTTCTTTTACAATTGTGCATGAGCTTCTTTGGAAACAAATGAAATATCAAATGTTTGGTGGACTAGGTTTTCTCCTGCCTTTAAAAAAACTACAGATCATACAAGTTTACTATTTCTAATTCCGTCAGCTTCTTGGAGATTAAATTGTTATAAATAGCAATGGATAACACACACACACACACACATGATACACACACACAAACACACACATGATACACACACACATACATTCACACACACGCAGACACACACACGCAGATGCACATACACACACACACACACACGCACACACACACACACATGATACACACACATACACATACATTCACACACACGCACCCACACACACGCACATACACACACACACACACACGCACACACACACACACACATGATACACACATACATTCACACACACGCACACACACACACACACGCACATGCACATACACACACACACACACACACACACACACATACATTCACACACACGCACCCACACACACGCACATGCACATACACTGACAAACGATTCTGTGCACATGTTCGACCTCCGCCGGACGCACTGCCAAGGACTTAATTATCGCCGTCAAACCCCTTTGTTTCGATGTAGTATCTTGTCATTCCGTTGACAAATTAACCAAAACTGTTAACTGTTATTGTGGACCATGTCCATGTGGGCAAGTTGGAACAATAATCATAAAAATCTAGGTCTGGCCGTGCTAGTCACGCGGATCACGGTAACACACGAACATTGGCGAACAGTTGTGTAACAGGATCGGACTCGTCACAAAGTGACAAACGTCTGTAAAACTACAAGGACTTTGTCATTTCATAAAGGCTATGCTTAGTACAGTGCATTAAGTGCGCTAGCGTGTCTCATTAACAAAGAAACCTTACCAGATGTACGCCGCGCTGCACTCCGATTCTTGCAAGTAACGTCCGTTTGTATCTCCCTCAGCTGTTGTGGACTTCCGGTAAGGTCACAAACGGTCAAAGGTCAATAAAGCACCCCTGGTTTTCCGATAATATACGTACATTGACACCGACAGTTGATGATCACCAAAAGCGACTGCTATATCCGTCTATCTGTAGGTCCCGATTCACTCGGTGTGGTTTTCGACTTGCTGCCAGGAACTTTAAACCACTAACATAAAAATATGAAATGCAAGTACAGTGGCATCTTGTCATGGCAATTTGTCTGCAAAACCGTGATGCCGGCCTTGACGGCCTTACGCGGGAGTGCGTTTCTTCAGCTAAGGGCACAACCCGCCGTACCTACAAAAGGGGACAGTCCTATTGGAAAGCGAACGTTACTCCATTTATAAGCGTACAGTCTTCGGCCACGGCAGATCTTATGCGTCTGTGATCATTCTCTATGCCATCAGTCCCATATCCTTTATTAGCACACGCATAAGAGAGAAGTTTCTGACACGATGTTGATCATTGTACACGACTTCCCTCCCCATGCCCGGCACACGTACTGGCGATCTCTGTCAGTTATCCGCCGTTATGCTAACGTCACATTTGCACAAAGGGGCCCGGCCGGGTAGGTTAGTGGTTGAATTATTGCACTTTCGGGCGGGACCCCGTGAGACCCCCAGCGGCTGCCGGGCTATTTTGGGGCTCGGGTGGGGCCCCGGTTGATTCTAAGTCGGACTTAAAAACAACCGGGCCCCGGGTAGGAAAATACGCCGAATCAAAGCCGTCAACCAATCGTGAACACATCGGCAGGGTCCCCTACAGTACCTGCCCGGTACCCGCCCGGTACCCCGACGGTACTCGACGGTACAGGCCCAACCTTCTTGCATTACAAACTATTGCATCCGTTGTGTCATTCCGGAACACCGCCAGGGCCGCTGACGGGTCCCTAGGTCTTCAAACAGGACAATTTGGGCCATGGTCACATTTCCACATAGGGACCCTGGCGGGTAATTTACGGACTGTTTGGGGGCTCTTCCGGTCGGGGTCCTGCTGGTCTCCCAGCGGCTGCCGGGTTATTTTAGGCCTCGGGCGGGGCCCCGGTTGGTTTAAGTCGGACTTAAAATGAACCGGGCTCCCGGTGGGGAAATTATTAGGGAAATATCATCAGTAAAAAACTCACTTTCTACTCTTCTCAACGGAAGGTCCCACCTCCATAAGGACTAAGGGACTAAAAGTCGCAAGAATGTTCTTGCATTTATAGCTTGTTAATCAGCGTATCGTACGTAGACCCGCTTCTACTTGTATTAGTACTACGTGGCATATTTGCAATAGTCAACGAAGACGAGCCAACCAATGCTTATATACCCCCCCCCCCCCAAGAAAAACAAAAAAAAACATGATGGTCGTGGTTCGCGGAGCGTACGACAGGGACCATACTGTTATCTACAAGGGGTGAATCGGCCGACCCACTGCCAGACCCCTATGGGGTACCGGTGGACATCCCCAGTTGCACGCCGAACATCGAGCAATATAGGGTTAAAGCATACGAATATTGCACAAAAGCCTGCGGAATGCCCACCGGAGCCCCCGGGACCTCTAACGGGACGCGTGAAGAAAAAAATGATTTGTGACTACGTGAGCCGATGTCTACCCGGCTTCAGAGCCCGGCCGGGGCCTACATCGGTTAGACACCGAGCGGACACCCTGGGTAATGTGACGTAGGCCTTACCGGGCATTTCCTGGAATCTCCAAGCAGATCTTGCTGTGGCACATGGGGAGGAGTTTAGCTGGCAGAGGGTGTTATTAAAGGGTTAATGCCCCGGCCCGAGGTGTATATGGTGAGATAATCCCTGGTCAGGTGCGATAACCACCGAATAAACCACCGAGTGAGCGTAGCGAACGAGGTGGTTTATGAGGTGGTTATCGCACCTGACTAGGGATTATCTCACCATATACACCGAGAATAAGGCGGGGCATTAACGTTATTATCATATAGCCTACACCAACTGACCCATTTAAGCAACAAATTCCTTTATAATACATACATCCTTTATTCAAGACTTCCAAGGCTTGACATAATGACAAATTCCCTTCTGCTGGGACAAGTGTGTTGCTATTAAATCCTAAGTTATAGTTGTACATATTCAATAAACTTGAAGGAATGTGAACAGTAATAATGTTTGGATTAACTCTAACATGGACTGCACACTGTACAAAGCATTCCTTTCTGCTGACATTCCTTTCTGCTGTCGATTTGCATCGACACTGGTGCCGGTGTCGATGCAAATCGACACCGGTGCCGGTGTCGATTCATTCTGACCAATCAGGGGAGCGATACCCACCTGCCTGGCCTGAATCTACGTGTTACGGCGTCATAAACAACGTGGAACGGGGCCTTCTGATTGGTCCGCGGCGCCTGGCTATATGATAATTAAGGGTTAATGACCCGCCCCGAGGTGTATATGGTGTCATAACGCCTGGTCCTTTGCTATACCGATTCGGAATATAACCACCGATGTGAGCGAAGCGAACTAGGTGGTTTTATGAGGTGGTTATAGCAAAGGACCAGGCGTTATGACACCATGTACACCGAGGAACAGGCGGGTCATTAACGTTATTATCATATAGCGTCCCCAAACTTTCAAACTCCGGTATGACACATAGATCTCTTGGTACTATACGTGTGAATTCCTTTATCGAATTTCTGAAAATTCACATTTGTTCTTTGGTACATGCATATGTAAGGAGATTACACACTACATTTTGAAACCAAAAAATGTCCACAGAAAATATTCGAAACATTGCAGGCTTTTTAGCACAACAAAACTCATTATCAATGTTAGAAGGAGCCATCCCCCTTGCAGTCTGTACTTATTCCCTCTGCTCTGGTATTTGTTTCGCTCCTTTTTATTGGTTAATGCCTGCATCTACCTTACTTTCTTGTGTGTATCGCTACTTTTGATTGGTCAAAATGAATCGACACCGGCACCGGTGTCGATTTGCATCGACACTGGTGCCGGTGTCGATTCATTCTGACCAATCAGAGGAGCGATACCCACCTGCCTGGCCTGAATCTTTGTGTTACGGCGTCATAACCAACGTGGAACGGGGACTTCTGATTGGTCCCCGGCGCCTGGCTATATGATAATGGTATTTATATGATACCAGTTAACATAGATATAGCACTCAAATTATTATAACTCCATTGCAGGCATTGTTGATGATAGCGACTGTACTACGCTCGGCTGGACATGCCGTTGCATCGTATGTTTAACCAATTAGATTCAAATTCTTTTATATTCATCTTGTATCTTTTCTAGCATATTTACTGCTTCCTTATTTACCTCGGCCTCAGTTGTTGGCGGTTTGTTCTATTTCTTCCTTTTTGACGGGTTGAAGATATTATATGCCAAATCTCACACGTCAATAAGAGACATTAAAGAATTGGCCCACCAACACTCTGGGCTCCTAGCCTTATTGTGTTCATTGCTAGTACTAATCCTAGCATGCTGAATAGACAATTGTGAAGGGATAGCCAAACAAGGACATCCTGTGTATACGTAATTGGATATGATAACCCCCTGCCAAGTTGCTCGCTCGCTCGGTTGGTATCGCCCGTCAGCACGCTTCTGTCTGCTAGCTATGCCATAGAACTTGAAACACCAAAAAAGTAGTTACAAAAGCAACTAGATACGGTTTTGGAAATTGTCAGACGTTTCGGATAGAATTCACTATCCTTCGTCAGTGATACCGAAGTGAACTTGAAAGACCTTTGTCAGCTACCAGTAGTCAAACATACATGTATAAAGGCGACAATACAGGCCTGCATACGTCTTCTATCAATGTCAAATTAGGAGATTTTTTCCCCAGCGTCCTGTCAACAGAATATCTCAGCCGATTGTCATCTTGGTGATATCAGGAGTGCAAAGGCCAAGATAGGAATCCCGAAGTAAAATTATCTCCTGTCAATTCTAAAGCCCTGGGTTCAGTAGGTTAGTGAGACAAGTCCCCAACTCTACTGAAATAACAAATTTCACTAATTGATACCTAAATACTGTACCAGCATGTTGTTTCTGTTGGCACCAGTCGAGGTCAGTGACAGTGACAGTGAAGTCATACAGCTTAGTCCAGCCTCTTCTTGTCAGTTTATGTTTCTTTCACTTTTCTGTGAGGGGCATGACAAATTTCCTGTCTTAGCAGGGGAAGGTCGGTCCTGTCCTAGAGATGATGACAGTCATATCTTAACCATGCTAAGTGAGATCCAAGAAAATCAGAGAGCTAGCATACATGTCCTTAGTTCGACCTATTCTTGAGTTTGCGTGCCAAGTATGGGACCCTTATACAGCTAAAGACATCAATATGATTGAGAAAGTACAGAGAAGGGCGGCCCGATGGACATCGCATCGATACAGACAAACCTCGAGTGTCAGTGACATGTTAGAGGAGCTCCAGTGGCCCACTCTCCAGGAGAGACGAAGGAGAGCGCGCTTGATCACCTTCTACAAGCACCACAATGGCTTACTCGTCATTAACTCAGGGAGCAAGCCCACGCCTAGTGAGCCGCCCAGGAGTACTCGGAGCACTCACCCAGCTTACTATCAGATGCCCCCATGCCGAACCAACTACAGGCAGTATGCCTTTTTCCCCAGACCTGTGAAGGACTGGAATAGACTCCCAGCACAGGTAGCCCTCAGTGCCACTCTGGCCAATTTCAAATTACATATATAGCTCCCTCCCCACCCGTTCCTCTCTCCACATTACAATACTCCATTACTTCCACGCTTTGCAGTAGACTTCAATATATAGGCAGAATAATCTTCAATTAGTTGAAGGCGGCTGCCTTAACCGAAAGAAGAAGAAGAACTACAGCACTAACCAAGGATGGGTCCACATTCCGGGATTAAAATAAGAAGTCGATCATGCAATATTCATGTAAGTACCCTTGTTCCCATAGAACTGACAATTCAAAACCTCTACAGGTGCATACCCGGACTCAACATTTCTTACCATGTCAGGTATTCATTATTGTCAGATGTCATATCCTCCCTCCACTGTAGAAGGTACCTTTAAAATCTTGAAAAAAAAATCATTAAAATCAATAGCAAAATATATCCACAAAAGCTACCATGTATTAAACAAAATTACTATTATGCATCTTCTACTGAAATATAAAAATTGTACATTGGATCCATAGGGAAGGGGAACGATATTTGTAAAAATGGGCGTGGCCCTGTAATTATTGATTAAGTAATCATGACGTCATAAAAGTCTGCGTAAGTTAGCGACTTGTAACAAAAAATCAAGAGCCATAGATGATACTATGTAGCATGAAGTTATGAAGTCCTCAGCCTGACTAGGATCATACTTATTACCTTTGCCAGAATGGCTAAGGTTATGTTTTAGGCTTGTGAGTCTGTGTGTCTTTCTGTCTGTCTGTCTGTCTGTGTGTTAACAGTATAACTCAAGAAGCCTTTGATGGATCCCAATAATATTTGGTAGGTGGGTAGGGGTCGGGAAAACGAAGGTCAAGTTCGATAATGGGCCCCCTAGTGGCTTGCTAAGGTACTGCAGCAAAACCTCTTTTTTTTTATCTCGTGTTCTGGACCTGCTGTGGTTATGATTTTTGAGTGGTAGATAGCCCTTGGTGCAGAGAGTAAGTGCTTTAAGTTTGGACCTCCTAGCGGCTTGTTTGGAACTGCAGTCGCCGATTTCCTTTCAAACTTTGGACGAGAATAACTCGAGAACGTGTTGATGGATCGTCGTGGTTTTTGGTATGTAGATAGCCTAAGTAACAATGTACACAATGGAATACCAATTATGCAAATCAGCAGCTAATTTGCATAATTAATGAGGAAAGTTTATAAATCCACTGCATTTCATGATAGGACTTTCAAACTTTTCACATATATAGATGAGGAAGAGAGAAATATCAATGCATATTATTTATGCAAATGACGGCCTCATTTGCATAATTAATGAGAAAATATAAACGTGTTGACGTATCGTCATGGTTTTTGGTATGTAGATAGCCAAAGGGAAGACTTACATGATGGAATTATAATTATGCAAATCAAATGCTAATTTGCATAATTAATGAGAAAAGTTTGTAAATCCACTGCATTCCTTATAGGACTTTCAAACTTGTCACATTTTTAGCTAAGAAAGAAGGAAATATCAATACACATTTATTATACAAATGATGCTTGATACAATTTAATATTATTATGTAAATCTAATCTGCAAAGGGATCTTATTTGCATAAGCAATGGCGAAATGTTATGAACGAACTCCAGGCATATAAAATAAAATGTAATGAGTAACACATTTATGTCTACAGACATCATTCTACATAACAAACCTGGTTTATTTGGCAAAGGTATGTGTTCGTTGAACTCTAGTTATTAGTATTATGGGAATTCCCCGTTTTAGGCAATAAAATCAATTAATGGCGTCATAATTACATCATATTGCATCATAACAATATCAAAATTTAAAAATTATAAAACGTAAGTTACACATGCAAATTTGGTGATCGTATAAGAAGCCGTTTTGAAGTTATGAAGGGACCAGCAAATGCCAAAAAAAAAGCCCAATCTGGATAGGGTTATTCAAGTGTCAGTTATGATTAAAACTAGACAGTGTCACAGTGATCAAAGATGCATTCAAATTGTCGAGAAATCTGATGACGGTTTGGAATTTTACTGTGTTGATCTTGGACCTGACTTTGTCACATCACTATTACGCTGTCACGCAGGGTCTGCGTACGAGTGGTTTCATCTGGTGCATGTTTACCATTAAGCTACTAGCCATTAGCAATTTTTCAGCTGAAATGCTTAAAGATATGACGAATTCAACGCTAACCATAATACCGCAAAATTCCCGGCTGACATTATAATAGCGATCTTCTTAAACATTGCTTCAAGACGTCTAAATTAAGACCAACTAGTGTCTAATTTTATATTTAGAAGTAGAGGTTGAATATCCGTGAAAATGCTGACAACGTGTTGCATATGTGCAAATTCAAAACCATCGACTCCTCCTCCTGTCAAATCTCAACAAATTGGGAACAATCTAGTTGACAAGAATGAAATTCTAAACGATACAAATCCCCTATTAGGGATAATATTTGATTAGGACTAGTATAAAAGAACACAAGTCCACGGTTCTTTAGACAGACTACCCGGTTCTTCAGAGAGACTACCCAGGGAGACGAGTTAGCCAAGACGGCAAGAGGACGACTGCAGTTGGCAGGGGGAGATTACCTGAGCACTTTTAAACTAAGTACGTTGCCATTTTCCTTTATATATTAGTCTTATATCATTCTATTCCATGTACAAATCTTTCAGATTAATACCAAAACCAGAACCATTTATTTTGTCATTTAAAGTGTTTTACGAAATAATGTGTCCAATGTGTTCGCGGCGTCAGGCTAAAAGAGAATATCTTAGATTTTGTGATTAACCAAACATATCAAGCGTGTCATCATTTTCCTTTAAAACTAAAATCGTTGTTAACCATGCATTTTTGTTTTAGAAAAGTAAATATTTCGCGTTGAAAATCCATGTCTAGCAAGAGCTAGAATTGTGATCGGATGTGTGTGGTCACTGATCTGTTCTCATTTTAATCTTTAAGTTAGATAACGAGTCAAACTAGTGGTGACATTCTAGCTTTAATTACACTTCAAGATAAGGTTTAACCGCCGTTTGGTGCAGGACTTCGACTTTTAGATAAGCTCTTCATTGTATTACGTAAAACTCATAAATTCCGTGAAATCCGTCATACGTTTTCAGCAGAATCCGTATGGTATGCTTCTTAAATAGGGCTGGGTACCGGTACAGAAAATCCAGGTCCAGGTCTGGTTCAGGTCCAGAGGATCAGGTCCAGGTCCGGACCTAAACCTGGACCTGTTTCAGTATTACTCATACCAATGGTCCATTTCACTAGATAGAAATCTGTTTGGTGGTGTATTAGACTTACACTGGTGTTTTAAAACCCTACAACGCTAGCTGCACCTGTACGATTGGCTGTAAAACTTGGTAGAAATTATTATAAACTCTACTCTACTTCACTCTTGTTATTTTTTTCCACCTGCAAGCGCCAAAACGTTTGAATGCCTTATAAAATAATCTGTTAAATTTCCAATCGGTCCAACATTCGGTCCACACAATTTTTTCAGGTCCGGTTTTTCTGGACCGGTCCAATAAGAAAAACCGGTTTTGTACCGGTACGCTGTACCGATACCCAGCCCTATTCTTAAAGCTAAGGTCACAATTCGCCGCACGTCCGCCACGTATTTCTGAAAACGTTCAGACTGTACAGGGCAGGCGCGTTGTCCGTACTGGCACGTACGGGGGCCGAATCCACAGCCCGACGGCACACAAAGTTTTGCCTGCACGTTAAGTTCTACGGTGTGTCTGCGTGCTCCAAAATCCGTCGGATTCCCTTCGAGTTCGTACGAAGGCGGTATTTACCACTTGCCCACATCTTGGCACGTAGGCAGCATGTATTTGCACGTACGGCGGGTTGTTCTCTTAGCTTTAGTTAGTAGTAGATCGTACGAATTTTACACAGTTCGTATTTATTCCGTAAAACTCAAGGGTCTACCGAAAGTGCGAAAAGGAACGAAAAGGAACGAAAAGGAACGAAAAGGAACGAAAAGGAACGAAAAGGAACGAAAAGGAACGAAAAGGAACGAAAAGGAACGAAAAGGAACGAAAAGAAACAAACGTTCCTTTTCGTTCCTTTTCGTACTTTCGGTACTTTCCTTTTCGTTCCTTTTCGTTCCTTTTCGCACTTTCGGTACTTTCCTTTTCGTTCCTTTTCGCACTTTCGGCACTTTCCTTTTCGTTCCTTTTCGCTTTTTTGCTACCGAAAGTGCGAAAAGGAACGAAAAGGAACGAAGTATGAAGCAAACTAAACCAAAATCAATGAGAATATAAGGAACCGGTACTGCGGGCGTTAGAACCCTATGAAACGTGTTTTATTTTACTCAGAATTTGGCGATATCAAATTTTTACGGCGCTGTTTTAGGCTGTTGTTCTTGTGTGGCTAAATTATTCTCTGAAGATCAGCGAAATACAAGGAAACATAACTGAGATAAGAAAGTAAGGACTAAAATCCAGTTACTGGTGGGTGATGGATAAATATCGATTAATATACATTTTCAGAATGAGGCAAGATTGTAGCGTTGTTGTTGTATTTGGGTGGCTTCTGTTCTCCCAAGATGGGAGCGCCGCATGCAAATGACCTGCGATTGTTTACGTCTAATAGAAGTCCGGTCAGGAAGGGTATTCTAATAAACTGCTGCCCCACGAGCATGACAGCTCCATTCAACAGGGCCCACAACATGGTTTTCTGGAGACTGGAGACATATCTTCTTGCTCGTTCACGACAAAAGAAAAGCTGTGAAAGGATAGACATGTATACATTGTACCAAGGAGTTTTCTTCACGTTGTACCATGAGTATTCATCATTTTGCGGGAAGAAATGGCCAACGTGAGGAATTTTTGCAAAGGATATTGGGAAACTACGGATAGATCTGGCGGGCGACTCACGTCTCCCGTGCAGGTTCGGCAGAAAAAGTCTTTGGAACCAGGCCTCAAATTGAAATCAACGCGGTGTTCCGATTGCCCGGGGCCACTTATAATTTAGGCCGGGACCACTAGAAAACGACTTTGTGACATTTTTAGGACCGTAGAAAAATAACCTACACCAGAATGTCAACCCGTCAAACGTTTTTCTAGCGTGCTACTCAGCGGCTTTCAACCCCCCCCCCCCCAATTTGATCTGTGACAGCCCGCGTGGGAACCAGGGACGCACTGATTCGTGACTCCGCCCATCGCCTTTGATTTGTATTTAGCTATTTCCACGCGTGCACTTTCCCGCCGGTTCGCCGTTGAACCATTGGAGCTCTAGGACTTTCGTAGAACAAGCCACAAAATACTAAAAGAAAAGTCCGTTTCAAATGCATTTGCCGATCACAGTACCGTTACCTTATATTCCCATCGATTTTATTTCACTTTGCTTCATACTTCGTTCCTTTTCGTTCCTTTTCGCACTTTCGGTACTTTCCTTTTCGTTCCTTTTCGTTCCTATCCAATCTTTTCGTTCCTTTACGTTCCTTTTAGCACTTTCTGTACTTTCCTTTTCGTTCCTTTTCGCACTTTCGGTACTTTCCTTTTCGTTCCTTTTCGTTCCTTTTCGTTCCTTTTCGCACCTTTTCGTTCCTTTTCGTTCCTTTTCGCTCCTTTTCGTTCCTTTTCGCACTTTCGGTACACCGAAACTCAATAGGATGCAAGTATAAATAAATTGATTTTGAAAAACAAAACACATAGGAAGATGTTTCCTGGTACATTTAATGCCGTGTCTTTACATCACCTATCGCTAAATCTCTCTCTCTTTGGTAACGTCATGTTTTAATAAAATGACATATCATGTGATAAATGAAACACTGTGGTTTTAGTTTTGATGGGTTATACTATCTAAAATGCATGGTTCATGCCACGATATCTGAGTAGTGTTCGTTGATATGGACTCTTCCATCTTCTAAAGATTTTCCTTGTCGTCACGCGTTTGTTGCCTTCGCTAACATAGCTGTGGAATAGGTTGACCCACAGTGTGCTGCATCTGTATGTTGGACAACAGCCTATAACTCGCGGCGTACGTTGTTGATGGATCCTGGTACCTTTGGAACTGCAACGAAATTCCATGTTTTGATATGTCTTGTCCTGAACAAGCAATAGTAACGATGTTTGAGCGCTGGATAGCTCTTTTGTTCGGAAAGAAGTGACCCAAGTTTGGAACCTCTGGCGACTAGGGTTGGGATTGCAGGTGCATAATTGTAAAAAAACAAACTCCAAAGCGGATAACTCTAAGCGATATGGATGACATTTGCATAATTAGTGAGAATATTCTATCATAACAGTTTTCAATATATCTTTTGTCCAGGACATGATACGATCTTGCCATTTGAGTGGCAGATACCTTTCGATGTCGGAACAAGGCCGGGTAGGTTTGAGCCACCTAATGTTTAATTTTAAAACTGCAGGGACGCTTTTATCAAGATATTCCAAAAAGGATGACAACCGATTTCCATCATTTGATGCATGCAGGTAGCTTAGCTATAGATGTTCATAACGATAAACACGTTATGCAAATAAGTAATTAATTGGGTATTTCCACTGTTTTCTATAACTGGACCTCAATAATGTAGCACAAGGAATGTATGATATGTATCACTTGTAGAACATGCAGTCAACAGTCAAACACCAAATATGCTAATGAGGAACTGGATTGCATAAGAAATATACACATGGCAAACATGTGTAAGCCAATCAATGATTTCCATGCATATTTTATGTAAAAGTACAAGTCATTTGCATAAATCTACAAAAGTTCTAAATATTTCATCGAGGTATGAGGTTGCTGAACTAGTACTAGTAGAAAATGTAAGGATAGGCACTAGGGCCTCGTCGAAAATTGAGTGCAGTGACCCACAATAGCATGATATTAATACTGTACTAACTTTTGTTCTCACTTCATTTTTACAGCATTATAAAATCAATATAACGGCATTGTGTTTTTCTTAGGTGAAGCGAAATACCATGAAGCAGTGGATACTGCTTCTGGCCATTACTGTGGCTATACATGTCGGTAAGTCCTGACCAATTATTACTTTTGGGACAAAACGGATGTCCACTACCACTCACCTCACCTTACCTTACCGGTTCCACTACCACTATCTTAACTTTAAGTTTTTATTTTCATAACCTTATTCAGACCGGCGCTGGAGGGGGGGGGGGCATTTGGGTCTGCGCCATTTATAATGTCGCATAATATTTTTCAGCATAAAACATTAATATTAACGTTTTCTCTATTTCCATTGTCATTCTTCATTATTCAAAAATGTATTTTCATTATTCAAAAATGTATTTTCATAACCTTATTCAGACCGGCGCTGGAGGAGGGGGGGGGGGGCATTTGGGTCTGCGCCATTTATAATGTCGCATAATATTTTTCAGCATAAAACATTAATATTAACGTTTTCTCTATTTCCATTGTCATTCTTCATTATTCAAAAATGTATTTTCACAAATCAAAATGTGGTGAATATATTGATTGATTGATTTGCAAATCCATGCCAGTAGGCTAATTGCAAGGGTACAGACAGTAAAAAGTAACAAGTGTCTATTGATATATAAGATGGTGGAAGCCAACTGGTATCTTAGGTATGAATGGCATTTCATTATGTCATTTTATTACATCATTTTGACGCCATATCATCAAATGATGACGTCATAAATACGTCATATCACGTTATAATTGCATCAAATTTCTGACATTCTTTATATATTATGTCTACACCCTTCTTATAAAATTTGGTGGCCAATGAAAAGTCGTTAAATAGTTAAAGGGATAACAAGAGGAGGGCCTCAAAAGCCTCCTCCCCCGTCTAAGATTAACCAAAAAGCCCGGTCTGAATAGGGTTAAAGCTAAAATATTTGAAAAAAAAGGACAATTATTTCTTTTCATCGCTTTGCATACTGATGTTAATGATGTTAATGATGTTAATGATGTTAATGTAACATTGCACATTACAAATATGTTTTAGAAATGCGATTGTCTAACCAGAATATCGCCACAAAGGGCCGAGCTTGCTATATATAGATAAAGCCATATCAAGTTCAGTTGTTGGTCCTGGAATTTGTCGGAAAAGAAATGAAGCGAAAGAGCGGTAAATTCTTCTAAAAATTCGAGACGTCTCCGTTTATGTAATGGCTCATACAAAACAAGAAAAAAGTTTAGTTTTCAGCTTGAAAAAAACAAACACTCCTACTACACAGTACCTGCACCTGCTTGATAATTATTAAAACGTATGCCATACTTGAATAAAAAAGTTCACTGCAATAATAAATGTACCACCTCACAAGGAGCTTATAATGGTACTTAGACCTAGTTATCGTAGTGGAAATTGTTGAATGGCTTCATGCAATTTCATGATGAAAATTTTCTGAATGGAAGGTGCGGTGTTATTTTTTCACTTTCGGAAAAATATGAGCTACCACGATTCTAATAACCAATTAGTTATGCATAGGGGCTCATGTGGAAGAGTATATTCTTCCATAGGGGCCCGGGGCATATTGGGCAAGCTCCCTTTTGACCTGGAATCAATTCACAATATTGGTTCCCTTTGTGGGGATAAGTTACAGTTAAAATGTTCCATTTTTGCGCAGGGGTGACCCAGAACAGTCCAATGTTGCGTGGGAATGGGTATGGCTGAAATATGCTGTATTTGCACCCAAGCAAATGTCGGCCTTTCTAGTTCATTTATCTATTAATTCGGCTGACATTTGTATGGAATTGTATAGTGTAGATGTCGATCAGTAGTCAGCTACGGCCGTGGAGCTTTGGCGCACCCGATCCCAGACCTAGCTATGAAACGGAGATGGGTGCCGGGCCTGACACATCACACAGTGATGTATGGGCAACTTTAGTTTAGCTCTGCATCAGTAGTAGATCGACAGCGTGGTTTCTGTTTATCTCCTGGGATGTTGCATAAATGGTCTGAGAGGAAGATCAGTTTCCTACACACTATAGATAACAGGTAGCTGGACACAAATGGAAACTTGAATCAGTTACAAATCATATGAATAAAGATAGTTGGCATAATCAATGATGAATTGTTTATACACCCATTGTTTTTCGTGATAGTACTCTCAGTTGACATATGTAACTGAGGCAGAGAAAATAATGATGATATTAATTATGTAAATTAAGACCTAATTTGTGATTGATGTATTAAATAGATGCGTAAACCATGATTAAGAAAGAAATGAACATTGATAGAATCATAGACAGATTTGCATAGTTTATTAAACATTTCCATAATTTCAGATTTTTCCAAAACAAGACTTCAATATATTTTATATGTAATTAAGGGCAGTTGTATCTTTTGACCAAAACATTTATTTTCTATAGAGGACATCAACATGATCATTGATGTTTTACCTGATATCAGAAGTTTTTCTTGTTCAGGGATGGTCAACATGACGAGAAAGTACCAAAATGCAAACTGGGCAAATACGTTGTGTTGTAGCCTATTGATTGTATTTTGTAGAAAGGGCACTAGGGAGGTAGACATGAGTGTAGTTTGATAGTTATAAAGGTGACCATGGGTGAAGTTGCTAACTTGATAAGTAATACCACAGTAGTATACTCCTTGAATACAGGAATGAATAATTTGTTGACTGTGATACCATGTCTTGTCGTTTTATTTCTTGTTACAACGTTTATGGTGTCTTATTTTCGCCCTACATGTATATCAGTATTTTGGCAGTCCATGTCATCCAGAGGATGCCATCCATAAAATAAGTATTTGCCGTGGCCTTAACATACAGTAATTATACTAACTAAATAACGTAAACATGATCATTACCATGTATAGATTATGCAAATGTGTAAGAAATCTGAATATTTTTCTTTAAAAATTCTCTACGAAATCTTTTGCATATGTTACCAGCAGCAAAATGTTTAGACGAATCGATGTTCTTTCAATACATTCAGTCTTATCATTAAATGAAATTTTAACATGCAGGATCGCAACATGAAGTGACAAAAAATTCGTCCAACGGCTCTAAAAGGACCAAAAGGGCTGTTCCTGCTTTTCTTGCTAAGGCAGTGGGAGAAATAGGAGGGAAAGTCGTTAGCAAGCTTGGTGACAGGATCGCGGAAGGTGTGGTGGAAAACCACCAAGAGAAGGTGGTGAGTGGCCTGCAGGACTACCTTGGGAAACAGATGGACAAGTTTGACGATGAGTACAAGGACCTGTTAAAGGACACAAGTGGACTGTCAGCGGGTCTTAACCGCCATGTGGAGGAGGTATGAAGAAAGCTATGTAAAAAGTCAGCAAGATATTACTTTAGAGCTCAATTAAAATATAGCCAGTTGGAAGCACGTAATATGTCTCTGTTAGTCCTAGCCACGATAATACCATGCTTGTTAAATTATAAAGGCTAGAAGTGAGAGTGAAGTCAATAATTTTAATATGTTTATCATTAAATATGTTTTGTTTTAATTATCAGGCGGACATCCAGCTTGTTCCCAAGCCAGGAGCCACGATGGGTAACATGTATGCACCACCAGGCTGGGAGATCCGCCATAAGTACAAGTACAAGGATGACAGGTTGGTGTGTTCACTACACGATTGGTAACATGTATGCACCACCAGGCTGGGAGATCCGCCATAAGTACAAGTACAAGGATGACAGGTTGGTGTATTCACTACACGATGGGTAACATGTATGCACCACCAGACTGGGAGATCCGCCAAAAGTACAAGTTCAAGGATGACAGGTTGGTGTATTCACTACACGATGGGTAACATGTATGCACCGCCAGGCTGAGAGATACGCCATAAATACAAATACAAGGATGGCAGGGTTGTGCTCGCAGTTCGTTAGGCATTGCTATTGATAAATCATGTCATGCAAATTCTTCTTTTAATTACAAACTGATTTTTACCACAAATTGGCACAATATTTTTTTCCAGAAGGAATATACGTCGTATATCAGTTTGAACATATCATTTTGATCAGTAAGCCATACGTAGTATTTGCAACTTTTGCAACAAGAACAACTGCCAACAACTCCCAACAAGTAACAGTATTTTATAGCTGCTAATGATTACCATTGATTCTGTACATTCAAACTAGTGAGAACAGGGGCAGCTCCAGTGGGCAGACAGCAGCCTACACCTACCCAGCCGGACTAGGACCAGTTCTGATGGACGGCTGCTTCGGGACCGGATATAAGAATGGGGACCCCTGCTTTCAGGCCAAGATCCCTCGGACAGGTTGCCCTGTAAGTATACAATAACTTATTCATTGAAGTCCATTGTTTAGGATATGTGGGTGATACAAACATGTTTACCTATATATTGATTACAAGTGACGTCTAACTCACACCTGGAAGGACGCCTACTCTATCTATTTTGTTCGGTTAATAGTTCGCACGTTGACCTTTTGATCTCCCAGTATATAATGATTCGGCGCAGGGATTCTCTCTCTCTGTCCGACGGCGGTCCTCCGGTCACGTCTGGACCCTGAAGGGACCCATCCACCAAGCCCTCAATACGTTTTCTGCTTTGCCCGGAAATAGACGCCCGCTAGAGGGAGGTCATTGCAGCGCATATGTGACTTCAGGATCCAGACGACAATTTCCGCATCACTTCATACCGGAGGGCCAATGGCTGACCAGGACAAAAAAGACGCTTTTGATATAAGTGCGGTGCCTCAATTTAACGTCCTCTCAGAGGTCGGCCCAAGCCGAAGCTAGATACTTTTTTTGTCGTGTCAAGTGCCTTTCCCAAGGGCTCAAGATCGGTGACATGACAGGTTTTCAATCCAGGACCTATTGGGCCTGGGCCCAAAGCGATCTTCTTCTAAGTCCTAATTCTGTCTCATATCTAGAACCTTATCGACGGTGCGACCTACCTTGGTGTCGGGTTTGACGGGAGAGGCGTCTACTCGGCAGAGTCCAGGAAGAAAAGCATCATCCAGAGATCATGTAGTAACCTGCAAACGTAAGAAACGTCCACTAATTATCTCCATAAAATACTTATGGATGTTATAATTTTACTGCCATTTGTCTGCCTATCCGATGGTCAGTAAAATATCGCAAGAACGGCTAAATTGATTGCTTTCATGCTTGGGGTGTCACTACGGTATGATAAAAACTAGAAATTATTAGATTTTTAGCTCTCTAGCGACTGTCCTTGGTACTGCATTAAAACTTCTGGTATTGATATTTCGTGTTCAAAACTAGCTATGGTCATGATAGTTGAATGTTAGATATTCCTTGTGCTCGGAAAGAAGTGACATATGTTTGGACGGCACTAATAGCAGTTGCATTTTTACACAAATAATTTTAACAGAATACCTCAAGAAATAAAAAAAAATCGTATTTTCATGATTTTAGGACAAAAATAAACAAAATGAAGTAAAAATTGTGCCAAATAAGATGACATATGCAATATTACTAAGAATATTCTATCATGGCCGTTTTTAAAATGTATCTCTTGTCCCAAAAATTGAAAATTGGTCTTAAAAATGTTGTGGCAGATGGCCTTCGTCGTCAAGACAAGGTATGTATGTTTGAGCCCCTTAACGTTTAATTCTGTCACTACTTTGGCATTTTTGTCAAAATGTTTCAAAGACAACAACTGAAGAAAGGAACGACAAAATTCCATTATTTTAGGCACGTATGTAGTTTAGGCAAAGATTTACACACTGATATGCATATTCTGATGACCTTTTTAGGATACATAAAAAGGAAATTGTATATTCCCATTGTTTTTCACAACTGTACTTCGATAAATGTAACACATGAAATTCATGACAGGAGGAACACAAACAGATACTTAACATGCAAATGAGCTTATTTGCCTGATTAATACAATAATGGCAAAATGATTAATGAAAAATTATTGGAACTTTATACCTGGACACGTGTAGGTAGTTGATGATGAATAAACAAAGGTTCAAACAGACATCACTGTATTTAAATTATGTAAATATTGAGGCCATCTTTTCATGAAGGTGTGAGGACTTCTGAGTCTAGTTGTATTTTTATATCCTTCCTGGTAATTGTTTAGGCAAGCTTGAATCAGGAAACTCCTGGACTCTTTTCTGTTAAATTGTAAGTTAAAGCCCCGGTCACAAAGAGCGCACGATTCTTTGCGATTCCTTGCGATGCACATTATGAGCGCAGTGTGTCGTAAGTAGGGGGAGAATCGGAAGCAATTAATAGTTTAAATATATAAAGCCGTGGTCACAAAGCGCGAAGCGCATCGTACGATGAAGTCATAAGAGCGTAGCTGCGTCAATCGCAGTAAATCATAGTAAATCGGGGAGCGTCCTATGGCGAAAACTAGAGCTGAAATGGCTTTTTAACAATGTTCAAAGTTTCTCCATCGTCGTGCGATTTTATTGCCCCCATACCAGGCTTTATTAAGGTCATGTTTTTCTACTGATGGGGATAAAGATTCATAAATTTTTAACATGCTGTGATAGTTTCAGTTTTCCCTGATATTGTCGATGTTGACGAAAAGGGAAACTATATCAGTCGCAACTGTTAACAGTAGCAACCAGAGAACAGCTCGTCCGTAGAAGAGCCTGCCTATCACGCACAGGCGATGCAGACAGTTGACAATTGATCACTACATGCACGTGAGTTCATAATTAGATCAAATCTCATCACTCGTCAGTCTCGGGTCAGTTTACCATAATCGTAATAGCCATGGGAACAACTCGAACATAAAGAAAGGTCTATGAGTCGGAAATATATATGATATAGATAGCCGGCCGAGATAACCATACCAGTACTCGTGCTTGAGTTGAACTTTTGCTTGTAATACTCATGTTGTTATGCTCTCTTTTAATTTATTTTTACAGTTAAAGATATTATAGGAAGGTATTCAACAGCTATGCCCACAATTTGTTGGTTAAAGAAGCAAAAGCGGTCAGGCCGCTATTCAAAAGAGACACAAGTAAAAAATCGTACGACGTTGGAAAAATTTTGAACATCATCAGATGCGTTGCGATGGCTGATTTTGCTTTACTATTGTGCGGAACATGTCATCGCAAGAAATCGTACGCGCTTTGTGACCGGTGCTTAACCCTATTCAGACGGGGGGGGGGGGGGGGGGGGGGGGGGCTTTTGAAGCCCGCGCCAACTTCGATGTCCTATAACGCCAGACCGCCTTACGCTAAAGCCCCCAAATTTGGTGAGTTTTTCTAAAATATAGTTGGTAACAATTTTATGAAGTTTGACAAATTTTCCATTTTTTCGTGTTGCCATGGCAACCGTTTGCTGACAGGCAGTTTTGCCAAAAATCACAATTTTTGGTTCTAACACTCTATTTTTCACGTCTATTTGCTATATTACTGCTATTTTGTAACATAAATAAAATGTTATGTCTTTTAGCATATCTTTCATAATCATATATGCATAAATTATGCTAATTTGATGATGTAATCAGCCCAAAATCCAAGATGGCGGACCGTATGGCCAGATCAAGAATAACAAGCTAATTATCCCTTAAAATTTGTAACTACCTGGTATTTTTTCATCAAAAATCATCTAAATGAATGAATTTAGTCTATTTCCATTACCCTTTGTGATTATTTGTTGCAAAAAAAAAAGTTTTAAAAATTCAAGGTGGTGGTTTTAATATGGCGTAGCCTATCTCGTATCTTAAATGTGCATGACGTCATTTTATGACGTCATTATGACGTCATCGATGTTGCCATTGGCAATACATGTCGTAATGAACATTATTATTTTGTTGTCTGCACTTGTTGTTACATTTTTGTAGTATAACTTGAAGCATGGGTGCGGCTAACTGGAAGCATGGTGTAGTATAACTTGAAGCATGGGTGCGGCCAATATAATCAAATTGATGACGTCATAATTACCTCATCCTACGTCAACGTAACGTCAAACGTCAAATAGTCGTCAGATATTATGTCGATATCATGTCCTGGCCTTGGCACGTCTTTCATGAGTTAGAGGACTTAGAAGTGGAGGGCCTCAAAAGCCCCCCCCCCCCCCTCCCCCCGGTCCAGGGATGACCAAAAAAGCCCGGTCTGAACAGGGTTAATGTAAAAATATGCCGATTCTTTTAGTCATACTTGCATGTTTTGTATATCATTTCCAATATCAAGTCAAGGAAAACACAAGCCAAATTTAGGACAGAGACACCGCCAACGTGCCGCCCAACTCAGTTTCCCTGAGTAAAGTAAACAAACTCGGATTAAGTGTCTTTGCTATTGTACAACGTCGGTAGCCAGCTTGGAGACTAGAACTCAATACCTCTAGGTTCTGGGTAAAATACCTGAACTGTTATGCCGACATGAATTCTATAACCATAACCAGTGATTGGTTGGTGCAAACTATTCTGGAAGAAAAAGAGTATTTAGTGTAAATAAGTGTTTAAGATCACCATGAATTGTCCATCGTAACCGTTGTCTTGAATCCAATAATTTCGACTCACTCCACAACAACGTTCTATTAGCAATCGACATGCAAAATCCCTAGCTCTACCTTCTTTTGTACTTGAGCAGATATGGCGAGAACGAGGTTCCTGACACCATGACCATACAAGGCATCTATGACACCAAAGTGGAGTCCTACACCTTCAGCTCAACAGAAGAGTACCGGCAGTACCTGGCGGAAAAATCAGCCGTTACGTCTGCTAAGGCGATGTTCCAGGAGGAAATCAACAAGGCGTCTGGACATGGAGCAGGGGGCGGACCATTTGGATTTCTGTTCTCCGTAGGAGGGGGAAAATCCAGTCAGAGTGGCACATCTAGCCAATCATCAGGATTCACTGCGGCCTCCAGTGCACGTGCCCAGCTGAGCGAGCAACAAACACAGACATTCATGGCTATGTTGGAGATGGACATTTTCAGGTAATGAACATCTGTTTTATTCAAGACAACTAAATATTTTAAAATTGGACAGAAATGGAAATAGCAATCAGATACAAATTATGCAAAACAAGAAATATTTTGCTTACTAATAGTTTATGAGAGCCATTTTGGAGATGAACATATTCAGGTAATAAACATCTATTTTATTCAAGACAACTAATTATTCTAAACCTGGACGGAAATGAGAGACAATTATTCAAATCACTTATTGACATCAATGAGAGACAATTATTCAAATCAAGAAATTTCTTACATTATATGATAGTTGATGACTAAAGTTCCCCAGGTGTTGGTAACCGGAAAAGATAGAAGTATCGTTAGATTTCAATCACGCAAATAAAAATGTAATCATATACTTGAGAAAATCCTGTAATTTTGCAGTAGTGGTAAATGTCATGAATTCTATTCATGCGGTATTTTGTAAGTAGCTTATTCACATTATATATGAACAATAGCTACAATGAAATTTAGTGCCAAGGGAGACTTTGTACTCGCTTCTTTTATCTGGGTCCTTGCACTATCGGAATTCTTCTGATATTTTTTGGCTTGAATTTGCCATGTCGCTTCTCAAAAGAAGTACATGTACCACCATCTTAGCCGTACCAAGCAAAACACTATGATAACTTTACGGAGAATTTTGTCCACCCATTGATATATGAGGAAACATCAAATAGGCTTTTCTTTCATGTTTCATTATTACCATCAGACTATGGGCATGATTTTATTCTAATTATCCTAACTATAACGTTACTTATCTTTAATTTGAAATCGAGGGTTTATAACAACATTTTGCTTTAACAAGATATTCCATTGAAGGTTAGAGAAATAATTCCAATATTTATTTTGTGTTATAAACGTAGATATGAGATCTTCATGGACGACGTGACGCCAGACCAGCTGAATGTGGGTTTTCTGCGAGATTTCATCTCACTGCCAACATCCTATTTCTCTCCTGGAGCAGAAATTATCTTCCGTAAGTAAACATTTTATCGATAAAAATGTGTTTGTCTGCTTTAGATACAATGATATATTGTTTTTAGCTTATCGCCAAAAACGAATGGCATAAATTCGCGACATACTCAAAGAAGGAAGAGAGACCATCAAATGGCCTATATCTGTTTTAGTACAAGCCATCACGATGGCTATAACCCAAAGGTTTACTCCGACCCAAAGAAATGAGAAGGAGTTGTACTAATACCTCCATGGAGCCAGCTCCCATGGAGGCATTAGTACAACACTGCGCCCAACCTACCAGCTCAATGGAGTCAGCTCCACGCACTTTCAATACATAGGCACGTTTCACGTCACGTTCCAGAGACATTAATAATTCGCTAATCTAGTAAGCAATAAACAATATCCGTAGAGCCAGGTCTTCGCACTTTGAATGCATACAATTGGTTCATTTCACCATCAGGGAAAATCTTAGTCCGCTATGGAGCCGCCCTGGTTAACACAAACAAGCTTCGTAGAGCTAGCTCCACGCACTTTGAATGCATACAATTGGTTCACGTCACTATCAGAAAAAATCTTAGTTGGCTATGGAGCTAATACCTCCATGGTGCTTGCTAGTACAACCCCTATCAAAAGATATACGAACTAAAAAAATCGGTCAATTTTCAGGTCTTAAGGCCAAATTCTTGCGGATACCTAAGAGCCCACTTCTTGAGTATAAAAGGACTAGTCAAAACTTTGCTTAATCCCATTTCTTCTATAAAAACTAAAGTGCAACCCCAAAATCCACCATTTATTTGGATGTATAAAAGACATAAAAATGATTATAATATTTCAATGCAGCAATTTGCATGCTTGTTGTTAATCTGGAAATAAAAGGTATTTATCCCCTAACCTCAGAAAATTTCTACCTCCGCTGGGGAACACACTACATCAAGTCAGCCAAATTTGGAGGCCAGCTGAAGATCATCAAAACGAAACAAGCTACAAAGGACCTGTCGATGTCTGAATTCGCCACTAGAGCTGAAGCTGACTGGAAGATGACCATGAGCACCTTCTCAGCTCAGGCGTCACAAACCAAGTCCAGCAGCTGGTGGCATGAGCACGAGACGAAGTCTGAGTCAAAACAAGCCACGGGACAGGCAGCTTCCGGTTCAGAGTCTCAGACGAACAATAGACAGGAGGAGAAAATGTATGTTGGTCTGAATGCAATCTAGATATGTTATAACATTTGTATGTGCTATTCATTTAGTCACTTTAAATCAGCATATTTAATCAAGGAAAAAATATAGCGATGCAAAGAATGATTCGAAAGGCAAGGATATTTAGATTAAAGTAATGAAACTGGTACTCACCACTAAATAATGGCAGCATGAGAGGCTAAATTTCTTGCAGCCGCCATTCTTTTTCAACTCTAAGTGTCTCGAGATCTGACAGTGGTTACAAGGTCACGTGACACAGTATTTTTAAATACTGTATATACTGTGTCACGTGACCTTGTGAAAATACGTTGACGGCCTTTGACGGCCTTGGTCGCACCATATATGGCTAAAAAATCATATTTGAGGCTCAATCGCCTCATCCCATGGTCAACTATTATCTTAGATTTTCGTATTACCAAAGATCTTTACCTAATTTTAATCAACTTATTTAAAATCTCACGAGCACATACTTACAAATAGCTTGCCTCCATTTTGTTTAAGACACAGGGAGGTCATGAGTCTCAATGTCACAATATCTCTAGGATGGTATCTTGCTACATTTTCCTCTTTGAGCAGGTTTAGGGACGTCCAATCTTCCATGCTGTTACATGTGTACATACGCTAATATAAGAAATAGTCAAAGCGGATCGTGTTTGAAGATGCCTCAATGCTCTGTTCTCATTAAATATATTTTAGATCATCACAAGAGTACAGCAACGAGATGTTGGTGGTACAAGGCGGAGACCAGCAGATTGCCGCGGCCATCACGGAGATGTACACGACAGCCTTAACAACAGAGCTGAAGGACTGGTTAGAGTCTATCAAAGACTACCCAAAACCCTTCTCCTTTGTGTTGAGACGTGTTACCGATGTACTGAACGTCCCCTTTGATTCGCTCTTTCCTGCAGGAGAAGTGGACTATGGCTGCCTTGGTAAAACGTAAGTTACAACAGCCTGACCACAAATTCAATAAGTGTGGCAATAATAACTATTGCCATGGTGACCGTTTTATTGTTTATAAGTATTAATGATTGTTGTTGTAGGTAGGTTGTATTTGTGCTCTATCCTTTCGCCTAGCTGTCTGTATGAAGACTGTTTTACGCGATGGATGTTTGTAGGGCATTGCTGTTAACAAGAAATGTGATCTCTTATGACGAGTGACCTACCATAAATGTTTCTCATTGATTATACAAATGAGGTCCTCATTTGCATAAAAGATATCAGTTGATCTTCTCTACCTCAATACCAATGTGTTCAAGGTATGAAAGTCTTAGCAAAGAAAGCGATTGTGGCATTTTCTTATAAATTATCTAAATGAGACCATACGCAACTTAACGTACATGTTGCTACCAAATTTAGCAAGAATGGAAATTTTGTCATTGAAAACTATAATAACAAGTTCTCATTAATTATGAAAATTAGGTAACAATTTGCATAATTTATGTCTATCGATCTTTCTCTCTTTCCTAGTTACATACAGTAGTAATACTGTGACTTAAAAAATGCGTTCATTAATTATCCAAATTAGTCCCTGGTTTCCATTAATAACGCTTATTTATGGAAGGCATCTCCGAAATTATCTTCATATCAAAAAATTATGATGATCCGTCAACCCGTGCCCTAGTTTTTCCCTTTCAAAAGGATGTCGCATTGCGCACCGGCGGACGAATTGCTGTGGGGAATTGTTGCCAATCGGATATATCCTTAAAGCTATGCTACGTAATATTTGGACATACAAAAAGTAGATTTTCCTGCCATTTCTTTAAATAGTAAGCTACGTCTACCCTTTAGCATTGAATATCAAGGCTCAGTGAGAGAAGTTGCAACATCAGTGCATCAAACAAACATGTCAGATGATGTCTACAAACTGTGATCGTCCTACATGGACCTCCATGCTTCCTAGGGAAACACGCCCACATCTGGCTTATCAGTGTCCTGTGTGCCTGACTGCACAGTGGGGTGTCTGATGACAGTTGCACCAGAGTTTTTGAAAAACGTAATATTTGCAAGATTTCTTGCAGTTTTGAAGGGAACGTAACCTCAGCTTATTGATGCCCTACAAAATGGACTAAGTGCATGATTATATCCTATTCTGAAGTGAAAAAAATTGAGTGTTTGAAAAGAAGAAGATCTTCCCCTATAGCCAGCTGAAGTGTGATAAACTCATTAGCCCACCCCCTAGGGTGCCTACTGGAGGCCTGGAAGCTGTTACTTACAGCCAAGAGGGTCTAACTTGGGAGGACACAAAGATATTGTGAGCAATCTAATATGAAATGCATTGTACTTATAAACTGTAATCATCAATTATGCAAATAACCCCTTGATTTGCATGGTTAGCATGTGATTATGTAAGGCATCTCTGAAGCTATCTACATTCCAAATATCATGAAGATCCGTCAACCTACTCCTGAGTTACTCCCCTCTTCAGGGATGATGCAACTACTCATGCCTGTAGAAAAATTCCTGACATGCCTGCGAAACGTCAAACGGTCGCAAACTATATTATTAGGCTAACCCCTGAGGCGTCGCCAAAAACAATGAAGTATTACCGCAACCTTAGTTCTCTAGGTTTATTGCAAATGTTTTAAAACGCATCTTTGGTAAGATAAATGAAGAGCTTTAACTTCGACAACAGGGTATTCCTCTTCCCTCTCTTCTCTGTAGACATCTGAAGACAGAAAAGGAAACGGGCAGACGGTACTACGTACAGACTACAACAAAGAGCAACGAGGGTAGTCAACACGAACTGATACTGAATACTACAAACACCAATAATAGCGCAACAGTGACAGTCTCTGAGATTCGTTATTGCAACTTCGCCGACCGTAAAGATTTTGAGGAAAGCATGAGCAAGAAAAGGATGTCACTTGAGCGTGCTGTGACGGTTTACCTAGAAGAGGTAAGACAAATATTACTCAGGTCACACAAGCTTGATTACGTGGATGTTCTACCTGCGGGCATTAATGTTCGACAAACCCCCATAGAAAAATTGCTTATGTACTTAAAATCATAGAAAGAAGGTGCAAACCGGGCAATAATAAATTGAGTCAAAGTATCAGAAAACGGATACTTATGTGAACTTAGGTCGAACTTTTATGTTTTCTCTCACCCGTATTTATTGTGCACCGCATTTCAGCATTTCAGCCCCTGCTTCCGGCACCAGCATTCCGGCTGTCGCCGATTTTTTTCGCCCTGTGTCTTTTCGATCCGCTTACAACATTCGCCCAAAGACAAACACTCCGTGGCCTACAGCCTATGCCTGAAGTCCAGGACTACGTCTAGCCGTGTGCCATCAGGAGTACCAATGCTTTTGTCGTTGAGTTGAAAGCTATAGCCTTGGTCTTCTGTGCATTCAACTGTAGGCCGATCCTTTATTTTTGGCAATGTCGCTCATCTTCATGAAGAAGAGCGAAGGGTCTTTTTTCACACTGTGTTAGAGATCCAATAAGTTGCCCGCCAATTCAAGTTCCGTCACCGTTTTTGCTGGTACTCGACGACTTTTTTTTCTTTTTATGATAGGTAACGTGAATAGCTTTTTCTTACCTTCGATTGCACATTTGTGTGCACAGTCGAGTGGGAATATGAACAAGAAAGGCACAAACGTGTCACCCTGCAGCACGCCTGCCAGGGTTTGGGTTTGGTATCTCCGTCTGAAGTATTGACCTAGGCCCACGTCTGTAATCAATATATCGCTGACGTTTCTGTCACCAATTTTCCTGGCAGTCTATGGACGCGCAGAATATGGCCATGTGTTTCCCACGGTCGACGGAGTCAATGGCGTTTTTTAAGTCGTTGAACGTCACGATAAAGTTTAGATTGTTGGAGGTGAATACTATAAGCAGACGTCTAGTAGCCATTATCTGTCGAACATTTGTTGATAGCGACAATAAGGCTATGATGACTTAATATTATTGTAATGGATGACATCCGTCCGCGCATTTATTTTTGCCTAAAAACAAACCGTGCCACATGTTACACAATAGCATCTCTGGTCATTCTTGCCAGAGGATCTGCTCTCCAGTGTAAGGGGGCACAATGTTTGAGGGGCCACAGCGTCCTTGTTCCACTTCTACTCAGACCTTAACCCTATTCAGACCGAGGGGGGGGGGGGGGCTTTTGAGGCCTGCGGCAACTTTGATGTCCAATAACGCCAGAACGGCTTACGCTAGAGCCACCAAATTTGGCGAGTTTTCCTAAAATATTGTTTACTAAGTTTGACAAATTTTATGACGTCATATTGACGTCATTGATGTTGCTATTGGTAAGACAAGTCGTAATAAACATTATCATTCTGTTATCTGCACTTGTTGTTACATTTTTGTAGCATAACTTGAAGTTTTCTGAGAATACCCTTTTTTCATGGGTCCGGCCAATATAATCAAATTGATGACGTCATAATTACGTCACCGTACGTCATCGTAACGTCAAACGTCAAATACTTCTTAGATATTATGTCGACATCATGTCCTAAAACTTTTGTGGCCCTACGGCACGTCGTGTTAGAGTTATAGGACTTAGAAGTGGAGGGCCTCTCCTGGCACGAAGAAAAAACCAAGGAAATAAGCTAAGAACCTACAAAAAATATAAGCCTTTGTATGCAAGATAAAAAATACATGGATATTATACTTTGTCCTAGAGTGTCCACTGTACAATGATCTGCGCAATGCATTCGTTAATACGACACATGTAGATCAGAAATATGCACACCTAACGAAGGAAGATATGTTCAAATATCTTATGTCATCTGACCACGATATACTGAAAAATCTCTGTAAGTTCGTGTACACACGTTTTAAGAAGAGAGAAGAAGCATGTAAACTATAGCATATGTATAACTTTTCGTTTACTACCCTTTATATCAAACTAACTGCATTTAGCCCCAATGGGACATGAATATACAATAAACTTCATTGTCATTGTCATGTGAACAAGAATTGAAATGTAAACATAATTGGAATGGCGACAATTGCAGTTTTAATGTAGATAAACACAAGACAAACCAAGCATGGGCAAGAAGGGTCTTAAAGTTTACTCCTGTGATTAAGCAGTTACTGTATTGTTTTGCTGGATTTTTCTTCTTTATGTCGCCCACGCGCAAGAGTTTTGGGGTCTCCAGAGGATATCTATAAGGTCAAGATGGTGTGACCTTATTTGAATGGTTTGGGCAGGAAAAATTGTACTTTATCAATCTAATTGTGGATCTTAATAAAGTCATGTCAAAGTGAAGTCAAATAAGCCATTTTCTACAATGTACTCATGTACAAATTCCTCTACCCAAAGGCTTATAAAAAACACATACTTCTACCTGTAGGGTCGACTCCTGAGCTCAGACTTCCTCCTGCCCGCCGGAGAGGCAGGTTGTGAAACCGCCATGTTAGCCTTCCTTCAGAGGGACAACACCGGCGTGCCCTCATGGGACGACATGATCGGAGGGAAGGAGTTCACAGTCGTTTTTGACATGCCATACGACATCCCTGGGATCCTTCAGGCACAAGACGTGCTGGAACTGAAGTTCTTCCGTCACCTGTGGTTTTCTACTAGGAGAGGGGCTATGCCTCATCTGTATGACGGCTATGACAACGGAGGAAGCAACGACGTTCAATTCAAGAAGGTAGAATTTAAGTATCATCATATTTGCTATTTGCACCATGAATACAAACATTAAGTCTTTAATTGAAAGAGAAAATGTGAGTTACATTGCAGCTTGGTGTGCAGGGACTTGTCATAACTGGCCTGTTTAATGTGACAGATTACAATGCCTAACATCATTTCTACAAGATTAGGAACATGGGATCTGATCGTGTCACGAAGAAAAATATTTGAAAAATGTGCTTGACCTTGACCTAAAATGTATGATTTTGTTTGTACTTGGAACTTGAAAGAAATCAAGGGAGTTGTGAGAGTAACCTGATTAAAAGAAAGAAGATATCATTGAAGTATTTTAATTTTTGCTATTTGCTCTTTGTATACTTGATGACATACAGTTAAACATTGTATCACTAAAGATAATGTGATTATATATATTGCAGCTCAGCGTGCAGGGCCTTGTCATGACGTATGACGAGGAAACCGGCGTCTTCACTGTAACGGATGACGACTACAATGCCTCAAAATCATTCCTACATGACTTACCGACATGGATAAAAGGTCGCATTGTAGCCAGAGCTGAGTACAAGAAATTACTCAACCACCTGAGTCAGAAATCGTAAGTAAACTAAGTACCAATAACTTCTTGTTTGTTTATTTGTTTGTTTATTTTTATTTAACCAGGGATACGTATCGCCTATTTAGGCGTTTTTCAAAGTTTCTTACATTGGATCTGGTCGTTTCATAGAGAAAAAAAAAGGAAAATGTACTTGACACGAATGGCAATATATGTTGTACTTGGAACTTAAATAAAATTAAGGGAGTTTAGTTCGTTGTTAAGGTAAGCTGATCCGTAAATAACTTCATCCGGTTAGCAATTATTTATATAGTAAGGTTGTTTTTGGCACAACGAAAGACTAACTTACGTCTAATGTTTCGATGTCTATCAGACACATTCATCAGGGTAGAATAACTGGAAACTACTTCTTGCTGCTACTTATAGCCGATGTAGGTGGCGCTGCAGCACCAAGAATGCTGTCCCAAACGTGGCTCAGCTTGTATCCCCCCTCGTCTCTGTTCATGACTGGAGCTGAATTTCTGATCCAGACTACCGTTTAATCCACCGAGTAGAAAACAAATCAGCAGTCACCGACCACATCAACACAAACAACTGTGGAATAGACTGGGAGGGAGCTAGAGTAATCGACAAAGAGGAAACAGAAGGACACGGTGGGTGAATGAGGCAGTCTGGATCAGAAAATCAGTTCTAGTCATGAACAGAGACGAGGGGGGATAGAATCTGAGCCACGTTTGGGACGGCATTCTTGCTGCTGCAGCGCCACCTACATCGGCTATAAGTAGCAGCAAGAAGTAGTCTCCAGTCATTCTACCCTGATGATCGTGTCTGATATGATAGACATTGAAACGTTGGACGTAATTTACTCCTTGGTTTTGCCAAAAAGGACCTTACTATAAAAGCAAACTAATGATTATATTTTCGCAGTGATACAGTGGGAGACGTTCCGTGTAACATTCATTGGTCCAACGCACATCGCTTTGACCCGACCGATGGAGGAAAGTGCATCCACTTCACTGCAGCGTCAGAAGGCGACATCTTTGTAGTGTTCGCCAGCATCCCACAGAATCATGAGACGTGGGTGTACATACAGATCTCGCCAGAGGGTGTCAGCACAATATCTGTCAATCGATTAATTCATCGATCGATCGATCAATCAATCAATCAATCAATTAACCATCCATAAGTATCAGTAGTGATGGCTAACAGCTATAGATATTATTTATTCTCACCAAAATTTGTGATGTGATTGTTCCTTCGAATACAAAACAAGTAAACATGAATCAAGAAATAGATATATGAATCAAGAGATATATGCTGCACCTTAGAACTCTAAAAAATGTTGCAGCAATATAAATAAATATATATATATATATATATATATATATATATATATATATATATATATATATATATAGTGAATTATCGTTTGTACATACCTGTTCAGGCAATGCGGCTACAAACTACCCAGCTGAACGGCAACGCCGGTGGTCTGGGTTCAGCCACCCTGTACCAGTCTTACTTTGTCTGTGTGACTGAAGATGTGGATGAGACTTCCACAGTCGTCCAGTACGGGAAGACGCCTGACAATGAGGTGTGTTTATTGTTAGTTATGAAGTTTCAGAAGCTTGCACTTTGTGAAAGAGAACTGTTTGTCCATAATGACAATTTAAAATCATGGTTGTATCATCTGACTACTGTGATAGGAACAACCACATGTGTGGCTGAGTTTCACATTCCACGAGTTGGTGTCCCTTCGATACTATTCCTTCGGCAGTGGAGATTCTCCCGTCAAGGTCATGGGACTGTCACTGTTGGACAGTCCGGCGAAGGACTTCATTATCTGTCGACAAGGGACAGAGATGATCAACGGGGTCTGTCAACAGAAATGCCACCCCGAGTGTGAAGGTGAGTGTTAATTCACCTTTGCAATCTATTTTTGCAATAATAATATTTTTCTGCACACTGGGAACATCACGATGTAAACCATCGCCATCACGTCAACGCTATGTGCGATACCATGCATTCTGTATTAGGCCATCTTTCTTGATTATGTTAATACTTATGTCTATTTTAATTCGGTAATAAGTAAGACAAATATTACAGCAAACACATCAGGTAGTGAAATGATAGGAGACGATCTTAAGTTTTTGACCGTGATTGCAGGATGCCGTACAAGCGGATCGAACTCTCCAACTGACTGCATCGCCTGTAAACATCTGAAGCTGCCTTATCCCTACATAGAAGGGGGCATTGGCGCTTTTGAATGTGTCACACGGTGTCCGCAGCACATGGAATCTAAAAATGGTACACAGATATGCTCATGTAAGTACAAACCTCTAAAGTATTCACACATACACATTTTACGCACGCACAGGTATATACAAAATTGGATTGTTCAACTTTGATTGGTCATAATAGCCCTGTTTCTTAATCAGTTTGAATACATCATATACATCATAGCATATAACGTCCTTTCCTATAAATTTAACACATTGTGATTACACATTTTTTAAACGAACACCGGGCCGAAAACGTCAGTGGGCCACCAGAGAACGGCTGCGATTCCGCTAACGTAGTAAAACACATTCTGTACAATGTATGATTTATCCTGAAGGATGCTTCCAGCTTGTATTAATGTCATTTTGAGATTTATTCAATCCTATATTAATAATGGTTTGTTATATCTTGATTTGTAATGCATTTGTAAGAACTCCATTTAATTTAACTACAGAGACCACACTGAAGTTTTTAAAATGAATAAATATATAAATAATAAACTATTCTCTTGGTATTGAGCTGTAAATGGTGGAGGAAACTAGTAAATGTGGAGATTCCGAGCGAGCTCTCCGGAGTGAGTGAGTGAGTGAGTGAGTGAGTGAGTGAGTGAGTGAGTGAGTGTAAATCAATCTTTGTATATCAATCTATCTAATATCTATATCTATTAAATTTTATATCTACCTTATCTATCTATTTCTATCTATATCTATATCTAACTTTATCTATCTATATCTACCTACATCTATCTATCTATCTATATCAAAATATATCTATCCTTCTATTTATTCTTCTGTTTATCCATCTATCTATCCATCTAAGTATCTAGTATCTATCTATCAATCTATATTTATATATGTCAGGGTAGAGACTGCGATCTGGTAGAATCGGCGATTCTACCGGTAGAGATCGCGATCGGAGTCTCTGTCGTTAGAAACTCCGATCGCAATCTCTACCGGTAGAATCGCCGATTCTACCATATGGCAGTCTCTACCCTGACATATATATATATTGAATGCCATAATCAACAATGTTGCCAAACTTAATAGGTGAGTTGCAAGTAGACATTTGCTGCCGAAGAAGTCGAAGCATGGTATTGATTTTATGACTGTCATTTTTGTCAGGTATTAAGAGGATGCAGACGGAACACCCCGACGGCGTGGTGGACTGTGTCACTGACTGTCCCCTGACCCACTATGATGAAAACAACTTGTGCAAAGGTATGTTGAAATATTTGTCCTGTTGAAGCAGCTGTAGTACGTTTAAAACTTAATCCGATCCCATGCCATATTGCTTATAGGGAATGAGACCATAGACATGTTTACCTTGAAAGCACATGTTTTCCAAAATGATTTAGCTGGGGGTGATGAATTGGGCAAAAATTGTAAATTAAGAATATGATCACGCCTACGTCATGGGAAATTGTTATTTGAAAGGTCCGTTAAAGTTTTTATCAAGCATCAAGTGAATGATATATATTACATAGTGATGCATTTTCCGTATCGACAGAATGTAGCAGCTTTTGTAAAGATGTCAGTGACGAAGGAAGGAGGGTTTGCTCAGGACCATCTTCAGAAGAGTGTGACACGTGCAAGTATCAACACGAGGGAAGTTGTGTGGAAGGTTGCATACCCGGACAGAGAGCTTTCGGAGGTCTGATCTAGTTACATCTTAACCCTTTCCAGACTTGGGGGGGGGGAGCTTTGGCGTCTTATAAGTCCCGAACGGCTTGGCTAGAACAACCGAACTTGGTGACTTTTCCTAGAATATTGTTGGCAACAATTTAAAAAAAAAGAGTAGGTTTATAATTTTTCGTGTTGCCATGGCAACGGGTTTCTGACAGGCAAATTTTACAAAAATCACTAATTTTGGTTTAAACAATGGGATTTTCAGATTTTTTTGCTAAACTAAACTTCTTTTCATAAATTTTTAATGTCTAACACATCTTAGTTAGTTGTACATTTATAACTAAATATTCATAAATTACGCTAATGAAATGACGTAATTGCTCAAAATCCAAGATGGCCGCCAATATCAAAATGAAAAGTATAACCAGCTTATTTTCACTCGAACTTCATCACTGCTTGGTATTTTCTTACAGAAACATTCATGTGAACGTTTTCAATCCATTTCCATTGGGTTTTAGCGTTTTATGTTGAAAAAATGTATCTTAAGACATTTAAGGTTGATAATCCAAGATGGCGGATACCTAAACTACAGATGACGTAATTGTATGACGTCATTTGATGTAATTTTGACGTCGTTGCGTCAGCTTCAGACAACAGAAGTCTTATAACACTTAAAAATTGATAAAAAAACCTTTATTGGTAAAGTACCGTGTAAAGTAATGAAAGAAAATAGAACACCTAATTAAAGATAAAGACTGTTACATTTTATCTTTACTTTTTCTAACAGATTGTTCACTATTTTTGCAGCCGCCCTTCTTCTCGGTGGTTCAAGTGAACACCAGACATACCACATTGGTCTGTACCTACTGCAGACGAATGAAAGCCAACAGCCACTCTATAAAGACAATCGGCCTGTTTACAAACATGAAGCAAGGGACTGGTTCATCTACTTCATTAGTGAGACGCCGCGATGGTGGATAGGGCCTGACATCCATGAAGCTAAGGGAGGGCTTCAAGTGGCAGACAGTCATGTTCTACCCGAGGACATCACTGGAACCTGGAAAGTGTGGCAGGACAAAGAGAAGAGATGGGTGGAGGACAGGAATATAACACTGCAGCCTGGTGAGAACTTTTTCCTATTCATATATGCAAACATTAGAATTGTTTGAAACAATAGTCACTAAGAACACAAGGCTGAGTCTTCGTTAAATACAACGGCATAGAAGCCAAATATAAATGTTGGTCAGAAGTTGCCAATACATTGTCATATTGATAAAAGTTAGTTATTTCTGAAGTAATCTGTGCTAAAACTGTTATGGATTCCTGTGGGAATATGTCCACGGCATGTCAGGTTATTTTTTTTTATCAGGTTAACATCCCGAATAACACAAAGGCCTATATCAAATTCATAAAAAAAATTATGTATATTAATGGTGCTATTTTAGATGTTGTTCTTTTTGCCATTTTCCAGCAAAAGACACGCCCATCACATGCCGCCTATGTCAGATCGGTCATGAGTGTAAACTCGGGGACGAGAGGGAGGACATCTGTCCAGTGGGGACGGCCAGCAATGACAAGAGGACGATGTGCATGCCGTGTGCAGCAGGAGAGTTCAGCAGCACTCCCGGAGCTGCGTCCTGTCAAAAGTGTCCAGCCGGGAAGTACAGTACGGGTGGGGGGTCCACTGGATGCCTAGACTGTCCGGCTGGTAAATACAGCGACACAGCAGGATCCACGGGTTGCAAGGTTTGCCCTGCTGGAAAATACAGCAGCGCAGCCGGATCAAACGGTTGTATGCCCTGTCCAGCCGGAAGATACAACAATAAATCGGAGGCAAATGGCTGTAACCTCTGCCCTGCTGGAAAGTACAGCAAGGAAGTAGGATCTACGGCTTGCATGGCCTGTCCCTCCGGACAATTCAGCAGCACGGCGGGGTCCACGGGTTGTACGGCCTGTCCTGCAGGAGAGTACAGCAGCACAGCAGGATCAACGAGCTGCAGGGCCTGTCCCGCCGGAAAATTCAGCAGCACCGGAGGAGCGACGCATTGTACGGCTTGTGCTGCCGGGCAATACAGCAGTACAACCGGATCAGCGAGCTGTACGGCCTGTCCTGCTGGAAAATATATCGGCATAAAAGGATCCACGGGCTGTGCATTATGTCCTGAAGGAAAGTTCAGCGGCACAGCCGGGTCCAGTAGTTGCACGAACTGTCCTGCCGGAAAATACAGTAGTAGAAAGGGATCTACGGCATGTGTTGACTGTCCTGCCGGAAAATACAGTGACGAAACGGGGTCGGAGGAGTGCAAGGACTGTCCTCCGGTATTATTCACCAGCGTAGCGGGGGCTGTGGGCTGTACGGCCTGTCGGATGGGAGCGACCACTGATGCAAATGGCGGATTTGCGTGCCAAGGTAAATCACACACACACACACACAACGCAAAGCACGCACGCACGCACGCACGCACGCACGCACGCACGCACCCACGCACGCACACACACACACACACACACACACACACACACACACACACACACACACACACAACAGACACATTGGCAACATATGCACGATAGGACCAACATAGATGTTCAAACAGTTAAACTGGCCCTCAGTCAAGGAGTGACTGTTTACTGACACAACTAACGTATTCAAAGAGAAGCATTTCTGCAATCCTAGAACCAATGCCATGACTTGAACTTTTCTCTACAGATGCATCAAACATACAACACTCAACTAATTCGCATCACATGCTCAAACCAACGCAGTTCCAAAAAAATAGTCACTGAGAGGCTGAAACTTACAGCAATTATTCTCTGCCCCAAGGGCTATTCAACACTTAAAAATCATGAACACAGCATGTCCAAAACACGACATATCAAAACATTGTTCCGCTGCAGTACCTTAGCAAGCCGCTTGGAGGCCCATTATCGAACTTGACCTTCGTTTTTAAACTTGACCTTCCTTTTTACAACCGTTACACACCTACAAATTATCATCAAAATCCACCCACAACTTTTTTGAGTTATATGCTGTTGACCTACATATAGACTCAAAAAGTCCTGTCTAATCCGTTTGGCTGAAAAAAATTTAAACGATTTGGACTCCCCACACAAGATCTCGTCGAATTCCATCAGGGTTACATACGGCCTACTTTAGAGTACACTGCTCCAGTTTGGAGCCCGAGTATCACGGCGCTACAATCCATGAAGATCGAACGAGTACAAAAGCGTGCCCTTAGTACCATTTTGGCCTCCAATATACGTGTTATGACGAAGCCCTAGCATATTTATATCTCCCCTCCTTAGAAAACAGGAGGAAAAACCTTAGCCTTAAGTTTGCCAAATCCCTGCTTAGTTCTCCTATCTTTAGAAGTTGGCTACCCACAACCAGTTCGGAAATCCATGGTAGAAACCTAAAAGGTGCAAACCAACTTTGCATCCCATTGACCAAAACTAACCGCTATAGAAACAGCCCCATCCCATACTTCACCCACCTTTTAAATACATGTACCTGAAAAGATCTCCCATGTCTCTTAATCCACCGTCACAGTCTTCATTTATACTATTGTATAACAAATTGTTATGTTTCTTTTTGCTTTATTCCTATAATAAGACTTCTTGTAACTGCATATTTTCATAGATTTTACACATGTATGAATTACAATGTATAAAATGCGCAATTTAGCATCTTCTACTGTGTAGAAGTAGCTGCGATGTATTTTATTGTTCACTGACTGAACCAATAACTTTTTGTCATTCTGGCGAAGGCAACTAACACATACAAACAAACTCCCATATACAAAAACACACACTCTAACAGATGCACATGAACACAAATATTAAAAAAAACACGGTAAAGCACAACTTTCAAACTCTTTCCGTTTACAGGTCCACAACGTACAAGTCTTGCCTGTGAAGGTCAGACAATGACGTTGGATTGCGACTTGGGTCAGGAGATACAAGTACAGTACGCACTGTATGGCCGTAAAGACCATGGCATTTGCATAAGGGGTATACATCTCACAGACAACTGTTACAGCTCCACCAGTCTATCGAACGTAAGGAGCTCCTGCCAAGGTCATCGTACTTGCTCTGTCCAGGCATCAAACGACGTTTTTGGAGAGCCTTGCTTTGGCACATCCAAGTATCTACAGGTCAAGTTTACTTGCATCGGCCGTAAGTATTGAAATGTGAACTAAAACTCAATGTCATAGTAGGGATTGGGATTCATGACAGTCAAGGATTGTTCTGGGACGGATAGAAATGACTTTATGTCCTAGAACTGATTGAAATTCAATAAGTAATCCCAAGGAATATTAGCTATTATCATTGGAGTCTTCGACACTACTAGGATAAACGGTCGGCGTTTTAAGCCCCATTCACACCAGAGCAAGAATCAGCCGGAATGCCGTCGGAATGAAGATTTTTGTCTATTCCTGACATATTCCTGACAATTTGTAGTGTGTTCCAGATATTCTTACTGCATTCCAACTATTTGTGCCCGTTCTTTTGGCTGGCCCGAACGTTTTTGACATGTTAAAAACTGTCGAGGTGCATACGAAGTGGAGAAAAATCGAATGGCATTCAAAGTGGATTCTAAGTGTATTCTAACTATTCTAACTGCAGTCTGACCGCATCCTGCGGCATTCAAACATTATTCGAAACATTCTTATCACATTTGATGGAGAACCGAAACGGAAAGCCACTTTGAATCCTGCCCGAGTGTGGCCAAAAGAATATCTGAAATGCAGTAAGAATTTCTCGAATACACTACAAATTTCCAGGAATAGAAAAGACTTTTCATTCTGATAGTCCGGTTGCCAAACCCCATTATTTTGGATAACCTTGCAATGCGGTCCATACGAAGTTTTTTTGCTGTTTCTATACCTCTGAGGTGTGCTCTATCAGAATCTGGATGATGCCACTCTGTCATCATTGGGCAATCTGCACAATATGCAACTTAAGGCGGCCATTAAGGAAATTCTTGTTTTCGTCAATATCTCAGTAACCACACATGGTATCAAATGGATTTTGGTGTCTATCCCCATGTTTTGAGGGGTAAATAATCAGATTAAGCCATTTTAGTAATGATCACACCACTATTTTGTCTAAATATGCATACAATATGCAAATTAAGGCGGTTATTACAGAAAATCTTGCTTTTGTCAATATCTCAGTAACCACAAATGGTATCAAATTGATTTTGGTGTCTATCCCAAAGTTTTGAGGGGTAAAGAATCAGATAAAGCCATTCAAGTAATGATCACACCACTATTTTGGCTAAATATGCATAAAATGTGCAAATTAGGGCGGCTTTTACGGAAAATCTTGCTTTCGTCAATATCTGAGTAACCACACATGGTATCAAATTGATTTTTGTGTCTCTCCCCATGTTTAGAGGGGTAAAGAATCAGATAAAGCCATTTCAGCAATAATCACACCAACATTTTGTGCTGAATAGGCAGATAAAATGCAAATTAAGGCTGTTATTACGGAAAATCTTTCGTCAATATCTTAGTAACCACACGTGGTATCAAATTCACATTGGTGTCCATGTATTGAGGGGCTAAGAATCTGATGAAGCCATTTCAGTATTTGAGGAAGTAGACTAAGCGATGTCAGTATTGATCACACCAATAATTTATTGAAAATATTAAAAAATCAACTTCAGTCGTTAAGTATCCGTACCCCCATAGTGTCAATTCCCACCTCCCCAGCAGTGTCCATACCTCCAGTAGCGTCCATACCCCCAGTAGTACCAATGCCTTCTTGGCCAGTAGTGTCCTTACCCCCAGTAGTGTCCGTACCCCCAGTATTGGCCGCATCCCCAAGTAGTGTCCGTACCCCCAGTATTGTCCGAATCCCCAGTAGTGTCCGTACCCCCAGTATTGGCCGCATCCCCAGTAGTGTCCGTACCCCCAGTATTGGCCGCATCCCCAGTAGTGTCCGTACCCCCAGTAGTGTGTGTACCCTCAGTACTGTAGTGTCCGTACGTACCCCCTGGTAATGCCCGTACCCCATTGGCATTGATACCCCCAGCCCGTAATCTCTGTTTCCCAGTAGTGTCCATACCCCAAGTATAGTTTCTGTACAATGTAGTATATATATATATATATATATATATTTGCCACTACTTTATCTGAAATTACTTTATCAGATAACATACTCACATGAAATTTACCATGAAAGTGATGCCATATAAACTATAGTGTACCTTGAGTAAAGTTTAGAAGTGACCCTAGTGTGGTAGTCTTGAGTGAAGATAACATTGTAGAAGTGACACATGTAGGCTTGAGTGTAGTTGGTAATGAGTTAGTAGGTTTGCATTAATATCAAAATCATTGTTTATAAAGTATTGCTGTTTTCTGTATCTTAGCATCATTTGAATTTGGATCGGAGTTGGCACTAGGAGAGACCCCGATCGCAATCTATACCAGTAGAATCGTCGATTCTCCTAGGAGAGATCCCGATTGGAGTTGGCCCTAGGACCAGCTCCGATCGCGATCTCTCCTAGGAGAATCGACGATTCTACTGGATCGTGATCTCTACTGTACATATATATAACCATATATGCAACCAATTTAGAACATCTCATTAACACACACTTTACTACTTTAACACCTTTATATATTAGGTTGGGCGGCATGAGTATGCTGTGAAAGCTTCTCCAGACTTCTCAAGAGATGTGACCACACTGTTCAGCTGTTGATTCAATTAATAGAATGGTCTGCAGCATCTAAGGCTTTGCGCTGTTAACTTGGCTTGTTACGAAACAAGGACTGTTTCTTATCTTTGATGATGTATTTACGAAGTTTTTCGTCAAAGAAAACGCCTGTTTCAAAAACATGTCGAGAAAGGTAAATTTTTGGTCAGTTGATGCAATTTACATCTTTAGTATGCAGGTGATTTACAGTTTGCCTAAAAATCAGCACACCTAGGTACCTGCAATGTATTGCATTAAACATTGATATAGTCAGATAAAACTTACAATTAGATCACCATTACATAATTCACTGTAATTTTATTTCATTTACAATTTATATCAAATCAGTTATGTAACGTTGTAACACAAGCATAGAAGGCTGTTCAAATGAAGTAATTATGTATCTGATAGCTTGTGTTTCAGAGTTACTTGTAGAATGTTTTGAAAGTATTTGTATTCAGCATGAACCACCATTTTGACAATCCCTCACAAAACGTGTAGCGGTATGGATGAAATTGAATAACATTCCTTAATAACAACGTGGACAGAAATTATATTGGCTGTGGAAAACCACTTTTAAATGCTCATTTGTAGAAAATACAATGTTATTTTGTGACATTTTAAGTTTGCCAGGTCACATGTGCAGGAGACTGAAATAAACTTGTTTAACTGTTAACTGTCAAATAACTACATCTTCCTAAAGGGGCGTATGGAAAGATATTGAACATGGGGATTAAGGAGTATGTCTAAGGCAACAAAAAGTCACTTTGCTACATGGACACGCTAAAACAAGATGTACTTGATGTAAAATTGCCCAAAACGTTATTTACCCATATATTCATATTAAGCATTTATCTATTATTCCATATTTATCATTCACCAAAATATCATCAGATCACGATAAATAAGACGTATACCACAGTTATTTACACCACTTGAATGTACCAAAGCTACAGAATAAAAACATGTTTACGATGAATTTTTGGATTTGATCATTTACTCGTAGTTAATACCATGAAGTCATTTACACATACATATAGATAACTATTAACTGACCGAAGATGAAATACAAACACTTTAAAAGGAATCTTAAACTCCACAAGAGTGAATGATTATCGAATATATTAATTTTGATATAGATTAGAATCTAAAAATGCATAATACTTCAGTACATTATACGATAATGTAATCACTAGTCTCACGTGCATAAAAAAGCATTCAGTATTCTACCAAAATTCCGCGTTGAAGTGCTATCAAGTTATCTTACCTTATGGCTGTATGTAAAGAATGTGCCTGACAAGGAGAGGCAAAGTTAGCACGCGAAACTAATTTGAGGGGCTCTTAGAAAAAATAATGTCTTATTACATCTTCTTTGATATCTTATGTACCCTATCCAGACTGGGCTTTTTCGCATTCCTCGGCCTGGGAGGGGGGGGGGGGCGTATCTTCCGTCCCCACTTTGTAATTCCGATCACCAAATTTACATGGGGTTATGTGCTTGTGAATATTTTTATGATTCCTTAAAGTTTCATATCATTATGACATACTATGACGTAATAGTGACGTTATTAATTGATTTTATTGGCCAAAACGTGGAATTCCCATAATACAAATGTATCACACAGAAAGTTAACAAGAAAGGGTTTCTTATCAATTTGTAAGTCTTCCACGATTTCTGTTGTCAAAGGCCACCACACCGACGTCAAAATGTATTCTAGCTATCACTTTCAATTCGCCACCTTAGATGTCGCAAAATACACTTTTTGAACATATAACCCTAAAACACTATTGAAATGGATTGGGAGCGTTCACTTTTAGTTTGTGCCGTTTCGGACATTTTGCGGCCTCAAAACTCATATGACAAGTAAATTCAAGTTAATACTTATTGTTTTTATGTCTAAAATTTATTCTTTGAAAGAATTCATTCTTTCAACTTGATGCCGAAGACACTATTAAGGGCCGCGGGGATTCCCCGTGCACACGGCCGGCATATTTCTGATCAGCGTGTTTCGGCTTACGACGTTAATTAATACACACTTTAAAAGTTGTTTATATAAAAAAAATTGTATTACAAAACGTCATCGTGGCGTCTTATCTTCTTTCAATGACAACATTTAGCGAAATCAGTTTCACACCTTTGACACCAAAGATTTCACTGTTTTTTTGGGAGTGAATATTTTTGTTATATTTTTTAACATCATAACTCAGGAGATTTTGGATACTTTGGTAGGTTTCGTCTGGTAGTGGTACTACACCAAAACCTCTAGTTCATAAATGAATGTAAGAGGGCAAGTAATGTCTAAAAATGACGTCAGTTTAACCCTTAAACCTAAAACACCCGAGTGGGGTCCTGGCATTTGGACCCCTGGCGTACATTTTGAAGTGTCATACCTGATCCTTTGGATCTGTACCGTACATGTACCTGAATTTTTTAGAAAAACAGATTTTCAATTTGTTGTTCTTTCATATCTTATTATTTGAATTTATATTTACATATAATTCTATGATATCATTTATCTGTTTTCTCACATGTATACTTTTTTTTTTCATTCTACGGCACATATGTGCTAATGTTACAGCTGATTTGCACGATTGACAGTGTGTTTAAAAACTTTTATTTCAACATGGCCTTACGTAAAGATGCATTGAAAGATGCTTATTGACGCAAAAATACACTTTTTAATGTATAACCCCTTTTTAAATCTTTCTTAAAATTACAGCCACATGCATATTTGGCGTCTTTTTACAAAACAGAAATAAATGGAACTATTAAAAATTCAACATTGCAGATTTTATCATATTCATAGTTGTAAATCGCCATGTAAAAAAGCTCCAATGTTGACGTCGCCGTTTGTCATATATAAAAAAAATAGACATTTTCAAACCTACATTCTAAAGGTGCTACCTAATTAAAGGCAGACGTTCTGCGTTAACCCTGCATATCCTTGCAATAGCTCTGACGAGTCGTCAACCAATCAGACTGACAGACATTCCTGTGATTAGAGAGGAAGGAACAAATCTCGCTGCTTCTCGACCGTAGGTGGTGATGTAATTGGCTGGTGATTCATGACAAGCACTAAATGTGACGATTGTTACTATATAAACTTCTTATAAGGTCCGTATTGACATTTCTCCATGCGCAGCCGTACGCACAAAATGCATTTCATGTGCACTCCAATCGTTTTTTTTTGTGTGTGGTCAGTTTGATGTACGCATACAGTACAGTACAGTCCAATTCACAATACCTAAAGCTGACATAATACAATTGAAATGCATATGAGGTACGTATTGTGCGTGCGGCTGTGTAAAAAAAAACTCTATACGGAGCTAGGACGGACTTGATATGTACACGGTCGTCTGCTTCACATACGCAAAGGTCTTGCATGAGAGGATAATTTTGTCTACTGATAGTTTTGTCCACGGCACGTCAGGTTTTCCCTGAGTAAGTTATGCGTATCCTCCATGTCCATGTCTGCTGCCCGCTGCTGTCTGCTGGTACTTGCGCTCCGGTCGTCCTGTCCGATGGTCACGTGCTGACACACCGCGATCCGGAGTCTGCCTAGGGCGGCCACGAAAAACTCTACAGGAAGAAGAAACAGTTTCTTGTCAAAAATGAAATCCACGATAGAAATACCTGCAGGTAACAAATTCTTTAATACTGTAAATTCATTTTCGCATGGACTTTCTTGCAAAAAACGAGATTTTCCTAGCTGGAGACAATTTTCGGCGTTTTTCCCAGTGGAGACAACATTTTATACAAAATTAAAACGTATATTCAAAAGTAAGATGTTGTTTGATGAGTTATAAGTAATTTTTACAATTTCGTTATTTATCTTTATATGACAGGGGGTAAACGTTGGCATTTAGCACAATAAATCACAGTGCGCATGTGCATCTTAAACCTCTAACTGGCCCGTGGTTCCTTTCGTTAGACAGGAAGTGGTAATCTCCAAGCATATCCTATACTGTGCCATAAGATAGAATCAAAGCTGACGAAGCAGTATAGCCGACCAAAGGGAGTCAAACGGGCACGGTGGGCTTGCTACTACATTACGCCACCGTGGATCTGCTTGGAGATAAAGGTAGTAGAAGAATTACCCGACATGCCCCTCCCCTGCCGCCCGGTCCGTGCCTGTGCGGGGTGGGGATCAAACCCCACCCCCCTGATGTCAGCTGTGGACGCCAGGAAAAAACTATCCACGCGGTCTGTAGCGTGACAACCTGGGAGATAACAGAAGGGTTGAAAAATCAATTTTAATGTAACAAATAACAAAGGTTCTATTGCAAATTCATACCCTTGGGGCTAATTGCAAGCGAATGAACAAAATCAAATACATCAAATGATTGAAAATAGGTAAATTTGCAAGCTGTTGCTGCAGAAACATGTCTGTCAAGTCACGTGTCTGAAATGCCAGTTCATTGGTTAGGAAAACCGTCGGTTATGAAAAATTAATTTTTTGGCCCATAGAGTCTCAATGTATATACGTCATATCCACACACAGACACTTCAAATAGGAAGACGATAAAAACAAAAAAGGCAATCTAAAAAAAGATAATAAATACATAAAGCTGCTTTAGACTAGGGCACAATACTAAAGGACAAGCAATGATATCTGCAGGAACAAAATATGATAAAACGGGTAACAAAAATGGAATAGCTCGGCAGCTAAAATAAAAGTGCCAGTATAGCATAAAGCATCTATTTGAATAATAAAACAATTACCAAATAAGAATACATATTACAGGCAGCATGCAATTGTAAGATATGTTTCTTATTATTAGATAAGTCGATCAAGTAGCTTCATCACCAAAATGTCTTTCTGTAAGACTACAAATTAATATTGTTGGTCATGTTTGATATCTCAAGTAATTAATTTTGAATATTGATATAAGTATTTGATTAAAAGCCAGATGACAGTTGTGTATGGACGTACCGGGATACCCCTGCACCTGATGGTACACCTGCCGCTGACTCTCCAGACACGCATGTGTGGCGTTCCCGAGGATACGGTAAGTACTGCCGAGGCTCTGGCCGGGGTTTTCCACCGAACCTCCAACCTATAGGTTCGGTTTAAAAAGAACAGGTGCTCATTGATAAATTTTTGATCGCTTTTTTATAACAATAACAAAAGAAAATAAACTGGTGCATTGCATGTATTCATCTAAAATTCAGTATATCGTCATATGTGCATGATCACTTAATACTAGGTAAGTTAAGTTACTTTTAGGGCATATACGTGTGCATGTGTGTGTGTGTGTTTGTGTGTGTGTACGTGTGTGTGTGTCTATCAGTGTGTGTGCATGTGTGTTTGTGTGTGTGTGTGTTTGTGTGTGTGTGTGTGTGTGTGTGTGTCTGTGTGTGAGTGTGTATCTGTGTGTACCAGTGTGTGTGCGTGGGGTTGTGTGTTTGTGTGTGTGCGTGTTTGTGTGTGTGTTTGTATGCGTATGTGTGTGTATTGATCAGCGTGTGTTTGAGTGTGTTAATGCGTGGAGATGTGTGCTGACCTGTGCATTGACAAGTTGACTACTAGATATGTCCAAGTAAATTCAATTCCTTACTTGTAAAATAAAGACTCTGGAAGAACTCACCAAGTGATAGTTCGTGTGGTCCAACATCGACACTAATTCCCTCAGTTTGGTTTTTCTAGTAAAGTACTGATCGTCATCTACGATGAGGACATATTCCGTTGCGACTTGAGATATTCCGAGGTTCAGGCCAGCGAAATAACCCTGCAAATAAATAGAAACCCATATATGTTAAAGTATCAATTATTTTCAAAACCATGCACAGTTTTTCTAATAATCACTGAATACTAAGCAGAGAAAACAACACTAGCTCTAGTTCTAGTTCTAGTTCTAGTTCTTAATCCGCAAACCTCCCATAGGAGTATCACGCGGATGGGGGAGGCGTAGCGGCTGGACTACGTACATGTATGCGATGACAGCAGCCTGTTCTTGAAAGTGTCCAGTGAGGGGCTTTCGACGATGTGGGCTGAGAGGTTGTTCCATTCAGGAATTGTCCTGGCGTAGTAGGTATACTTTGCTGTATCACAACTGCATCGTAGGGTTCGGTATTTGTGAGAGTGGTTGGCTCTGGTGCTCATGTGTGCTGGGATGAGGCGAGTAGGCGGGATGGCCACAAGGCTGTTGGTAATCTTGTACATCATTACAAGTCGTGCGACCTGACGTCGCGACTGGAGTGACGGCCATTTCAGGTCCTGTAGGAGGGCAGTAACACTGACATCAGACCTGCGGTGGTTACTCGTCACGAACCGTGCCGCTCTTCTGTTGACCATTTCAAGTGCGTCGATGTCCTTTCTCAGGTAAGGATCCCAGACGACTGCCCCATACTCGACGGTGGAGCGGACTAGGCTGAAGTATGCAGTCTCGCGGACTTGTCGAGGACAGTAGCGGAGATTTCGACTGAGAAAGTGAAGTGTATGGTTGGCCCGTTTCACTGTTGTGTTGACATGAGATGACCATTTCAGGTCATTACTGAAAGTGACACCGAGATACTTGGCTTTCTCTGTCTGTTGGAGTAACTCGCCACACATCTCATACATCCAAGTGAGAGGGTTCTTGTTACGCGTGATGGACATCGTGTTACACTTCTTAGGGTTGAATTTCATGCCCCAAGTAGTTGCCCAATCCTGTAATGCGATGAGATCTCTCTGCAGGATTACTTGGTCTTCCTGCCCGTGGATCTCTCGATACACAAGACAGTCGTCGGCAAAGAGCCTAGCAGTAGTTCCAGGTGTCAGGCAAGATGGTAAGTCATTTATGAATACCAGGAACAAAATCGGACCGAGGACCGTGCCTTGAGGAACTCCAGAGAGAACACGCGTTGACGGGGAACACTCGCCATCTGCTACCACCCACATGGATCTGTCCTGGAGGAAAGAGCTGATCCATCGCAGGATGGGACCCTTAATGCCGTAGTGAGCGAGTTTACTGAGGAGCCTCTCGTGCGGTACCGTGTCGAAAGCACGACTAAAATCCAAGATACCCATGTCCACTTGCACCTTCTTGTCGTAAGCTGACGCGAGATCGTCGACGGTGAGAAGCAGTTGGGTTTCGCAAGAGTGGGCTTTGCGAAATCCATGTTGGAAGTCTGTGAGGAGATGGTGTTTCTCTAGGTGGTTCAGGATGTGCTTACATAAGACATGTTCCATGAGCTTGGATATTACACAGGTTAGCGAAACTGGCCTGTAGTTGCCCGGATCATGTACTCCGCCTTTTTTGAAGACAGGAGTTACCATGGCCTTAGTCCAGTCTTCTGGGACACTCCCATGTTGTAGTGACTGGTTGAAGAGGGCTGCAAGCAAAGGGGCTAGCTCTCCAGCTAGTTCCTTGAGTACGCGATTCGGGATCCCGTCAGGGCCGGACGCTTTGTGCGGTTTTACGGCATTAAGGAGTTTACGAACTCCAGCTGGGTGCACAGTAAGGTCAGAAATGGTTGGGTGTGAAGGACCCATCCAAGGAACATAGTTCAATACCTCTGACACAAACACAGACTTAAACTCCTGCAACAAGATGAAAGCTTTGTCCTTAGCATCTGAGAACAGTTTTCCTTGGTGCTTGAGGGGTGGAACACCAATGAAGTCCTGGCGTTGGGCTTTAATGTACTTCCAGAAGGGTTTCTGGCTCCCTTCATCTAGTCCTTCCTTGATGGAGTTGTTAATGTACTGGGATCTGGCGCGTTTGAGATCACGGGCAGTCTCCTTTTTCACTTGACGAAAGCGCTCAAGGTGTTTTGGGTTCTTTGACTTCTTAGCTTTTTTGTACATACGGTGTTTTCTTCTGGTCTTACGTTTCAGTTCGCCGTTCATCCAAGGGAGATGCTGACGTTTTGACGTAGTCTTGGACGGTACATGTGAGGAAATAAGGTCGTGAATTTTGTTCTTCAAGGCTGACCAATTCTCTTCGACGGTGTGCTGGTTGATGTTGGTAGTAAGTTCACGGGCAAAAGCACCGAAGAGCTATTGTTATTACCGTTGATGGGTGGGCAGAATGCTCTCTCTTCGCATCCGCAGCCAAGGGCTGATCTTGTGAGGATCGTAAAATCACTAAATCGCAAGCGTCTATATCTACAGTTAGTGTAGTTTCCCCAGTTGCGGCTGTAGGACTGTATGTTTTGAGTTACTCACACCGTGAAGTGTCACTACAAGGGGGAATCATTAACATTCTATAAAAGCCTTTTTCAAGGGACGTTCCTTACCGAAGCTAAATAGTCAGGTACACCAGAGTGAAGTGAGGAAAGTCGTGTGAAGTGCCATTCCCAAGGGCAGATGAATATCAGTCATGTCAGCTGTTTTGTACCATGTACCCCGGGGTTTGAGCCAATTTAGCCCTACTGATTGGCGCTACATGATACCACTGGTGCCAAGATTGCTATATTTTTAATTTCCCAACTTGTTAAATACAATGCGCATACTATATAACATAGATTATGAGGCATGTGCAATTTTTTGAGAGATTTTTCTTACAGTATATTTTACCTCTAATTACATATCAAGAAGAAGCAATGTTACCTTGTTAGGCGGCATCCTGTAGTATTTGACATTACGAACTTGGTAAGCCTTCCACACGTCTGCTGGGTTGTCGTCTGCCACGATGACTGTAGTTTTAGGGTAGTACTGTTCCACAGACTTCAGCAGGCGTCTCAGGTTGTCATAGTGACCCGATGACGTCACAACCACCGTGACTCTGTCGCCCATCTTTCCTATAATATTTGTGTTGATTTAATAAACATTAGATTATGTTGTGATAATGACTCGTTCACATAACCAAAGTATTAATAATGATACTGTTACTGTTAACCGCACCCATACATTAGAAAATTAGCTGCCTATGTTTTACAAATATAAGTAGCGAGATAAAAGAATTGCAGAGACTTTACTATAGAAAGTTCAGTTGCAAGTTTGTGCCCGAATTCGAAGGCTAATTCCAAGTACATGGTAAAAACATAGAAGTATGTGACAATGAACAGTGATGAACGTGGTTTTCTGTTCGCCCGTGTATGTTGAAAAGTACAATCATTAGGCTACAACAGAACCTTTTTTATTGTTTTGTTTTTCTGAAATCGGGCAAAAATTGATAACCGCGCGAATGCCTTCAATAAAATGTACTTACTGTGCCCTTAATGATATTTGCAGAGAATGTTCTATTCTATTCTATAACTCTATTATGAATAGTAACAGATGTATTTAATGAGATCATTGATTCTTGTGAGCCTGGTCATCATGTGTCCCTCCTTGACCTTCTAAAATATTTTGGAGCTTGCGGAGACTGTTTTCAAAAAATAGCTAATATCATTTAGTTAAGAAATACATAAATATTATATTTTCAATTAAAATAAATCAAAGCATTTAGACGACAATGATGATGATGATAAAAGCAATTAAGCAAGAAATGAATCTTGGCATTATGTTTTTTACAACCTTGATTTTACAAGGTGATCTGTATTCTTTCAGACCTTCGATATCATGTAGCTAAAATGTAAAAGGTGTAGCCTATGTTACCTTTCTCTGGCTCGTATAACCAGGGCAGCTGTCGGTGTTGAATGTGGACGGGTACAGTAGCAGTGAAGCCCATGTACCGGACCTTAACTGTAAAACAAGAGTCCGTAGAACTCAATCTCCATGAGTGAATTAAGGTGTTTGCAGTGCGGTTAAAGTGTTTAATTACTAATTGCCACTTAAACCACCGTCAAATGTCAGACTTCGGAGGACGATTCTGCGGCTATCGCCCGAGCCTCGCTTATGATAATAACTTAATTGTACAACAATTGTACAAGGTACAAAATGTGGCTTATATGTGACAGGGACGGTTTTCGGGTGAAAAATACGCGCAACCCTCTGTTGATGTTCAATATTGCCGATTGATCTTCTATCGCTACGCCCGAAGATCGTAGATAATGTGACAGGGGTATAGGAGAGCATTCTCACATACGGACTTGAATATACATGTATATGTTTACGCTCCATTAGGGTGGGTTTACATGAGCGTGTACACAAAATCCATATATGTCTTATGTCATATTTTATAGGTCCTATTATGGAGTAGATTATTACCGAGGTCATATTTGTTGGCGTTAAACTCTGTGTTCAGATAGACGACTTTTTGGAGTTGCTGGTTGAGGTGAATCGGTTTCGTTGTCCGGATGATCATGTTGTTGGTGTTGTCTCCTACGATACTCACGTCTTCGATAATGGCGAGGACTGTAAAAACTCCCATATTTCCGCTGAATTCAACCTATAATTTTGAAAAAATATAAACTTCAACAAAGAATCGGTAGAGATCAAGTATCTGTAATGTTTCTATAATGATCGCAAAAGTTATATACTGGAATGCCGTTTACTTGTATGTGCTGTTAGTTTTTACAATATGCTGAATGTATAGTGTAAATGCAAAAACTTTCTTGGTGGTTGAATGCTCGCGGTTTTCGCGGTGGCCGCTTCACCGCGAACATTTTTCCATGGCAGTAAGAGACTACAATGCACGGTGCTAAAACAAACTTAAAACCACCGCGAACTTAAATGCATTTACAGTATTTTACCTCGAATACGGTGCCTCTAAAGTAGTCCTCCACCTCAAACCATTCAATGCGAATGCCTGGAAAATAAAACTTAGGGTTCAAGTTGTGAAATTGGCAAGAAATATTCTCACGACTACACAACAAAAGCATGCATATATCACATGGTCAGGTCACACACAGGCACACAGAAACACACACACTCTCTTCCCTCTCTCTCTCTCTCTCTCTCACACACACACACACACACACAAACATACATACACACATAATCATTCTCTCTCTCTGTCACATACCCACACGCGCACACACACATACACATATTCTCTTGCACACAGACACACACGCACAGACACACACGCACACGCACACATACACACACACACACATACATACATAGTATACACATACACACACGCAGCAACACAAACACATACACATGCACACATACATACTATGCTTGTTTACACATACGTTTAACTCATACAGGACACACACACGTTCCTATTACATGTGTAGCATAGAATTGACACGCATTACAGTAACCAATTCCCTCCATGTTTACTAGTCAAGGAGGTTAAAGTTACCTTCTAAAAGTACAGCCCTTAAAGGCCTGACGACCACGCCATGAGCGGGGTAGCTGACAGGAGACAAGCCGTCCGCATGGTTATAAATATCCGGTGGGTCAAGGCGTCTGCACAGGGAACAAGGAATAACTTTTGTTACTAAATTTACGGTAGCGCCATAGTCTGTACGTCGATGTAGGTTAGACATTCAGGTAATAAGATATGCCAAAAGGCAGTTGCTCAAGCAACTGGATATGATTTTCCAAAATCATATCCACTTGCTTGAGTAACTGCTTTTTGGCATGCCATAGTCTGTAGTCTCATACTATAATGGAAAAGTTTGTTCTAAGTTCACGATAAAGTGGCCACCGCGAAAACCGAGAACACAAAGCCACCGCATAAAGCATTTAACTTCGTGGGGGGGGGGGGGGCAATTTCGCGGTGGCGGAAAAATGGACTGTGCATACCGTCTGTTAAATCTCTTCAGATTGCTGTCTCTCTGCAGTTGTTTCAGAGTCCAGTCTTCGGTTGTGAAATATTCTTTTAACGACCGCCCTGTGCACTGACACGGCTTCTCCCCGAGGTAGCTGAAAAATAGAATGGAACCGTAAGTTAAACAAAATCAACATAATAGTTACTGATATGTAGATGTCACAGTAGAGATTGGAATTCAGAAGAATCTCTGCTTTCCTTAGGAAAGATCTGAATTCCCATGCATAGTGTTCTAAAGATAATTTGATGTAACATGGCCTTATGTATAAGCTACATATATCACCATGACATAACGCATCATAAATACATAACATAGTTTAGTAGCACCATTAAATCATATGAAGCATTAACGCTTTATCACTTTCCACCAACACCAGATACAGCCGTGCAATGCCACATACATTATATACATCTATTAATCCCTATTTTTCTTCAAATTGCAACCGATAAAATATGTTGCTATTGCTATTGATTTTAAAGTATCGTTACTTAACGTCTTGGAACTGAGCTTCCTATAATAATGATATTAGATATAGACAATCAAAATGTACATTAAGATTTATATATAGCGCCAGGGAAAAGGAGTTTTGCGCCTTTGAAGGTCTTACAGAACTAACCTCTCGACGTCAGGGTTCCTCGGTAAACTGCCGATCTGTGATCCTCGGCTCACAGGCAGGAAAATCATCGCCAACTGGAAGCCGGCTAGACGGATGGAACTGTTCCCATCCACTACGGCATCGTACGGAATCCGTACGGAGCGTTTTCCACAAGGGACGAGAAGCAAGCACCATAGCTTTCCCAAGCAGCTACAAAAGGGTAAATATGATTATTGACAGGCCTTTACTATAACAGTAATCGCCAAAAGAAATGTAGAGTACTGTAAAACACAAACATCCACCACGGCATCGTACGGAATCCGTACGGAACGTTTTCCACAAGGGACGAGAAGCAAGCACCACAGTTTTCCCAAGCAGCTTCAAAAAGGAAAATATTACTACTGAGAGGCCTCCACTAAAAAAAATAATACTGTAGCCTCAATCTGTTTCTTTATTGTTACCTGTATGTAGACCTCTAACCCTCAAGTTCCACACCTATACTTCGACTTATTATAATTTTTTAACGTAATATGTTCTATTTATAAGGAGATTTGTCTTCAGGCTTAATCTTGTTGTTTCATTTTGAAGTATACGTTAACCATAATGTTAATTATGTTATTCTATCAGAAGTGTAAATGTATGTATGTGTCGGCACCCTTAGCTAGCTGCCTGGGTTTGCCATGTATTGTTTTGTCTGCAACCTCAATAAATCGCCAAAAGAAATGCAGAGTTCTGTAAAACATGTACTCACCCGCCGAGTAGGAAGCTTGTAACAGACACAACTAGTAGTTTCTGCTCAAATGACATTCGCTTCATCCTGGCGACCATTCTATATCTGTAAAGAAAGGTTGTGTTATAAAGGTTTAGAGTACACATACGTTTCTGTGACGATGGCTACTGGAACCAGATGTTAAAATTGAAAGCATTTTATTTTCCCGATCCACACTTACTTGTCACACTAGTACTGTATCGAATATTCGCCTATGAGTATCATTATAGTCTTATTTCTCACCTATTGTAATATGTTCGTATTTTCTTTCATGTGGAGGGGGTAAAAAGGTGCAAAATCACGCGTCTGCTTTCAAATCCTACCCTAATTCTAATCCAAAATCAAGTAAGCCTCTCCTAGTTCCATATACGACCCCTCTCGACCCCTAACGCCCCCAATCCAAATCACTCTAACCCTACTCAAACTCAGATCCAGATGCTTGAACCGTACCCCCGACAATCCACCCCAACGCTCAGCAGTTATGCAACTAAGGCTGTTTACAAGTACAATGTTGTATTCACCTACCTGTTGTGCCATGTTTACATATCAAATACCTTTATAACTACATTTTGTACAATAATAAGAGAGGGAAATGAATGACAACTTCCGGCAGGAAGTACAAGCTAGAGCTGTGATCACAGCCTCATATGTACAGTCGTCTTGGAACCCTTGAACACACATACACCATTATGGGGTGTTCATTTGCAATATTTGATTACGGAAAAAAAATGGTTGCCGCATAAATCTTTACACAGAGTAGACAAAATATGATCTCTACAACCCCAGTTAATGCCCTCACCTTGCACTGACATCTAAACATGTGACATGTACATAATTACTAAGAAAAAACATTTGCGAGTTTTGTGTGCAGTGATCAACATTCGACATCTAGATCTACACCCCAAACAGAGTGTTTTGTTTCCGGGTGTTGTCGGCCATTTTGAATATTGTTCATGCATTCTATGGCGCTTGCCAAATAATTCACATACAGAATGAGTGTTACAAGAAATGAAAAATGATCCACCTACCTATAACATTGAGCATTTTGTGTCACTCATACTTATATAATCATAAATTATTGCGTGTCGGTCCTTCCTTCCATTCAAAAACTTCGGACGCAAGGGCCTGCAGTGTAAACACAAAACTCTTTCTGGGGTCACAGAAGAACCGGTTTTTCAACTTTATAGATAGCGTTGTCTAATCTGTAATGGGCTTTCCGCCCAGACTATTGCTTGCTAATATTTTGCTCAATTTATCATTTGTTATGGTTTCTTTTATCTTGATATATTTCAATTTTGAATTCTTCGATGTAAGTTAGACATCCAGGTAATAAGATACACCAAGAAGTAGTTACTCAAGCAACTGGATATGGTTTTTGAAACGGTCAGACGTTTCGGATAGAATGCACTATCCGTCGTCAGTGACATACATACATACTTCGTCAGTGACACTGACCGTTTCAAAAACCATATCCAGTTGCTTGAGTTACTTTTTGATTTTGTATTCTGCATGCGGCATGACTCCCTGTGTTACTGTTTCTAAGGTGATGAATAAAGTTCAAAGTTGAAGGTCAGCTCTACAGTTGTCTAAATCCCGACCCTTGTCTGGAACCTAGTACACATTTCACTCTATACAGCCCTATCTAACATCAAGAGTTTGATCAATTGTTTTGATTTAAACCTTTTTGTGTGTGCTAGACATTAATATATTAGTATGAGAAGAAGTTTTGTGATAAGTCTGAAGTAAGATTACATGTGTCCTTTTGTAAAAGTTCCGCGACGTTTTGCAATCTTATTTTTCAACGAGCAAAGAACCACCCACCTTCTTCTGCCAGACAATGATAAATTGATACGAAAAGCAATCTTGTGACAAGCCTGAAGTAGGATGACCTTTGTCATTTTGTGAAAGCTCGACGACGTTTTGCAATATCATTTTTTTCACAGGCAAATAACCACCCACCTTCTTCTGCTAGACATTGATATATTGATATGAGAAGAAGTGTTGTGATAGTCTGAAGTAAGATGACATTTGTCCTTTTGTTGAATCTTGATGACGTTTTGCAATCTTCTTTTTCACAAGCAAAGACCCCTCCAACACCTTCTTTTACTAGATAATAATAATATATGGATACGAGAAGCAATCTAGTGATGTCTGTGGTAATATGTCTGTTGTCAAAGGTCGGCGACGTTTTGTGATATTGTTTTTTCACAAGCTAAGAGCCATTCACCTTCTAGACATAGGTATATTGATATGAGAAGTCTTATGATAAGTCTGAATTAAGATGGCTGTTGTTATTCCTTTCAAAGATTCACGACCTTTTAAAATATTTTTTCAAGCAAAGAAACACCCGCCGTCTTGTGCTAGATATTGATATATCTATATGAGAGGCAACCTCTTGATAAGTCTGAAGTAAGATGACATTAGTTATTTTGTAAAAGCTCGATGACGTTCTCCAATCTTTTTTACAAGCAAAGAGCCACCCACCTTCTTCTGCAAGACAATGGTTCATTAATATGAGAAGCAATATCATGATAAGTCTGAAGTAGAATAACCTTTGTCCTTTTGTAACAACTCGACGACATTTTGCTTCTTTTTTAAGTGAAGAACCACCCACCTTCTTCTGTTATAAAATCTTTTATGATATATCGATACGAGAAGCGATAAGTCTGAAGTAAGATGTCCCTTTTTGAAAAAGCTCGGTAATGTTTTGCAATCTTCTTTTTACAAGCAAAGAGCCATCTGCCTTATTCTACTAGACATGGTATATTGATATGAGAAGTCTTGTGATAAGTCTGAAGTAAGATGTTCGTTGTTATTCCGTAAAAAGCTTCACGACGTTTTGCAATCTTATTTTTTCTCAAGCAAAGACGACCACCCACCTTCTTGTACTAGACAATGATATATTAATACGAGAAGCAATCTTTTGATAAGTCTGAAGTAAGATGACATTAGTTCTTTTGTAAAAGCTCGATGACGTTCTCCAATCTTTTATACAAGCAAAGAGCCAGCCACCTTCTTCTGCTAAAAATGGTTTATTAACATGAGAAGCAATCTCATGATAAGTCTGAAGAAAGATAACCGTTGTTCTTTTGTAAAAGCTCGACGACGTTGCTATCTTGTTTTCTTTTCACAAGTAAAGAACCACCCACCGTCTTCTGTTAGAAAATCATTAATAAATATTATAATATATCGATACGAGAAGCAATCTTATGATAAGTATGAAGTAAGATGTTCCATTTTGTAAAAGCTCGGTAATGTTTTGCAATCTTCTTTTTACAAGCGAAGAGCCACCTGCCTTATTCTACTAGACATGGTATATTGATATGAGAAGTCTTGTGATAAGTCTGAAGTAAGATGCTCGTTGTTATTCCATAGAACGTTTCACGATGTTTTGCAATCTTATTTTTTCTCAAGCAAAGACGACCACCCACATTCTTGTATTAGGCAATGATATATATATATCAATACGAGAAGCAATCTTTTGATAAGTCTGAAGTAAGATGACATTTGTCCTTTGTAAAAGCTCGATGACGTTCTCTAATCTTTTTTACAAGCAAAGAGCCACCCACATCCTTCTGCTAGACAATGGTTTATTAATAGGAAAAGCAATCTCATGATAAGTCTGAAGTAAGATAACCTTTGTCCTTTTGTAACAACTGGACGACATTTTGCTTTTTTTCACAAGTGAAGAACCAGCCACCTTCTTCTGTTATAAAATCTTTTATGATATATCGATACGAGAAGCGATAAGTCTAAAGTAAGATTTCCCTTTTTGAAAAAGCTCGGTAATGTTTTGCAATATTTTTTGCAAGCAAAGAGCCATCTGCCTTCTTCTACTAGACATTGGTATATTGATATGAGAAGTCTTGTGATATTATTAAAGAACCACCCACCGTCTTCTGTTAGAAAATCATTATGATATATCGATACGAGAAGCAATCTTGTGATAAGTCTGAAGTAAGATGTCCCTTTTTGTAAAAGCGTTTTGCAATCTTCGTTTTACAAGCAAAGAGACACCCACCCTTTTCTGCTAGACAATCATAAATGAATATTAGAATCAATCTTGTGATAGTCTGAAGTAAAATGACCTTTGTCTTTTGTAAAGGCTCCACGACGTTTTGCAATCTTGTTTTTACAAGCAGCTGCAGATTAGTTTTAAGAAAAGGTGGTACCTGTTAATTGGTCTTGGGAGATATCTAACGAATCTGTGCTTACCTTTAGAAACCAGCACGTTCCGACACATCTTACTTAACCTATAAACATGATGGTGGATACAGTTGAGATTGAAAAAAAAACCTATATGCGCCAATGATCGAAATCACAATGGCAACAAAGCAACTTAACCCATCGTAATGGTCGATAGGAACCTTGCGTTTTATTTGTCTAAAGTTGGTAAAAAAAAGGGCCAGGCAGATTTATTCAAAATTATGTTTTCATTAAAGGCCATGTATTCAGTAATTGTACAATGGGTAATTTGTATGGTAAAACGGTGAAAGTTGTGAAGTAATATGCACATGTTTGTTTAAACAAGCATTTCCATATTAGGCACCGGCAAAATGGTTTGTCTTGAGTCTTAAATAATGTATTTTGTTCTACCAGGAACAAATTCATATATCAGAAATAAATTCTGTCTACCCGGAATCGAATATCGCAGTCGTGTTTAGGTTTAAGACCTGATCGAACGAGGACTGTTATTCCCTACCATAAAAGCCATCTGGTGAGTACGTACGCCTTAAGTACTGAAACCATCATTTTGCTAATGAGCTGTACAATGAGTCGTTTAGGTGAAGGTGATAATTTTTCAAGCACTTGTTACTGATTTTAAGTTTGTCCAAGTTTTTGAAACAAAACCCCCACAAAAAGCCAACAAGTTGTGTCCAGAGCATTTTGAGCTAAAATTTAGCAGATGTATCCTGTTATTTGACGGTTTCTCAATGTAACGATCGGTACGAAAAAAAAAAAAATACAAACATTTTGTAATCGATGGGATTTGCCCGCACATGCACCTTTTTATTACGCAACAAAAATCTACAAGCTTGGTGGACATCAGTGTTGGAAGATTTTTTCACGGTTGTTGCAAAGATCTTTTCAGCAAATAACGTAATATGTTCTATACCAACTAATTAATAAGAAAGATGGGGTATTACCAAAGTCGGCTACGTAGTCTTTGTAGTTTTATCACTTTTCTTCGGGTCTCACTTCTAAATGATCATTTATAGCAGTGTTTAAGCCGCCGAAAGACATCCACTTTATTTTTGTGTGTATATGATTATTTTTGTTGGAAGTTGCATTAATTGCAAGTGACAAAATGACATAGGTGTAATGCATAGAAAACAAGCTACGTGGACCCCGGCCCAAACCTTCTGATTAACTGTATATATGACCAAAAAATTCGAGTTCAAATATCTAAAACAATATCTTCTACACATGGAAGGCAAATATTCTGCATAGTTAGAGGGATAAAAAAATTACCACTGATGAGGACCTACCATTACCCTTGCACTTGTTTCCAACAAGGTACTCTCATATTCAGCCTCGTTTTGGCACATGACCCTGAAAATCCAAGACTGCCACCGCATCTGGAAATTACATTAATGTTGTTTTTTTCCTGTACGGTTATAATCCAGAAAACAAGCCTTGCTTGGTTGCGAGGGCAAACAGTGTTTGATGGCGAGTAATACCTTGCTCGATTGCGAGAGCTAACCCAATTTTTATAGTGAGTATACATCTTGCTTGTTGCCGATGTTGGCGAAAATAAACCTTTTTTTTTACAACTCCATGCACATACAGGGCAAAGAATGGACATGTCTGAAGACATCATCACCCCTGATAATGTACCAAAGGTCAACACAAACGATTCCTCGGAATTGGCTTTGATGCAAATGCGTTCAATCAGCCGTATGCAGAAAGATTTAGATTGTGTTGTTTCAAACGTGTTTCCAAATCCGACATACGAAACAGGATCCAGCCCATCTAAAGATAATGCTGATACGTTGGTCCCTGTCGAAGATACACAAGAGAGACTAACTAATCCGAGGAACGAAGACAAGAGTGAACAACCCTCTAATGATGTCGCGTGCAATGAACATAATGACGGTGATCACAAGCCTGATGCAACTCAGGAAGTCGATACCGGGCGGGCAATCAAATCCGTCACAGCTGAAGTCGACGTTCATCCAAGTTCTAATGATAACATATGTCAGAATTCCTGCACCAACCTTTACCCAGGATCAATGGGAACTACACCAACTGAAGACGACGATCGTGGTGAAAACGTCAACCCACAAAACGACACTGAGGATGTGATCCACGAACAAGTCGATATCCTGGACGATGACACTGATTTGGACCATTGTATGCCATATGCCGTCGCATATGAATGCACATCGGACATGTCAGAACATGATACTGACAAGGTGGTTTCTGGATATGATAGGAATGACATTCCTTCAAACAAACATATTCAAAGTGCAGATCCAAATTCCCTGAACAAGAATCCGATATACGTGCCAAACGTATCGCAACATGAGCGCTGTCGTAAGTATCTTTTCTTGTTGTCGTTGCTTTATGAATAGATGAAGACCTTTATTGTACAATTTTGCCCAACCGAGCTAAGTACAGGTCACAACAAGTCAGGGTGTATACATATAAAAGTATCACAAATCTAGTCTAACGCAAAAGTTCGGCTTCTTCTCATGGTGAAAATGTAGGACTGTATGGGTTTCGCTATTGTCGGTTTGTCTAAACGTATGAGAAATATAAACTTGTCAGTGCTACTCATGTGTCTGAAACGAGGTGCTTTTGACAGAAACAAACATATTTAGATATCAGTGCTCGCATTGCGTTTCTTATTATTTTCAACTTCGGGGAAGTTAATCTCATTATGTTTATCTTCACGGAACATATTGTTTTTGCTCTGCTTCTTCTTCACCTCAAAAGAGTTTAGGCCAAAGACATAGATCAGAAAGCTGTCCCATAGTTACTTGTAAATTAGCAGGCACCCTGTAATGTTTGGTTATTTAATGTAGCAAATGTTTTGGCACAAATCTAGAGGGACTCGGGTCACTAAATTTAGAAATGTGTTTGAGTTATAAGAATAGCCAAAACAGTTGCCAGTCATTTGTCAGTGAATAGTAATTTTCTTGCAATTCAAAAACGTTAACTGGATTAACCACCATTCTACCCCCGACCAGGCTTTGGTGGTCTTTGTGGGGTGGGGCCTAGGGGTGGGGCCTGGTGAATTCGGCAGGATGTTCTTAAACCGTTTTACAATATTTTCTGTAAGTGATGTTTTGATGCGAGAGTTTTGATTAAGTTTCGACGAAGCCAATTGAATTTGATTTGTCGAGCTTAAGGTGTTCCAACAAAGTTAATGACAGGTCTTGCTAAATTGAAGATTACTTCTGTGTTTCTTTGTCATTGTCTGCAATACCTGTGTACTTGGGTCATTTTACCAACACGCTCTTATGTTAACGTTATTTTAGAATGCTCTAATGGCTGGCTTTGCGTTGCTGTAATAATCACTGCCTTGATGGTGACATCGATCATTATCGGAACCTGGATTTACTACCAGCACCATGGTCGGCACGTTCAGAAGGTAAAGCTACGTTCTTTTTACCATTTCCCGCTTCAACCTGCTTGTATGCCTTTACCCTGTGACAATTGTTTCATTTATTTTATTTTATTTTATTTTATCTTATATGATTTCATTTTTTTTTATATTAGGCCATGTTGATTTGATTGTATGGATGACATCCGCGCTCGTATCAATTTTTGGCCATTTCCAAAAAAAAAAGTTTTCGACCACACAGTAAATTGTGTAAAGCAGCTGTAAAATGAGCACATATATGCCGTAAATTGAAAGTATCAGAAAACAGATAACTAATGCCGTAGAATGCCAAATTAAATCTAAAGTAAAATAAATAAGATGTGAAAGGACAGAAAGAAAAAAATCTATTGTTGGTAGGGGTAGGTACCAGTACAGAAAATTCAGGTATAGGTCCCGTTCAGGTCTAGAGGAGAGGTCCGGACCTGAACCTGGACCTGATTGTCTGTGGAAACTTGAGAATTGGCAATACTCAAAACAATGGTAATTGGTCAATTTTCCTACAAAGAAATCTGTTTGGTGGATTACCCGACTCCCACTGGCGTTTTAAGATCCCATCTTCATGTAATCAAGGCTAACTGTCTCTGTACCTTTGACTGTAGAAACTTGGTACAAATGACTATAAACTCAAGTCGACTTCGCTCTTGACTTCTTGGCCCGGCAAGACCCCAAATGCGCGAAACCTGTTCCACCGATTTTTTTCAGGTCTTTTTTTTTCGGATCGGTCCTCGTCCGAGAAGAAAAAAACGTTTTGCACCCGTACAATGTACTGGTCCCTACACTTAATTGCTGGTATACCATACTATATGTTGTTAGTCCTATGTTCAACCTTCCTGACCACTTAGATTTCATCTTGAAGGCAACTTTTTTTTGGCCAAATTTTTTTTATTCGCTCGCTCGCATCAATTTTGAAGTTCCCAGAGGATGTAATCCATATAATCAAATCAACATGGCCTTAGTTTTAGACAATGGCACATATTAAAGCAATATTGACAGTAAACAGTAAACCGACATTTACATATAACATTTAGCAAAAACCACCCCATGTAGTAATGACATAAGTGGGTGTAATTGGCAATTGGCAATGATACCACCAATACTGAATCAACAAAAAGGCCTTCGACTAGAATAGCGTTTTTTGATTGTACTATACCATTCTAGGCACGTACACATGAAGGCGGGTTGCAAAATCGCCAACTGACGTCAACTATGCCTATTCAGAAGTTGATGAAATTTTTTGATTTACGTCAGTACTAGTTCATATTAGGAGGGCGTTATTCATCTTATAACACGATGGAAGGAACCTAACGTAGTTACCATCGACACTAGTTTCCTTCGTTGTATGTACTAAAAAAAACTCACCCATCGCCAGAAGATGATGCTGATTCAACATTCACTCTGTTCAGCAGGCTGCTTTGAGCACCACCTTCATCCCTGACCAGCATGCTTCGGACATTACCTATATCTACGGTCACCCTGCTGTGGACACATCCTCCACACATGGGTCCTCTGCCGTGGACACATTCTCCACCCGCGGGCACCCTGCCGTGGACACTACTGCCACCCATGGACACCCTGCCGTGGACACTACCGCCACCCGTGGGCACCCTGCCATGGACACTACCGCCATCCGTGGGCACCCTGCCGTGGACACTACCGCCACCCGTGGGCACCCTGCTGTGGACACCAGCTACGATGGTGAGTCAAGTTGTAATAGAAATAATTTTATAACAGGACTTTTTATATAGAATGGCTTGAAATATGGCACAAAGATAAAGACGTATATCATTGTTAGACTGGAATGTCTAACTTTGATGTTCATCGTTTCTTGTGTTCTAAATTTCATGATGGCCATAACATTGGGGGTCTGTCAGACGTTCCGTTCCTCTAGATTTTAGATAAATTTTAGAAGAAGTCACCGAGTTTGATAGTTATAACCCAAGTTGTTAGAACACTTCTATCAAGTTGGCGAGGAAACGTTTGGCCCCCGTATAGATAAGGTAAACCCTATTTTGACCGGGCTTTTTTGGTCAATCTGAGACGGGGAGAGGGGGGGGGCGGCTTTTTGAGGTCCGTGATATAAAACCCTGTGAGTCCTTAACGACTTAATTATGGCCACCGCATTTTATGGCCCGCGCCTTTGATTGTAAGAAACGTAATTTGACGACATTATTACGTCACCTATCTGATTGTCTTGGCTGGAACCACGAAAGAAGGGTATTCCCAGAAAACTTCAATATATATAAAACAATGATGTAATAGCATATGTAAATAAATGATAATGTCTGCTGCGACTTCAGGTGTAGATAGCAGCATCAATAACGTCAAATTGACGTCATGAAATGCCATACATATTCAAATAACAGTAAATGCAACCATCTTATATTCGCAAGCTTGATTTGTAAAAAATACATTTGTCAACAAACAGTCGCAGACTACATCGAAAAAAAGACGATTAAAATGTTTTAATGTCTGTTGATGATAAAACCAGTAAATATGGCTTCTAAGGACTACAAATCTAGTAATTGTTGTGGTGATATTGTCCGCCATCTTAAATCTTGGCCGATTGCGTCATTGAATTTATTCATGTAATGAAGTAGCAGTAATGTTAAAAAAATGTTAGAACCGAATCTATGGATTGCAAAACAGGGAAACTTTGGAGGATTGTTGCCAACTTAAGTCCAAACTTAAGTCCAAACATAATGATACTCACCGACATGCCACTCGGTGCGTAACAAGTTTACCTACCTACCTACTCCTATTCTCTTCCTTTGGTTAGATAACACTGTATTTCGTATATTTTACAAACCCTCGGGCAATTCAAGCAGTGGTTGGACAAGGCTGAGTACGTGGAAACACGGAACACACGGTCTCGTATTCGGTATGTAATAAACATCTCAATTCAGGCATCCAATGGAACTGTTGCCTGCGATGCTCTTCTATTTTTCATGTATTAACTAAATAAACCTTTCACCCAACAGGTCCTAAGAGGAACTGGCGAGCCGACTCCCGTTGCGGCCAGGGTTACCCTGCAGACGATGGTAACCCTGCTGAATGTGATCCTGACGGTGAACGCCCATGCTGTTCCGATGCAGACTGGTGCGGTGACACGACTTACCACTGTGACTGCACCGGCTGTATCGACTACGGAAAGAAGAAGAAGAAGGAAAATAGAGAAAAATGCATGGAGGAAAACTTTTGGGGATTCTTTACATGTCGATAGTTTCCTGTTTCCCTAATTGATCGGATGTCATTGGAAGGTCAAGTTCCTTCATTGGCGATAGGCCGTCGATTTTTGTGTCAAATTCGATATTGCTTTCTTTGTACGTATACACTGAAAACACACGGAACACACCATATACTCCATTGATTGACATCCGTTGTGTCGTCAACGTTCTTTTCACGGGGATAAATCGCACAAAGGCCGATGTGAGTAGAACAGTTTCGCAGTTTGCTCGATCGAACGCGTTTGAGAAATCCTGCTAGAACCAATGGAACCTTCAGTTGGCTGGCTTCACTAACTTCATAAAAATCACAGGGAAGGAAAAGCTACCCGAGAACAGCACTAAAAGTGAGTTAGAACCGCGAACCAAAATGGAGTGAAGTAGAAAAAATGCCTTCCCACTATTGACAGGATGTTCCTGCAGGTCGATAAATTTTTTTCGCACCCCGATCTGAACTCGTAGAGGCAGCTCCCTCTAAAAAGTGGGATCCCGGGTGCACAACGCGGTCTCTATACGACATTTACCTTCTGAAGAAGGATGCTCACGTTCATAGCGTCTGTCTTAGCAAGCGATATGTTCCCTGGTTCCAGTCTGTTTAACACCCACTCGTAGAGAACAGACTGAAGGACACTGCATGGCTGGTTGCACACCACGCCCTCCAAACCAATGCCCTGCTTAACTCGAACTGGGGTTATATTCGCTCGGGAACTAGTCCAAGGCAGAACTGTAAATGGAAATTTTGCTGCAGTACCCTAGGAAGCTGCTAGGGGGCCCATTATCGAACGTGACCTTTGTTTTCCTGACTCCTACTTACCTAACGCAATATCATCAGGATCCATTTAAGGCTTCTCGAGTTATGCATTCAACAAACAAACGGACGCACAAAATCCGTCCGCTACCGTAGGATGTTTTCTATGTTAAGGTATGGGAAAGGTCAATTCTTCCCAAGTAATATGGCACCTTGATAGGAAAAAAAAATATTTATTTTAATCACCGGAATGTTTATGTCATTTCCCCCTGCTTTTGAAATGAAGCAGCATTTTACATGTAATGGCTGTTAGCAGCTTAGTTACGCCAAAAAGGAGTTACTCAAGCAACTGGATATGGTTTTGGAAGGATGTTACGTTTGATCATTTCCAAAACCATATCCAGTTGCTTGAGTAACTCCTTTTTGGCATATCTGATTACCTGAATGTCTAACCTACATCGACGTAGCAGATTAGTTGCTTAATTCTTTTGGAAACATCAAATTCATTCATTAAACTGTATGCCAAAATTGCTACCTTTAAACCGATGGAGAGCCCACTTACTAACCCAAAGGTATCTTGAGGACAACTAACTTTGACATTACTAGGTGTTCAACTTTTGTGAATACTGTGGAAGACCTCATGAAATATTTTGTGACACTTATTATGGAGCTCTTTAGGCGTATTGATGTATGACAGTGTGACTAACCATAGACTGTTCAGAGAATGTTTGTCACTGTGGATGTTTCTGCAGTTGTATTTATTTGGGCTTGTGCAATCCTGACAAGTTAAACAAGAAAATGTGTAACATGCAATATTTCTGTGTCGATTCATTAAACATAAAGTGAGTTTTGTGACTTCTCGTTTCCTGCTTGTTCCTTTGTAAGATGAACCTTAGAGGCCATACGAATTCATTTACTTGGTTATAATGCTGCATTTTAGTTCACCTTTATCCACAGGGTAACCTATATCCGTTATGTTTACCAATGCTATTAGGGTACATTGTATATCAACTGGACGGATGGTGGTTTCAAGTTGTAATTTTTTCAAAATATTTTCGTTTGAAACCACCGTCTATCGAATTAATATTCCGAAATACCCATTTCTGAAAGCAACGAATATAGGTTACCCCACTGATAAAGGTGAACTGGCGTTATTTGTGTAGCATATGTATCTGTCTTGACTAAATGACTAAGTTGACAAATTTAATGTTTTTAAGCTGCGATTTGAAAAGCTTTTTATTGCTGACAATGCTTGTGATGGCATGCATCTTCAATGTAATGTAATATATCATTTATTTGGACCTTAAGTCCTGTTTTTTTAAATACATTTAGACAGGAATGGTAATTATCTAGACACAGTAATTCAATTCATTGATTCTGGTCTTTCAGATTGTAAGGATTCTTTTTTGCCAATGAATATGTGAACTAACTAATCGAATTAGCCAACAGTAACTAAGGCTTCATGTTGGGGTAACGTGTTTTGTGCCACAACCAATAAAAGGGTACCGGTTTTAGATTCCCTGACATGCCACCAATGTTGTCTCCTTGGGAAATGCACTTAAAAGCGCTTTCCACACTCCACCGAGGTGCACAAATGCGTACCCGACTTTGGTTGGGGAGGTGAAAGGCGATGGAAGGACAGGAATGCCCGGCTCTCCCTTCCAATACACTTTCTCACGTGGCGGCCATCATAGATTGAAGACGAGGTCAATGAGGCAAACAGACAAAACAAGATATTTCTAAAATCAGTTCCCATTCAGTTTTTCCCCAGACCAAACAAATTTTCACAATATAAGATCAAATAATATTGTAACCAGTGTTATGCAGTGAAATATGTAGCAATTTAGACTTGCATACTGATCCCATATTCCCTTAAGAGATGCAAAATAAAAACAGAATAATGCAAATATTTGATGGACATTCTCTTATTGGTCAATTTTCTAATATCCATGCTATCATTGTTTGAACTACAAATTATGATGGACAGTCTTTTGTTTGCCTCATTGACCTCGTCTTCGATCTATCATGGCCGCCGTGTGAGAAAGGTGTATTCACAGTCATAGGGTGTTTGGAGGATGATCCAAAGTGATGGATGCATTTGCGAATATCTACACGCCTTGCAAATTATTGCAACACATAGGGACTGTCCATTTCATATGGAGGTGAGGGACCAGGAAGGGGGGGGGGGGCAAGTTTTACATGTTGGGAAAGGGTATATTCATTTGATGGTATTCAGGTTCTGGTAGGAAGGGAGTCCAATGGACCATCCATTTCACAAACTTCTGGATGTGGGAGAGAGGGACCATTCATTTCGGCAGATGGAGGGTTTGGGTATCATATCACTTAAGGTTGAGGTTGTCTGAATAGACAAATTGAAACAACACCTGGTTTAAAACCGTTTATTCAATAACATTTCTTGATACATTCGGGGAAACAAATAGTGTACAATATGTTGGTCAGGTTGTACCTGACATACTCAAACGTTGATCACAGAAATAGATTACGAGTACCCAAACTAAAAAATATTTTGTTCTTAGTGTTCTTGGACAAGATGACTTTCTATGACAGGGTGGCTAGTTTTGTACTAGAAACTCCACAAAATACACGAAATATAAAGTGAGAACAAAAGGTCTGAATAGAAGAAATACATGGAAAGAATACAGCACAAGAAATACATCAATTTGTACAATGTATAGCATTTTTTAACAGCGACTTCTGGCTACAGTCAAACCCAGACACCATCAGAACACAGTACGTACAATGTTTGACACTGTAAAACCAACAGTCCTTAACTGAGGAAGGTAAGGAAAGACTACTAGTAGTTTTGTTTGTCCTGAGAGAAAAACAAATCAATGTAACTTGCTCAGAGGTACCGGTGCTTACAGTACGCCATATAGACACCAGAGGATATTGATGACTATAAAATTGTACACTTTGTATTCTGTGAAAACAAGAACATCTACAGACTGCTGGGGCATGACAGGAAGTAAGTTGATTTGTGATTTCAGTTTCGGTTCTAGGTTCAACCTAGAAATGTCCCATCCCCTCTGTCTACCTGAAGCATTATCAGCGGAGAGAATCATGATCTCTTGATAAGCGGCAAGGAGTTGAGCACATTTTGATGACACCCCGAGTAATGCTGCTGGTAGGGGGTTAGGACATTCTGAGAGCAGTGGCCACTTCTACACACAGCGCTTCAGCCTATTCCTGTGGTATGCAGGCCCGATGTATGGCCGATTCGGTTTCTGTGACCATGTCCATGGCCGAGACTGCATTCGAAGTTACTGCAAAGTTCTGTCCTTCAGAGAACCGAGACTTCCCGGTTCTGCCAGATCACAACAACTCGCGCTCATCAACCACCTGCCTTCCTTTCCGGCCCTGTGCCGTCGTCTTGGTTCGGGAGCCAAGATTACGACACAGAGCATCTTATGTAATGATCTACTAGTAGGTTCCCGGCCCTAGACCATCACACAAGGCAGAAAAGACGACAGGTGGTAGAAGAACCCAAGTCGTCATAAGCCAACAGATCCAGGAAATCCCTGCTTTCTAAAGGAGTGAACTTCGCAGTAACTCCGAACACAATCTCAGCCATCAACACAGTCAAAGAAGCCAAACCAGCCACACACCGGGCCTGTACACCACAGAAACGGGCTGAAGTCCCGTGTGCAAAAGAAGCCCCCACTCACAAAATGCCCTAACTACGTACCAACAACATCACTCAGGGTGTCAACAAAACACACTCAAACACCTTGCCACAAACCAAGAGACTGATCAGCCCTGCCGACAATGCCTCATGTAGACAAAGGGAATCTTAATACCAGCTAAAGTTATGAATGTAACATCACAGATCATTTACTTCCTATCATGCCAATCCCAGCCCATTTCTGTAAGATGGTTCCGTTTTAAACGATCAAACCCCTTGTAAGACATGTACGAACTTAACAGTTTCGGGTCCTCTGGTATGGCGTACACACGAACACTGGCCTTTCTGGCTGTGGAGATGGCAACCTCACACCGGGATCACTTCCACCATTTCAGCTGTAGTTGATGCTGGAAGATGCTGAAAGATGTCTCCTTCCCGGCGACTTCCCACTGCAAGGAAGTGAAATTAAAAAGCAATCAGGACTGGGCAGACTAACGTCATTTTCATATTATGTAATTAAAACATTTAAACGGGTCACAGGGACGCCTTTATGCCCCATGCCCACCGGGAGTGGAAATGGTAACCGAAGTCATGCAGAGTTACGTGATAGAATATTGCAATTGTAATGAGGGTTCCAAACCGCTTTACTCTGAAGTCTGAAAAACACCCTACGTGTTGGACTTGGTGCCTCCTTGGCTTGGCTGGTGATGCACTGATGTTGAGAAACACCTTCCGTGACGCTGCTGCCTGGCACCTCCCTTATTCAGCTCCACCCTTAGTGCGTCCAGACATTATTTCGCTGTGATTTCAGTAAAAGAAACAAACATTCATCAGCTGATTCACCACGGCTGCAACAACCAGGAAAGGCTCAACGACTGTCCATTGGTTGAATGTGATACACAATTAAAACCTCTAATAGTACTACGAATATCAATAATTACCTTGTGGGGGATAGCTTGCAGGATTCCTAAATTAATTAGGCTTTGCTGTCTGTCGTGTAACCCTCCTGTCACACGCAGTACTCCTCCTCCCCCCAGCACAGTTCCAACCGTGCTTCAAGACTGTTCACTGATTCTGCAGTCACGACTTCTGCTAGCAGAGTTCCTATACAGAAATTGAAACTGAAATTAATGAATGTGTTGTTTTGACAAAGACTGTTGTCCTACAAATAAATATCTGATGATGACGACATATTACTAGTATTTTTCCTCATGAATACAGGCTTTTCAATGACATCATACTAATTATAATTTGAATCCTCCAACGACCATGTAACGGCAGTAGTATAGTAGGAGCACGCTGAGTCCCATTTTTCAGGCGCAAGCAGGCGCAGGTCAAAGGTCATCGCCTGCCGATATTATCTATTCAGGCGCAGGTCAGAGGTCAGATATAATTTATTCAGGCGCAGGTCAGGGGTCACATATTTATTCAAGCGCTGGTCATGGGTCAGAGGTCACATAACTATTCAGGCGGCGCAGGTCAGGGGTCAGATATCATATATTCAGGCGGAGCAAGGTAAGTACGACATCCCCGCCCCACCCCAAATGAACCTCCCCCTCCCCAATTGTGAAAGACATGCCCTTATTTGGCCTGGTTCTAAGTCTCTATCGCATAAAATAAAGATGACAATGACCGTTTGATTTTCCGTTCTTTTATTCTGTACTTTCAAAAGTCAGCATCCAGCGTGAACTTCTGCTGTTCAGAGGAGGACATAACCCCCATCTTCTGGTACTCTCCCACCTTTTTCTCAAAGAAGTTGGTCTTTCCCTCCAGAGAAATGTTCTCCATGAAGTCAAAGGGGTTCTCGCTGTTGTAAAGCTTACTGCACATGAGTTCTCCCAGCAGCCTATCTGCGACAAACTCGATGTACTGTTTCATCAGGTCTTGATTCATCCCAATCAGCTTCACAGGAAGAGCTTCCGTCAGGAACTCTTGCTCAATCTTAACAGCATCGTCGATAATCTGGTGAATGCGCTCCTCACTAGGCTTATTGATCAGATAGCTGACCATCAGACAGGCAAAGTCGGCGTGCAGGCCCTCGTCTCTACTGATCAGCTCATTAGAGAAAGTTAGCCCGCCGTTATGAAACATTGCTTTGGAGTAACCATACGTGTTGCTCCGGAGTAAAAACACTGCTCCGGAGTAAAAGAAAACTGCTCCGGAGTATGCTCCGGAGTAAGTGAGTAAGTATATTTGTTGTAAGTATGTATATTTGTCATGTACGTACGAACATATACCATCTATATGTACATGCAGTGAAACATTGCTTTGGAGTAACTATACGTGTTGCTCCGGAGTAAAAACACTGCTCCGGAGTAAAAGAAAACTGCTCCGGAGTAAAATAAACTGCTCCGGAGTAAAAGAAAACTGCTCCGGAGTATGCTCCGGAGTAAGTGAGTAAGTATATTTGTTGTAAGTATGTATATTTGTCATGTACGTACGAACATATACCATCTATATGTACATGCAGTGAAACATTGCTTTGGAGTAGCTATACGTATTGCTCCGGAGTAAAAAAAAAACTGATCCGGAGTAAGTGAGTAAGTATATTCGTGTTAAGTAACGCATACGCATTTGCTATGTACGTGCCTGTTATGTACTAGGCATATATCAACACAACAATACAAAAGACAGAAGTGTACGGTGATCCTGTTTCTTAAGACTTTACTATCACTTGACGTCCATAAAAAATGTATCAAGGAATTCATAACCAATGCACATCTCGTCCGATCCTGTATGTCAAGCATGGTATGACATCAGGAAAGAAAAGTTGTACTGCAGGCGATATGGCGACCTCACATTACTTCAGGACGAGGTAACCATATTTTTTCATCAATGTCTGTTCTGAGACCCAGTTCTTGCTGTGTACAATCTCATTACTGTAACGAGGCAACGCAGCGAACTCTATTAGATAAAACTTTTTGCCAGCGCGCTTCGTCTGTTTGATGACACTTTGAGGAACATCGCCTGGCTGGTGAGGTAGTGCGATGGTCAAGTCTCGATAAAGTGTCCACTCCTCCTCGTCACCGCTGTGGTAGCCGCTGTCGTAGCCGGTACATTCACTTTCATCAGACGAAACCGTCCCGGAGGACACATCTGTCCCGGTATCACTCTCGGAACCACTTTGTTCGCTGTCGGTTTCTTCTGTGGAGTCTCCCTGCTCGGAGCCCATCACAGATTCGGCATCTGATACGCTTCCTTCATCCTGTGACACCGTCGAACCCCCTTCTTCGGAACCAACCGTGTCAGTATCGTGTTCAGACGACACGTCGGAGTCGTCGAAAACATCGCGCTCCCGGTAAGAGCCCGTCTTGGCATCAACGACGACTTCTCCCGAGGCAACACCTGACTCGTCTCGGTGTTTTCTTTCCAGATGACGCTCGAGGTTGAACGCACGATCAAATTCCCGATCACAAATTTCGCAGACGTGAGGCATACTTTTTGTTCGGCGGACAGAAGGGAAATGATAAGGTATTGATGTGCACACATATATTTGTCGCGCATGAAAGTTTTTAAGGGATCGGTCGTTTATCTTGTATGCATCATGCATCTACGTATGCCGTTACTGCATACGTGGTATTGAGATATTGTTGTCATGAATGAAACGTAGATGCATCCAGGGTATGACTTGTTTTGAAAATATCAAACTTAGTAACATGTCTTAACATAATGGTATACATTCCTATTTTTGTAGGCTTCATCAGAGCAGGAAAACATTTGCGTTGAAAAATCACAAAATACAGTAACAAATATCGCTAATAGGCTACCTGCATGCCAAAAGCCATGATGATTCTCCTCTAGTCTTGATTAATTCTCATTTAAAATTTAAAACTAAAACGGCTCCTGCAGTTCCAAAAAGGCTCTGTAAGAGCAATCTCTGTTACAAGACTTACTTTCTGCACCGGGAACTATATCAACCACTAAGATGTCACAACCCTGGCATGTCAACAACAAGGAATGTGAAACTATAATTTTTGCTGCCGTGCCGAAACAAGCCGCTAAAGGTTGGAGAATCCACAAATTTCAAAACCATATCAATGCGTAAAAATGTAAAATGTAAATGTAAATACAATCCGTCGCGACATTCTCGAGCTAAACCGTGCATTTCCAAACACATTCATATCTTCACAAATACATTCATACACATACACACACACACACACACACACACACACACACACACACACACACACAGATTCACACACACACACACACACACACAAACACATGCACACATACACTCACACACTCTTTCATATATACTAAAGAATACAAAACATTTTGGACAAAGATAATCAGCATAGTTTTTCTCCTTGGCCAAGTGTACAGGATCTTAAGACATGATTGTGACAGCCAAGTGTTTAACGAATGCTACAAAACATCCGTTTCTTTTTTTTTATCATTTCTTCTCTGCTTTACCACGAATTGTAAGATAGTGTGATGAGTTTGATATTTCATTATCCTGACCGGACGTCTCGCGCCTTCATAAACTACATGCTATAAATGACTGGGGAAGATGTGTTGGAATTGACACTTTCAGAAGAAAACTTCGATCTTTAATGATGTAGAGTTCATAATGTAAGGTTAATTGAACACTATTTAAAGTAATTCTATGATTTAGAGTTCATAATGTAAGGTTATTTGAACAATATTGCCGGTCCAAGATGTCAGATTCAAACCTGTAGCTTCACTATGTATTACGTTTGTAATGACGTAACTTTGAGTATCACTTGTCATTATAATTATTGGTGTTTTAATGGCGAAGAAAAACCTTAGAAGATGCTTATTAAGTGATAACCCTATCTAGATTGCTTTTTTTTTTGGGGGGGGGGGGGGTCATGGCACGGAACGGGGTAATTCAGCCTCCCCTTCGTAAATTCGAATGGGCTTGGTGTACGGAAACCAAATAATTCCACCATTAAATTTCCTCTTACATGTATTATTCATAATCCATTGGAGCTAAAGGCAAAGATGGATTTGAGAATAATATACTACGCTATGTTTTACCAAATAAGCATGTATAGTTTACATATTACTCCTCTTCTTTCAACCTTAGATCAAATTTTAGGGGCCTCCTATGCCGTGCCAGGGAGAGTGTGCGTGGGTAAGGGTGTTAGCAGACTATTTGGATTAGTTCAGAATGGATATATCGGACATTGAGCTTTTACAAAAGGACAAAGGTCATCTTACTTCAGACTTATCACAAGATGGCTTCTCATATTCATATAACGCTGTCTAGGAAAAGACGGTTGGTGTTGTTTTTTTGCATGTAAAGTAAAATAATGTTTTTTTTTAAATGGTAGTGTGTAAAAGCTACACATTAATTACTCTCCAGAGGTTAGGCTCCGGCAGTTTTTTAACGTTTTTTAGTCCTTTTCATTGGGCTTTCTATCTTCTTGAAGTACGCCAGTTAGGTTTTGACAATAAAAGATACAATACAAAATAAAAAGCCCGATAAAAACGACAAGAAAAAAACGTTAAAAAACGGTCGGAGCCTAACCTCTGCTTGGAGAGTAAACATCAGTGTCACCTGGAAAAGCGAGCTAAGGTAAACTGTGTCTCTATAGTCTGTGGCTGTTTCCCCACAAAATGTAAAAAAAAACAGCCTTCCACATATATAATGTGCAAAAAATTGTTCTGACGTAATAAGTTCTTAGCCCCCTGGCCCTTTAACGCTAATTTTCCCCACACTTTATGTAAATAAAAAGCCACTTGCCAGAGTTCAATTGTTAAACTGCTGTAAGAATCGATGAGTTAAAAGAAAGCACATCAAAAGAAATAGGCGTAAATTAAATTGTTATCAAGTCTATATTTCTAAAATGTAAATACTCTAAAACCATAAGGTATATTGAAAATGCCGGAATATCAGATAGAGACTGAATATACCGATCTTGAGGCCCCACAAACTGTTTATGATTCCATTTTTAACACATTCGTATAAATATCGCTTGTCCAACAAAATGAACATGCATATGGCTACCGCACATTCCGCACAACTGCAGATAATACAGAGTCTTACATGTATACATTTGTGATACTTAAAAAAAACAGAAGCGAGCAGACACGACACCGTTCCTTTTCCCATTCTTAAAGGCGTTGCGTTTCAGGCCACAGGGCCAGAAAGCTATGCAAACATCGGTCGGTATAACAAACAATATAGCGTTGTCAGCCAATCCTTCCTAAATGGCGTCGTTTGTTTTACGGCTGTCCGATATTCAAAATAGATCTATTTGTTCGTTATGCTGTTTGACAGAATACTTTTCTTTGACAGCTCATTCCACTGTACTATATATAAACATGTTTGTGCTATTTGTACTTTAGGTAAAGCAGAAATATACATCGATGGCTTTAATCAATATCGACCCATGTCATGTGCGAACTGGTTTATATCATAGACAGAATAAGACTGATGAAGATTTTTTTTTTTGTTTGGTTTATCGTCTCGGAAATGTTGTTTAACCATTTTAGGAGCTCATTCTCGTCGTTGGAATTTAAATGATTAGTATCATGGGGGCGTGTGTACAATCCTTTTAAGGAAGCATCCCGTGAACGGTGCCAGACGTTTTATTGAAAGGAACATACTGTCAATATTGGCATAACATCTTTTTTACACATAATGCCATGGGTTGTGTAAGGAGAACATCTCACATAATAGGGCGTCAATTTTCACCCGTATAAAACAAAAGTTTCGACCATATTGTGAATCGTACAAATCAACTATCAAAGTCTTCAATACATGCTGAAAATGTGAAACCAAAATAGAAAAATGAATACTTATGGCAAGGAATGCTAGAATAGACTATTTTTTTCATAAGGTAATTATTTCCGATCTTCTCATCAGTTTGACTTTTTCGAAGGAAGTCATTTATATAATTGAATCAACATATGCCTTACAGGGACATCCGGTCAATTAGTGGCACAGTAAACTATTGGCACCATGGCCAATACCCTGTCATTAGTTGAAACCAAAAATATTCCCCGCACTGGTTTTTAATGTCATTCTTCTTTTCGTAGTCGACACAGCCACCGCACCAGTTTCCATCGGAGCAGCATGGGTTTTCACCGTCAGGGTCACATTCAGCAGGGTTACCATCATCTGCAGGGTAACCCTGGCCGCAACGAAAGTCGTCTCGCCACTTCTTCTTGGGAGCTACTGGATGAAATGTTTATTCCGTCATCATTTCCAAAATTAGAATTCCACGATCTCATACTTTTGCCAAAATATTTAGACCTTTTTGACTGATGAATCATAAAGGATATTTGTGATTATACAATTATGATCCTTATTTGCAAGGAATTATATAACTTCTGTGGTATCCCGTATTGTATTAGCATTTTTCACAAGGTGGCAGTATATGCTGTCAAAGGCCTTCTCATAGTCTATGAAGTGATGAAGTGTGCATATGCGATCTTAAATTATGAGTTGATCATCTTATCATTCAATTCTAATTAGTTTGAAGTTATTGTTAGCCTGAAGTCCAACCTTATTGTGCTTTGGTCGTTCCCTTAAGGTACGCTTCCTCAGTTACGCCAGAAGACATCAATATTTCAGTACAAAATAGAAAGCAAGATTTAACCGCCTAAAAGACGACAAAAAAACAATCGGCGCCTAACCTGTGTTTGGAGAGTAGTCCGATGTTGGCTGACCAATGGCGTAGGTAGTGTCCACTGCAGGGTGACCAGGGATGTAGGTAGAGTCCACAACAGGCTGACCGTGGGTGTAGGTAGTGTCCACAGCAGGCTGACCATGGTCGAAGGTAGTGCCCGCAGCATATCGGCCATGGGTGTGGATAGAGTCCAAAGCAGGCTGACCATGGGTGTAGGTAGAGTCCAAAGAAGGCTGACCACGGTTTGATGTATTATAAACAGCCTCCTTTGTCTGTAGATAGGAGAGTTTCTAATTTATATAGATCATACAGTGAACAGAACTGCTGACGAATGTAAATGGGGACTGCCCTTTTAATTATGTAACATTATGTACAGTCAACAATGCCCTCCTAAACATGAGACACAAAGACATACACATAGGCTACATCCCGTAACTGAATGCAGGCAGCTTTCTTACCTTTTGAATGCCCCGAACATTGTTGTTGAAATAAATCCAGGTTACAAAACCAACTGATGCCGCCAACAAGGTAGTTACTATCACGGCAACGCTCAGCCTTCTATAAGTGCACTCTGAAAATACATACGATGTAAACGTCAGGGTGTTGGTGTTCATGACCCATGTATCTAGTAGGCTACATGTGTTACAGATATGCATAAGAGGGAGTATAAAAATCATTTTCCTTGTAGCACGACTCCTGTATGGGTCATTTGAATGAATATATAGTGCACCCCTGTACCAGAATTTAGGTCATTTGGTTGTAAAACCAGTGTAAAGGAGCCAAAAGTGTCATTTTTTTGTAAAAAAATGGTAAAAAAACCCCCGCAAAATCAAGCATTTTATTGTATTGTATGCTACAAGTGATATTAAAGGCATGTGCGCATATGTAGAGGGTACTCCTAGGCCAGATTTTAGCTCAATTGGTTGTAAAACCAGGGTACAGGAGCCAAAAATGTACTTTTTTTTGTAGCATTTTGTTGTACTGTATGCCAAAACTGTCATTGAATCTATGTGAGCATATGATCAAGGCACCTCCGTGCCAAATTTCAGGTCATTCGGCTGTAAAACCAGGGCATAGGAGTCCAACATATACAGTTTTGGTCTAAAAATGACAAAAAAACTCAATAAAATCATTTTAGGGGCAGATATGAAGAAAAAAAATGAAGAAATAAAAACGTCTGGGGGTATTGGCCCACTCTATCCCTGTGCCAAATTTTAAGTCCAGGAACGACGGAGATACCGTGTTTTGAAGATTTGACAGGAGAAAGAAAGAAGAAAGAAGAAACATTACGAAAACAATATATTTTACCATACCTATGGTATGGCTGAAATATAACAAAACCAAAAACATACAGCTATAAGGAAACAAGTAGAATTATCGAAAATAGAGAACGATTTCTTTAAAATTGCAATTTACCATAAAATGCCATGTTTGCTCCTTTTTTTAGATTAGTAAAACGGAATATAACTATAAGAAAAACAAACTTACGACAACTTGCTTGTTGCAGTACGTTTTGCACGTCTAGTGCCGAGCTCGGATCTGTACTCGAGATATGTCTGTTTTTGTTGACCCTCGGTACGTCGTCTGGGGTGATGTTGTGTTCAGTCATGCTTATTTGCCAACCTGTATGCGTATGATATTTCACAATTCATAGTTCGGACATGTAGTCGCGATGCAGTAGAATGCACAATGGTCCCTACATTTGTACTTTAACCCATAAAGAACGTTTCCAACGACAACTCTGCGTTTATTTCTGCAGAGGTAACCCTCTATAAAGATTCTGAAGCGATTTTTTTTTCAAATCACAAGCTTTGATACTACCGACTTTTCAGTGACCGCCTGTCACCCTCCCCATGAAGTTCGACTGGTTCATATTGTACTGTAGCTATAGCGGTCGCTGTTTACAGAATGCGGTCACAAACGTAAAGTATATCTATCATTAAAAATGACTGTTTCACTTTTTTCAATGGCGTAGCAACCAGATAAATCTACAGAACCACGTATATATGCCTCTACTTTTCTACACATATGCATCAGGTGTTAGGTATCAAGGCGTCTGCGGGGACGAATACTTCTTCGCGTTAAGAATTAGTCTCAGCTACAAAAACAATTCAATATTCGGTGCTCAGCAGAAAGAAGATTATAGATATGGCAGTATTTTTGAAAATAAAATGTTCATATGAAGAATATTATCAATAGACTCAATAGATCAATAGAATTAACTAGACGTCGGCGACTTCATACCTCCATAAAATATCTAGAGCTTTCTTAGATATTATGCAAATGAGTTGCGCATTTACATTATCTATGCATGGTGGTGTTCATCATTGATTACCTTACACATGTAATAAGTACATTTGTAAAACAAATCCCATAATTTATCATAATAAGCACGTTTGCCAGATATAAACTTATCCATGAGCCATAGTTGCACAGTGAGGTGGATAAAATGTCAGGCTCGCTAATGTTTATGCATGGTAACGTCATATTTTAAGCGTTGGTAAAATACATGAGAGCGATCACGGCAAAGTTCTTCACCACAGTTTAGCAAACAAATTGGTTTTAGTTCGGCGTGCTTAACCAAGTAAACGATGAGACAGACTACACTCACCTGGTAACTTCTATGGTGGTGCCTCGATGTGGCTTTATCTGGACTCCAACCAAACTATAGATAGGACTGTGATATTTGACTGCGAGAGCCTTACTGAATAAAACATTGATTGACATTGATTGATTTGCTCCTGGGTAGACAGATTTATTTTGTTTCATTCCCAGTGTCAGTAGACTGAAATGAATTATGCAAGATTCAGGACGAACCATTTCTCGGATGCCAAACATCGACTGTAGATGCAAAAAATTAAGTTGAGACCTCTTGTTAGCATAAATGGAATTAAGTAAATAGAGTTCTTGTCTTTACATAGGTGTACTCAATTACCAAACACATTTGATTGTGTTAAAATAAAAAGTGTACATATGGCGTATACAGACCCCTGTTATCAAAAAATCTCAATGAATTTTTCCTGGCATTTATGAATAAACATCAGACATGTCAGACAATGAAACATCAGGTTCCTGAATAGTTATCATAAAACCGCGTTGCGTAAGGTAAAGTCTAATATCGACGTAACTATTGTGATTTTAAACATTGAAGAAAATATTTTGATACTTCTCGACCATTTCCTAATGTGTCATAATGTACAGGTTTGATGATCAGTACCTGAACTGGTTAGTTGACCCTTAGTAGTACGGGTATATGCAATACCTAATCTCGCAAGGCTTATCTCGAAATACCTACTTTTTTTTCAAAATTAGTCTCCTCAAAATTTTGTGCAGAAAAAAAACAAAAGTGCGAAATGTCAAGCCTTTCTTCAGACTTATCACAAGATTGCTTCTCTCATTCATATATCTTTGTCTAGCAGAAGGAGGTGGGTGGTTCTTTGCTTGTGAAGTAAAACAAGGTTTTAAAGAAATGGTAGTGTGCAAAAGCTACACGTTAGTGTCAACTGGAAAAGCGAGCTAATCAAAATTCTGCCACCATATAGTTTGGGTATGTTCCTCTACAAAATTACCATAAAACAACTTTCTACATAAATGTGCGACTTATGACGATGGGCCAGTTTCAGAATAATATTAGCTATCGTTGTTCCCCCAGGCACACTTTTTTTACGGACGTTCGACGTGAATTTTAAATAGAACTATTTATTTGTCATGGTGTTTGACAAAGTACTCCTTTGACAGCCCATTCCACTATACTATATATATAAACATGTTTATTCCATATTGGCTTCTGTAATGTAAAAGTATATCAAGGATCACCAATGGCTTCAGTCCCTAGACTGACCGTTTGAAACATCCATGCAGAAATTATCCCCAAACCATGTGCACTCCTCCTTTACCTTTACATTGTTTTGTTTTGTTTTAATTTTACGATCTTAGGTACCTAGCGCAACTACTAGACTTGCGATAGACTTTAATCTTAAATTGGTTCTCTCCCTGAGGGTATTCAATAGAATCAATTGCAAGACTCGGGACGAACCATTTTTCTGTTGCCTAACATCCAAAGTAGATTCATAAATTTGTAATCGCTTGTTACATATAACGATAGTTTGGTAAATGAAAAGTTGTCACCTAAACAAATGTGGGGTTCATTATCACAGACAATGATGAGGGCATATGTGGTGGATAAACGCCCGTATTAGGCCACGTTGATGTGGATGTTGTTACATGGATGACCTACTCTGGGAACCCTACAACTGATGCGAGAGTGCGAATAGTAAAAAAAAAAGATCTAACAAAAAAGTATGCCTTCATAATTGTCAAGGAGACTGAACACACAAAATATATGGCATACCAAATAGTAGCAGGGTTCTACCCAGAATTTTGTAGTGGAGGGGCTGGCAAAAACAACCTGAATCAATGCGCAGCACTTTCATGAAAATGTGTTTATTTTGCATTGACAGAGGGTGTCAAATACTACAAGTATAATATATTATACTGTATAGTGATTCCTTTGTTGTGAAGTGGCAAAACAACTATTGATTTGATCATGGCCCATTCACAAGTTTTTGCAGACAATGCTGACTAGAAAAGCGATGCCACTTGGCACAAAAATCTGTGATTTTTCATTAATTTTAGCAAAATTAACCAAGAAAATAGGGAAGAAACACACTAAATTTCAAAAGTAGCATAGTGGAGCTGGGCTAGGAGTATAGTGGAGGGCCTCTGTTATTCCATCCTTTGGGGAGGACCCTGAGTAGATTCTTCATTTTTGTTCTTTCGCATCGTTTTTCATCTTTAGATAGCCGTGTGAATCCAATGATAATATCATACATTTTTCTTATTTTTCAATTTTCGGCATACATATGTTTGCGTAGTTTGCAGCTGTCAAATACTATTGACAGTATGATTGTAAAATTCGTTCCATATTTAAGAATGTACTAGGTAAGCTTAACAAAAAATATCTTCCTTCTGTTACACCGTCCTATAATAGAAACATTTGATCATTTATCATCTTCATCATTCATGGCAGACATTAAAGCAGATTCTGACAGGCCAATGTCTCTTTCGATCATTGTCTTTAACGTTATATATGGTCGAACCAGGGTTGTAGCCAGCCTGAAATCACTTTCCGTCCCCTCGATTTTGAATGGAAATTCTATCAAGGAGCAACATTCCTTGGGGGGTCTGGGACATGCTCCCAAAAAAAATGAGAAATCTAGACCCTCTGAAACACTATTTCCTGTATTTTGAGGTGTAAATTTGGCTTTCTGCAGTCCCCAGCTGCAAAATTCTGTCAAAGGACGGAATGACGGGTGCTGGCTACAACCCTGGGTCGAACCATTCTGCGCCATCCTTCTTGCAACCAGTTTGTCAATCAGTCTCCCTGCAGGCAACGAAATGCCCTCCCAGGGCGAGCCGGCGCTCCCTCACCACGGATGAAATAGCTGAGAAAGGCCGTGCAATTGTTTATTGGTTAAACAGTCTCTTCATTATTACAAACCTTTTTAAAAACATGTTCGCGTAATTACCATCCATTTGTTTGGTCTGGGCTGCTGCCATGGCTCATGACAAGCAACTGTTCTGTAGAATGGACTCAGTATATGCTTTGTCACTCACTCACTTACGAGAGTGCACTGGACACTTTGGGTCTTTGTCGGCTGGACTCTAGAAGGAACAACCCATGCCTACGGTTTGCACGAACTCTCGTTAACTCTGGTAAATTCAGTAATTGTCTTCCATCTAGACAGGGGGTTAGTCATAATAGGACACTAAGAAACAATGACAAATTCTCTCACTTCCTGCGTAGAACTGCTTGTTTCACTAACAGCGCATTATCGTACTGTGTAAAGCTCCTGAACCAGGACGAGTATTCTTTGAACACTAGGGGATATTTCTTTGTGTAATGAGTAATCAATTATTGTATTAGTTTTTTTTATGACTTGTTTATGCCAAGTTAGTGGTTGAAATACTGACTGTAAAAAACGACAAAAATAATGCAGCCTTTTGTACATGTCCTGTAAGAGTTTGTAATGTCAATTTCAATAAGACATTCTGTAAACAAGTTGGTTTTGTGTGCTTCCTGATAAGTGCTTTCCATATCTTTTGTACAGAATGGAGGGAACTCCAAGCTTTGGCAATTCTATATTCCATGTCTCTCTAAGAATCGGTATAACCTCCTAATTACTTTACGTCTACTACACGCTCGATTTTAGAGCCGTCAGACGTAGTTAGTTGCTGGCAAGATTTTGCATTTACATTTACAAATAAAATGTATTTGCATATAATTTGTTTTGTAGGGTTTGGGTATAGACCGATGGCCTACCATGCCACCTCTACTTTGTGTAATTGGATTGTGCAAAAATTAAATCGTTTTTAAGAAGGACAATGTCGTCTGCGAAGTCAATATCAGCAAGGACCTCTGCAAGATAGCGACGACATCCTCGTTTTGCTCTAGAGCCACGATCGACAACTTATATTCTATATTCAAAGGGTTTGTCACAACCCAATCATGGTTATGTAACTTCATTTTGAACAAAAAGAAATATAGCCAGATAATGTTGACGAAGAAGGAGAGTTTTCTTTCCTTCTACAGTATTGAACGAGGGAATAGACTCGTTTGACACAACCACATTCGCACTGACGTTTCGGTGACCGTACACAATCACTGGTTCAATCACACCGGTGATTCGGTGACCGTCTGTCACCTTCTACGTGACATTTCTGACTAGTTTACATTGTACTGCAGCACTAGGTGTCGCTGCCTGCAGATACAGATGCTGCCACATGCGTAAAGGTATTACATATAAACATAGACAAAGATGTACATTTTCCTATTGCGGTCCCAAACGCTATATACTGGTACAGTTGACAATTAACAATAATAGCGATTTTTTTTCATCTAATTCTGAAGAATGTGCGTTCCATGGTGCTTACCACATTCGAAGGCTTTATTCGGTTATTTTAGTATATCAACAGGTACTTAAAACATCAACACCTCAAGGCTGGTCTAATTTTTCATCTTCTACAATTTTTTTGTTCGCCGTGAAAGGAGCAACAACGACAAATGATGTTAATTAAAAAGTACCACAGAAACGTAATATATGACATGGTGAATCAATAATCATAATAAATCTTTGATCCAATATTTTGGCCCGACAATCATATTCAAATAGATTTTTACTTTATTATTGAATTCTATATCATAAAGATACATTAACTTATATACTACTGTTGATCGAAAATGATGATTCATGTAGATATTACAATAGCAATAACATCAAGTAAGAATATAGTGAATGAAACAATATAAAGAAATTGTGACTTTTAAAATACAATATCTTACCATTCGTAGTAGAGGAAAGAAGCCTTAGGTATGGCCCAAAACGATATTTTGGACGGACAATCATAATCAAATAGATTTTTACTTTATTACTGAATTCTATATCATAAAGATACATTAACATATATACTACTGTTATTGATCGAAAATGATGATTCATGTAGATATTACATCAGCACTAACATCAAGTAAGAATATAGTGAATGAAACAATATAAAGAAATTATGACTTTTAAAATACAATATCTTACAATTCGTAGTAGAGCAAAGAAGCCATAGGTATGGCCCACAAATAAATGGCTATTTTGTAGCATCGTTTGAAAAAAGTGGCTGTGAAAATCATTTCTAAGATCCTTGAATGTCTTCCGAGGAGAGAAATACCATCTTTGTCCAAAGGGTTTTGTTTTTTTTTAAGTGTAAAGAGCCCCTATTACGGCTCGCGTTTTGTATTGCTCAATTAGAAGACGATTGTTTTTGAATACGTAATGTTTCTCTCTCTAGCAACAGTAAAACCACTCACCACAGTCACCATTCATTTCAGAAAGGGGGCCTTAAAATTACTAAAATGTACAGTAATAGAAATTCTGCTTTCAGTGGTTCAGGTAACCCCCTAACACACCCCGTTAACTTTAATGCATAATCTACAACTTTTGGTCTGCAAAACTTTAGAACCCGGCCATGCTATGTGGAAGTTGGAAACTTATGTTCGTACCTTTATCAGATTTATCAGGATATCCATAGAAATTTTAGTAATTTTCAGCCATAGATTGTTGGATTTTAGAGGGTCTCTGAGGGGGGTCCCAGAATGCCATAACAAAGGATTTTAACTATATGGCTGCTCATAATTCCACATACCTATCACACAAAGAAAGTATGAACCAATTCGGCCGACCCTCACCTTCCGGCCTCTGCCTGGTTTTGCCTGGTTTGCAATGACGATTAACCCGAACCATGCTGGGATTTTCTGGCTCATTCGCCGCACCCCCATTCGTAACTTCAAAACGGCTTACTGCACAATCACCAAATTTGCAGGGAGTGCTATGCTTGTAAACTTTTATAATTCATGCTTTATCATATAATTATGACGTAATTATGACATCTAATTGATTTTCCCCTAAAACTGGGAATTCCCATAATACCTGAATATATCACCGAAAAAGTTAACAATAAGGTTTCTTATCATAATTTCACTCTTCTAAGACTTCTGTTGCCAAAGTCAAACGCAACGACGCCAAAATGACGTCATCTGTCTTTTAGCTATCCGCCATCTTGGATTGTCAACCTAAATTGTCTTAAGATACATCTTTTTCAACATATAACCCTAAAATCCCACGAAAATGGATTAAAAACGTTCACATGAATGTTTTTGTAAGAAAATACCAATGAAATCCGAGTAAAAATAAGCTGATTATACTTTTCATCATCATTTTGTCGACCCTTTTGGATTTTGACAAATCACCTTCGCATAAAATATTAATATTTAGTTATAAATTTCACATTAAGCTATGTTAGATATTATCGAAATATGGAAAGAAGGGTAGTTAAGCAAAAACATATTAAAATCCCAGTCTTTAAACCAAAATTTGTAATTTTTGTGAATTATGCCTTGAAGAAACCCGTTGCTATGGCAACACAAAAAATTTTAATCTTACTCATTCTTTTTTTTAATTGTTGCCAACAGTATTTTAGGAAAAGTCACCAAGTTTGGTTGTCCTAGCACATGCTGTTCGGGAGTTATACGACGTCAAATTTGGCGCTAGGACCTTTAGCCCTACCCCTCAGTTTGGATAAGGTTTAAGTATATTTAGACTGCATTTCAATACTGCCCACCAGGATGTCCCGCACTCTGTTTCCTTGTTGTTGAAGCAACGCAAGCCGTCTCGCCACTTCCTCTTAGGAGCTATTTGATGAAAAGTTTATTCAGTCAACATTAAAAATACAAAACAGCCTTACAGGCAATTATTGCATTGTATGTCTGAATTGAGATACACACAATAAGATGGATGTGAGGATGATATGATAAACTTTTAGTTTTAAAGTGCATGGTTTGAGCAGTATTTGAAAACGTACCTCAAATGTAAAAGGGTAAATGGGTGATCGTTATCACTCGAGATTGTTATATTTAAGCCATATCACAGGTAGGGGTGGAAATATATTGCTTTACCTAACGTTTCTCCTCCTCCTCTTACAACCTCAAATCGATTGATATCCGTCATTTTTTTAGAAATAGTATGAGTCTTCAAGATCATACCAACATGATCACAACATATACCTAACTGACAGATGACTCATTCAAACAGCTACTTTCACACCTAGTCAGCCATTAAAAAGAGTCGTGTTTCTCTCTGATCCACATGTTTTGCTAGAAAACTGTTAATTGCCCGAGGTTGGATTCCTCTACTTTTGATATATCTGCCCCTACTGGTGTTGTGCCTTTGTTACCTTAGAATATTGACGGTGTATTTTCAAATTGATTTGAGAACTAAATATTAAAAACACCAATGTAAGTCATAAGTATACCAAACACCAATGTTAGTCATAAAGTTGCAATCATAATACATACCTAACTGACAAACGAACCCCTTAGTGCGGCTGCACGGTTCATCATTCCAGACGTGCATCGCGGTACCAACTTCGGCGCAGTCTTCGCCATCTCCATGTACCTTGTCCGGCTTACCCGGGCTCCAGTTTGTATAAGCGGATGGTGCCAGGGTTTGGCCGTCCGCAAATACCCATTGACGTTCAGTTTTGGCGTGAGTCAATCCAATCCAGCGTTTGTCGTTTCCAATCCAGCGTTTGTCGTTTGCTTTCCCCAGCTCGTGGATGAAAGTGTTGGTCGCGCTGTCTTTCGGCATGGCCAACAACCCTCCGTCTGCGTCACAGGTCTGCCTAGCATCACAGTACGTCTTCCGCTCAGCAAAGTCCTTGTAGCAAACTCCATTAAAACTGACGTAGTCTGCTTTTGGACACACTGATACAGAAAAAAGGGAAACGAGATGAGGTGACTTGAGGAAATGTGAACATGTTATTTATCAACAAATTTTGAATGTTTGAAAAAATGACTGATGCAAATATATCGTTAAGAGTTTAATTTTACTAGCATTATCAACCCTATTTAGACCATTTTTGGTCAACCTGAAACAGGGGGGGGGGGGGCTTTCAGGTCCGCCCGTGCTTACTCCTGTAACTACTTAACGACATAATATGACCACCATTTTTTAATATTTAGACGTAAAATCCGAGTATTGAAAGAAATAAACGTCATTATAATGTGACATGACGCATGATGTCTTAGATCTAATTGCATTGGCTGGAACCACAAAAGGGTATTCCCAGAAAACTTTATGCTACAAAAATGAAACAGCAAGTGTAAATAACATAAACATAACATCCGCTATGACTATCTGGGTTCACCCATTTGAATTTTAAAAGAAACATTTTTTCGCAAACAATCGCAAATTACACTTAAAAAAATAATAAAAACGTTCATTTGAAGTTTTTAAAATACACTGTTTTTTTTTAGAACCGAAATTAACGACTTTCGTAAAAATGTCAATAACTAGAGTTCCAGGAAACACATACCTTCGCCAAATAATCAAGGCTTATTATGTTTTATGGGGGTGCCTTTATCAAACACTTTAAGGTCATGGACTACATGGACTACAGATACATCTCAAAACATAACCTTCTTGGCAAAGGTAAAAAATAGCTATTCACATTTCCATTCCACTTCAGGATCACCGAAATAAAGGCAAAAACACCCCTTCGCATCAAAATGGTGAAATCCTTTCCAATTATACACTTCTGCTTAAAGAGATAGTCTGAAAACAAACAAAGAACATGGCACCTAGCAAACTAATAAACAACGTGTCAGCAAGAATAATATCTATGTTTTGCCAACAGAAACCTGTCATTAACTATGCACATGTGCTGCAAAACTGGCGGTCAAAAGAAGTGCTGAGTGTCCATGAAAAGAAACCTATTTCTCGAATTACACATTTTCCATAATAATCGTGTAAAGAACGAACATATTTTCATACAATACATGTCAGTATTTCAATCAACACCAAAGGTAAGTTCATACTAAAAATAATGCAAATTCACCAATCTTTGCTTGACTTATTCTCTTCCAAAGATAACAACAAAATCGCCTGCTGCAGTTCAAAACAAGCCACCAGGGGGCCCAAACTTACACGACTTATTCCCTGCGTATACAGTACTGAAAAATCAACCTGACACTTGAGGAAAATTTTACCACCAACTTTGAACCTCCGCTGCAGTACCGTAACTCGCCGCTAGGAGGCCCATTATCGAACTTGACCTTCATTTTCACAACCCCACATGACTACCAAAAATCATGCAAAACGATCCACAACGTCTTTAGTTATCTTGTACGCCAAGACACACACAAACCCACTCGCCCCGCTGCAGTGCCAACGGAAAGCGCCAGGAAGCCCATTATCGAACTTGACCTTTATTTTCCCAACCCCCACATAACTACCCAAAATCATTCAAAGCGATCCACAACGTCTCGAGTTATCTTGTACGCAAACACACACACAAAGACAATCACCTCGCTTAAGTACCGACGAAAAGTGCCAGGTAAACAGGACCTTCCTTTCTGTAACCGCTACACAAATACTAACTAGAGTTCCACGACCCCATACCTTCGCCAAATGATTCTACCTATACAACTGCTTTTTGTCATTAATTATGCAAATAAGGGCCTCATTTGCATAAATTATATTCATTGATCATCTCCTTCAGCAAACAACAGACGTGCACAATCTGTATTAAGAAAGAGGGCTTTAATCGCATTTTCTGATAATTTATGCAAATGATGACCTCACTTACATAATTAATGTTCAACGATGTTCACCTGTACATAACTTCCAATTGCTAGTATGAAGTTACCGTCATTTACCATTACTATAACGACATTATAGCATTTTCTCATCAATTATGCAAATTAGGTCTTTATTTTGCATAATATATATCTTCCAATATTCCTCTCTTTCTCAGTTACAAATGTCACATGTTGCAATGGTCCTATAATGGAGCAGAGCATGTATAGACGATTTCCTCATTATTTATGCAAATTAGATTCCAATTTGCATAGATGATACGTAATTATATGAAGCATCACTCAAGCTATCTACATACCAAAAATCATGACAATCAGTAAACCCCTTCTTTAGTTATTCCCTTTCAAATTCTGGCACTAAACCTGCCCTGCAGTTTCACAGCAAGCCGCTAGGGGGCCCAAACCTATACCACTTACTCTTGGCATCAGGAGCTGCCTACCACTAAGAAATCATAGCCTAAGCATGTCCAGAACTCGAGATATCAAACAAGGAAGTTCCACTGCAGTACCATACCAGGCCGCTAGGGGGCCCAAAATCTAATCGTTTTTAGGTCTCATCAAGGCCAACCCACATACAATATCAATACAATCCATCCAAGTTTTCTCGAGTTATGCTGGTCTTCTACATACAAACATACAAACATAGATACATACATACAAACGCTACCCAAAAGATAACCTTCTTAGCGAAGGTAAATATCATGAATGTCCATTCACAGCTACTCTAGTTATATGCTGTTGATCTATATATAGTGACACAACATCATGTCTCGACTCAAAAACATTATCTTGCCATTCTGGTGAAGGTAATATATTTAGAAATAGCTACTCTGCGGTATAAAGGGACATCCAATTGTATTTGCAGCATCGTAGATGACTTTTGTTGCGTATTAAATTTACGTTTTTAAGATGTAATTTTGATGCCAAAAGTAGATAGCCACGTGAATGATGCCATTGTAGGCATTTTTCATAGCCATGCAAGTGACTATGTCTGTAGGTATTATTAACATGTGCAAATGCGTTACCAGGGATGTGGGTGTTGCCCGTAGTAGGGTGACAATGGGTGTAGGGAGTGTCCACGGTAGGATGACCATTGGTGTAGGGAGTGTCCACGGTAGGGTGACCATTGTTGTAGGGAGTGTCCACGGTAGGGTGACCATGGGTGGAGGTGGTGTTCTCTGGAGGGTGACCATTGGCGTAGGGAGTGCCAAACGCAGGCTGACCAGGTATGGATGAATCATCAACAGCCTTCGTAAAAAAAGGGGATATTCTTGTTTTAATACCAAATAAAGCGCCAACGATGCCCTCCTAAAATGACATCAACATGTTTTACTACATACAAAGACATACACGTACATGGGCTACATCTTGAAATGGAATAAAGACCGTTGTCCTAGATCCTACCTTTTGAATTTCCCGAACATTGTTCTTGAAATAAAGCCAGGTTCCGAAAAAGATCAATGCCGCCAGCAAGGAAGTTATTAACACGGCAACACCAATCCTGCCATAAGTGCAGTCTGAAAATACATATGATGGGAACGTCAAGATGTCGGTGAAAATGAAGCACGTATTCGGACTACATACATTACAGACAATATCTAGTACACATAGAATACATAAAAAAGCCATCGTCAATATAGCACGACTCCTAAGTTTATACTTAGTCGGTACGATATTAAAGCCTGTCAGGTATTGAAAAGAATTGTTGTACACTGTAATTTATCAGTCGATACTATCACATTTCTACAGAAACATAATGTCAAATGTTTCTTAACGTCCCTAAAAAGAAGATGTAATATTCAACAAAAGGTATATGACTACAAAATGACCATCTGTTTTTAGATGCAAGACAATCAAATACATTCGTGCTCAAATGAAACAACTATAATAGTTGATATATGAAACATCATTATTTTCCATTTTGATCAGATATTGCTCCAGTACCGCAATAATTGTGATCAGTAGCGAAAATCTAAAAGAGCATAAAATGTCTTAATTATGTTTTGTTTTGATAAGGCTACATGAAAATATATCTGAACCTAAAACAATAGATAAACTTACGACAACGTGCTTGTTGTGGTACGTTTGGCACGTACATCGGATTCCTGTTCAGGGCGTCTCGTATGGAGTTCGGATCTGTACTCGGTATTTGTCTATTTGTATGTATGTCATTGTTATCATTTCCAGGATCCACGTTGTCATCATTACGTTCAGTCGAGTTGCATTCTGACCTGTACAATGGGTTTTGGGATCCATATGTGACGGCATAAGGCAAATCACAGTCTAGATTGGCAGCATTGTCTGTGATATCGACTTCGTCAGGAATCTCAGAATAAATGCCGTCTTTGGTTGTTTCATTTTCACCATTATCGTCGTTGTTTGCTGTGTATCCTGAATTTTGAGGTGAGGTTGGATTAATGTTCGATTTCGAGGCCTCCGTGTCACTCTGACAAATGCTTTCAGCGTCAGCTTTAGCGCATGTTGTGTCAAGCATATGATTCCCACCATCATTCACATTATACCCGATGGATACGTCTTTTTCTGAGGGCCTGGCGTTAGTCGGTCTCTCATCTGTATTTTGAAGTTCAGGTTTGGTAGTGCTATCTTGAACAGGAACCGAACTGTCAGCACCATTCTCAGGACAGCATGTTGTGTCGTACGTCGGATTCGGGAACACGTTTGTAACAGCATACGACAAATCTTTCTTTATTACTGCATCTGAGCGTTTTTGCGTCAAACCACCCTCCAAAACACCGTTTATGTGGACTCTTGGTACAGCATCAGTGGTGATGATGTCTTCAGCCATGATTATTCCACCAACCTGGATATACATGTAGTTTTAACAAGAGATATGTTTACCCTTACCATCACAGAGTCGTCTATACTCTGTACTGTTCCAGGTGTTGTGGCTGTAGGTATTAGCAGGCATTCTTAATGATTTCTGAACTTTATGACATTTGTAACTGATGACTAAGTAATTTTGTAAGAATGGGATGACATGTTGGAAAAAGGAAATTAACATCATGGGCTCCTAAAACAATGAGACAAAAAAAATTAAAGCTGGAGACAACCCCCATCGAAAACAAAGTCGTTAGAAGTCATTTTGTGCTCACCGGATGTCTTCTATGACTCACAGTCCTTCTCGCTTTAGCTGGACTCAAACCTCAACGACACAACTGTGATATTTGGTTCTCAGTAGACAGAGCGCACTCCTTATGCCAGTTTACTGTAAAATGTTCAAGACTAAAGACGAACCAATTCAATGGTGCCTAGCACTACATATAAATGCATAAATTTGTAATCAATTGCTGGTATGCTGGGGGTTTAGTAAATAAAGCTCATGTGCAAAACTGTATACGAATTCGTGCGATACTTTCTCTACCATGTACCATTTCTAAGTTAATCCTTGAAAAATAAGTCTACTGGTACATAAAAAAACAAGATTGCAAAACGTCATCAAACAAAGACTTATCATAACATTGCTTCTCATATTCATATGTCTTTCACTAGTAGATGGAGTGGGTGGATGTTTGCTCGTACAGTACAAAAATGCTTTTAAAATGGTAGTGTGCGCACGTAGCTGTGCATTATCAATGACTATCTAAAATAAAGAATAAAAAAATGCATGCTCTTTCAAGAATACAATATGGGAAATAATTTCAAAATAATGGATGCACCATTATAGTAGATAATGTAGTAGCAAATACAATCTATTCCTTCTTACAACCATCCACCCTACTATTAGACAATAACAATGTACACTGTTAAGACTTACTGACATGAATGTTCAAACATTCTTTCATCAATTGTCCACTTGTCCGCAGATAATGATAAGCTAAGATTGTACCAGAAAATGTCAAATCCGAGTACTGGATGGAAAATTTTCTGTATCATAATGAGTTTAATTAAACATCCGCCATATGTAAGATAAGAACAAGCGCATATCCCATTAGCGATAGAACGGGGCCTACGAAAGATTATGTATGTATGTTTGTTCGTTCGTTTATTAGGAATCTCCATTGTTTGAGTACATCAAACTATTGCTCAATGGATGCAGTGAAAAATGAAACACATTTTACTAGTCAGTGTACTCACCATGAAGCTAATAGAAACAGACTTTTTTCAAATAATTGGCACAATTTCACCGAGCTTTTACCATCTAGGAGATCAGCAAAAGACTATATCTCTACTAAAAGCACAAAATACAATCATTATACAAAACGTGACACATTTCATTAACCACTGCATTAAAAAAAGAAGTCAAACCAAACAATAGTATACATTGTATCATATAGTTGATTAGACACTAGTGTTATGTATCACACTATTTTCTACTTTACTCTTTGAGACTGTACATGCAATTAGCCTTAGGACATAATTTTGCAAATAGATAAAATATCAATTATATAGTTGTAACATGCTTAATATTCAGATATTTTGGTTTGTCATGTAAACTTAATATGCAAAATGATTAGATATTTCATACTCACCAGAGGACTTCTATATGGTAGTGACTAACAGCCCTCCTCGCTTTATCAGAACCCAAACCTCAAAGACACGACTGCGGTATTTGATTCTGGGCAGACAGGGTTCGTTTCTAGTATCGGTTGACTGTAATGAATTATTCATAACACAGAACGAACCATTTCGCAAGTACCTAACATAGAATGCAGATGCATTGATATGTCATTGCTTGTTGGTATGTTGAAAGTATAGTGAATAAAGTCTGAACCATCGTGTACTTCATTCTGACACAATTTTAATTGTTTTACAATAAAAAGTGAATATGTGTTATATATACCATTCATTTTTTTATTAAAAACATGAACTTGCCCGAGCACGTCTTTCAACAACATCAGACAAATGAAACGTCAGGTTCCTGAATAGACATCACATACACCAACGCGTCACGTAAAGTTTCTTTGTCGCCATTTTGGTTTTAAAAATTTGATGAAACATCTTGGTACATTTTTCTTAGCTGTTTCCTGATAATGTATAAGAGATAAGTAATCAGTAACTAAACGTTTTCTTTCACATTGCACGGGTTTGACAATACTTAATCTCTTAATTCCCATTTTCCAAAAGTAAAGTCAGTCTGCTCGTTGTGAAAAAAAGCAACGATATTGTAAAATGTCACCAACTCTTACATAAAAGCAAAAGCAGCCATACCCGATACTCATCATGATATACTACGTATATTCATATACATGTATTTCGCACTCCAAAAACGATGTGGGTATTTTTTTTTACTTGTACAGTACAAAAAAGTTTTAGAATAAAACGATGCAAGCTATGAAAAATGCTGCACACCATTAACCTTATTCAGCCGGGGGGGGGGGGGGGTGTTGAGGCCTACGCAAATTTCATGTCGTATAACTTCCGAACGGCTTACGCTATAGCAACCATATAATAAATTCTTCATTTTTGCTCTTTCACATGATTCTTTACCTTGAGATAGAAGTGTGATTCCAGAGATGATATTATACGTTTTCGATATTTCTTCCTTGATCTTCGGCATGTATATTTGCTTACTTTGCAGCTATAAACAGTATGGTTGAAAACTTTGTTTTTGAAACAGCCGAAAAATTATACGCGCCTGAACACTACTTTTTCGTCAACATCAGACAAATAACACATTTCTGAATATTAATTATACATGCCCGTATACGTCCGCGAAGGTAAAGTCAACATCTCTTTGGCGCCATTGTGATTTGAAACATTGCTTAGAATTTTTGTCTTCTTCTCATGCTTTTCCTACTGTGTTATAATACACAGATTTTATTATCAATTTCTAAACTTGTAAGTTGACCGTAGCTAATTAGTATCTGTGCGATACTTAAAGATGAAAAAAGTGCAAAACGTCATTGAACTCTTGTCTAGGAACAACCTTACTTCAGACTCATTACAATGTTTCTTCGTATATTCATGCTTCTTCAAGATAGAAGGTGGGTGGTTCTTCGATAGTATAGTAAAAATGGTTGTCAAAAAAAAGGTAGTGTGGGAGCGTAGAAAAAGTAACACTTCGAAAGTCTGTTTAAGGATTTATGACAAGTACACAAGTTGCTTAGTGACAGCGGATAGTTCAGTAAGGACAATAAGCGCAAAGTCTGATAGGCTGTACCTCAAGTTTATTAGGGTTAAGAGTAAGAACTAACGCAATCTATCGTCTTGTAAATGTGACCCTGGAATAAAATGTGTTTTACAATCAGGTTCGGCGTCTTCATGCTAAATAATTCTATTTTTTCTATTGTTGAGGATAATGTTACTTGTAACATGAACAGTTTACTTTTTATTGTTTAAGATTGAATGAAGTATAACTGCAGCACAAAAGTGTTTATTGCGAGGTGAAGCTTCCTTGCTAATCGAAGAAAGTACGTGATCAGATGTCAATGAAAGTATAAAAGAGGACTTTCTGTACGTGTACTATCAAAGACTCAATGGCAATATTGATGATTTGTGTGTCAATGTACGATTGACATCTTTTACGTTTACGCGGCGTATTTACGGTCACCTTTGTGCACAGGTCTCCGGTTTCTAATGATAGTCTTATATATAAACAAGTCACAACTATGGCGTATTGAATATGAAAAGAAATACGGCTTTTTTTTTTCTCACAAGGTCAATTTTCCAGACTCTACAATGAATAATGATGACCATATCCATGGCAACAATTTCTTAAGTATAAGTATGAAAAGCAAACATGGGCATTATATAATTGTTGTACAGTAACAGTGATGATACCAAAATCATACATGTATTACAATCAACTATTTAATTGTGTGGATGTTTGGTACAAAAATAAACGGTTTAATTGTATAAAGGCTGTTTAACACCGATGGTGTACTTTTTATTGTTTAAATGCTATTTAGCATGTAGGAAATAGGCAATTGTTTAAATTCTTGTCATCCTAACAAGAAAGTCTGTGATTATATGAATAATGTTCGGCGCAGTGACAAAAGTTTTGTGAAACTAGTATTTCATATCATTAACAAAATGTTCTATCGTGTGGATGTTGTTCAGTAACAAAGACAAGCGGCTCCATTGTGTGAATATTTTGAAGAAAAAGGAGAAATGGTTTTGATTTGGAATTCGCATTCGATATCATTGACAACATTTTCCATTTGTGAATGTTCTTCAGCACCTTGCGCAAACGGTGTTATGGTGTAAATGTTGTATAGCGCCAAGGAAACCGGATATCTTGTGCTAAATCATTTATATATATATATATATATATATATATATATATATATATATATATATATAAAGTTAACACAAGGTATTTATATATATATATTCGTCTTCTGCGTCTTTCAAGCTTGGTAATATAAACTTTTGTATCCTAAGAGCAAAATACTTAAGATCACATAAAGCGTACAAGCTCATAAAACTCCGCCCTGTTACCTATACCTATGTTAGAGTCATCTCATCCTTCAATATGTATATTCCTGGATTTGCTTTTGGATCGAAAGCTGTGTTCAAATAAAGAGACTGCAACGTGTACCTGAAGAAGATTACGCAACTTTATTTTTAATTTAGAAAAGAAATAGTCAGCTGATGTTGATCGATTAGAATCTAAAATACACTATATCTTTACCAATCAGGAGAGAATGTTTTCAAAGAAAATTGCATTATTCTAATATTGTAAAGTGAGTTTGCAATAAAGATTATCATGATTGACATTATGATTACGTCATTACATTTTATTACGTCCAAACGATACCAATATTACAGGTAAGATGAGACGTAACGGTTACATAATTTGGTTCTCGTACATCAAGCCGTTTGGAAATCACGAATGGGAGGATAAATGACCTACTCCGTCTCATGAATTTAAAAAGCCAGTCTAGATAAGGTTAAAACTTAATAAGCATCATTAAGGTTTTTTTGCAATGAAAGCACCAATAATGAGAAGCGATAGTTAACATTACGTCATTACAAATGTAGTGAATAGTGAAGCTACAGGCTTATATCCGACATGTTGGACCGGCAAGCTTGGTCAAAAAAGCTGACATTATGAACTCTACATCATAGAAATTACTTTAAACACCGCACTATATCATTGGTATTTAACCTTAATCTTAAATCAGCACGACCATAGAGGAATAAAATTAGCAAACAAACAACGATACATTGATCTCTAAACGTTAAAATGAATGGTATTGAAACATCAGATTATATACTACTTTTCTTCTTATCTGAAAGCTTTAATCCCAACTCCTCTTCCCCAGTCGTTTAGCATGCAGTATATGAGTGCGAGAAGTCCCGTAAGGATAATGAAATATTGATTTTAGCACGATATCTTACAATTCTTGGAAGGCCAAACAAATTTTATTTGTTGTTTCTCGGATTTTTTAAGAAAAAAATTGGGTCGGTCGGTCGAAAAAAAGTCGGGGTAGATCGTGGGGCTTACTCAAGTTACACAAGAAAAATAACATTTCAACAGTTAGGGGATCCCTTGTAGCAAAGTTCAAAGTTTGAAGAAGAATGATAAATGTATCATCTAAAATAGGCACGTACAGCTACTGGAATTTGAGGCCCATAGTTGATTTGAGAAAGGAGAGGCAGTGAAATTTTGTCAACACGAGGTGTGCCCATCAATTTGAAAAATCCGTGTGTGTTCGTAAATACGTGTTTGAGAATTTTCACTATAGCTAAAAAATGTCATTTATATTGGGTTGCTTTTTATCTGGTCTTGATTCGATTCTGGAACCTTTAGTGGCTTGTTTAGGTACTGCAGCAGAACTTCCTTTTTTTTACATTCCTTGTTCTTGACATGACAGTATCGAGTTTCTGTGGTGGTAGACATAGCTCCTGGTGCAGATAATAAGTCTTGTAACAATGTTTGCTGCCCTAGCGCCTTTAGGGAACCGCGGGAGCCATTTTAGTTTTAGAACTTGCATGAGAATTAATCAAGACGGGAATGAACAATCATCATGACTTTTGGCATATAGGCAGTGCTAGTTGTTACTGTATTAAGTGATTGTTCAACACGACGGTTTGCCTGCTCCAATGAAACCTATTTCAATGGCAACACTAAAAGTAGGAATGTTTACCAGTATTTTAATTCATGTTAGATGTTACTAAATTTGATGGTTCTATTACAAGTCATACCTTATTATACGAGATGAAAATTATCCGGCCTCAAATGCTTGTATGCATGAATGTTGCACAATAGTTTCTCCGACATATTAACAAAGATGTAAATCATGACACTGTTTAGATTATGATGAATATTCTTGACTAACATCAAGAAACTACGTGTTAAATTGTATAATGGATTAGGAAAGGCAGGGGAGTACATCTATGAGCTCGTAACCACATTGCATGGATTAACATTAAAGAGTGGTCAGGACGGCCAATGGGTCAGCTAACCGGGCTGGAAAAGGACCATCCAAGGGTGAAAACTGTTCGTGAAAAATTATAAATAGCGTCTCTAAGATGGATCAGGAATCACAGACATAGGTTTGAATGAATAGAGATCATTAAAAAAAAAGAATAGTTGAAATAGCCCAACTGGCAGTGTCATAGATTTAAAACCATACGACGTTAGGCCTTGAGTTCAAACCTCAGTTATTACATTTCAAAAGATAATTTTTGGGTCTACCATCTCAGAAATGTTATTTTTGGAAAAAAAATACTTTTCAACCATTTTATGGAATCATTCTTGTGGTTGCGGTTTAAATTTCATGTATCATGGGGCATATGTACAGGTCTTTTGAAACAAACAGAAGGTGCCAAAGGTTTTATCGGGAAGAACATATTGTCAATGGTGGCAAGACATGTTTTTTCCACATAAGGCCATGTCGATTTGATTGTATACGAAGTACATATCATCTCACCTGGCGTCCCATTTCTTTCCATATTGTGAATCGTACAGATCAATTGCAAGGTTCAACTGCTAAGGGTTCAATACATGGCAAACTTTATAACAAAATCGGAAAATGGATACTTAATTCAAAGTGTTTTCATAAGAAAAGCGTTCCCCACCTCCTCTTCAGTTTTTACTTTTAAAGAGGAATTCATTAGTATATAATTGAATCAACATTTGCCGTACAGGGCCAATTAAGAGTACCGTAAACTATCAACACGAATTCCCTGTAAATATTGCCCAAAATCCTTTCATCCCGCACTCTTTTTTCTCGTCCCTCTTCTTTCCGTAGTTGACACAGCTGATGCAGTCACAGTGGTCAGTCGAGCTACCGCACCAGTGAAAATAGGAGCAGCATGGGAATTCACCGTCAGGATCACATTCAGCAGGGTTACCATCATCTGCAGGGTAACGCTGGCCACAACGCAAGTCGTCTCGCCACTTCTTCTGAGAGGCTATTGGACGAAAGGTTTATTCCGTCATTATTTTTTAAATTAGAATTCCACGATCTCATACCTTTGTCAAAATATATTGACTGATGTATCATGAGAGGTATTCGTGATTTTACAAGTAGGGTCCTCATTGGCAGGAATTATGAGTTGACCATCTTATCATTCAACTCTAATGTTGTTTCACCCTCAAACACCCGAGTGGGGTCCAGGCATAAATTTTGGAGTGCCATTTAAACATTTTTTAACTGAAGAAAACGTTTTTCCGTGATTTTGGCAGTCAATATCTGCTTCACTTTCTCATACCTTTTTACGTAGATTGGTACAATACTGTTGAAATTTTAAAGGATAGTCTGTGCTCAGTACATTTAGGGTACAAATGAACCAATCAGAATGTGCAGTTTTTAAAACAAACTTTCGAGACCCAAACATACGCTACGTATTGTATAACAACAAATTTTTCAGAGGATAAAGACATGTAAATCCTTTCGTGTCATCATCATACAATGTGACGTTATGACGTCATTTAGCTAATAGGGGCGGCCATCTTGGATTTTGACCAACGACGAAATTAACATAAATTATAAATTATAAATCATGAAAGTTACATTGAATTTCATAGAATTTAATTGATGTAAGGAAACAAGTGTATTTTACCAGGAAGACATTTTTTTAATATCGAAATTGGCAGATTGGGGCCAAAATAGGCCGGTCATAATTCCGTTACCATGGCAACAAAAAAATGATGTAAATTTGCCTTCCTTATGCGTAATTGCTTACAGTAATACATAGGGGGTTCTGGATGCAGTGTAAAGCGTTTTCGTGACCCCACCCCCCATGCAGACCCTATTTTCAGGAATAATGTTAAAGTAGGCTTCAATCAGCGTTGCAGCTACACAAGGTCTGCAGATGGAATGGATACATAGCAACAAAATCCGGGCAGCAGAAACGGACTTCATAATCTAGACACGTTTTGTCTCTTTGGTCGTTCTTCTTACAGACGAAGCCGGTTGTTGTATCGTAGAAAGCGAAATGTTCTCCCGTCAGTGCCGCGTCCTGCCCGGTGCTGATGACGCGGGCCTGGATGTTTGTCGGCGCGGTACAGATCGTCCCGGGCTTCTCGGTGCGTAGATCGGTCAGCTTTTCCCAATCCCCGGTCCATGTGGGATCGTCACGATCGAACCAAGCCGTCCAGCTGGAACAGGTATCTGAGGGTTTCAAGCAAGAGGCGCTTAAGTTTGCTTGAAGTATTGTATAAACCCGTCGCGGAACTAACATGAAATGGCAATATGCACCAACAACTGAGGGTCTGCATGGGGGTCTTGGTAACGCTTAACGGTAAATTCAGGAGGTTCGGTAACGCTTAACGGTACATTCAGGAGGCCCGGAAACGCTTAACGGTAGATTCAGAAGGGGTTACAAAGCAACAGTTACATTGACGTTCATTCCTCTTCGTACAACGGTAGATTAGGTTATCTCAATGGTTGAAAATATCTGACTAATGACATTGTGAGAAGAAAAGGTGCCAGAACCCGGAGGAATGACAGGGACAATGTCCGCTGTCTCAATGGTATTTGCTTCCCTGCGTCTGTGTTCCCACCACAGAGGAGGCGGCAGCAAATTTCTTATGGGGATATTGAACTACTGTTGACAAAATTTTTAGGACATGGAGTGCCGAAGGCATGACGCATCCCCCCGGGAAATCTTTTAAAATTATGGCCTTCTGAAATGCTATTTCCTGCATTTTCCGGCAAATTTTGCCGATAGACTAACGGCATTTTCATGAAAATTACACATGGTTGTAGATTTGACCGTCACCGCACCCCCCCCCCCCGACATATTTTACCATTTCGAGCTCGAAAGGCACGAAATAAGATAAGTCCAGGGAAATTTTAAAACCTGGACGGTCTGGCACGCCATTTCCTGTATTTTGAATGACAAATCAAATTGCATTTTATTAGAGAGAAAAGTTTTTTTGGGCGACGACCCACGCCCCAAACATATTTTGCAACAGATCTCGTCGGTCGTGAGCGCCCAAGGCGCAAGCCGTCAAAGGGATGTCCGGAGGAACCTCATTTTATGCATTTAAGGAGTAAATTTTGCTTGAGACTAAGCGGGCATCCGAGGAGCAAATTTTGCCTAAAACTGAAATCTGTATGAGTGAAAAGGTTTTTTAGGGCGTCGCTTCCGCGCGCAACATATTTTTACCATGCCCAATGCCGAAGGCCGTGAGGCTCGGAGAAATTTTGAAATCTGGATCCTTTGAAATGCCATTTCCCGCATTTTCAGGGGCTCTATCTAGCCAAGATTTTTTTAACCTCCTTGATCTAGCATTTGACTTCGTGGGTATAATAACTTGTTACGAAGAATTTCTTGGTAACGCTTAACGGTGAATTCGGGATAACAAATAACGATTAACGTTGAAAACGACCAATAACGCTTCACGAAGAATATACCGATAACGATTAACGTTGAATTACAGCGGGTCGGTAACGATTAACGGTGAATTCAAATGGCTTATAACGCTTAACGGAAAAGGGCATGCAGGCCATCACAAATGCACCATGTATCTATTTGAAGGCGTGAACTACGATTACTGTAAATTGTACACGAGCAAGCACGTATTGTATAAACTAAATGGCATACGTTTTTAAATTAGCTGGCTATTTGCATAAATGATGTCTATCGATATTTCTCTCTTTTCAGTTACATGTACATGTGTCAAGTGCTTGAGTATCTGTGCTTTATCTATTGCTCTCTGCAAATAAGGCCCTCATTTGCATGAATCACATTAGTGGATTCCTCCACCCACATGACATGTGCACGTACACAATCTATGCTAAGAAGGCTTTTGATAACATTTCCTGACAATTTATGCAAATGAGGTGCAATTTGCATAATTGATGTTTAATATTGTTCACCTATACCTAACGTCCACATGCCACAAGAAAGTCCCGTAATTTACAACAATGGGATTATAGAAATTCTCATCAATTATGCAATTAGCAACACCTTAATGTCAAAATATCCCTTTTGCATTGACGAAGCTATGTATGTACATTGTACAATGATCCTGGATGAGAATTGGAAATAAGATTTTATTGAACAAAATATTTCGGGCTCCGTTTTGACCCAACTTGGTCGTTTTAGTCGCAAAAAGATCAGGTGTTTAAGGGTTAAAGCATAAAAATATTATCTTAACCAAGAAAGTTATTGTTAGCCTGGAGTCCAACCTTGTTTGAATTGGCCCCTCCCCGAAGGTACGCTTCCGTGGTTAGGCCGGGAGACATAAAGATTTCGGTACAAAATAGAATGCCCGATAACAACGCCTAAAAACGTGAAAAAAAAAACAGCCGGAGCCTAACCTCTGCCTGGAGAGTCATTGTTGTAGGTAGCGTCCACTGCAGGATGACCATTGTTGTAGGTGGTGTCCACTGCAGGGTTACCAGGGATGTAGGTGTTGTCCACTACTGGGTAACCAGGTATGAAGGTAGTGTCTGCAACAGGGGTTTCAATGCTGTAGGTGATGTTCGCAGCAAGCTGACCATGGTTGTAGGTAGTGTCCACAGCAGGCTGACCCACAGAGTCCAAAGCAGGCTGATCATCGGTGTATGTAGAGTCCAAAGCAAGTTGACCAGCGTTGGATGTATCATAAACACTCTCCGATGTCTGTAGATAGGAGAGATTATACTTTATATAGCCCATACAGTGAACAGAACTGGTGACGAATGCAAAATACGGACGGCTCTTTTAAATATGTGACATGACGTATAATCAACTAGAGTTCGGCGACCTCATACCTCTATGAAATATTCAAGCTTTTGTAAATTTTATGCAAATGACTTGCACATTTTCATGATTCATGTATGGTGATGTTCATCATAGACTAACACACACATGTCAAGTATAAAATTCCCATCATTAATCATTGAGCAAATATTGCAATTTTTGCATACATTATGCAGATCAGTTCCTCATTAGCAAATTTGGCATCTGCTTATGTTCCATCTATCAGAATGTACATTTGTTTTATTTATTTATTGAAGTAAAGTTATTGAAATAATGGAATTGTAAAATTTCCTCATTAATTATGCAAATAATGTCCTCATTTGCATAAGATGCATATCATTATGAACATCTGTGCCCAAGCTACCTGCATGCCTAAAATGATGGCAATTCATCATTCCTCTCTTCAGTTATCTTCTTTGGAATGTCTTGACAAAAATACCCCTGCAGTTCCAAAATTATATGTTAGGGGGCTAAAACTTGGCCCACTATGTCATGACGCTTAAAAGCTGTCTACCACCCAAATGTCAAGACCATATCATTTCCGGGACAGGAGATACATTGCAAAAACTGCTATGATAGAATATTCTCATTAATTATGCAAATTTACTCTAATTTTGCATGATTAGCATCTAATCTTGTACAACATTGTCTAAGGTACCTACAAACCAAAAATCGTGAAAATCCATTGTTCCCTTCTTGAGTTATACGCTTCAGAAGTTTTTGACAAAAATACCCCTGCTATCCCAAACCCCTGCTATCCTAAACCTAGTCGCTAGGGGGCCCAAACTTATGTCACTCGTTCCTGAGCACAAGATCTATCTAATACATTAAAATTCATGACCCTAGCTTGTTCAGAAAACGAGATAGCAAAACCGGAAGTCAGTGCCAAGGGAAGCTGCTAGGGGGCCCAAAATCTAATCACTTCCAGCTTTTATCACACCCCACCAACACGCTAAGTATGAAACCAATCCGTTTAGCCGTTCTTGGGTTATCTTGTTCACAGACACACACACACACAAACGCTGGGTAAAATATAACCTGCATGACATTTCATGGAGGTAAAAATGCCCTCCTAGACGTTTATGCATGTTTACAAGAAACCGTGTCCGAAAACGGTCTTCATCCCGTTTCCGGATGTCGCCCACGTGTCTTTGGCAAAGACATACACGTACACCGAAACGAGATGAAGACCGTTAACGTTTTCTTACCTTTTGATGAACGTCTCGAACATTGTTGTGGAAATAAATCCAGGTTCCCAAACTAACCGATGCCACCAACAAGGTAGTTACTATCACGGCAACGCTAAGCCATCTGTAAGTGCACTCTGAAAATACATACGATTTAAACGTCAAGGTGTTGGTGTTAATGATCCATAGGCCTACATGTATTACAGATATTCATGAGAAGATGGAATATAAAAGCCATTTTCCATGTAGCACGACTCATGCGTCTATACTTTTTTGTAGGTATGACGTAAGGACAAACAGCTAGTAAGATAACCATTTGAAAATAACTCCATTAAACTTAAGTCAAAACTATTACACTTTTTACGAAAATTAAAAAAAAAAATTACCAAATGAAGACGTTATAATCTTGAATAGGTTAAGTTATAAAACATAATGACCATCAACTGTTTTTTGAATGCAAGACAATAAATATGACTGGAATATCCATAAGACCTCCAGTATTACATAGAAAACTTACCGCTGTAAGAAAGCAAGTAGAATTATCGAAAATACAAAACGTGTTTTTTTTTAACTAGCATTTTACATTAAATGCCATGTTTGCTATTTTTTAGATTACTAAAACAGAACATAACTATAAGAAAAACAAACTTACGACAACGTGCTTGTTGTAGTGCATTTGGCACGTCTCGTATGGAACTCGGATCTGTACTTGGGATATGTCTCTTTTCCTTTGGTACGTCGTCTGGGGTGATGTTGTCTTCAGCCATGCTTAATTATTTGTCACCCTGTATATTCGCAGAACATTCACAATTCTTAGTCCGAACATGTAGTCACGATGCATTAAAATGCATTATGGTTCCTAAACTTTAACCCTATATCTACTGAAACTATAAAAACGTTTCCAACGACAAGTATGCGCTTCTTTCTGCACAGGTACCCCATATATAAAACAAGGAAACACCATATGGAGACTTTTTTTTCACATAACTTCCTTTGATTTCACCAACTTTTCACTAGTGACAACCTGTCACCTTCCTCAAGACAATCTTGACTTATTCATATTGTGGTAGGAGAACACAGTATTTATCCGCGACCCCATGAATAACATAGGGGTAAAAAAAGTAGTGCGGCAGAAATCTGGAAGCGTCTGTAAACACTGTAACGTTAAAGATGGCGAGACATGTATTGTATGTATAAGATCGTGATGTTTGCCCATTCGGTGTATTAATGCGCGTGACCTTAACAGCTGACTACCTCGGTGAGTCGGCTACAGTTCCGCATGGCTCGCATGACCACATTTAAAAGAGAGCCTTATAAAAATTCTAAATGATACATTTTTGAGGGTTTCAGTCATACCCTCGACCTCAGCATAATAGTTTTTCTAAGCCATTTTTACACGAATGATACTAAATAATGTTAATTCTTAAACGTCATGGCGTCAAAATAACAAAGTGCGCGCAGTGGAGTACCGGTGTGACAGCGATAGCGTTTTCGCCCCCCTTTAGCGTTTTCGCCCCCCCCCCCCCCCCGAAGAGCAGCTGGTTACTACATATTACAGGTGCGCTACCTGGTACTATACTGCACCTGGGAAGTAACGTATATGGTGTGTTACCTGGTACCTATATGGTACCTTATTACCGTACCGTAAGATGTCATACCTCGAAAGTCGATACTATATTGTTCGGTGCAAACATGACATTGAAATGAAAAAGACAATTTTAGCAGCTGAGGTGGCATAAAAACAGTGGTACTGCGAACGTGTAAATCAACACCGTCTATGGTACGGAATACGTCAGCTATATGTTTTCAATTTGTCACAGTGTTTTCTTTCTTGTGCTGGAAACATTTCCAAAGCACTAACAAAAACACACGTGAATAATAGTTTCTCATTATAAACACTATCTACGTGCAAGTTGATATAGCTGTTGTTAAATGCTACACAAACACTGGAAAAGTTAAGAAACACGGGTAAATGCATCAGTTCCTAAATACTTGAAAAAACAGTCATGTTGGAGGTGAAGATATCCCTTGGCCAGGTGCATATACCAAAATGGGCATTATTCTAATTAATACCTAATATTTGCATAATTAATAAAGACACTGCATAGTTCTTTTGTGGTCACTTCATGGTAGAGACTTCATATTGGAGATGTATAGGTTGCTTGAGGACAGGTGAATACAATGAAATACATCTTATGTCAAGACTCGGGTATATGCAATAATGGGAATACAAGGGACCCAACCCTCCTAATAATCTGAAACAAGTTCAACTATTACCATGTAAATACGTTAATATTGATACTATGAATGGAGTTATGTATCAAACTCGTGTACTTATATCATTCTGAAACTGCATTTTGTGATTTATACCAATCAACTTCTAAAATGTCATGTAAACCCGTTTTTTTTTGGGGGGGGCGAAATCGCTAAAGGGGGGGCGAGGTAGGGGGGCGAGATCACTAGCCGGGGAGGGCGAGATCGCTAGTGATTTCGCCCCCGGAAATCGCTGTCACACCGGTATACCAACCAGTTGAAACTACAAAAGCACCTACAACTCTCTACATATGCATCAGACGTTAGGCATCAGTGCTCACAGCAAGGCGTCTGCGGGGGCGAAGTCTTCTTCGCGTTTAAAATTTGTCTCAGCGACAAAAACTATTCAATAATCGGTGCTCAGTAGAAAGAGGATCCGACAGTATTTTCGCAAACAAAGTGTTCATATGAAGAATACAGTTGAAGCCAGTTAATTGCACAACGGATTAACGCACAGTTCTCTTAACTGCACGGAATCTTAAAATCCAAAACCGGTGCGGTCTAGCTAAATAACTTCGCATTATTGCACCAGCGGATAATTGCACGAAATTCACTGCCAAATAGGCCGTGCAATTATGCGGCTTCTACTGTAATTGATAACAAAAGTTCGGCGACCTCTTACCTCCATGAAATAATTAGAGCTTTTTTTTTTAGATTTTCCGAAAATGACATAAACATTTATATGATATTATGTGCATGGTGGTGTTCATTATTGGCTGTAACAAGTACATTTGTAAAAAAAAAACTTTTTTTATCATTAAGCGCGTTTGCCACGTTACAGAAACTTATCTATGCGCCATATCTGCACCGTGAGGTGGATAAGATGTCAGGCTCGCTAATGTTTATGCATGATAACGTCATATTTTTAAGCGTTGGTAAAAGACAAAAGAGCAATCATACCAAAGATCCTCACCACAATTAAGCAAACAAACCGGTTTCATTTCGGCGTGCTTAATCAAATAAACGATGAGATAAACTTTACTCACCGGATAACTTTAATGGGTCGCCTGAAGGTATCTTTATCCGGAATCCAACCAAACCCTAGATAGGACTACGATATTTATTCCTGGTAGACAGGTTTCATTCCCAGTGTCAGTTTCTTGAAATGAATTATTCAAGACTCGGGATGAACCATTTTGAGGATGACGACCGTCGAATGTAGATGGAAATATTTGTGAGCTCTTGTTGGTATATGTGGGATTAAGTAAATAACGTTCTTAAGCTTGTCTTAATAAAGGTGTAATCACCAGACACATTTGATTGTATACATGTATATGGCGTATACAGACCCCTTTCATTCAAAAATACCTCAATGCACTTGCCCGAGCATTTTTGTAAACATCAGACAGATGAAACGCCAGGTTCATGAATTGTTCTCATACCGCCGCGTTACGTAAGGTAAAGTCTACATCGAATTGACACCATTGTAATTTCAAACATTGATCGAAATATTTGGATACTTCTCGACTAGAGGTGGGTATCGGTACAGCGTACCGGTACAAAACCGTTTTTTCTTATCGGACCGGTCCAGAAAAACCGGACCTGAAAAAATTAGGTGGATCGGATGTTGGACCTATTAGAAAATTAAGAGATTATCTTATCAGGCATTCACACGTTTTGGCGTTTGCAGGTGAAAAAAAATAAGTAGAGTTTATAGTTATTTCTACCGAGTTTTACAGTCAATCTTACAGGTGCAGTTAGCATTGTAGGATTTTAAAACGCCAGTGTAAGTTTAATACTCCACCAAACAGATTTCTTTGAAGTTAAATGGACCATTGGTATGCATGAGTCATACTGAATCAGGTCCAGGTTCAGGTCCGAACCTGGACCTGATCCTTTTGGACCTGAACCGGACCTGGACCTGAATTTTCTGTACCGGTACCCACCCCTATTCTCGACCATTTCTCAATGTGTCATAATGTACAGGTTTGATGATCAGTACCTGAACTTGTGAGTTGACCCTTAGTAAGTACGGGTATATGTAATACCTAGTCTCACAAGCTTTGTCTCAATACCTACTTTTTTTTATCAAATTATTCTCCTCATACGGTAGAAAAACAAAAGTGCAAAGTGTCAAGCCTTTCCTCAGACTTATCACAATATTGCTTCTCATATTCATATATCTTTGGCTAGCAGAAGGAGGTGGGTGGTGATCAAGGAGGCTTATCTGTGTTGAGAGAGTCATCTCAGCTGCTTCCTCGATGTAAATAGGTTCAGTAGTACGGATTCGTGCAATATCTCCCAAATTCTATATCTAGATAGTACTACCTATAGGCCTATTTTTCGCAGAAACTAATCTGCAGCTGTTTGTAAAAAGAAAAACACGATGGCAAAACATCGTCGAGCTTTTATAAAATAACGTCCCCTTTCTTCAGACAATCAGAAACAAAAATTGCTTCTCATATTCATATATCTTTGTCTAGCAAAAGAGTGTGGGTGGCTCTTTGCTTGCAAAGTACACAATGGTATTAAAGAAACGACAGTGTGTAAAAGCTACACAATAGTGTCAACTGGAAAAGCGAGCTACGAAAAGTTGTGTCTCTATAGTTTGCGTCTGTTTCTCCACAAAAAGTTTTTAAAAAATATCCTTCCACAAAGGTAAATGAATTTTGAAATCATTGAATTGACTTAAGAATTTAGCCCCCTTTTAGAGCTAATATTTCAGAGATCATATGACAACACACTATGTATAAGATATACATTTTAAAATTTTGAATTGCTGTAAAAAATGACTAGTTAATAGATTGCACAGCAATAATTTATTATAAATTCTATTTATTGATTTATTTATTGCACTTTCCATAAAAAGGAGGGGAGACAAAATAGGTCACATGCCACCTCTGCAAGTTGTCTCCCCGAAAATTGAGGCGTAATTTACATTGTTATTAAGATAACATCTCTAAAATGATCTAATATTTGAAATGTATATACTTCATGACTATAAAGTCTATACTCAAAATGCTAGAACATTACATAGAGACTGGTTAGACCGATCTTGAAGACCAGCAAACTGTTTTAGCATGATTCTATTTCAAATTCCCCCTTGACACAATTGACATATCTTAATTACCGTATTGCACATCTTCAGCTTGTACAGAGTCTTTTTTTATTTTTTATTTTATTCAACAAAACAAACGTATGAAAACCATCCAGCAATTACAAAATAAGAATGTTTGAATAGAATATCAAACAAAGAAGTGAGATTATACGATAATCATTCCCAGTGGAAACATATGAAATAATAATATGCACAGAAATGTATGAAATGATATTAACAAACTTTGCAATTTACATATCAAAATAAACAAACCTTAACGGAACAGAAACGTGACATGATTATAACCAAAAACGTATGAAATTAGATTATGTCAGCAGAGATTATGAAACAATCTATGAAAAGAAAACTTTTGAAATAATCACGTACACATGGAATGATTACAATAAGAAATATATGACATAATCATATTAAACAGAAATATATGAAATAATCATATCAAACTGAGATATATGAAGTGATCATATAAACTCAATAGAAATGTAGAGAATAATCAATTACATAAAGTGCCCCATTTACCCAGATGTTTGTCCAATTTCCCTTTGCTAACTGCAATATAGTACTCAACTTTATTGAAGAAATAAACATAACGAAGAAACGACTCAAAATTCAAGTTTTTGGACTTTCTATTACTGTATATAAATTTTTTCGCTAGAAGTCTAATAAGATTTTGAATGACGGGAGTGCCAGGGAGTAGGTTTCCAAAAATAACAATAAAGCCATTTAAATAAATGTTTTGGCCTGTTTTTTTTTAAAGTACCATGTTACGATTTTGTCCCAAAAGCCAATTAAGTTAGGACATTCCCAAAAAACATGCAGGTAAGTCTCCTCTTCTAGGTGACAGAATGAGCATAACGGGTCATCAATTAATTTCCAGATATATAATAACCTCTTTGTGGGTAAAAACTTATGCAAAATTTTATATTGGAAAATTCTGGTTGGTGGGTCAATGGTGCAGTAATTTAAAGATGTGTATGCCTGTTTCCAAGGGATAGGGGTGTCAAAGAGGTACAGCCATGATAATTGTACCTTATGAGAAATATCAATAAGATTATTACATTGTGAAAAGAATCTATACATACTCTTACTAATTTTCATCTGTTTTAACCAAGTATTATTCTGCATTACAGGTATGCACACTTGCTCTGGAGAGTTATTACATAGCACTGATTTCCACTTGTTAGGAATTGCAGAGATTAATTGGTTGTATCTAAACTGATCACAAATTGTTCCATGCTTACAGGAGAATTCATTGTAAGACATAATAACACTATAGAATTCAAAATATCATTTATAAATACAAGTTTTCTATTAATGAATGCATTAAATACAACAGGTAAATTATTAATAAGGATATTGGCATTCATAAACAATAATTGTTGTTTAACATCAGCAGGGCCTGTAGGGGTCTTATACTGGTATGTGTACCATGCCATTAACACTTCACTTAGAAAAGACCTTAATCTAAGGTGCTGTATAGACTTAAGCTGAAAGAAAGGAAATAAATCCGAAGAAAATGCTGGATGCATTCTTAAAATACATGCACTGAACCAATCTTGATTAAAGTACAATTTGGGAACCCAAGAAGCTTTTATTGTAAGTGCATAGGCATATAAGTTAATGAGATTTAGACCACCATTTTCAATAGAGTTATAAATAGTTTTCCTGCCAACTTTTTCAGGCCCTCCGTTCCAGATGAAAGAGAAAATTTTCCGCTCATACTGTATAAATAACTTTTTGTCTGGCATCGGGAGAACCTGAAAAAGGTGGGTGAACTGTGGGACAATTAATGAATTAATTACAACTATTTTGCCAAATAAAGATAATTGTTTCCCTTTCCAAGGATATAAAAGTCTATCTAATTTATTCAAAACAGGCTTGAAATTCAAGTCAACGATAGTGTCTATATCCTCGGGTATATGAATACCTAACAATTTGACACCTCCATTTATCCATTGAAAAGGTAGATGGGTAGGTAATTTGAAATTGCTGTTTCTCAAAGAGCCAATTCTAAGTATTTTGCATTTTTCAGCATTTAAATCAAGTCCAGAGATTTGTGAGAAGTTATCTAAATCATCAAGAAGAGCATAAAAAGAGGCTAGCTTAGGAACAAAGGGGAAATTTGAGTCATCTGCATATTGTGAAATTTTGGCAGACTTTCCATTAACTGATAATCCGGTCAAGTTTTCATTATGTCGTATCTTAATAGAGAGTATTTCTACAGCAATAACAAAAAGATATGGGCTGAGGGGACAACCCTGTCTAACACCACGATGTAAAGTAAAAGGATTTGACATATAGCCTTTATTTAACACAGAACTGGTAACATTATTATATAACACTTTTATCCATACAATAAATTGGGGGCCGAAATGAAAGAATTCTAAAGCTTGTATGATAAAGTCCCACCTTATTGTGTCAAAGGCCTTACGATAGTCTGCAATAAAAATAAGTCCAGGTTTATCTTCCTGTTCATAATAATCAATAGTATCGAGAATACGTCTTACATTATCACCTATAAACCTCCCATGTATAAACCCAGTTTGATCCTCATGAATAATTTTGGTAATAACAGATCTAACTCTTAACGCTAAACATTTGGAAAGTATTCTATAGTCACAGCATAATAAAGTAAGGGCTTGTACAGAGTCTTACATACATTTGTGATACTGATAGGAACTGAGGCGTGTAGGCACTACTCCCTTCTTTTGCCATTCTGGAAGCGTTTCATGGCCCCCAAAAAAGCTACACCAATGTCGGTCAGTATAAAAGATACATGTCGGTGGCAGCCAATCCCTCCCAATAACATTGTTTTTTTACGCATGTTCGAAATCGAAAGTATCAGATGTAACCTTGACGATTGCCATAACGACTGTTACTCCTAGACTGCCACATTTAAAACATTCACGCAACATTGTTGATCCCCGAGTTATGTACACTTCAGATATTCACTTCAGGTATTCAGGTCACTCTTGAGCAAGCACTATTTACAACATTGTTTTTCATGTGAATCTTCGGGGGTCCATCTTATGGTACCTGGTGAAACTACAAGAAATTGAGATAGACCTTAATCTAAAACTGCCTAATTCCTAGGATCCTATAGAAAATATGCATAATAGTTAGGTTTAAAACAGTTATGTATGTCAGTTATCAGTGATGATAAGTGTTGGGATAGAACCACAGATTTAGCATTATTTCAGTTAGGCGTACTCAAAGCAACAGCGATTTCGACAAAAACTCGACGGCCTATCGCCTATGAATGAACTTGACCTTAAAAATACATCCATTCAATTAGGGGTACAGAGAACCATCGACATGTTAATTAAAACACTCACAAAAGTTTTCCTTCGTGCATTTTTCTCTATGTTCCTTCTTCCGCTTTCCGTAGTCGACACAGCCGCGGCAATTACAGTGGTAAGGCGTGAAACCGCACCAGTTCCCTGGGGAGCAGCAATGGAGTTCACCGTCAGGATCACATTCAGCAGGGTTACCATCATCTGCTGGGTAACCCTGGCCGCAACGCAAGTCGTCTCGCCACTTCCTCTTAGGACCTATTGGACGAAAGGTTCATTCAGTCAACATGTACGATCTCATACCTTTGCCAAAATATATTCACCTTTTCCATTGATGTATCATAAATGGTTTCTGTGATTATACAAGTAGAATCATCATTGGCAGGAATTATGAGATGATTATCTAACCATTCAATTTTAATTAGTTTAGATTATAAAGACTTATCTTAACCAAGGAAGTTATTGTTAGCCTGAAGTTCAGCATTATTGTGCTTTGGTCACCTCCGCGGTTAGGCCGGGAAACATAAAAAAAGGATAAAAAGCCCGATTAGATCGCCTAAAAAACGACCCAAAAAAATTGGCTGACCAATGGCGTAGGTAGTGTCTACTGCAGAATGACCAGGGGTGTAAGTAGTGTCCGAAACAGGGGTATTAAAATCAAATGCTGTAGGTGAGGTCCGCAGCAAACTAACCATTTGTGTAGGTGGTGTTAACAGCAGGCTGACCATGGGTGTAGGTAGAGTTCAAAGCAGGCTGACCTCGGTTGGATGTGTTATAAACAGCCTCCATTGTCTGTAGATAGGAGAGATTCTAGTTTACATAGCTTATACAGTGAACGAGTGTAAAGCCCTTTTGATTATTTAACCCTCAAGCACCCGACCTTTTTTTGCGACTAAAATCCCAAAATGTTTTGTTCATAAAATCTCAGTACGATTTCTTATCGGCGATCATTGTATATACATTGCTTCGTCAATGTAAGAGGAAGATTTTGAGATGTTTAGGTGTTTCTAATTCCAACTCATTATCATAATTTATGCAAAAGTTCAGAAGGACCACGTTTTGCACTAAGCCTATTCCGACCAGATAGGGGAATTTTGAGGCCCTCAGCAACATTTATGTCGCATGACTCATGAACGGCTAGAGCTAAAGCTACGAAACTTGGTAATTTATCACAAAATATTGTTTGCAAAAGTTTTTGGTCAATAAAGTAAGTTTATCATTTTTTGGGGTCGCCATGGCAACCATATTCTAACAGGCATTTTTTCGCCAAAATTTGACAATTTCAATTTAAACAAGGTTTTCTTGGTAAACTTCACCTGTTTTCTGACAACAATTAAATTCTATGAAATTCAATGTAATTTTCATGACTTAAAATGTATAACTTATGCTAATTTTATGACGTCATTGGTCAAAATCCAAGATGGCCGCCCTGATTAGGCAAATGACGTCATCTTGTCGTCACATTACATGCTGATGACACAGAAATGTTTGTGATGATTTAGATTGGTGATGGTTTACATTCTCATTATTGTCTAAAAGTTTGGTAGTCATACTGTAAGTGGTTGCGGAGTTAGCTTCCAAAGTTTGTTTTAAAAACTGCACATTTTTGCTGGGGTCCGTTTGGACCCCAGAGGGACTGAACACAAATTTTCTTTATAATTTTCACATTATTGTACCAATCTTTGCGAAAACTAAGGAGAAGGTATAAGACATATTGACTGACAAAGTCACGGAAGGATTTTTTCTTCAGATCAAAAATGTTCAAATGGCACTTCAAAATATACGCCTGGGGTCCAAATGGACCCCCCTCGGGTGTTTGAGGGTTTTAACATGATATGCGATCATCAATGCCCTCCTAAACATATTTAGAAGACACCGTGTCTGAAAACAGTCTTCATTCCGTTTCGGGATGTGGCCTACGTGTATGCTCAAAAGCACCAACAAACTAAAAACATATTCGAAAGTCAAAAAAACACTTTGGTATGGAAGAATATCTCAAATCAATTCATAATAGACCATTTAGATACAGCATTACAAAACTGAGAATAAGTGCACAATGTTTAGAAATTGAACAAGGTCGTCACCGTAACACACCAGCCACTCAGAGACTGTGTCCTACATGTCATGAAAATACAGAAGATTAATTCCACTTTGTCATGAAATGTCCTACCTACAGTAAAGAGAGAGAAACATTGTTTAAGAATATTAGAACCAAAACAAACATCTCTCTTGCTGGTACAGAAAGCGATATTTTCCATGTATTGCTCTCATGTTCAACTCATATATCCGTCTACGTAGGCCAGTTTCTTTATAATATATTCCAAATGCGAGACCAGATTAATCATACATAACTGTACTGTTATCGATAATGTTTTCTTGTTGCTTTGTATGTAGCCTCTTAGTACTATTGTCTGTATAGCTATTAGTTGTTATTAATTGCCATACATTGTATCCTGTGCGATTGTTGAGCAAATAAAATTCATTCATATTACGTTTTTGTATGTCTTTGGCAAAGACATATACGAAGGCTATATCCCGAAACGGAATGAAGACCATTTTCTTACCTTTTCATGAACGTCTCGAACATTGTTGTGAAAATAAATCCAGGTTCCCAAACCAACCGATGCCGTCAACAAGGTAGTTACTATCACGGCAACGCTAAGCCTTCTATAAGTGCACTCTGGAAATACATACGATTTAAACATCAAGGTGTGGGTGTTAATGATCCATGTATCTACATGTATTACAGATATTCATGAGAAGAGGGAACATAAAAGACATTTTTTCATGTAGCACGACTCATGCGTCTATACTTTTTTGTAGGTATAACGCAAGGACAAACAGCTAGTAAGATAACCATTTGAAAATAACTCCATTAAACTTAAGTCAAAACTATGACACTTTTTACGAAAATTAAAAAAAAAATTACCAAATGAAGACGTTATAATTTTGAATAGGCTAAGTTATTGAAAATAACAACCACCAACTATTTTTTTAATGCAAGACAATAAATATGTCTGGAATATCCATAAGACCCCCAGTGTTACATAGAAAACGTACCGCTGTAAGAAAACAAGTAGAATTATCGAAAATACAAAACGAGTTTTTTAAACTTGCAATTTGCATTAAATACCATGTTTGCTATTTTTTTTTAAGATTACTAAAACAGAACAGAACTATAAGAAAAACAAACTTACGACACCGTGCTTGTTGCAGTGCATTTGGCACGTCTCGTATGGAACCTGGTTCTATACTCGGGATATGTCTGTTTTCGTCGACCCTTGGTACGTCGTCTGGGGTAATGTTGTCTACAGCCATGCTTAATTATTGGTCACCCTATATATGCGCAAAACATTCACAATTCTTAGTTCGAACATATAGTCACGATGCATTAAAATGCATTATGGTCCCTAAACTTTAACCCTATGTACTGAAACCATGAAGAACGTTGCCAACGACAACTATGCGCTTCTTTCTGCACAGGTACACCTTATGTGAAAAAAGGAGACTTTTTTTCACATCACCTCCTTTGCTTTCACAAACTTTTCACTAGTGACAACCTGTCACCTTCCTCAAGACAATATTGATTTATTCATATCGTGATAGCTGAACACAGTATTTATCCGCGACCCCATGAATAACGTAGGGGTAAAAAAAAAGTAGTGCGGCAGAAATCTAGAAGCGTCTGTAAACACTGTAACGTTAAAGATGGCGAGACATGAACCTTGCTGTATGGTAGTGTAATGAGTGGACTTTCAGAGTTTTATGTATAAGATCGTGATGTTTGCCCATTCGGTGTATCAATGCGCGTGACCTTTACAGCTGACTACCTTGGTGAGTCGGCTACAGTTCCGCATGGCTCGCATGACCTCATTTGAAAGAGGGCAAAATTCAAAACGATAACTTTTTAGGGGGGGTTTCAGTCACACCCTCGACTTCAACATATTAGTTTGTCTAAGCCATTTTTCCACGAATGATGCTAAATATTGTTAATTTTTAAACGTCATGGCGTCAAAACAACAAAGTGTGCGCAGTGACGTACCAACCAGATCAAACTACAAAACCACCTACACTTCTCTACTTTTCTACACACATGCATCAGACGTTAGGCATCAGCACTCCCACCAAGGCGTCTGCGGGGGCGAAGTGTTCTTCGCGTTTAAAATTTGTCTCAGCTACAAAAACTATTCAATATTCGGTGCTCAGTAGAAAGAGGATTATAGATCCGACAGTATTTTCGCAAACAAAGTGTTCATATGCAGAATGTTATTGATAACTAGAGTTCGGCGGCCGTGAAATATTAAGAGCTTTTGTAGATGTTACCAAAATTACAAAACATTTAAATGATATCATATGCATAGTGGTGTTCATCATTGACTGGCTAGCACATGTACAGGTACATTTATAATTGAAAAACTCCCATAATTTATAATTAAGCGTGTTTGCCACGTTACAGAAACTTATCTATGCGCCATAGTTGCACCGTGAGGTGGATGTCAGGCTCGCTAATGTTTATGCATGATAACGTCATATCTTCAAGCGTTGGTAAAATATATGAGAACAATCATAGCAAATATGCTCACCACAGTTTAGCAAAAACATCGGTTTCATTTTCGGTATGGTTAATCAAGCAAACGATGAGACAGACTATACTCACCGGGTAGCTTCTATGGTAGTGCCTCACTGTAGCTTTATCTGGACTCAAACCTAACTATAGTTAGGACTGCGATATTTGCTCTTGGGTAGACAGATTTCCAGTGTCAGTCGACTTGACTGTAATGAATTATTCAAAAATTCGGGATGAACCATTTTGAGGATGACGAACATCGATAGTAGATGGAAATATTTGTGAGCTCTTGTTGGTATATGTGGAATTCAGTAAATAACGTTCATAAGCTTGTCTTATTAAAGGTGTAATCACCAGACACATTTGATTGTATACATGTATATGGCGTATACAGACCCCTTCCATACAAAAATACCTCAATGCACTTGCCCGAGCACTTTGTAAACATCAGACAGATGAAACGCCAGGTTCATGAATTGTTATCATACCGCCGCGTTACGTAAGGTAAAGTCTACATCGAATTGACACCACTTGTAATTTCAAACATTGATCGAAATATTTGGATACTTCTCGACTAGGGGTGGGTATCGGTACAGCGTACCGGTACAAAACCGTTTTTTCTTATCGGACCGGTCCAGAAAAACCGGATCTGAAAAAATTAGGTGGATCGGATGTTGGACCTGTTAGAAAATTAAGAGATTATTTTATCAGGCATTCACACGTTTTGGCGCTTGCAGGTGAAAAAAAAAAAGTAGAGTTTATAGTTATTTCTACCGAGTTTTACAGTCAATCTTACAGGTGCAGTTAGCGTTGTTGGATTTTAAAACGCCAGTGTAAGTCTAATACTACACCAAACAGATTTCTTTGAAGTTAAATGGACCATTGGTATGAGTCATACTGAATCAGGTCCAGGTTCAGGTTCAGGTCCGGACCTGGACCTGATCCTTTTGAACCTGAACCGGACCTGGACCTGAATTTCCTGTACCGTTACCCACCCCTATTCTCGACCATTTCTCAATGTGTCATAATGTACAGGTTTGATGATCAGTACCTGAACGTTTGAGTTGACCCTTAGTAAGTACGGGTATATGCAATACCTAATCTAACAAGCTTTGTCTCAATACCTACTTTTTTTATCAAATTTGTCTCCTCTTACGGTAGAAAAACAAAAGTGCAAAATGTCAAGCCTTTTCTCAGACTTATCACAAGATTGATTCTCATATTCATATATCTTTGGCTAGCAGAAGAAGGTGGGTGGTGATCATGGAGGCTTATCTGTGTTGACAGTCATCTCAGCTGCTTCCTCGATGTAAATAGGTTCAGTAGTAAGGATGCGTGCAATATCTCCCAAATTCTATATCTAGATAGTACTACCTATAGGCCTACTTTTCGCAAAAACTAATCTGCAGCTGTGCAAAAAAAAACACGATGGCAAAACATCGTCGAGCTTTTATAAAATAACAAAGGTCCTCTTTCTTCAGACAATCACAAACAAATATTGCTTCTCATATTCATATATCTTTGTCTAGCAAAAGAATGTGGGTGGCTCTTTGCTTGCAAAGTACGCAATGGTATTGAAGAAATGACAGTGTGTAAAAGCTACACATTAGTGTCAACTGGAAAAGCGAACTACGAAAAGTTGTGTCTCTATAGTTTGCGTTTGTTTCTCCACAAAATTTTTAAAAAAAATATCCTTCCACAAAGGTAAATGAATTTTGAAATCATTGAATTGACTTAAGTTTTTAGCCCCCTTTTAGGGCTAATATTTCAGAGATCATATGACAACACACTATGTATAAGATATACATTTTCAACTTTTGAATGGCTGTAAAAGTGATTAGTTAATAGATTGCGCTGCAATAATTTTTTTTTAATTATTGATTTATTTATTGCACTTTCCATAAAAAGGAGGGGAGACAAAATAGGTCACATGCCACCTCTGCAAGTTTTCTCCCCGAACAATAAGGCGTAATTTACATTGTTATTAAGATAACATCTCTAACATGATGTAATATTTAAAATGTATATACATCATGACTATAAAGTCTATACTCAAAATGCTAGAACATTACATAGAGACTGGTTAGACCGAACTTGAAGACTAGCAAACTGTTTTAGCATGATTGTATTTCAAATCCCCCCTTGTCGGGCACAATTGACACATCTTAATCTATCGTATTGCACCACTTCAGCTTGTACAGAGTCTTACATACATTTGTGATACTGATAGGAACTGAGGCGTGTAGGCACTGCTCCCTTCTTTTGCCATTCTGGAAGCGTTTCATGGCCCCCAAAGAAGCTACACCAATGTCGGTCAGTATAAAAGATACATGTCGGTGGCAGCCAATCCCTCCCAATAACATTGTTTTTTTACGCATGTTCGAAATTGAAAGTATAAAACGTAACGTTGACGATTGCCATAACGACTGTTACTCCTAGACTGCCACATTTAAAATATTCATGCAGCATTGTTGATCCCCGAGTTATGTACACTTCAGATATTCACTTCAGGTATTCAGGTCACTCTTGAGCAAGCACTATTTACAACATTGTTTTTCATGTGAATCTTCGGGGGTCCATCTTATGGTACCTGGTTAAACTACTAGAAATTGAGATAGACCTTAATCTAAAACTGGCTCATTCCTACGATCCTATAGAAAATATGCATAATAGTTAGGTTTAAAAACAGTTATGTATGTCAGTTATCAGTGATAATAATTATAAGTGTTGGGATAGAATCACAGATTTAGCATTATTTCAGTTAGGCGTACTCAAAGCAACAGCGATTTCTACAAAAACTTGACAGCCTATCGCCTATGAATGAACTTGACCTTAAAAAGACATCCATTCAATTAGGGGTACAGAGAACTATCGACATGTTAATTAAAACACTCACAAAAGTTTTCCTTCGTGCATTTTTCTCTATGTTCCTTCTTCTTCCGCTTTCCGTAGTCGACACAGCCGCGGCAATTACAGTGGTAAGGCGTGAAACCGCACCAGTTCCCAGGGGAGCAGCAATGGAGTTCACCGTCAGGATCACATTCAGCAGGGTTACCATCATCTGCAGGGAAACCCTGGCCGCAACGCAAGTCGTCTCGCCACTTCCTCTTAGGACCTATTGGACGAAAGGTTCATTCAGTCAACATGTACGATCTCATACCTTTGCAAAAATATATTCACCTTTTCGATTGATGTATCATAAATGGTTTCTGTGATTATACAAGTAGAATCATCATTGGCAGGAATTATGAGATGATTATCTAACCATTCAATTTTAATTAGTTTAAATTATAAAAGACTTATCTTAACCAAGGAAGTTGTTGTTAGCCTGAAGTTCAGCATTATTGTGCTTTGGTCACCTCCGCGGTTAGGCCGGGAAACATAAAAAAAGGATAAAAAGCCCGATTAAATCGCCTAAAAAACGACCCAAAAAAAAAATTGGCTGACCAATGGCGTAGGTAGTGTCTACTGCAGAATGACCAGGGGTGTAAGTAGTGTCCGAAACAGGGGTATTAAAATTAAATGCTGTAGGTGAGGTCCGCAGCAAACTGACCATTTGTGTAGGTGGTGTTAACAGCAGGCTGACCATGGGTGTAGGTAGAGTTCAAAGCAGGCTGACCTCGGTTGGATGTGTTATAAACAGCCTCCATTGTCTGTAGATAGGAGAGATTCTAGTTTACATAGCTCATACAGTGAACGAATGTAAAGCCCTTTTGATTATGTAACATGATATGCGATCATCAATGCCCTCCTAAACATGTTTACCAGACACCTTGTCTACGTGTATATCTTTGGCAAAGACATATACGAAGGCTTTATCCCGAAACGGAATGAAGACCATTTTCTTACCTCTTTATGAACGTCTCGAACATTGTTGTGGAAATAAATCCAGGTTCCCAAACCAACTGATGCCGCCAACAAGGTAGTTACTATCACGGCAATGCTAAGCCACCTGTAAGTGCACTCTGAAAATACATACGATTTAAACGTCAAGGTGTTGGTGTTAATGATCCATGTATCTAGCCTACATGTATTACAGATATTCATGAGAAGAGGGAACATAAAAGACAATTTTTCATGTAGCACGACTCATACGTCTATGCTTTCTGTGGGTACGACGTTAGGACAAACAGCTAGTAAGATAACCATTTGAAAATAACTCTTGAATCCATTAAACTTAAGTCAAAACTATTACACTTTTTGCGAAAATTTAAAAAAAAACATTACCAAATGAAGACGATATAATTTCAAATAGGTTAAGTTATTAAAAATAATGACCATCAATTTTTTTTTGAATGCAAGACAATAAATATTTCTGGAATATCCATAAGACCCCCAGTGTTACATAGAAAACGTACCGCTATAAGAAAACAAGTAGAATTATCGAAAATACAAAACGAGTATTTTTAACTTGCACTTTGCATTAAATGCCATGTTTGCTATTTTTTTAACATTACTAAAACAGAACATAACTATAAGAAAAACAAACTTACGACAACGTGCTTGTTGCAGTGCATTTGGCACGTCTCGTATGGAACCTGGTTCTATACTTGGGATATGTCTGTTTTCGTCGACCCTTGGTACGTCGTCTGGGGTGATATTGTCTTCAGCCATGCTTAATTATTGGTCGCCCTGTATATGCGCAGAACATTCAAAATTCTTAGTTCGAACATTTAGTCACGATGCATTAAAATGCATTATGGTCCCTAAACTTTAACGCTATGTACTGAAACCATGAAGAACGTTTCCAACGACAACTATGCGCTTCTTTCTGCACAGGTACCCCATATATAAAACAAGGAAACACCATATGTGAAATAAGGAGACTTTTTTTCACATCACTTCCTTTGATTTCACCAACTTTTCACTAGTGACAACCTGTCACCTTCCTCAAAACAATTTGACTTATTCATATCGTGGTAGCAGAACACAGTATTTATCCGCGACCCCATGACTAACGTAGGGGTAAAAAAAGTAGTGCGGCAGAAATCTGGAAGCGTCTGTAAACACTGTAACGTTAAAGATGGCGAGACATGTATTGTATGTATAAGATAGTGATGTTTGCCCATTCGGTGTATTAATGCGCGTGACCTTTACAGCTGACTACCTCGGTGAGACGGCTACAGTTCAACATGGCTCGCATGACCACATTTAAAAGAGAGCCTTATAAAGATTCTAAACGATACATTTTTGAGGGTTTAAGTCATACCTTCGACCTCAGCATATTAGTTTTTCTAAGCCATTTTTACACGAATGATACTAAATATTGTTAATTCTTAAACGTCATGGCGTCATAATAACAAAGTGTGCGCAGTGACGTACCAACCAGTTGAAACTACAAAACCACCTACACCTCTCTACATATGCATCAGACGTTAGGCATCAGTGCTCACAGCAAGGCGTCTGCGGGGGCGAAGTCTTCTTCGCGTTTAAAATTTGTCTCAGCTACAAAAACCATTCAATATTCGGTGCTCAGTAGAAATAGGATTATAGATCCGACAGTATTTTCGCAAACAAAGTGTTCATAATGCAGAATATTATTGATAACTAGAGTTCGGCGGCCGTGAAATATTAAGAGCTTTTGTATACGTAGATGTTACCAAAATTACAAAACATTTAAATGATATCATATGCATAGTGGTGTTCATCATAGACTAGCTATCACATGTACAGGTACATTTATAATAAAAAAAAAACTTTGCCACGTTACAGAAACTTATCTATGCGCCATAACTGCACCGTGAGGTGGATAAAATGTCAGGCTCGCTAATGTTTGTGCATGATAACGTCATATTTTTAAACGTTGATAAAAGACATCAGAGCAATCATAGCAAAGTTCCTCACCACAATTAAGCAAACAAACCGGTTTCATTTCGGCGTGCTTAATCAAGCAAACGATGAGATAGACTTTACTCACCGGATAACTTAAATGGGTCGCCTGAAGGTATCTTTATCCGGAATCCAACCAAACTCTAGATATGACTGCGATATTTGCTCCTGGGTAGACAGGTTTCATTCCCAGTGTCAGTTGACTGAAATGAATTATTCAAGACTCGGGATGAACCATTTTGAGGATGTCGAACATGGAATGTAGATGGAAATATTTGTGAGCTCTTGTTGGTACATGTGGGATTAAGTAAATAACGTTCTTAAGCTTGTCTTAATAAAGGTGTAATCACCAGACACATTTGATTGTATACATGTATATGGCGTATACAGACCCCTTTCATTAAAAAATACCTCAATGCACTTGCCCGAGAATTTTTGTAAACATCAGACAGGTGAAACGCCAGGTTCATAAATTGTTATCATGCCGCCGCGTTACGTAAGGGAAAGTCTACATAGAATTGACACAATTGTGATTTCAAACATTGATCGAAATATTTGGATACTTCTCGGCCATTTCATAATGTATAGGTTTGATGATCAGTACCTGAACTTGTGAGTTGACCCTTAGCATGTACGGGTATATGTAATAACTAATCTCACAAGCTTTGTCTCAATACCTATTTTTTTAAATCAAATTATTCTCCTCATACGGTAGAAAAACAAAAGTGCAAAAAGTCAAGCCTTTCCTCAGACTTATCACAAGATTGCTTCTCATATTCATGTATCTTTGTGTCTAGCAGAAGGAGGTGGGTGGTTCTTTGCTTGTAAAGTAAAACCGTGATTTGAAAGAAATGGTAGTGTGTAAAAGCTACACATTAGTGTGGAAAAGTGAACTAAGGAAAACTAGTTTGTGTCTCCATAGTTTGTTTCTGTTATTCCACAGAATTATATACATATGTATATTATATAATTAAATATACCATTTACCAGCTTTAAAATGAAGCTAGATATGTTCTACACTTTGCGCGGGGACAATATTTTCTGCTTCGGACCCAAAGATTAACGTGTACGTGACGGGCTGGTTGGATATTGTTTTAATCAATTGCAGAAAAAATGAGGTTTATATTTTGAATCTTACAAGTTTCATCTAGTGTATAAAATGATGTTGACTCTGGACTTCTTTTGTTGATTGCACTCATGCTGCGATATGTTAACCCTTGAGATCATAAAACAAGCATGTCAACATATGCACTGACGCCAGGGGTCGTTTTTAGGCCATAGAGGGAGAAACGTTGCCCTGTCGGACAGTGAGGTCATATGACAATGTTCAAAGTTCATATTTCACGACTACGTGTGGGAACTTCTGTTTTATGTGACCATAACTTATTTGAAAATATTGAAAAGCTAGACAAATACTTCATTTTCTGATACTGCGCGGTCCAAGAGCTTTCAGAACTCCAACATGTTGAGGCCAAACACGTCCGAAGGAGATCTTCATTGAATTGCCTCCATGGATTGTGCAACTGAAACACGTAGGATCCACTAGCACTAAAGCCGAGGCACGTGGAAGAAATGTGATAGCTTAAATTCAGCAATATTTTCATTTGAGATCAAACTTTTCCCAAATCAACAGAGCTCTAGCGAAATGGATGAGTTCGGAGGGAATCTTTTCTTCTATCCTCACCCGGTGGGCACGATTTGTCAACTATTCAACAAGAGAACGTGTACGACTGTACAATTTGCTGCTCTTTGTGGACTAGGATACTTCGGCTACAAGTTTGCGAAGCACGAGTTGCTCAACAGTGTCAAAGGTATGATCGCTTGCTACAAAAGAGCTACAGGGCTTCCGGTGCCATTGTTTTCTTCAAAAGAAACTGACATGAAGACCATAAACCACACCATAAAAACACTCGGTACTCTTCGCTTCACAATTTGCATCGCCCATGAACATGTCTATGACTTTGATCATGACCTACGAAAATTGTTGGTTATTGTGGACGTATCGACGATTCTTCTTCTTTACGGATCGTGGCCACCTTCCCGAAACAGAATTAATGAATATAAGGTAAGTTATCCAAACATTAGTGCAAACTCCACTGCTCATAGTCCATACAGTGTAACGTTTGCTTTGTATGTGTGCCTGTGTGTGTGTGTGTACTTCCAAAAGCACATTCTCATCTATCAAGTACTACGTTGTATTTTGTAAGGTAGATGGGTCTTGCAGATTGGCTTTTCCTTTGTGACTATAGTAAATTGTTAAATTGCTGTGCAATAAAATCTACAGTAACTCTAACCGTGAGGGGGTTAGGGTCCATCTGACGTTATACAGTATTAGCATTTGCTCTACTACAGGTTGAATGTAGACCAGGTGCTGAATATGCAGAGAGAAAAAAACGATGATCGTGATATTTACGCCTTTTCGAATCCTAGTTCTCAAACAACCACAATACCACATGCCATTTTTGTATAGCGGTAATATTTTCCATGAGACTAGCAATCCTGGCAAAGGCATTGTGGGATAGCTGTATTTGTAATTTCTGCAATACTGCCTCTTGGCATGCAGTTACTGCCGTACCGGTCATTGTCATAGTTGTCCCCGACATAACGTATACACAAAGATGGCGGGTATCCGACATCTTTCGTATTGCTTCTTCATTTTCATGACCATATTAGTTATCCCAGTGTTTATAGCAATTTTAATTCCACCTGTAATTGCTGCATTTGTCGCGATCATTTCATTTGGTCTTGTAGCATATTCAAAGAAACGTCTAAAGGTAGGGGAAACGTTTTCGTATTTGCTAGCTTAGAGCCTAGTCAAGTAGTGAAATCAGTTCTTTGTAAACTGTTTCTGTGTCTCATGTCGACTACAAAGTGTATAATGCCTCGATGGCTAAAGATTAAATTGAAATTCTTGTACGTGTTATTGGTAGTTACCGAGTACTACAAATGGCTTATATCAACAATTTTTAGACGAAAAAGACGTTACATTATTCGGCAACGTCTTTTATCTAGACGTTTAGGCATTGTACAATTTGTATCCGAAACGAGTCATGGAAACAGTTTACAAAGATATGATTTCACTCCATTGTCGTCTTCGCTACAAGTCAGGTTTGTCGTGTCAGATTAAAAAAAACATCTGAGTTCATGATACGATAATCAAGACATCTCATGTAGAAAAAGGAACGAAGGAGCTACACCTTAAATGCAAGAAATGCGTCACGGATAGCCGTGATTTGGTGACAACGGTATAATCCTGTGTCTAATTACGGTAGGCGTGCTTTTCCCATGAGATTTGACTTGAGTTGAATGAAAGGTCTATATAGTTTGTTCGATCAATAGTTTTGTTGACAGACCAGGTCAAGGTACAGAAACATGCTAAACCTTTCAATCAAATTGTTGATGCTTATCAGGCAAAAGCTGATATGACCTAGGGCACTACAGCAGGCCCAATGACTGTTGCAGTCAGCAGATCTGTTCACACAGCAGCCCAGTATTTCGAAACATTGCAGTGAATGGCTACTCTGAGACAACGACATAGTATCAAATTTGTAATTGCTGCTTTTATCACCTGCGGCTTTATCATACTCATGGCCATGAACGAGGAGCTAGCTGTCGCTTTTGATGGTAACCTTGCTGTATTAGGGGCTGCGGCGTTCTGCTCCATTTTTATTTTTATATACCTGACTTGTTGTAAAGGGCTATTTACTCAGGTACGTTTTTAGACTTTATGTGAGCATTTTTATTGTTTTTTTTTTTTACCAAGTGTTGTACCATACTGTGGCCGTCTTCATATCCCATTCATTATTAGTACCTGCACTTGTGGAACTCCGTAGCTTCGTAGGGACAATGTTTAAGTAAACATGTCTTGAACCTATGTCTGTATGTCTGTTTTAAAGCTTTAGCTCATTAAACAGTGAGTCTGAAACTGTTGTAAGCATTTTCGTATATCTTGTCCAATGTAAGGTGCATATAGGGATTGGTACTATATTATATAGTTACATAGTCTTGCTGAGGAATGTCAATGTTTTATTTCTGTACCTTTTTTAGGATCGATCATACCGTGTCGTTCCTGCATCTGGCGTGAGTTAAAACTCAATATCACTTAAAGTCAGTACGCTAACAGCACTAAGTGGGTGAGCGGGTGGGTGTTGATGGTGATAGTGGTTATTGGTGTGGGTGAAAAAAAACATTAGCAATACAACGCATGAATGTGTTATACATGTATTTGTTACATATTCTACCAAAAAGAAGACTCTATAAGATTTCTATCCAAACATGTCTCCAGACCCTGCATGGTGTTTGGTAAGATAAGATTATGTAGGCATTCAAATCTGTGTACCTCGTGGAGAAATATCTACACAACAAAAAACCTCAACATAAGATCAGCTATATGTAAACTCACGATAAGCGCACATACAGAAAGAGCTAGATAAAAACAATTAGTTGTTAACTGGAAATTACGTAAATCATATACAGAAAATACAGGTAAATACACTTTACAGCACTGAAAGAGACAAACTGTTTTAATCTAGTCATCAACTTTTCCACAGCTTTGTACATAGAAATGTATTTTGCTAAAACCACCCAATTCATACAATCTCCCAACATGTCGAGAATTTCAGCCCCATAAAGGAAAAACCTTTAGTAGTAGTAGCGCTAATTGTCAAAGTTTATGTCACTATGTTTATTTCATTATTGTACGCTATACCTTACTATTATTATCATTTTCTTTCCGTGTTTACTTGTAAGTAGCCTTCGGGCTTGTTTTTTTTTTCAGTGCAGTTATTACCATTATTATGTGTTACACAATCAAACAAAATTGAAAATACTGACTACAAACCAATGTGACCAATGATTTCGGTCACATACATGTAGCGTCACCACACGCCACCAAACCAGTTACTCCTAACTTCATCTTAATACAGAAGCTTGATTTCGTAGAAATTCCGATCATTCTTGTGTCACAATTGCACTGTGTATATCTACTTAAGCTCGTGTTTTTAGGGATATCTATTTGTTGTATGAACTTACAAAAGCGATTATCCAACTCTCTTTTACATTTTTCAGTCACCAGTGAATGGTGTGTGCATAGTTGCCAATAGCCAGGGCACCGTTGACGCCATCGAGGGGGAGGTCCGACGGCTGGTCAACCAGTCTTACCCGATCGACCCATACCTTGTCATCAACAAGAAAGACATCGCTGACCTGCCCACCTACCGTCACGCCATCTGTTGTGTTTCCAACGCTCCCAGGATCATCTCGTTCAACGATCACGGAGAGCTTGAGCCGGACGCAGATCTGGGATTTCGTGCTTTTGTCAAGATGGAACGGTTGGCAGATCCTAACGGTAAGGTTTAGTTTAGAGTAGTGAAGCGTGCCATTGGCATATTGTAATGTTAAATCTTGTTTTGCTGAAGCTCTATGAGCTTTTATTATTTCACAAAAATGTTTCAACACTTGTTTATTCCATAATTGATCGAAGTCCCAACAACGCCATACCCTGTCTATTTTTTTTTTTTGCTACATAGACCTTCTCAGTCCATTTCTTGTCTCTGCATACTAACAACTTAATTGCTCGTAAGGGCCTTACAGCCTAAAGAAGCATACTCCTTGTTAGTTTGACATGAAACATGACGCAATACCATAAACAATACAAAACGTGCAGTAGACATATGTTGTTTATACCACGCCCTCCTAATCTAAACCAAACAAAGTTTATTATAATCTTGATAACCTGTTTTGTGTTTTACATTATCAGGTGTGATTGTCATCGTGTTCAATCACGACAAAAGCAAGGGATCTTCCAAACTGCACAGTATGGAAGAAATCCATCTACCACCACGGCTGCAGGACCTAGCCGACAGGTCTTGTCTATTAACCGTTTATAGACATTTCAACGAAAAACAACAAAAGCGGATCGTAGAGTGCATCAAACCTTCAGTTAAATAATGCAAGAACATTGTAATTTGTCTTTTTTGCTACCAGGGCATTATTCTTTTCAGCAAAGTAATTCTTATTGACTAAGGAAGGATTAGTAAGCACACGCAGATTGTGATGGGAACTATGAAAAGCTTTTGTATAATTAAGTGACACTACATTGTTTGTGCTTCTGTAAAATTGGGAACATTTACAAAAAGCAAGTCTACTTTGCATTCAAACTTCTAAGGTTGTTTCCTAATGTCAATTGCTATCAACTGATTTTATTGCAAATTAAGTGTATACATGTACATATTAACTAAGTGTAAGTTGATACAAGATAAACATGTTTTTCAGTAAACCACTTTCTCTTGATCACCTGGCTTATTTAAAGAAATCACCGGCATATTTATATATTGCTCAGACGTTAGAGCAAACATGATCCCGAAAAGTATTCGATGAAACTGCCTGTACTATAGCACCTGCTGTCAAAAAATACTCTATAGACCAGATGACTATTATGTGATGTTTGTCACGAGTATTTCCGTTATTTGATTCAATGACCCTCTGTTATTTTTTTAAGATTCTAGGTGCATGTCTTGTTATCTCCTGTTATTTGAAGATTTTACATAGTTACATGTCTTGTTATCTGTTTCCATTTTTTTCTACAATATTTGCTAGATTTGCGTTTCAAAAACATACAAATAAGGCCGTGAAACTGAATGGTTTCTCATCACACCCTGCTGTAGAGAAACGCCTCCTTTTTTATAAGAATAGGCTTAAGGGGGCACACCCCAGTTTATTTGGGGTTTCAATTGGAAGCTGTACACCCTAAATATTAACGACCATCTCTTCCAGGGAATTCTCTTGAAGCAAAATAAAGTTATATGAGTTGAGAGGATGTTCGTTCAGCTACAAGATTTTGAAAAGTTAGTGGGAAAAACGTTATTGTTAAGTCTGAAATGAGGCCACAGCAAGTAAATTTTATGGATGACATCCTCTGCAGACTGCAAATGAATGTTGTAACAAGAATTAAAGGGACAAAACATGGTATCGGAACCAACAAGGCATTCATTCCTGTATACAAGACATGTACTGGTGTGGTAAAACTGACACTAGTGCGGTACACTGGCATCACCAACAAAGTTGGTAACCACACTCATGGCTTCCACATATTGGTGTCACTTTTACAACTATCCAATACGTTTCATTTCTACAACTACAGCCCTGGGCACCTCGTAAGCGTCACTTCTACAAGTACAATTATTAGGCTACAATACAACATATTTGCTTATTTTGGTACTTTATCGTCATGTTGACCATCCCTGCAGAAGAAAAAATCATTGTTTTTTTCTGAAATCAGGCAAAAATTATTGCGCGCGCTGTCGCCCATAAAATTTACTTGCTGTGGCCTAATGCAAAAATCGGGCGTTTCTGCATTGGCTAAGACACGAATGATGTTGGCAAAAAGAGAAAAAACCTTGTGAGTAATAGAGCTAACTATAAAGACAACTTTAGTACTACAGGGTTTTTTTTAATCATCCACAGCGCACGGTATTGCAACCACGCTTACACGGCACATCAGAGGTCAATCTAGGTCAGGGATGCTCTTTAAATTCGAGACGTAAGGATACCCGGAAATGAGGCTCGGACCAAAACTCACCACTTCCTACGCATTTAAGCCTTGTAGTATCTTGTGCTTTGGACTGTGCCTCATCGGTGTAACCGGATGAACTATGATGATGATGATGAGTATCTAGTGTATTAAAAAAATGAGAAATGTAAACTCAATCCTACACGTTCGAAACCCTGTCATCAATTGACTTTGAGGAGAGATTTTTTGTTAGCCTCAGCTATTCTAGAGAAAGTAGACCACTTTTGCGCTGCGGCCAGGAAAAACTGATATCAGATTTTTTTTTTTCATTTCGAATTCTTTGGAACAAATGAAATAAATGGAGTCTTTGCTGGTAGTACCTTCGTCAACTAATAAGTAGGTGTATCTGACAAAAAAAGTTATTCACACCTCCTTCGGAAACCTGTGATGCAAACATCTGCTTCCTCTGATGCTAACATCCATGGTAACGGACCCTGGCATCCAATGTTATGGGTTCAAGCTGATCATGTCACCTATTCTGTAGCGACGGCATGGCAGAAGAAAGAAAGCTCCCGAGAAAGGGATTTTCCAATAAACCTGAGTTAGCTTACAGATGTTCAAGTTCAGGTTCATGTGCCATAGACTTCCATTCTCGTATAGGAATGTTAACCCACAGTCAAGGCTGTAGGGCTGACATTAATTAGGATTTCACCATGGTCAATATTGACCAAGGTATGGTAAATACTGATCATGATAAGGTCAATATTGACCAAGGTACAATTCTAATTGATATCAGCCCTGCAGCGTCGACTGGCTGTACAGTCCTATAGGAGATTGACAGTCTCTGCCACAAAGGGCACATCTGTAAGCTGACTCAGGTTTATTGCAAAATTCCTTTCTCATGAGCCGTTTTTTCTTCTGCCATGCGCATCGATCCATGTTTCTAGATTTCCCAATTTAAGCTGTCTGGACAGTGTGCATCTCCAGCTGGACCTGTCATTTGTAAGGTCCTCCCGGTGTTCCATGTCAATATTAAGAGTCTTCAAGTCCCTCTGTCCCAGATCAACGTCTGCAAACTCCGAGGTTTACGAATCGTTAGTTGCTTGTGGTTGTTTTGTCATTAAATCTCCGTTTCAGGAGGTACTGTGCGTTTTAATCTCAAAATATTTACATCCGAATTAACTTAAAGAAAATAAGTTAAACATGCATGTTGGGACTGCTAAGGATACAGATGCATTGTTGTTCAATGATGACTTTAACGTTACTAAAAATTACTGGTGACTAACATATAAGGCACATCAAGTTGTAATATACCCCCCCCCCCCACACACACACACAAACACAAGAAAACCAGACACCCGAGTGCTTATTAGTAACTGTTTAACAATGTCACACTCACGAGCTGGTGTTTGGCTAATCAATGGCCTTTGTCGCAAGTAGGGAACAATGGCATGTTAACTTAGTAAAGTCATTTTGATGTGACAGTTTTGACATGGTTAAACACAGCATTTGCCATGATATTTTGCCCACATGCGTTACCAATCTATTTAGCTACATTAGTATACTCTACTTAGCTTGTCATTGAGTTGTTATTTCAGTTTTTTGTGTTGTTGACCTATAGTAATTACGTACGGTTTCAGTGTAAAAGGGGTAAACCCATTTAAAAATTCGATTTTTATGGAAGGATCGGCACAAGCACTACTTTCATCTCAATAGGCTTGTGTACTGTCATTCTCGTATAGGACTGTTTAGCCACCGTGGACGCTGTACGGCTGATATCAATTAGGATTTTACCATGGTCAATATTGACCGAAGGAACCCATCTATATACGTTCAGATAAAGAAAGTGTTTGAAAATGCTTGGTAACCAGATGAATTACAATAACTTATTTTTGCGTTTGCAGATCATTGTAACCCGTGGAATAGAGGTGATATCTCAATCTAAAAAGGTTGAAGATACATGCAACTTACAGACAAAAAAAATCATTCATCAAACTGGTGCTTACTGTTTATGACTTATGCCATAGTCATAGAGTGGTGTTAGGCAAGAAGAAACATTTGAAAATAGATAGGCAATAACGCCAAAAAATTAGGAATTGTTATAAACGACACCTATAATAGTGAGATCGCATGAAGGTCCAAATGATATCAATGTTGTTGACATTTCCCACTGTGACTTGTTTGTCAAGCATCTGAACTATGTCCTACATCTACATTTTTCAAGGCAGTTAAGATAACAATATTTAATCTAGACCCCCAGCTGTTCGTACATATGCTCAGACATAATTTCCACAAGGCACCATCAAATAAGGATAAATTAAAATGATTAGAATTCGCCAACAAATGCAATATTCTTTTTTGTTAAAGCATTGCTAGAATGAGATGTGTGTGCTCATTCTGAGTGTACATTTTTCTGTTATTGCACAGATATCTGAAATAAATACGTTTGCATCCTTTTGCACCGTATAAAAGGTTTAACCGGAAAAAAATAATAGAAGTTTGCAATTTGTCCGTACGATTTTTGGGAGGCCACGTCCTCCACGTATTTTTAAAAACGTTCAGGCTGTACAGGGCAGGCGCGTCGCCCGTACTGGCACGTCAAGTCAGGTCAAAGTTCCTTCTCGTGCCTGCTGGCGCATAGGGCGTTGCCCATCTCCGTTTCAGTAACCCTGGGCCACACAACTTTGTGCAATCACTACATTAGAGGGCTAGTCCACTGGTAGTGGTGTGTGTTCAACTTCCATACTCTTTCCCGAATGCTGAGTGCTAAGCAGAGAAAGCAGCATTTACCATTTTTAGAGTCTTTGGCATGACTCGGCCGGGGATCGAACTCACGACCTACCGAATGCAAGGCGAACACTCTAGCCACTCGGCTAATGCACCGGTTGCGTACTGGTACCTACGGGTGGCGAATCCGCAGCCCGATGGCACACAAAGTTTTGCCTGCACGACAAGTTCTACGGCGTGTCTGCGAGCTCCAAAACCCGTCGGATTCGGTACGATCGCGAGTTCGTACGGCGGCGGTACATACCACTCACGGATCTCAAAAGATTGCCCACAATTGGCGCGTAGACAGCACGTATTTGTACGTGCGGCGGGTTGTGCCCTTAGCTTAAGCTAATACCATATGTATTTGTTGAGGTAAACGTGCTTTTACAGAAATCCATGATGGAAAACCGCTACAATAATTTTGAGCCGTCATTAAGGTAATTTGGACACTTCTTGGTCGCAATTTTATACGATGTTACGTATGTCATGCTGCACGGATATGGCAAAGTGGTAATTGATGCAGCCAAAAAAATGCATGTTGATTGTTTTGCCAACACCCTGCCGTTTTTTTTTCACTTCCGCAAAATACACATCCCCGAAATTCCAAGTGGAATAGCCCGCGGTCTTGTTGGCGCTGAAATATTGACACACCTAAGACGGGCAGCAGGCAGATAGAGGTTACTACCTGGTGTCCCTCATACTTTTTTAAATATTGGCTTAATTATTCCCGAAGTTATTCCTGAGGTTACATGCTGCCGACTACCAGCGTAGAGAGCAAAGCTCTTCTGGGTCTATTTACCAAGCGGAACCTCCAAAATGGCGTGCGAAGGACAAAGCTCATCGGAAGGCAGTGTACCTGTAGAGATTTTCAAATGCAGTATCTGTAATCGGGTCTACACGCAACCTAAAGTACTCTCTTGTGGTCACACGTTTTGCAAAGAATGCTTGGTGTGTTTGGCGGACGGATCGAAGACTTTTCAGTGCAAGACTTGTCCTAAAACCATCAAACTTGATAAAGCTTGTCAGGCAGGCATTGGGGGTTTGATAAACAACATCTCGGTTTCAAACCTTCGGGGTTACGATAAATCCTCTAGTGGGCAGGGCGCACAAGGAGTGGAGAACTCTACGTTGGTATCGGACGAATCACTGTGTCCTAAGCATCGTGGAGAGGAACTAACGCACTACTGTAAACCCTGTGATGCTTTCATCTGCCACCAGTGCCGGATGGGTGACCACAACAATCATGGAGTAACTCCTCTCAGATCGACACTACAAAAAAAGGTTGCAAAGGCCAAGGAAGCGTCCAAAGGGGTGAAACGTCTGATGGGGAAATACCTACGAATGCTCCCTGGAGTAGAACACCGCCTGGATACCGATACAGAACATTCAGATTTATGTCCAGGTACAGAGTGCATTGTAATCATACCAAAGGACACACATATGATTCCATCCTATTATACCATCACATTATTATTGAAACGATATAGCTTTTCACGCACAGGCAATAAGAATACAAAGAGGACCGAAGTGCGCATGATTCTAAACAAAAATCAGGGCACACGAATGACCTCTGTACCATTCAGTGACTTTATTTGGAGACATAAAGAATACGATATTTTTATGCAAGTTGAGATACAACTCGAGACGAGAACTGTTTACAAAAGATGCACCACAACATTCGTATTGGTTGATGGCTTGGAAGATTATTATAGTCACGCGTGGGATTTCACACCCTAAAAAATGGCTGTCGCCTGAGAAAACACGACGAATTCAAATAGTAGCTATTTTTGTGACGCTTTATAGTTTTTTGGCTTTCTAAAGAAACAAGAAACAAGAAAGAGTCGTTGACTCCCATTTGCATCCTACCTTGCTTAAGAAAAGGTTGTACAGAAATGACTGTAACAAACCTTACCATTGTTCAATGTTTTCTACGCTTTCTATCTGACCCGGTGTAAAATGCTGCCCACTTTTTAAATGTCCCTAGGGACGTCTACTTGATATCTAAAATAATAATCATTTCGAAGAAAAAGGGTAAAGTTTACCGTTGTAACAAAGATAACCGGTAACACCCGTTTGTTACCTGCCCTGTAATACATAACCAATGGGTAAGAAAGTAATAAGTTACCATTTTATGGCTATGGCTAAAAGAGGAGTTTTCCTAGACAATCAGGTAGGTTTTACTGAAAAATAAGCCGACTTGTTAAAGAAATTGCCATTTTTACATTTCATTGAGAACGACTGATTGTGTAGTATTTTGCTGGTGTTGTTAATTAATATAGCATGGTTATTTATTGCAGAAAAATCAAAGATATTGACGCGGAAAACGAAGACTGACGACGAGAAAGTAAGTGAGATTACAGGTTAACTTTTACCATTTGTTTCAATAGATACACACATAGGCAGTATACTAAGCATCTGGAGAGACATGATGATTGTATTTATACTATTATGGATGGAAACTATGCTGGAACACAACAAGTTTTTTATATATTCGTGGTCCGATGCTGGACCTTGTCTCACAGAAAACAAAAACAAGGTGCAACATAACTGTAAAGGCTAAGGAAAAGTTGGTAGTTATTGTTTTGTTTTGCTGATTTCGTTGATCAATTTACAAAAGGCATGATCCGACTTACTTTAACTTGTTTCAGCCACACATATATGGTCTGTGCATAGTTGCCACTAACCATGGTGCCATTGACACCATCGAGAGGGAGGTTCGACGGGTGATTAACCAGTCTTACCATATCAACCCATACCTCGTCACCAACAAAAAAGACATCGCTGACCTGCCCACCTACAGCCACGCCATCTGTTGTGTTTCCAACGCTCCCAGGATCATCTCATTCAACGAGCACGGAGAACTTGAGCCGGACGCAGACCTGGGGTTTCGTGCTTTTGACAAGATGGAACGGTTTACAAATCCCAATGGTAAGATATATAATGTAGACTAGTGAAGCATGCCATTGGCATATTGTAAAATTTCTACTTTGTAAGAAATATATCTTGTGTTGCTGAAGTTGCTTGACCTTTTTTTATGCCACAAACGGCATTGTTATTTTATTACTAAACTAATCCGACCTTCTAATAAGTAAATTTATTGATTCTACATACCTACGACTTAATTTCTCTAAAAGGCCTTTTAGCCAACAAAAGCAAACTCCATTTAGCAATTCCTTGTTTGTCATACATGTATGTATATATGCATGCATTCATTCCTCTCTTACTTGTATATTTGCAAGACATCAAATAGTGTAATAAACGATGAAAACAAGAAATTATCATTGACAAAAAACTTATACTCTATACCTGACGTACCGAAAACTTTTCATTTGTGTCTTACACTTTCAGGTGCGATTATCATTATGTTCAATCACGACGAAAGCGAGGGCTCTTCCAAACTGCACTGCCTGGAAGGAATACGTCTACCACCACGGCTGCAGGACCTAGCCGATACGTCCGGCCGTTTCTTTACCATTTATAGACAATTGAACAAAAACCAACTAAAGCAAATCGAAGAGTGCATCAAATCTTGAGCTGATAATGGAAGAACATTGCAATTCATCTTTTCGTTACCAGGACATTACTCTTATCAGCGAAGTCATGTTAATGGCTAATGGCAAATTAGCTAGCACATGTAGATTTTGATGGGAAATTATGAAAAGTGTTTGCATACTGATTTTATATTGTTTGTACTGAATGCAAAATTGGGGAGGGTGCTTTACAAAAACACTATTTTGCAAAAATGCAGTTTTTGATGAAATACGCCCCTAGAAATATGGAGACGGTCCATCTCAACATGAGAATGTAAAAATTTTGTAAATCTTTAATTGCTAACCCCCCTGTACATACCCCCTGAAGTTTTTAAGTTGACAATGTACTGAACTAGTATAATGCTATACTACCAAACACGCCTAATGCCCTAGAAATTGTATTTTGGCATTCTTGGCACACTATTTGACTACAGGAGAGATCATTGTGGATATCTAAGCTTCCAAATGTATTTTCCATGTAAATATGGACTATTCCAAGTCACCCCCATGGCGAAAATGGACTGGTCCAAATTCAAAATTGGACGAAACGGGCTACACTATCATAGAATGGGCAAAACATGTGGTCACATAGAATTCAATGACTTAGATTATCTTCTTTGTGATTGCTCTACAAATTTTGAAATCATTTACTGTAACTAGGGGTGGGTACCGGGACGCTGTACCAGTACAAAACAGGTTTTCTCGTATTGGACCAGAAAAACTGGCATCTTGCTTACAATGAGAGATATAGTATGTATATGTACAGGGGAGAGCTTAGGAATCAGTCAACTGTTGTTTTTCTGTCCATACTTCATGACACATATAAAAAGCCTGGTTTTAAGCTTGGCAAAAAACTGCGCTTTTTTTACCTTTAAACAATGATTCTTTTTGAAGTTGCCCAATTTCTTGTCATCTAGTTTCTGAAAATTTTACCACTATTTTTGTGAAGCTTAATACACTTTGTAGTTGATTTGGGTAAGCTTTATTATTCTAAGCAATTGTCGAATTACTGCCCTGCCGTGACTTCCCTGTTTGGGGCCAAATAATGGAAATTCCCCCCAATATGCTGCACTGTTGCCATGGTAACCAAGAATATTAAGCCGAAACCTGATAGAAAAGTATCTTGGAGTGTTATGTATCATTTAATCACACAAAATGTGCAAAAGAATTGAAGTAATGTGTTCAGTGCTTGCAGATCTTAGCAACGCCACACAAGTACATGGCGAGGGGGGATCCAAACTGCAGGGGGTATGTACAGGGGGGGGGGGGGGGTTAGAGTTTTACAATTGCCTAATTTTTTTTTTATTTCTGTGTTTTTATAGATCATCTCCATATTTTAGAATGCATATTTCAAAATGTTTGTACTAATGCCTACCCACCCCCCACCCCCACCCCTAATAATGGCAGTAAGCCACAAGTAGCTTACGGCTGAAAATGAGGTACTTAGCGACAAATAGAACATCTAATGATATTGGACGGAGTTATCAATGTCCATGATAATGTAATTTCCCACTGTGACTTGCTTCCCAAACATCTAAACTATAACTGTTTATATCAACACTCATCATCATTGAATGTCGTCACAGTCATGGGATAGTGTCTGGCTGATAAGCTTAAGTAGTATCTGTAACACGCGTGGAACAATGGTTCAGGCACGCTATATCGGTAGTCCTTTGATGTTGCAGAGTTGATACAAATTAAACATAACCTTTTCCCTCGCCTGTAAGCTACAACAGCATAGACTAGGCTTCTTATCTTCTCTCTCATATATTTCTCAGATATCATTCCAGCTTGGTTTTATGGTGACTAAATAAAAAGAATACGGTATAAGTGTTAAATGCGATGGATGAGGAATAATGGAAGGACATAACCTTAAGTGATAACATAATAACAGAATACCAAATGATTTGGGATGACATTATCAATGCAAACATAACAATCAATGTTGTTGACAGTTCCCGCTATGACTTGCATTTCAAGAATTTGAACCATGACCACTTATCTACATTTTTTGGTGGCAGTGAAGATAACGGTATTTGTTTAGACCCCCAGATAGTACAAATGCTTTGGTACGGTCTTGATAAGGCATTATGGAATGAAGATCAAATGATTAAAATTTGTCAGCTAATGCATTTTTCTGTTAAGGCATAGCTAGGAGTATGTATACGGTCTTGAAAAGACATGACTAAATGAAGATCAAATGATTAGAAATTGTCAGAATGTGCAATATCATTCCTGTTGATGCCTCGAATTCACTGGGCCTAAAAGTGTGATGTTCGGCGGCCTTGAACAAGAAACACCTGTTCCTCCATACCCACCATATTGGAAAACTTGATGAATAAACGTGTACGCTCATTTTGAGTATTAAGTTGTCTAGTCATTCAAAATTGGGGAGGGTGCTTTACAAAACGAGGCTGATTCACTGTAAACCTTTTAGGTTATTTGTTAGCGTCAATCACTGTCAACAGAGTACATACCGATCAACTCAATATAAGTGGATACAAGACAACGAAGCCGATACAGGATATACATATTTTTCTGCAAACCACCTTCTGGAATTACCGACATGTTTGTATATTGCCCAAATTTATAGTCCCACATGGTCTTTCTGTTGTTTTTCTTAATTGTTTGAATCTGTAATAATCTTTGTATTTTTTTAAAATATGCAATGACGGTCGAGAAACTTTTTTTACTATACCCTAGTAGTATGCAGTCAACACGCTGACTAATATTATTCTGGCGGTGCAAGGTGGTGCAGGTCAGAGGTCATCGTCTGACAGCCCAGTCTAGGGGAATAGGTTTCATACAGGTATACTTCATACCACAAATGCATTTACGGCATACGTATATATACGTAGATACAAACAGGGAGTGGGAGGAGATAAACGTACGATCCCTAAAACTTAAATGCGCGACAAATATATGTGTGCACGTCAATATCTTATCACTTTCCTTCTGTCCACCGGACGAAAAAGCATGCCTCACGTCTGCGACATTTGTGATCGGGAATTTGATCGTGCGTTCAACCTCGAGCGTCATCTGGAAAGAAAACACCGAGACAAGTCAGGTGTTGCCTCGGGAGAAGTCGTCGTTGATGCCGAGACGGGGTCTTACCGGGACCGCGATGTTTTTGACGACTCCGACGTGTCATCTGAACACGACACGGCCACGGTTGGTTCCGAAGATTCGATGGCGTCACAAGATGAAGAAAGCGTCTCAGACGCCAAATCTGTGATGGGCTCCACAGAAGAAACCGACAGCGACCAAAGTGGTTCCGAGAGTGATACAGGGACAGATGTGTCCTCCGGGACGGTTTCATCTGATGAAAGTGACCGCACCGTCTACGACAGCGGCTACCACAGCGGTGAAGAGAAGGAGTGGACACTCTATCGAGACTGGTCCATCGCACTACCTCACCAGCCAGGCGATGTTCCTCAAAGTGTCATCAAACAGACGAAGCGCGCTGGCAAAAAGTTTTATCTAATAGAGTTCGCTGCGTTGCCTCGTTACAGTAATGAGATCGAATACGGCAAGAAGTGGGTCTCAGAACAGACACTGATGAAAAAATATGGTTACCTCGTCCTGAAGTAATGTGAGGTCGCCATATCGTTTGCAGTGCAACTTTTCTTTCCTAATGTTTTACCATGTTTCACACATAGGACGAGATGTACGTTGGTTATGAATTCTTTGATACATTTTTGATCGACGTCAAGTGATAGTAAAGTGTTACGAACCAGGATCCCCGTACACTTTTGTTTTTTGTGTTGATACATGCCTACATAATAGGCACGTACATGACAAATATGTACACGTTAGTTAGCACGAATATACGTACTCATTTACTCCGGAGTAGTTTTTTTACTCCGGAGCAGTTTTTTTTTTACTCCGGAGCAACACATATAGCTACTCCAAAGCAATGATTCACTTCATGTACATATAGACAGTATATGGTCGTACGTACATGACAAATATACTTACTTACAACAAATATACTTACTCATTTACTCCGGAGCATACTCCGGAGCAGTGTTTTTACTCCGGAGCAGTTTTTTTACTCCGGAGCAACACGCATATCTACTCCAAAGCAATGATTCCCTGCATGTCCATATAGATGGCATATGTTTATATGTACATGACAAATATACTTACTTACAACAAAGATACTTACTCACTTACTCCGGAGCATACTCCGGAGCAGTGTTTTTACTCCGGAGCAGATTTTTTACTCCGGAGCAACGCGTATAGCTACTCCGAAGCAATATTTCACTGCATGTACATATAGATGGTACATGTTCGTACGTACATGACAAATATACTAACTTACAACAAATATACTTACTCACTAAATACTCCGGAGCAGTTTTTGTTTACTCCGGAGCAGTTTTTTTTTACTCCGGAGCAGTGTTTTTACTCCGGAGCAACACGTATAGTTACTCCAAAGCAATGTTTCACTGCATGTACATATAGATGGTATATGTTCGTACGTAAAACTAACCTTAACGCTCATAATAGATAAAAATAAAGAAAAAGTAAGGTAAACCTTACGACCAGGGCAAGTAAAGGGAATGTCTCACACGAGAGGGTGGGGGCGGTGTTGGGGGTGGGGTGTTAGAATTACCTTGGTGGGTAAGAAGGGCAGTCTGACCCTTAGTTGAACAAAAAAATAGATAAAATAAAGAAAAATGTAAGGTATACCGGCGTAGAGGCTTACAACCAGGCCAAATAATGGCATTTCCCGCATGATTGGAGGGGGGGGGGGGTCTTGGGGGGGGGGGGTCATAGTTCCCTTGGTGGGTCAAAAGGTCGCCTTGACCCCTCCTTCACCCCTACCCAGAGCTCAGAAAAATACCTATTCCCCTAGACCAGGCTGTCAGACGATGACCTCTGACCTGCACCACCTTGCACCGCCAGAATAACATTAGTCAGCGTGTTGACTACATACTACTTACCCTACTGTAGAGATACATCTGTGTATTGTGGCAAATAATGCTGCAATTAAGTACCTTTATTCAAGACACACAGAATAATAGTCATCTACCAAACATTATTGACAACATGAAAAATAATCAGTCTTAAGTTTACCTTAATAAACGCTGCGCGTCTGACAACAATTCTCCGAAGACAGACGAGAGGACAAACATTTCAGACGGATCACTGAGAGTGATATACATGTAGAGTTACCACACAGCAAACTGCGACTTCTCGTATTAAGGTCTAGAGGTGATTTTAAAACCGTTGCCTGTGACAAGGGCGTAGTGTGTAGGTAACTATGATCATAGGGGTCAATGGATGACAGCATAGACCAAGGGTCGAGACCTCGTTGAATTCACGCACGTATACACTTTTGCTGAGGGTTGGTCTAAGGCAAGGGGCGTGTGCTGGGTTATATATTATTGACGGGGAATTTTTGGCAACTTACACAGAGAATCTTGGTTATTTTGTCTCATCTGTAGCAAGGAATTGGACTGTGATTTTTTTCAATAACGATTCCAGACATTTTAGTCCTTTAAATGCCTCACAACGGCTTGAAAATAACGATGACAAATATCTTTTATGTAGCTATAGATTGTTTAATTGGCCGGGAGTTTGAGTGACATCCATTACTAAATGATGCAACACACTCTATATTCATCCTCAGGCGGTGTGACCTCGATATTTGGATCAGTTAAACTCATCCAAATGTTCAGTAAGTTTCTGTCTATGTCTTCATTGGGCATCATAACTCGATAGTCGTTTGGATCGGGACAAGCAGTGAGCTCCTCACAGTACAGAGATGTGGTCTTGAATCGAACTCGGTTCCCCTTGAGCTCAGTGGCGTCCTTGGCTTCATCAACACGTTTCTGCAGATCTTGCTTTGGACATTTGTCGACCTTGGTCACAACCACCACGATCGGCACAACTGTAGCAATATCCAACCGGGAAATGAATACAGTAATTCTTGATCACATTCAGCAATGATTTTTATCGACAAACATAACGTTATGTTTCTAGATCATACTGCTGAATATAAAAAAGGAGCATTTCTTTGAAAACACATGATATGAAGTAAATTTGTGATAGTTTCTACCAATAAGAAACTCACTGATTTCCCACTTAAGTTGACAACATGCAACTATCACTCGTCACGATTCTCTCTGCATTCGAGAAGATCTTACCCCCCCCCCCCCACACACACACATCAAATGATAAAAGCAGTCAACGCCGGTTGTTTCCTACGCACCTAAAACCGTTAGGACATATACAGTTACAAAATGAAGCCATTATTTCCGATACATATACATGCGGGTAAGCTGACATGAGACTTACCGTGGCCTTCCTTTGCCCCTGACTTGATGGCTTTCACAAGAAGGTAAGGGACGTCGCTGTCTGCTGAATGGAGGAAAACGATCCGGTCAAACGTGTTCGTCCCCACTTTCTTTGGAAATTTACGTCTAAGCTGCTGAGGTGATTGATCCATGCAATTGACAACTTTGGTGCCAGTCGGCATGCGGCCGTCAAGTGCCAGTGACACGATGGTGGAGTACGTTTCTTCGTTGGCATTGGGGAACCCCCCACAGTCCCAGAAGATGACGTTCTGCTTGTAGCCTGGAATTGGATGTGGTTCACGTACTTCTTTGCAGCTGCAAAGCAAAAAAAAATAGTATATACTGTTATTTCCTCCCTGATTCTTAACGAAGATTAGTAAGAAGATAGATAGCTCTGATCGACGACTATAATATATTTCAATGTAGAGCCAGATGTGCAACAACCGCACTACAACTCACTTATCATCAAACATGACGTTTCTCTTCAAGCATTTCGTCACGCTCCCACCAACGCTATCATTGTAGTGTGCCACTTCCTTCCAAGTTCCTGTGACGGCCATAAGCATCGAGTTGATGAAGGATGATTTGCCTGAGCCTGGAACCCCTACTAACAGGACGTTGAACTCTTTTTCAGGCATGTCTGTCAAGCGCTCTTTTACTTCGTCACGCAGCGATGAAACTGGTATGGGTTCGTACTGTGCCATTTTCTCGAAATACTGTAATGCAATCTGACCATGTAAGAAACAAGGACTTTAAAATGACGTGGCCGGAAAAGTACGCGATCTATAAACAGACTACAAAAACAGACCTCTCCTTTATGTGCACAACGTATTGTGATTGGCCAATGTGAGGCTGCAATTGACATGTGATATGAAATGGGCTCTGTCACTTCGAGGAGGGATTTCTGTTAGTGATCTCTGTTATTGTAGAAAACGTAGTTTGACCCTGCGGCCAGTAAAAGTCAGATATTGATTTTTATTTCTTTTGAACAAACGATATAAGAAATGCATTGTTCCGGACAAGCTGACATATGCAAGCAATATGTCACAGTCACGGGATAGTGTCTGGCTGATTAGTACAATGGTCTTTGTAACATGTGAGGAACAATGGTACTGGTACGTTTAATTAGTTGCCCCGGGTTGAGAAGTTTAAAAATATTATTCCCCTAACATTTTGTCCGTACACGGAAGCAATCTATTAACTATAGCTACATCAGACTACGTTTTCTATAATCCCCCTCGCCTATTTGTGACTGAGTTTTCATTCCAAGCATTACTTGTGAAACAAGAGGTGAGTAGAAACAGTCTCTTGGCTCACGGGAATCGAACCCGGACCCGCAAGTTCACAACCAAGGGCGCAGGCGCCGATAATCGCTACGCCACAAGGGACCGTGGAGGCTGGATACAGGCAACCAGCTATGGAGGCTAGGTACAGGCGCGCATTATCAGTAGTCATTTGATGTTGACATAATAAGGTTGACATAATTAAACATAACCTTTTCCCTTGCCTGCAGGCATATTAAAGCAATAAGTTTGGCTACAACAGCATAGACTAGGCTTTTTATATTCTTTCTCATCTTTTTCTTACTCAAAAATCATTGCAGCTTGGTTTTATGGTGACTTTATAAGAAGAAAAATGTTTAAGTGTAAAATGGGAATTATCTACAGATGGATTGGGAATAATCAAAGGTAAATGATAGTGCAACTTGACAACAGATTGTTGTTGGTATTTCCCGCTGTGACTTGTTTTCCAAGCAAACTATAACCTCATCTCTACATTTTTCGGCGGCAGTGACGATAACGTTATTTGGTTTAGAACCCCGAAACGTACATAGTTCAGGCACAGTCTTGTTAAGGCATAATTCGATGAAGATTAAATCATTACAAATTGTCAGCAAATGCGATATTTTTCCTACTGATGCATCGCTGGAACTAAAAGTGTGATGTTCGTGTTCAATACGGCGGCCTTGAAAATGTGCCTCCTAACAAGAAACACATGTTTCTCCATACCTACTGTAATGAATTAAAGTGTGCGCTCATTTTGAGTATAAACTTGTCTAGTCATTCAAAATTGGGGCACGGTGATTGGGGAGGGTCCTTTCCAAAACAAGGCTAATTCACTGTAAATCAATAATAATAAGGTTATTTCCTATCGCCAATAATTTCCTACAGTGTACATACCGATTAATTTCATATAAGTGGGCAGAAGGCGACGAAGCAGATACAAGATATACGAGGGGTGATCAAGAAGTTCTCGGCCTCACCCAGAAATAGTAAGCACAACTAAAGTTTTGAGGCACAACTTTATAGTATGAAGCCTTTTATCAATATCCGCCAAATTTCAAATCATTGCAGTCATTATACTAATATTTACAGACATTCGTTTTTTTGCAAATCAGAAGGTAAGCGGCGAAAAAAAAGTGGTGTGAATTGTGATCAGACATGCCGTAAATTAACAAAAGACATTGTCAAAATTCCTATTTCAAGCAAAAGAATTGGGTGTCTGAATTTCAGCAGCACAAGTTGACCCGAACACCTCAGGTCAGGTCAATTGTCCATTTTTTTTTTTTTCATTTTCCCTTACTTAACATTACTGGGTGTCGCCTGCAAAGTAATGATCACAATAATTTGAATTTTGGTACAAATTGATATAAGACTTTATACTTGACATCTATGCTTCGAAATCTGAGCTGTGCTCATTTTTTCTCGGTAAAGCCGAGGACTTATTGATAACCCCACTTACATGTATAAAGTTTTATATGTGTACCAACATTCAAATTATTGTGATCATTATGTTGCAGGCGACACCCAGTAACGTTAGATAAGGGATAACGAAAAAATAGTGGACAATTGATCTGCAACCTGAGGTGTGCGGGTCAATTTAATTGTCTGATCACACTGCACCCTTCTATTCCTCGCCACTTACCTTCTTATTTAGAAAAAAACGAATGCCGGGAAAGTAATAACTCCAATGATTTGTAATTTGGAGGATATTGATAAAAGGCTTCATACTTTTAAGTTGTGCCTCAAAATTTGAGTTGCGCTTATTATTTTTGGGTGAGGCCGAGAACTTTTTGATCACCCCTCGTACATATTTTTCTGACTTACTTTCTCCTTGGGCACCTGTGTTATTAAATGGGATTACCGACCTGTTTATATATTGCCCAAATTTGTAGTCCCACATGGTCTTCATTGAAACTATACTTTGTACTTGCTGTCACACAATACTCAGCAGACAACAAGATATTCGTTAGTACTTTTTCTGAGGAATTATGGAATGACCTTTTGCGTGTTTAAGCTTCTATGTGAATGTCTAGTTATTTGTTTCCTGTTGTTTTCAATCTTTGTATTTCAAAATATTTCAAAATAATGGTTGTGAATCTAAATGGTGTCGCCCTGCTGTAGTGAAACTTCTGTTTATTGTTGAAATAAACTTAAGGGAACCGTGGCAAGTAAATTTGCAATTAAGTACCTTTATTCAAGACAGACATGGAAATATAACACAAAGAATAACCAGTGTAAGTTTCCGTACACAAACGCATACAATACATGACGTTAATATATTTTATTTTCAACCCCATAAAACAAGTTGGGTGCAGGTATATTGTAACATCATAGCAATAAGCTTTAAGTTTCAATTTCCTTTGGCGCGGGATAAAAATTGATACAGAGTACAAAATTCAGGCACAAACTACGCAACCTCGCAGCATTTGTTCTGGGAAAGGGTATGAGAACGTACAAAAACTGGGCAGTCACTGGGCAAGACAGCAATTTTCCGGAGCTTATAATTAGGACAGACGAGAGGACAAATATTTCATACGGATCACTGAGAGTAATATACATGTAGAGTTACCACACAGCAAACTGTAACGTCTCGGATGAAACCCTCTGCCTGTGACAAAGGCACGGAATGACGTGTAGGTGTGTAGGTAACTATTATCACAGGGGTTAATTGATAACAGCATAGACCAAGGGTCGTGATCTCGTTGAATGCACGCACGTATACACTTTTGCTTGAGGGTGTGTGTTGGGTTGTATATTGATATTATTGGCGGGGAATCTCATGCATGGCAACGTACATAGAATCTTGGTTATTCGCGTCGTCCAAGGCAACGAATTGGACTGTGAATTTTTGTGTCTTGAAGATTACAAATAAGTAAGTTTCAGTGCTTTAAATGCCTGACAACTGCATAATAATAACAATTATGACAAATTTTATTATGTACAGTGAGACATTTATGTAGATTGTTTAAAATGGGCCGTGAGTTGGAGCGACACCCATTGTTCACTAAAGGACGCAACACGACTCATTCTCAGCCGGTTTGGCCTTGATATTCCGATCAGTCAGACTCATCCAAATGTTCAGTAAGTTTCTATCTATTTCTTCATTCGGCATCATCACTCGGTAGTCGTTTGGATCGGGGAAGGAAGTGAGCTCCTCACAGTACAGTGAAGTTTTCTTGAATCGAACTCGGTTCCCCTTGAGGTCAGTGGCGCCCTTGGCTTCCTCAATACGTTGCTGCAGATCTTGCTCTGGACATTTGTCGATCTTGGTCACCACCAACACGATCGGCACATCTACAGCAATTGAATGAATACAGTAACACTTGACTACCTCTAGCAGTGATAATGATTTTTATCGACTTACACATGTTTCTAGATCACACAGTTGAAAATGGAAAAACAGGAGCATTTTCCTTTGAGATCACAGCAATATGGACTACATGTGAGGTATTTTCAATTCATAAAAAACTCACTGATTCCTTACTCCAGTTGACAACTTGTAACTATCACTCGTCATGATCCTCTCTGCATTTTAGAAGCTTTAACACACACCCCAACCACCACCACCACAAAATAATAAAATCCGTCAAAGGTTGTTTCCTACGCACTTGCTACCTACGCACCTGAAACCATTAGAAAATATATACATAGCTACAAAACGAAGCAGTTATTTCCGATGCATGCGGATAAACTGAAATGAGATTTACCGTGGCCTTCCTTTGCTCCTGACTTGATAGCTTTCACCAGATTGTTGGGGACGTCGCTGTCTGCTGAATAGATAAAAACGATTCGGTCAAACGTGTTCGGGACCACTTTCTGAGTAAATTTACTTCTAAGCTGTTTAGGTGTTTGATCCATGCATTCGACAACGTTGGTACCAGTCGGCATGCAGCCGTCAAGTGTCAGCGACACGATAGTGGAGTACGCTTCGTCGTTGGCATTGGGGAAGCCCGCACAGTCCCAGAAGATGACATTCTGCTTGTAGTCTGGGATTGGATGTGGCTCATGTACTTCTTTGCAGCTGCAAAGCAAGATAGAATAACATAAATCAAATAAATGAATAAACAAATGAATAATATTGATATTTCTTGCCTTATTCTCACCAGAAGAAGATGAGTAGGTATAAAGTTAGGTCAAGATTACTCTTAACGTTGACTATGATTTTAAACTAGAAAGAGAAGTGAAGCAACTGCACGACAACTCACTTATCATCAAACATGACGTATCTCTCCAGGGAATGCGTCGCTCTCCCACTAAAGCGTTCACTGTAGTGTGCCACCTCATGCCAAGTGCCAGTGACGGCCATAATCATCGAGTTGATAAATGATGATTTCCCTGAGCCAGGTACCCCTACCACCAAGACGTTGAACTCCTTTTTAGGCATGCCTGTCAAGCGCTGTTTTACTTGATCACGCAGCGATGAAACTGGTATCGGTTCATACTGTGCCATTTTCTCCAAATAATGCCTTCTGACCATGAAAGAAAGACTAAGTAAAGTGATGGGAGAAGGGCGCAACCGGTGAACAGACTGTTTGAACAGTCCCCTCCTGTACAACGTATTGTGATTGGCCAATGTGAGGCTGTAATGGCATGTGATATAAAAATGGACTCTGTCACTTCGATGAGAGATTTCTGTTATTGTAAAGAACGTAGGCCAGTTTGACCCTCAGCTGCGGACAGTAAAAAGTCAGATTTTGATTTCTTTTGAACAAACGAGATAAAGAGAAGAGAGCCAATACTGAAATTACCTGTTCGTGTGCCAGTTGAATCTGAGGATCACAGGTCAGACAAAATCCTATAATGTTAACACTTCCATAATCCCCATTCATCTGGAAATAATGTTCCAAACTTACCCATTTTAATAGTCACCTTAAAACCAAACTGGAATGATATCTGATTAAAAAAAAATATCTACAGATGATACAGAATATAAAAAGCCTATTCTATGCTGATGTAGCCAAATTTGTTGCTTTCATATGCTTATAGGCAAGGGAAAAGGTTATGTTTGATCATGTAAACATCAAAGGACTACCGATATAGCGTACCTGTACCATTGTTCCTCACGTGTTACAGAGGCCATTTGAGCTTATCAACCAGACAACATTCCCATGACTGTGACGTCATTAATCGATGACATCACAGAAGTGTTGATAAGATATATAGTCATAATCAACGTGCTGATGTCAACAAATAAATTGCTTACATGAAAGGTCAAAATATTAGGGAAATGATATGCTTGTCAACCAGTTACATTATCCCGTGACTGTGACTGTATTGCGCACTCATGGTTCATCTGGGGGGAGGGGGGCATATGTCAGCTTGATGGGTGTTTTGCAGATAAGTCAAATACCTTCACCAGTATTTTTATTCTACAAGCCGTTAAATGTAAAATGCAGTCTATTAGACTACATTTATAACGCATATACCAATAGCCACTCATACATTTAGAAAACAGATGCAACTAAAAATTCATAAACTACAGTGCATGCATGTACAGGTGCTTGTCTGGGATAAGGCATTTCTATGAAATTAGCACTTTTCATCAAAAATTCCTGTCTAACAAACACGAAAATTTGGGAAAAAGGTCCAAACTTTTGAACTCCTTGCCAACTCAATTTTTGGAAAAGTTATGAAAGTCGGCGCAAACTTCAAAAGCCCCCCACCCCCAGTCTGATGATAGTGGAACTAAACGTTTGTGCTTATTTTGAGTATCAAGTTTTATAGCTAGTCATTTTAAAGTGAACATCGTTCCATCCTTTTGCATTCATCCAATTAACCAACTAAACCAACCAACCAAGCAAATTATGGCAGTAAAAGCACGAACTTGGAAGGGATCTTAGCATTAGGACCACTAGCACTGGGAGAAGAAAATGACTTGCAGTTATGGAAAAAGTCTCTAGAGGGCGCGCAGAAGCCGACTAACCGCCCACTGGTTCTCAAACCCTGGAAGGAGTCAGCAAACTTTTGCTTCATCATACATTGAAGAAGGATAGATATTGAGAAAAGTTGGTATTGTTTTATTTGGAATATTTGCCGTTACCCCACCTCTAATGCCAGTGATATTTTACTGTCAATAGATGAATAATAGAAATACATCATACAAAATATTGACAAACTCATGATCAACACTAGTAAAACTTGTATTCTATATATACCTATTGTTCAAAGTACACCCCTTCAATTCAGATTAGACAAACTCAGCTATTTACAGCATCACCGAGCTTTCCTCATAGCAGACTCTTGCAGAGTAGTGCTAAACACAGTTATATACATTTTAGTATTTACAAAATACCATATATAAAGTAAGTTTTTTGCTCAACATTTTAAAACTCTAATTATCAAGGGTTGAATTTCATGCCAATGGAATTATGTTTCTTTAAAAAGCGATATTCTGTAAATGTTTAAAAGATCATACTACAGCTCCCCCTTTATGAGAGGATGTTGTAAGTGCCATAAAGATTCACATTTTATAGGCAAATATGTATCCCAAAATTTTACACAAATGCATTGTGTTGGGACAAATTCGATTGTGCCAAAATTCTGTTGTTCATCTTGTCTCCTGTACATCTGGTGCCCAAAAAAATCTGAAACAAGAATCCACTTTACATAAATGTAGTTATACAACGGTTTAGGAAATTACAGGAACCTTAGGTAATAGAATAATATTTTCCATAAAATCTCTCTTTTATACCAAGTCTTTATGACTATGCCTCTGTCAGATCATCGTTAAAGTACAGATGGATGGCAGGCAGCCACTGCTCCTCCTGCATACTCAGCACATAGAAATCCTCGCTCTCGTCAAAGATCTCGTTTTCTTCAAGAGTCATCCCCATGTCCAGGTTCTTCCCATCGTACTTCCAGGTGTAACTCCCCGCGTGAGCGTTGTACTTCAGGTATCGCTCCAGGATCTCCGACAGATACTCTTCAGAACAAACCTGCATGACAGCAAAATGTAGGCTGTTTACACTGTTGACGTCATTGTTCAATGTCTTATTTTCCAATAGACGATATGTTTGGTAACACTCGTACTGTATCAAAATATGGACTGATGACTTTGGGCACTATAAAAACTAAAATATGACTGCTGAATCAAAGAGACATAAATACAGGCTGCTACCTTAGACAGTCCTACACTGATATGAAATAGAAAGCGCTTTTTACTCAAAAGAGGCAGAAAATTATACTTATTTGTGTCGCAGAGAGCTTTAGGTGGGCAAGATACTTTCATATGTAGCACATAATGAACTATGAAAAAGTAAGAAAAGAATCCTGCTTAGAGATTTTATTCAGACTACATGACTAAGTATCATCTGTGAACCTGAGCCACTTCATAAAAACTGGGGGCAAGTGCAATAAAGTTTGCTTTGGGTTCCTGTCAAGCAAGACAGTTATTGGCTGTAGATGCAGGTATGAAACATATTTGTATTCAAAATGTAGAAAAACTCTATCAAAAAAAGTATATGCCTGAGACCTGCCATGTCACCATCACTTAACTGCTACTAGTAAATAACCTGACTAAGAAAATACCAATTGCAAATCTTCCCCCATACCTCAATGGTTTGCTCCTGGGATGTGAGAGTGTTGAGGATGCGGATGAAGCGAGTTTTCTGTGACAGTTCTCCGATGTAGTACTTCTCATCCTTCCACCACGGCCTGCCAAAGTCATTGGCCCAGTCCGTACGTGGGTACGGGGGCGGGATGTGGATGAAGCGCCCGTGGGGGGTGTAGTACTTCTCACATCCTGTCTCTGGGTCAATGTGCGTACGGATCTGAGCAGGAGAATGATAATAAAAGATATTTATGCTGTTATCAATCGGTGATAACGGGAAGTGTAATACAGTCTTTAGAAGGTCGCAATGTTTGATCAAAGGAGGTACTGTCAATGCAGAAATGTTTGTGGTGGTTTTATGTTTGCGGTTTTCGCGGTGGCCACTTCACCGCGAATTTAAAACAACTGTGAACATTTTTCCATGGTAGTAAGATACTACAGTGCATGGTGCTACCGCAAACTTAAAACCACCGCGAAAGGTCATTTTTCTTGCTACCGCGAAATTAAATCCCCACGAATTTAAATGCATTTACAGTAGTACATAAGTTATGATTCTGCATATTATCATTTTCCCTCCTATAATGCGGTATCATATTTGGATTGATAAAAAGATGTACAGTAGACTGCAGACTAATGTATTAAAACAGACCACATATTCAATGTTCTGTGACTTAAACTCCATGAGAGGGGACCTCCTGATATGAATGTAAACAGCAAACCAATTTTCATAATCAATACCAAGTGGAGAAACAGTTGTAACATGGTGGTGGTGCACAGAAATCAGAACAAGAATTTTTGCAGTTGTATTGAAGAGGTCAACCACAAATATAAGACACTGCAAAAATTTCAACATTTACAATACATTTACAGTAATATAACAAATGTGTACAGGACATCTTAATTTATAGCACTTACATCTTTAGTTTTCTTGTTGAACCAGTGGGAGATGTCCTTCCCAGCCTCCGCAATGACTGGTTTCAGCAACACATTACCTACAAATGGACAGCAGACAGATTATAAACAGTGCAAAGGGGATTCACATAATTCATGAACTAAAGACAAGACTATTAAACCAAAACTTTGTAACTTTCAGGCACTTGCACTCAGCTCAGCTCTTGGACACTGAGTTCGTCTGGTCATGACTTAAGATAGTTACAAGTTGACTTATTGATAAACGGAGTTTATGTGGCTTTGTTTACAGTGATTTAAATAGAAGTATGATCTGAGGTACTGTATTTATCATCAGAATTGGGGGGAGGGTTTGCTGATCCTCACTGCACCTACCTGCGTGTTCCTCTGCCAAAGGTGTCAAATCGTACACCTTGCCCAGGTAGGACACCCATAAGTCCTTAAGCGTGTTGTGTATCGCCACCTCGTTCGGTGTGTAGAAGCTAGGCCGCCCAAATTTCCCCATTTTGGCCGATAAAACAGGCAAAAAGGTGACAAAAACACGACCTACTCCCAACCTAGGATCGCGAAGCTTCCTGGTTGCCAGGAGAGACCGGACCACAATGCATTGCAAGGAACTAAACTCACGGTGGTTCTCGTAAATTCTCGTGAGACTTCGCAAAAATCCACGCAGTTTCTCGCAGGTTCTCGTGAGAACTGTCATGGCGGAGGGGAAACTGGAAAATATGAGGGTACGGACAAAATATTAGATTTTTACGAAATCCATAAGATCTGGTGGCGGTTCAGCTCATGCTAGTTATTACGTATTATATCAAGAAATACTTGTGATAGCTGCAGTGTTCATGGAGGGATATTTCCTTAGAAAACTGGAGACAATGTTTTTGTGGGAGGGGGGTTAAAAACAACTAAATTTGGTATGGAAAAGGGATCAAGCAAGTCTCAGCGAATAAATAGAAAACAGCAACGGAGTATTGATAGATGGAATATTGAATTATATTAGAATCGAACACTTGAACAAACATGGTGTCTAATTGCGTTAGTTTGGTAAGATAATGATAATTTCTGTTATAAAATTAAGCCTTTTTTGTTGTAAAAATTATTATTCTACCCAGTTTGATACAGATACATCCACACAAGAGAGCGAGGGTCGGCAGAAGCTGCGCAGCTGGCTGAACAAGAGCCTGCGTGTGAGCATGACGGACGGGCGGACTCTCATCGGGGTGTTCCTCTGTACAGACAGGGATAAAAATGTCATTCTGGGGTCATGTCAGGAGTATATACAGGATCCAGGTAATGTTGGTTTTATAAGTGGGTTAACACCTCCCTCACATTAGGCGCGATTCGATCGAACGGCGAGTCTGCGAGCTCTAAATTACGAGGAGGAGGCATGACCCTGACGGGAAGGGGGGAACTCTGCCATTTCTTCGTCGGCAGCAGGGTCATGTCTCCTCGTAGATTAGAGCTCGCAGACTCGTTGTCCGATCGAATCGCGCCTAATGTGAGGGGGGTATAACTGTTTCAAGTACATGTAGGGCAATGACCCTAATTGACGCAGCCGCAGAAGGCCCAAAACGAGTCCACAGTATTTTAGCCGATTTTCGACTTTTAGCAGGAAAATATAAGAAACATTTCATATTGGTGAGACAGTGTACTAGTAGGGTGCAGACGTTCAGATTAGGAAAAAAAACAGGGTTTTTGTTTATTTTTTTAGCCTGTGCTGACCCCTAATTTGAAGTGGTCAGTCCCTAACTTGAGGTCATGTGATGCCAAGATGGCGGCAAACTTGAGGGCTGCGGGACCTTCCGTTGGCCGAAATTTTTAAAAATCTGACTTTTGGACACTTGAGATAGTGGGCTGCTGTGTGGGGTGAGTTCTTATGACCTGGAATGTTCACGGATGTGATTATGGCACCCTGAACTTGCCTATTTTTACATTATCGCCAATACAGATTTCCTTTGGTGTTCACTGGCCTGTATGTATGTGCAGGGACAGGTATTATGTTATAGGGTACCATTTCACAGGTGAAGGCCTCTGAGACATAAAGAAATCACATATGGACATAATACACAAATCTAAGCAATGATAAAGACAATAACTGTTTAGTCAGGGGCCCTTACCTTTGACATATTACCTTCAATTCTTGTTGCTAACTGCCTCGGTATGATTGACTGTAAAACTTGGTAGCAATTGCAATAATCTACTGTACTTAGTTAGATGTGCCTAACTGAAGCTAGGTGCTCATATTCAGAATGAATTCTTCATCAAATGTCATCAACACCATCTCAAACCTGCAGCTGACTGAAAATCTTACAATTCCTTCCAGATAACACATCAGGTGAGGACCCTCGGGTACTGGGACTAGCCATGGTTCCTGGTCACCACATCCTGAAAATAGAATATGATGACATCACGGCCAACCAGATCATGTGATCTAGCTACCCAGCATTCCATGCTACTCTCCACACCACGCTGAGTATGTCCAAGAAGAGAGGTTGCAGAGGATTTTTTCTAGTTCTGTGAAAGAACTGAAAATTGATCTAAGTGGAGGTAGCTTATGAGGACATTCTTCTATGAATGCTGAAAGCGTTGTGCTGCTTATACAGAGCGTTGCAAGTCCTTTGTGTTTTGGGACAAGAGAAGGATGAAAAGTGATGGTGACATCGGCTTGATTGTCCCAATCATCGCGGGAGCAAATAAGGACTGTAGAAAAGACTGATATTTATGTATTATTTTACTCCATCTGAGACCAAATAAGCACAAAATCTCCTGATGCTGAACACCAGTACTTTTGCATGTCAGAGGTGACAACAATGCATGGAACAGATTCCAGTATGTGCTGTTAGTTTCTGACTTGGTGCGAGGTCATTGTGCCTAATAATCATGTCAATAAAACATTATGTTTTATCCATGGTTTGTCATGTTTGCCTTACTGTCTCATGCATTGCTTAAAGAATCGTATATTTAGTTAATGAAAAGTACATGTATCATTTGTTGATAGATTAGTGATTACATGTGTTCCTTTTTTAATCTCCTTGTTAGAACCAACAGGGTAAAACGTATACATATATCATTATTGGTCCTGAAGAAAGCAAATTTGATCTGTGTGCACCTTTTAATAGTGTCAGAAGAAAGTTTAGAATTGTTTTACATATTATACCATTTTTTTTAATGTATAAATACGCAGCTTCCAAGTCCGCAGCCGAGGTGTAAACCCAGCAGCAGTTTAATCTAACCATGGATAGTGAGTGAGTGAATTTGCTTGATTTAATTTAAGAACTGATCTACGCCTGAAATTCAGCAAATGATATTTTACCAAATGTCATGGGGTGTGTCCTTAGAGTACCTGCTATTTATAAGCATCTCGCTAGGTGCGCTGTTGTGCACGTGCGGTGCATGACTTGCAGGCTGCTCAGAACAGCTGCGCACTGGTCACCCTTCAGTCCAGCTGACACACACAGTGGCACACACACGCCCTCTCTTCATTTCTCCGGACTTTCTGGACATTCTAGTCAACGTTTCGCCATGGCACCCGAACCACAGTAAGTAGACACATTGAGTAAGGGGTCTAGTATCCGGTAAATGTCTGTTTCTTCCGCTGAGGGTGTAGAATTCGGTAAAAAGGAGTTACTTCCGCGTTGCAGACATAACGTGTTTATGGCAAATGTGTTAACGTTGACGTTACATACAGTAGGTATCTAGCTAACAAGCGTTAACTATCTAAACTAGAACATTAATGTGTAGAGATTGCGGGATAAACAGTGATATAAAAGACAACAGTGTTGATTTTGTATTGGGTCATCTGAGGTCAGTGGAGGCAATTTTCCCCCTACGAATTCTATTGTACACTGTTTCTTCTTTCTTACATGCGTTTTGTTCCTGCTTGATAAATTGTCATTCCGAGGTCCTTTGTAATTCATAGTTTATTAGTATTTACAGTTATTGCTTTATGCCGTACTTGCCTTTAAGTATTCAAGCACTGTTTGTAGAAAAAAAAAAAAAAACATCCTTCCCTATCTGCTATGTTTTCTTACCAACCCAGTATTGAGCGTTGTCATGGTTTGTAAGTCCTTAGTGTTTATCATTATGGGCGGGACTAGGGTCAACAGGTACACAAAGCTCATTGTAAGCGAATAGTGGCCCTCTAAGTAAACAGATGAACCTGTCCAACAACTCTAAGGTACCCTGCATTTTCTGTAAGGCCCTGAGGGCCCTCAAGGCTAGGGCGAGATTTTAGAGCAGTCCACATTTCTTGGTAGTGAGGAAGTAGGTGCAGGAAGTTAACCTCTGTGAAAATTCAAGCGTCTCAGACGGCGAAACGCCGTTTGCGACAACCGTCCAAGGCGTCTTAAATTATTGGGACGCTTTGGACGGTTACGGCGGCGGACGGCATGGGACGGGCTTTTGAACGCCCGACGAAACGTCCAAGACGGTCCGAACGGCATAACAAACGCTCGGACGCGTCTAGATTGGCACTTTAGACGCGTCCGGTCGGACGTTCGGGACGTCCGAGACGGCGTCTGAAAGCGGGCAGCCGGACGCTCCCGCGCTTCGTAGGGCGGCCCCCCCGCTGGGAACAGACGTCTCTGCGGACGGACCAGACGCCGATTGCGACGGACGTAAATGACGTAATCCAGGCTGCTGGGACGGATCGGACGCCGATTGCGACGGGCATAAACGGCGTAATCCAGGCCGCTGGTACGGGCGGTAGCCTCCACCACGCCTTCCCACGGGGGGTACAGATCGTAAAATTCGACAGAAAATGGAATGAAAGGCCAAGAGGCAGTCATCGCTATATTATTAAAGGTTAATATCTGGGCCAAACTCCTAGCAAAATATTTTTTTCTTCAAGACACAGTTTTAGTTAGTCAGGCAGTACGGTAGAAACTCATAACGGGCCGGTGCATTTAATTTGGAACGTGCGTAGACGGCTGCCTGGACGCCGTTTCTGACGCCGTCCGGTCACGGCTATAATTTTATGGCCTGTTGGGACGAAGCGTTGCCACATACCAAACAAACAAATATTCAGCCAGGCAGTGGAAGACCACCCACGACCGGGCCGTCAGGTTTAGTTAAAATCAAACGCAACTTGAACAAATTTCTTCGTAAATTCAGACATACTTCGCGGCGTTTGATAAACTTTGCTACATGTATGAAATTCAATCCGACCTTCAATCGTGTCCGCGGCTCTTTGTGCCGCCGTGCCGCCCGCACATCATAATGGACGAGTCCACATAACATCAAGGGTGAATACAGGACGTTTTATAATTCTCTATCGTACATTTTAATCACAATAGTCTTAATTAAAGACTGGATACATTGTAAATGTGCAATACATTTTCTACAAAGCTCATATGTCATTTTTATTTCGCGGTAGCGAAACAAATTCGTCCGTTTCATAAGTTCCCAACCCCTAGTAGTTGGGAGGGCCGATTTCATTGACAGCAAAATCGGTAGGTGCTATCTCATTATCTGTTGTCTAAATCTACATTTTAACAGCATTATCATTCTTAATCGAAACCACAGATATTTTTTACAAGTATTTTACAACGTGTTCATAAGTCTTTTTATTTTGTGGCATCAAAGTAAGATCCTAAATTTTATCATTCCTTTGCGTATGTGGGGAGGGCACCGAAACTTTGCAACCGTCGTCGGCAAACTTTGCAACAACATGTTGTACAAAAATAAGAATAAAATGAGTATTCACTTACCGGCGCCAGCAAAGTATCGACAGTCAGCTAACGGAAGGACGCTGCTTCTTTTGACGGCATCTGTGATTTCTCCTGTCCGTTACGTTTCACAGTTGCTTCAGGTAAGTAGTATGATTTATCCCACTTGTCGGCGCACGACAAATAATTTTTGTACATTCTTTTTTAGTATAAATAACGAATAAAGTCATCGCCGTAAACCCAACCTCAGCACAATGTCGTAGAAACATCAACTGCTACTTCTAGACGTGATGTCCTTGGTCTAAAAGTAAGCAAAATTTTAACAAACAGACATAAAATCCACAGAAATAGTCACCTTCTGAACATATGTCCTGCAACCGCCGGATTGTTCAACGGTCTGAAATTCGAATTCACCCGCTGAAATTGGCGCATGTGCAGAAGTTAAAACGTCATGTTTCCCGTGGGGATAAGGACAGACGCAAGCCGTCTGAGGGCGTCGGTTTCCTAAGTATTTTATAGCCCCATCAGTGGCCGTCTCAGACGGCCGTCTCAGACGTCTTTCAGCCGTCTGGGCGTCCAACAAAAAAACGGACAGAACGGCCCGGACGCTCACGATGTGTTCGCGGCCGTTTCTGACTGCAATGGACGCGTCCAGAGAGTTTGAAACGCGCTCAGACGCCTTTGGACGCTTGTAGACGCCGTCTTAGCCGTTTCGGACGCTTGAATTTTCACAGAGGAAGGTTCTCAGAAACTACTGTATCAGCTTTCAGAATCAGAGGCACAAAGATACATCACTAGTTTACAACAGTCGTATCTTTCACCTGCCTGGCTAAAGAACTCCATGTATCTCAGGGTACTGTTTGTGCGCAAGCTCGCCAGGCAAGCAAAAATGCAAGTTGCCACAGTGACTGTCTTTTTGAAGTCACCTGAGTTGTGCTGAATGACAGCTGACACCCCAGACCCAGGGCTGGCCCTCCTATCATAAGCTCCTCACACTTCATCCCCAGGCTGCCAAGAGTGTAGTTGACCCACTGAATACCAATACCAATAGAATAAGGGCAAATCAAAATAGGCTAAAAGCAACAGAAAGCATGTAGACCCTTATCATGCACGATGAGTCAGCAAAATGATTATCCTTTTATCTATCATTAAAAACAAGGAAGAAATGGTGGTAACATCAATCGGGTTCGCTTAAAAGGCTGGGCTGTCTACCAGGCCAGGCTACCTGGCCTGTCTACCTGGCCTGGCCATCACCTCAGGCTACTCAGATCCCCCCATTCATAGCCCCATCATATGGCACTCAGCCAAAATAGCTGATTGACAGGCATAGTAATTGCTGATCTCCAACCCTGCTAGTGCCAGTGACCCAAGGTTGCCCTGTCCACCACTGGCTGGGCCCTTTGGGAATGTGTCTGGGAGGCCTTGCTTGCAGCATGTCAGGAACACAAGTACCAGCACTGTGTTTGTGTATGTTTGTGGGTGTGTAAATGTGTGTGTGTGTGTGTGTGTGTAAGAATGGGCTTGCCAGCAACAGAAATTTGTTTCTTTATTGAATATCTATCTTCTAGAACAGAAACTATCTCAGCTTGTGCAACAAGAAGGGAGAGCATAAATCACTTGCTCACTGTAAAGCTAAACTTGTATTGACCAAGGGGGGTACTGTATAATTACATGTACCTCCTTGTTCTCTATGCTAGTATGCCATGTTGACATATACAATCTTAGTAGTCACATAGCATTTTTGAGGCTGTGGATTGTTATCCACTGTACAATTTTTGTGTCCAGGACAGAGCCCAATCCTCTCCTTCCACTGACAATAATCTCTCCAACCCCCTTGTACAAGTTGGAGTGGGGAAAGTACTGTTAACAGATTTTGTGACATGTCAAAGGATTTGAACCCAGGACCTCTGTTTTCTAGGTCTAACACCCTAAAGCATTTACTGAACACAGTACTGGTACAGTACTTGAATGTGTTCCTGACAGCTGCAAGGAAGGCCTCCCAGACACTTTCCCCCGAAGGGTCCAGCCAGTGGACACTGGCAGGGTTGAAAATTAGCAATTACTATGCCTGTCAATCAGCTATTTTGGCTGAGTGCCACATGATGGGGGTATGAATGGGGGGGATCTGAGTAGCCTGACGTGATAGCCAGGCCAGGTAGACAGGCCAGGTAGCCTGGCCTGGTAGACAGCCCAGCCTTTTAAGCGAACCCACATCAATCAACCAATTAACCAATCAGTCAATTGATCAACTGATATAGAATTTTAAATTTTGACTGACAGCAATGTTCAGCAAAAGAAAAATTGATACGGAATGATATTAATATTTAAGAAACTGTCATCCCAATACTGTAGACAACCTTTGTCAGTTCAAGGACGTTATATAACTTATATAATGTCCTTGATTAATTGTAAGAATGAGTGAGCTTGTCATGAACACCCCACTGTGCCCATCATAATGTTTCGCCCTGCCTCATTCCTGCTGCGTTTCTTTGTCCGCAACCCGGCATGACTAATATACATGTATAAGTTATAACGTCCTTGAGCATTCAAAAGTCAAGCTTTCAGCTGAATATAAGCTCTGTCCAAAAATCAGCAACTAAATGGCTTCTCAAACCTCCTTTTACACCCTGCCCTCCATTTATTTAACTTTTACTAATGTAACTAAGTTTCAATGATTCAGAATGACAAGCACATATTTGATAGTCAACATTAAATATTACTATCAGGGCTAAGTACAAAAGCAAACACTCAAGTCAAGTTGAGGGCTCGATGAAGCTATTTCTTTCACTTGCCACTGCTAACAGCATGACTCTTGACAAACAATTTGCTCTCCAATCTTTTTAGTGTTAGAATAGTAGAGTTTTCTTTTACCCTCCCAGTTAGTATTGCCTGCTAATGTTTTGATGTCTATCAGACGTTTTCCTCAGAGCTTCTAAGTTCTAACTGGAGTTCTGTTTCTCGCCACTATATGTAGCTGATGTAGGTAGTGCTTTTGTGGTGAGAACACAATCCCAAACGTGGCTAAGTTTACCACCAACCCCCCATCACGGTTCATAACTTTTTAGCATTCAATTTTGAATTAAACATATTTTTACCTTGCCTGGTTTATTGAATATTTGTCTATTGTTATTTCAGAGCTGACATTGCCCTGATTGGTCTGGCTGTGATGGTAAGTAACCTCAACAACAAGTCATAAATTAATTCATGTTTAAAAAAATTTACATTTGTGAAGAATTTGAGTGAGACTTTGCAGAGTTTGGTAGATTATGAATATGAAATGGCTTCACAAGCAGAGGCAAGTAGTACCTCAAAGATATGAAAATATGTGAAGGAAGTATCATATTTTTTGTACATTTACAAATGAATTTCATTCGTCTTATTATTTGTAATGAGTTTTGCTGTTCAAGCAACACTTTTTGAATAATTGTAGTTCTTTTTTTTTTAACCTACTGTACAATTTTCTTCTCTATACTTTTTTTCCAGGGCCAGAACCTGATCTTGAACATGAATGACCATGGCTTTGTGGTGAGTCCTGACTTTTAGATGGCTTCACCTTGCAGAACTTTCGCATTGATTTATGAATGAAAGAATGGCTGGTTCATTTGATAAATTCACAATAAAATCCTATCCAAATAAGTACTATAATAACCATGCCTGAATTCTGGGCCTGGACATTCTATTCTAATACTAGGCAATGTCCCTTTGTTGGTTTCAGGCACTGAAGGAATCAAGTCACGACTATAATGGTATTAAGTACTTTTTGAAATGAAAATTGGTATTCAAACCATATACTTGTACTCCATTGCACCAAATGAGCAAAGATTAGAACTCCAGGCATGTTGAACTCTTTGAAGAATTTGAGTGAACAACACCAGCCGAAAAAATAGATAGTGAATGAGTTTTTTTTGTTCAAAATAGTAGCGTCAATATCTTTTACAAACGTTCTTTACCAGGTCTGCGCCTTCAACCGTACTGTCTCCAAGGTGGACGACTTCCTTGCAAAAGAAGCGAAGGGTACAAAGGTTGTTGGCGCCCGCTCCATGGAGGAGATGGTTGCGATGCTGAAGAAGCCGCGACGAGTCATGATGCTGGTCAAGGCCGGCTCAGCTGTGGACGCCTTCATCGACAAACTGGTGGGGAATGGTTCTCTTCTCAGATGTACAAGTACTAGTAGTTTTCGTAGTAGTAGATTGGTTTATTCAGAAATACATAAACTGTACAAGGCCTCGCAGTCAAACCTTCAAGGTTGACTGAATTGTGCCTGTCATCACAAAGGTAGCATAAATTGCACCATACTAGCACATTAGGAAATAACAAGCATTGTTTAAATTTGACTTAAAATACGTACGAATTACCTGACTTGTTAAAATTTACATTATTATATAGACAGTATAAAATTGTAAGGACAAACGTTAAGATCAACTCTCATCATCACTACAACAGAAAAACGGTTGGTATGGCACTTATAATGTAGTTGCTTGCCGACAGAAGATTTAAGTTAAAGTCGATTAGATACTTTGGAAATCTATCACTACCACTATTATAGTCTATTCTAGTATTGTAGAAATAATTGAACTGCACACTCCATTTGCCAGGCACATCTCATTTGGCGTACTTTGTGCAGTTATCAGGGTGGTTGCAACAATGCAAAATTAACCAAGTGCACCAACTACGGTGTTTGGGGATTTTGTGCAATTAACAAAAGTGTGCAGTTATCTGTTGTGCAATTAAATGCCCCAAACTGTCTGATGCATATTCAGAGACCCATCCTAATAGTAGCCAAGTACATTATCAATAAATGACCTTACCTAACACAATTTCAAATTAGACGCGTCACCCCACATGTGATTGGCACTGTCTTTTGTGTTTAGTTGAAAATTTAACATGACAAATTTCTAATTAATTATTCCTTGTTGTCCTCAGGTGCCCCTGCTGGAGAAGGGTGACATCATCATTGATGGTGGAAACTCAGAGTACACCGACTCAAGGGTATGTCTGGAGTTTTATAAGGATTAAAACCTCATTATAAAAATCAAAGTCAACGGTCCTCTATTGCAAACCTTAGACTTATGAACAACTTGTGTTGGTAGTCCTCTTTTCACCCACAGTAAGTCCAATGGTCTGAAAATGGAACTACTCAGGGAGGACTGAAGATGAACTTACTGCCTAAATTGGTGTGAATAACTTATTCTTGATAATAGTCCACCAAAACTAACACAAACAGACTAGCAAAATGGGGTGGACTTACTCCCCCTCTGGCTCAAGTAAGTCCATCTTCAGTCTACAGTCATCCTCTTTTAGGTCCCAGGTTTGAAGTAATACTGTAACATTTAGGTAGCTGTATAGCGCCACTATTGTTTCAAGGATTCTGAGGATAGCTTTCATTCAGTTACTCCTTGAGAATATAACCATTTTCTCTACCCCTACAGAGAAGGTGTGCAGCTCTGAAGGAGAAGGGTCTTCACTTTGTGGGCAGTGGTGTGAGCGGGGGTGAGGAGGGAGCGAGGTACGGCCCATCCCTCATGCCGGGGGGATCTCCTGAAGCCTGGTGAGTAGGGGAGGGGGTGAGGAGTATTGTTAGTAGATGTGTGAGAAAGGTGGTGTGAGCGGGGGTGAGGAGGGAGCGAGGTACGGCCCGTCCCTCATGCCGGGGGGATCTCCTGAAGCCTGGTGAGTAGGGGAGGGGGTGAGGAGTATTGTTAGTAGATGTGTGAGAAAGGTGGTGTGAGCGGGGGTGAGGAGGGGGCGAGGTACGGCCCTTCCCTCATGCCGGGAGGATCTCCTGAAGCCTGGTGAGTAGGGGAGGGGGATGGGTGTGGTGGTAGGGTGGTGGCAAGGGGGGAAGGTGAGTCTTGGAGGGTGATGGTATTGGTAAGGTGTTGGGGGAAGAACAACAGAGATTGTGAATGATTAAGAAAAGGGTCTTTGTAGCACTTTGGAAAGCAGTTTGGAAATGTAGCTATTGATTACTTTTGTTTGATTGGTTTGATTTTACTTATTAAGATTGCAAACAATACAATTGTGGGTCACAGACAGATACATGTATATTGCTGGTATTGTGACCCACACATAACATAATTGTACACTGACATACAAACTGTCCATTCTCTTATTCCTCATGTAGGCCACACATCAAGCCAATCTTCCAGAGTGTTGCAGCCAAGGTTGGCGATGAGCCTTGCTGTGATTGGGTAGGTATCCACGTCAATCTTTGAAATATTAGTATTTGACACAAGAATCATTCTTCCATTTCTAAACTGTTATATAAATATATATATACAATGTATATATATATATATATATAGAGAGAGAGAGAGATACAATAGTACCATTTTGGCCTAAAAATCAAGATCATGGTTAATATTGTTTCCTCCATTTTCTTGATGCACTATTGAATATGGTGCTTAGTGATAGATGTTTGATATTGATAGTGAGGTCATGTGGCATAATCAGCAGCACCTTGGGCTCAGGCCAAAGAGGTCTTGAGATCAAAACCTGCCCTGTCACCAATCTTGTGCTCTTGGGAAAGGCACTTTACACGACTTCCCTCACCTCATTTCACTCACAGATGAAAAATGAATATCTGCCTTATTTTGTTTAGCTTTGGCTGGGTGATGATTGTGGGCACTAACAGAAGAAAGAAAAAAAAAGAAAAAATTTTGCTCTTTTTGCCTAACCTGAAACCCCTTAAGAATACAAGGCAATCATGACAGGGGAAAGATAAAGAAGTTGAGATTGAGAATGTTTCACTCCCCCAGGTAGGAGAAGACGGTGCGGGCCACTTTGTTAAGATGGTTCACAACGGGATTGAGTACGGAGACATGCAGCTGATCTGTGAGGCCTACCATCTCATGAAGGACGTACTGAAGATGGACAACGATGAGATGAGCGCGGTTTGTTTGTTTGTTTGTTTGTTTATTTGTATATGATATCCATTAGAAACATGTTACATAGTTGTAACTATTCCTTCTGGAGTCATTTACTCTAAAAAAACATCCTGATTGAATAATTCATGTAAATTTATGTTGGCATTTATTTAACTTTGAAATGTTGCAATATAGACCTTTTGATATTTATCATCTATGTACATCTAACAATGAAGACTATGTGTTGATTTCCATTGTAAAGCCCAGGAATATTGGATGGAATTGTTTAATGACCAGATACAATGGGATGTAGTGTATAGTTTGACCTACAAGACAACTATTGACTCTTATTTAAGATCCTTTCAATTTAAGTTGTTGCATAATTTTCTTGCTCTTAAGAATAAGCTTTATAAATGGAAATTGTCAGAAAATACACTTTGTTCTTATTGTAAGACTGAGGAGGAAACTCCCGTCCACATTTTTTGTCAATGTTTTTTTCTTGTTAAATTTTTGGGGGATGTAGAAAACTGGATCAGGAAGCATATGGATATTGTATTTAGATTTACAAGTAGAATTATTTTATTTGGTTAGGCTATCCTATCATTCTGAACACATTGTTATTAATTGCTAAAATGTATATCTTTAAATGTAGACATTTCAAAATTCCTACAATAGATGGCTTTTTAGCCTATGTACATTATTACTACAAAGTAGAGTACATCATTGCTCAAAACTTACAGAAAACCGAAAAACACTTGTTAAAGTGGGTTATGCACTGTTAAATTAATTTAGTTGGGAAAACGCAAATTGTCTATCCTGGTTTAGGTTGCTTTTGTGTACATCCACTTTGTATTGTTGTGTCTTTTTTTTTCAAAAACGAATAAAGATTATGTTAAAAAAAAACAAAAATCAATGCAGACTATGAAAAATGATGATCATCACGTTTTGCATCTGATGGTGTGCCTTTCAATAATATTTGTCAATGTTCCTCTCTTTTTCATTTGCACATGTCACATGTTTGAAAAGTCCTTTTATGGTACAAATTGTATTTATGAGTTGTTTTCATTGATTAGTCATGTGACTCCATTTGACCAATCAGGTTTATGAACGCATGATCACCTGACTCCATCTGACCAATCAGGTTTGAATTCCTGATCACATGACTCCATTTGACCAATCAGTCCTCCTGTTTTACAGGTCTTCACTGACTGGAATAAGAGTGAGTTGGACTCCTTCCTGATCGAGATCTCAGCCAACATCCTGAAGTTCCGTGATGATGATGGGAAACATCTGCTGGACAAGATCAGGGATGCCGCTGGACAGGTCAGTAGTCATGGTCTAGTCTTTCTTATCTCTTTCTTGTATTCTATGACATCAGTATAATTATTATTGTTTTAATCTTAGTACTCGTTTGTTACATATATATATTATTAGGCATGCATGTCCAATTTTTTCCATCATGCTTCTGAAGTTTGTATCTTTAATTTTTTTTTCAAACATCTGTTTTGATGACCTGTCCTTTTGTATACAATTATGATATAGTTACTTTGTAGTTTTAATACTTGCGGTGGCTAATCATGATCCATTAGTGGTAATGATGATTTGTAGTTTTACTCTACACATTATCGTACCACAAAAAAGCTAGTAGTCTGATGCTGTTAGAGTCAGAAGGAATCACTCTTGATTATTGTTTTCTACTATTATATAGATAGATAGATTTAGTACAAGATAACACTGTTCAACTTGTGCCAAAAAGCAGCTACTCATTACAAGCAACTGGATTTGATTTGTGTCTTTAAGACACCGAATGATTATCTGAAGCGTCTGACCTTTTCAAAAATTATATCCAGTTGCTTGACTAACTGCTTTTTGGAGAACATCTTATTACCTGCAGGCGTGTAACCTTCATCAACGTATTGTTCAACTCTGTTGTTTCATCACAGAAAGGAACTGGGAAATGGACGGCTATCTCAGCGCTGGACTATGGCATGCCGGTCACTCTGATTGGTCAGTCAACAGTGTGTTGTCATGTTTAGGGTTATGTCAGTAGAAATGTTCAGACTATTTTGCTGAATTCCTACCAGTCACCAAGCTCGTTGTGTTGATAGTAAATGTTGTCATGATCATAAACGGCTTCATTTTCTTGAGTTCTTGATCTCTCTATAGAAAGAAAGCTCATCTGTGTACAAGGGAAAATCTAGAGGCACTTTCCTAGTCTAACACATTCCTTATTGTTATTGTTATTGTTAAAATGGTTATTGGGTGGGCCGACTACTCACTCTTTGCAGCCAGGGGCTAAATTGCGAGGAGCTAACAATGTATGGGTGCCAGTTCTGACGTAAAGCCATAAGTGGCGACTGTTTTTTCTTTGTGGTCATAGCTGCAGTCATTGTAGCATAGCATTTCAGGTTACATTTACTTGCACCAAGTACCTTCCCTGAGGTTATTATTCTACATATTTCCCCCCAGGTGAGGCTGTGTTTGCCCGTTGCCTGTCCTCCCTACAACAGGAGCGTGTGGACGCCAGCAAACAGCTACCAGCACCTGACGGGCCCAAGTTCAAAATAGACAAGCCGGCCTTTGTGGAACAGATCAGAAAGGTGACATTCATCCAGACATAGTCTAAGTTTTTAAAAGAATCTGTTTCTGAATTACTTTGTAAAGAACTGCACCTTAATAGATAGGCTGATATGAAAAGTCAATAACATAAATATTTTACAGTCAAACTTGTCTGAGAGGACTACATGAGGGACGTTTTAGAATGTTTCTCCACCAGTTATCAAGAAAATTAATGTTACCTCACCCTTTAAAATGACACAACAATTTTGTTATCTCACCCTTGAAAATGGGATGGTCGCAGAAGTGGTTGGCATCTTGTGTGGATGTGGTCATTATACAAAGTTTGACAGTATTACACACCAGTGTTGATATTTTAAAGGTGTTAAAATCTGTAACAAGCAACAACTTGAAACCATACATTTATTTATTTATTCAAAATGCAACAGTACATTACACAGACCTAAAGGCAGCACAGCTGATTGCATAGGTCTACAAGTTATCTAAGTTATATATTTGGCATCTCCTTTTCAAACTTCTGTTCTGTGACAAGATCTGTTACTAGTGAAGAAGAAATATTGTAACAATACCTCCTGTATTTTCCAGGCCCTGTATGCCTCCAAGATCGTTTCGTACGCGCAGGGGTTCATGCTGCTCCGTGAGGCGGCACGTCAGTTCAACTGGAACCTGAACTACGGAGGTATCGCACTGATGTGGAGGGGTGGCTGTATCATCAGGAGGTCAGAGAATATATGATAAACTTTGACAGACATATATCCATGGGCATGCGTAGTCCAGTGGTTAGCGGCCCTGCCTTTGGAACTAGAAGCTGTGAGTTTTATTTCGACTGTGTCACTCATACCTGACATGCACTCTAACGCAATGGCTCGCAGTCCTAAGGACAGGGTGTTAAACTGTGTTTCGTTTTCATGGTGTTTGTCAGGAAGAGCTAGGGGGGCTATCTTTTGTACAATGAACCTGTAAATGTATTAGACCTCATGTCTCATCTGGTATAACTAGTGGAAGAAAATCTTTTTATGGAGACGGACTGAATTGATATAACTTTGAAATTTGCTTTCAATAATGATATCCCTGTCCTTGGTGCTGAACACACCCATGATAATACAACTGTCAATGTCCTTGGTGCTGAACATGTCCACACTAATATTGCTGTCCCTGTCCTTGGTGCTGACATGTCCACACTAATACTGCTGTCCCTGTCCTTGGTACTGACCATGCCCACACTAATACTGCTGTCCCTGTCCTTGGTGCTGACATGTCCACACTAATACTGCTGTCCCTGTCCTTGGTACTGACATGTCCACACTAATACTGCTGTCCCTGTCCTTGGTACTGACCATGCCCACACTAATACTGTTGTCCCTGCCCTTGGTACTGACCATGCCCACGCTAATACTGCTGTCCCTGTCCTTGGTGCTGACATGTCCACACTAATACTGCTGTCCCTGTCCTTGGTGCTGACATGTCCACACTAATACTGCTGTCCCTGTCCCTGGTACTGACCATGCCCACACTAATACTGCTGTCCCTGTCCTTGGTGCTGACATGTCCACACTTATACTGCTGTCCCTGTCCTTGGTACTGACCATGCCCACACTAATACTGCTGTCCCTGCCCTTGGTACTGAACATGTCCACACTTATACTGCTGTCCTTGTCCTTGGTGCTGAACATGTCCACACTTATACTGCTGTCCTTGTCCTTGGTACTGACCATGCCCACACAGATACTGCTGTCCCTGTCCTTGGGTCGAAACATGTCCACACTAATTCTGCTGGTCCTTGGTACTGAAGATGCCCACACTAATACCACTGTCCCTGTCCTTGGTACTGAAGATGCCCACACAGATACTGCTGTCCCTGTCCTTGGGTCGAAACATGTCCACACTAATTCTGCTGTCCTTGTCCTTGGGTCGAAACATGTCCACACTAATTCTGCTGGTCCTTGTCCTCGGGTCGAAACATGTCCACACTAATTCTGCTGGTCCTTGGTGCTGAACATGCCCACACTAATACTGCTGTCCCTGTCCTTGGTACTGAACATGTCCACACAGATACTGCTGTCCCTGTCCTTTTTACTGAAGATGCCCACAGTAAAACTGCTGTCCCTGTCCTTGGTGCTGAACACCCCACAATAATTCTGCCGTCCGTGTCCTTGGGTAGAAACATGTCCACACTAATTCTGATGGTCCTTGGTACTGAAGATGCCCACACAGATACTGCTGTCCCTGTCCTTGGTGCTGAACACCCCACAATAATTCTGCCGTCCGTGTCCTTGGGTAGAAACATGTCCACACTAATTCTGATGGTCCTTGGTACTGAAGATGCCCACACAGATACTGCTGTCCCTGTCCTTGGTGCTGAACACCCCACAATAATTCTGCCATCCGTGTCCTTGGGTAGAAACATGTCCACACTAATTCTGATGGTCCTTGGTACTGAAGATGCCCACACAGATACTGCTGTCCCTGTCCTTGGTGCTGAACACCCCACAATAATTCTGCCGTCCGTGTCCTTGGGTAGAAACATGTCCACACTAATTCTGATGGTCCTTGGTACTGAAGATGCCCACACAGATACTGCTGTCCCTGCCCTTGGTACTGAAGATGCCCACAGTAAAACTGCTGTCCCTGTCCTTGCTGCTAAACATCCCACGCGTATACTGCTATCCCAGTCATTGGTGCTGAACTTGTCCACACTTATAACACTGCTGTACAGATGTGTGTTCCAAGTAGATTCTAATTTCATCAATAAAGTGGAATACAATTTCACTGTTAAAGTCAATGAATCCTCATATACTTAAAGTTGCTTGTCTTCCATTGCCTTAACAGAAGTTTAACCCATAGATACAATTTCTATTCAAATGTAAGAAGTCATTAAATGTGCCTGTACACTGTGGCCTACAGAAATACATGTATTGTAAGATTTGTAGTGAGTTTTTGTAACATCATGGTGTCACATCTTTTACAGCCGTTTCCTTGGAAACATCAAGGAAGCTTTCGTGAAGAACCCCAACCTGAACAACCTGCTGCTGGATGACTTCTTCAAGGCAGAGATTGCTAAGTGCCAGGTGGGTTGGATTCATTGTGGTCCCTTTGGTTTAGGTAAGGTGTTGGTGCCATGTGTAGGAGTGGGTATGAAACTGTCTTTTCTTGTTAGACCGGTCCGAAAAAGTTGGACCTGAAAAAAATCAGCTGGATTTTGGACCAAGTAGAAAATACCGTTGAACAGATTGGCAGGGGTTTAAACGTTTTGGCGCTTATACCGGTTCAAGAAAGTAACATGAGCTGAAAGTAGAGTTTGAAGTCATTTCACATGAAGACAAAATTTTGCCCAGTCACAAGTTTTCACAATTTTATAGGGCCAGGTTCAGGTCTGGACTGGGACCTTATACCGATCTTGTATCCTTGGGAAAGACAATTTACATGACTCTTTGCCTCACACTTAGCCCAGGTATAGAAATGGATAGCTGACTTCAGTTGGGGAGATACATTTGTAGAAGGAAAAGTCTTAGATCCGCCTCCCAATACTGTACTCCAGACACAGTGAATAAGAACCCACTGCCCCTATGGCCTCAAAAAGGCTATGGGACTACGTGTTTCTTTTACCGAACCTTTCATACATTTCACCCTAGAAACTTAAAAGAAATTTTCTTTTTTGCTTGTTCAGGAGTCCTGGAGGCAAGTGGTGTCCATGGCGGTGACTGCAGGAGTGCCTGTCCCAGCGTTCAGCACAGCGCTGGCTTTCTATGATGGCTACAGGTCTGCCCGCCTGCCCGCCAACCTTATCCAGGTAACTTAATCATTTACTGTTCATCATGACAATTTCCTTGTTTCTGTCACCTTACTCTAGTCTGTAGCTCAAGTAATACAAAACAGAAGAACTGTTGCAAGTATTATACATGTATCTGTATTGAGGACATATCGAAGGAAATCATAAAGGCATTTTAAGAATATCTACTAGAGAAAGATTCTTTGGACTTGTGACTGGAAAATGGACCACCACCCAACAACTTTAAATGTATATCATGACCACTGTCCTAAAGATTGTTAGTTATTGATACATGTATTTGAGACACTTGTATTCCCATTTACCAAGTAAATTGTATGTAATGTCCTTGCTTCTACCTGTACATGTAATTAGATAGGACACCACCACTATATATATGTCCCCCTCCCCTAGTAAGACAAGACAAACAAATGAGCTGGTTATTATACAAATCTTGTTCCAGGCCCAGCGAGACTACTTTGGAGCCCACACCTATGAACTGTTGGACTCCCCAGGCAAGTTTCACCACACCAACTGGACAGGCACTGGAGGAGATGTGTCGGCGGGCACCTATAATGCTTAGCCAAGTCATCAGGCACTTCACATGGACACTGCAAAGGACACCAGTATATAGCAGTACACAGAAATATAAACACAAATTTCATTGTCGAAAACTATTTTTGAGTCTATCCAGTATTAGAAAGAAGAAGTATATAATATGGAAAAAAGTTATAGCATTGATTGATAGAAATAGTATATAAATGGGAATAATTGGGTGCCGTTTTAAAGCAGTGTAGACTTTTGTTGGATTGTACCATTGTACCTATATACTTCTGATGAGGTGTCACAAATTTTGAGATTGTATTACGTGGAGACAGATAACGTACATGTATTTGAGTAGATCGTATCCTCCAGTTTTCATTAATTTTAAGAACGTTTGTAAGACTTACAGATGTATCTGTAGACCAGGGCTTTTGTAACTGACATTCCCAGTATATATCATTTACATTTAACTGTTAATGTGTAAGTCAAGAGTAAGGTGAATGGAAACATCTGTTTTTACCCATACAGTGATGCACCCAGTAACACAATGTTTTAGTCATGATTAGCCATAATTGAAAAACTATAGGTCTCATAAGTGAGCTATTTGATACAACATATATACATTGTATGTATAAAGGATTTTCTTTTCTGATTCTGGCGAAAGACACTGAATATACCATCTGACAGACTATATCAATAGAGTAATGTTATGTGCAATTACACCTATTAGTATTAATCAAACAAACTGAAACAAGTCAGATTTGATAAATGGCTTAATATTCAATGAATTCTAACAGACAAAAAAAATTCATTCACTTCCAGTAGGGGCTTGCTGCTTGTCACTGTTTCTTGCATATTATGTCCATCTTTGTGTAGTTTCACAACTATGTATCCAAAATATTCTGGCTGAAATAAAGAGAGTAGTTTCTGCTATAGACTAAGTTCTGTATAGACTGTATTTCAAAGGCTTCTTGCAATAGGAGCGATCGCGATGTTGTCACGGTGACGCGATGGTTAGCAAAAAGCAGTTGTTTGGCAAAAGATTGATTTACATAATAACCAGTAATTTGAGTTGCTAATTTGAATATCAATTTTTGATCCAATCTACTGACGTCCTGGTAGGCAACAACTGTCCAATACCCCGGATGTAAACAACAACAGCGATCGCTCGTATTGTCACCAAGTGAAAGCACTTGACACATATGAATGCAATTTATCACAATATCAATACCATAATGATGTTTCTGTGACATTGATACAAGGAGACATATCTGATACAGGCTACTTTATTGAGTCCATTTTCATAATACCACTTTTTATTCATAACTAATGCCCAGACTACATAGTACACGTAGCACTACATATTTCTCATATCACTTTGTAGAGGATATAACTGTAAACAAAACAACAATTTAATTTTCTTACTACTGGATCAGGAAACCTTCGAGTACTATTTTAGTGCATCTACATATTATCTTAAAGAGATGCTGCTACATAATGCAGCAATAATTTCATAACAATATCCTTCCATTTATTAATCATAGTTTCATCAGGTCTTGAACACATCCAAGAAAAACAAAGATAAGCTATTCAATTGCTACCATTTAGACAGTGAATACTATTAGTAGAACCAGTCAGCATAGCCTTCTCTCGAACAAGTTAAAGAAGTGGCAGGTATATCAAAACATTGACAGGAGAATGTCTTGATAGTATGACAAGAGCTTTTCATTCTGAATATAACTCCATAGATCCCCCCCCCCTAAAACATCCCCCCTAGTCCCAGTGCACGACCCTAGTGAACACCCCCTCAGGCTGTTTCCCCGTGGCTGCCATCAGCCCCTCTCCGTACGATATTCTGGCGATCTCTACGATGGACTTGAAAGTCTTGGGTTCATAGATGGCCAGGTGAGACAACACCTTTCTGTCTAGCTGCACCTGGGCCTGAAAACACAGGTAAGGTGGGTTATCAAGTGGTTACCATTGTGCAGTGTTCTAGCCAGCCGGAATTTTTTTTCCGTCCCCTGGATTTTGAATGGAAATCCTGTCAAAGGTGTGATGGTCCAAAGGGTTGCGGGGGCATGCTCCCCCAGAAAAAGTTTGGAATCTACACCCCCTGAAATGCTATTTATTTTGTGTGGCAAATGTAGCTTAAGGTTAGGGTTACAATTAGGGTTAGGGTTAAGGATAGTGTTTGAGAAAGGCATCCTCTTGGTAGCAAAATGTCTAGAAACCATCCTAGCCATGATACTGAGTTGTCCTGATTTGCTTAGTGCCTAGTTGTCAAGGTGCCAAAGAGTCTGACATATGTTCAACAGTCTGAAAATTTGAAAAGATTTGAGTTCATATTTCTGGAGATAAATTGTACTGACAACAGTGCAAATGGCATGCAACAACAGGTGTAGGAGTTTTATATAATTATACACATAAATCAATCCAATTTTCAACACAAATTCATCACAAACCTATAGGGCATTGCTGTAGTTTAACATCAGGACCTTGGTAAAAGATATACCGAAAGTACGCTGAGTTGTCACTGAATCAGAAGCAGTACTCACCATGTCTAGTCCCACCACCAGATGTTGGTATGACAGACCGTGTTCTTCTGATGCTGCACGGAGTCGCTCTATCCACAGCTGTCAGGGACACACAGTAACAACACATTAGCCTAACATATTCATGTCACTTATCATCCATATAAATTTTAATGTTTTTTTTGCGTTGTGCGAGGTTTAGACTTGCATTATGTTGAGAACTCATTACATGACAATGACAAATATTTGTCACTCTCATTCAATGACATATACTTGTACATGTAATAAAATAGATGTACAATTACAGGCTTCCTTAAAATTGCTTAGGATCCGTGACAAGTGTGTTTCATATAGACTAAGAGGCTTTTGATAATGTCATAATGATTATAATTGAATCACCAGGGAACATGATAACAAGCAATTGGATTACAGCAGCAGCATGACATGTGTACTAGTACTAGTACTGTACTTAGTAATCCAACATGGCACAACTGACGCTATATCGTATTTGAAAGGCCTGTATACATAAACTATAATTTGTATGAAGACACTCACCCCTCGCACAAATCTCTTCTTCTCCCTGCGTCCCCTTTTGGCTGCTCGCCACGCGTGCTGCATGGACTGGATGGCGATCTTGTAACAGTTCCTGTGTCGACCCCAGAACCTCTGAGGGAGCAAACAAAGCAGTTTAGTTCAGTGATTTGATGGCATTGTGGTCTTGGGATTTAGGTTTCATAAGTTAAAGGCTCTTGGTTAGAATGAGGTACGCAAAAAAGAACATGTGCCCTTGGGAAAAACAACATGCCCCCCTCCCCACATCACGAATCCGCGTATCCACATGAGCTTTCAAACTAGCGATATTTCTAACCCATGCACCACGTACCCATGTGTTGTTGTAGACATATCTCCTTTTCCACCACTTATCAGGCGGCGGACTTCTCACGTAGCGCGCTAAAGTCAGAAACATGACGTTTTTCTGGACTTTCCAGGCGAAATGGTGAAAGAACAGAGAGGTCACTTCATGTGGAGCGATGCGCAGCGCCCCCTATTGATTATTGATGGTATAACATCGGGGGCAAAGGTCACATTGAACAAAATGGCAGAAAAAAGTGCGGCGTCTGCAGGTCTTACAGGTAAATGTTATTATTTCTTCACTTTAATGAAATAGTAACTGAATTTCTCTACAGAGGAGGTTTTATAGACGTTCATAGAAACTACTGTACCAGAATGCGTTTAAAATAGCACTCCGTGTTTGAAGAATCAAGCCGAACAAGTTGGTTTCTAAAGAGAGGGGGTTTTAAACTTGGAGAAGTTTTGTTTGTTTAAACCAAAACGTACGCGGAAGTATAGCGTACATGTTCCAAAGTCCTTTAACTGATCACGGGACTTTCAGATTTATACGGAAGCTTTGAAATAGTGTAACTTTGTACAAAGTATCTAATGCCCAAGTGCATTTTGCGAGATGTAATTAATACCTTTCTTTTTATGCCACGTTTTGTTCTGTCAGTCTCTGTCAACTTTTTTTTCTGTGTTGAAGTTAACATCGCAAGTATGAGCCAACTTGCAATATCAAGCTTGAAGAATAAAATACATTGTAGATGTTGTTTTCTAATATCACAGTTTGGCAATCGATTTGTCACTTTATAGAAATACATTAGACTTGTCTGACAGTGTGGCAAACCATTAAAAAGGGGCGTGACAAGCAGACACAAGAAGTACCATTGATATTCATTTAATCAAAAGGAAGAAACATTGTAGCTTTTTGTCTAAATGACAAATCAAATTCCGTGTTGCCAGTGATTTCTTTGTTGATTTTACATGTATTATATTGTAGGGATATTTAAGAAAACTTGACTTTTTGACACATATAATAGAGATACATCTATATAGCTTTTTCATAAGTACCTTTATGTCTTATCTATGCAGATGAGCAGATACATGAGTTGGTACAGAAAAGCCACCAGGCCAAGCAGAAAGCCTATGCACCTTACAGTAACTTCCACGTAGGAGCAGCATTACACACAGAGGATGGAACCATCTTCACTGGTACTTTGAATTTAGTTTCCTTCAACTTCATGGCAATTAGATTTTTCCCCTGCAGAGAAAATGAAGTGTTTGTGACATCTTAGAGCTCGCAGTTGAAACAATAGTAATAATAGAAAATGTTTGGATCTGTGATGAGTCTTTATTTTAGTATGACTCTGTCTGGGAAACGAACCCACAATCCATAGCTACAGTATATAAAGCTGTCACTCTTTGCACTAAGCCTCTGCTACTGCAATCGTAATATGTATGAAAGAGGTATTTTGGATATCAATCTATTTCCTGTATGTTGTAACAGTGAATTTGGTTTCTGTGACTTTTCTATTTGCAGTGTCTTTACAAACTCCTCACATACGTACTAGTATATGGTGACTCTGATTTCCTTTAGGTTGTAATGTAGAGAACGCTTCCTACCCTCTGTGCTGCTGTGCAGAGAGAACGGCCATCTTCAAGGCTGTTACCGAGGGTTGCAGGACTTTTAGAGCCATGGCCGTGGCAACGTATGTGCCCAAGCTTGCTTTCAACGGAGAGAAATGTCTCAAAGCATTGCCAGAAGCCATCAATCATTTTCAAGACTGAACAAACTTGTGAAGAACAATAAGCTGCTAAGCAGATTAATTTTGTACTGGACAGGGCACTTTTGACTGATACTTTTAACCTTTTTTTCACACTTCATTTAAAATTGAAAAATCTTTTTTCAGAAACAGCTTTCTAGATTCTTTATAGAGCCTTAAAAGTTGTTTTTTTTTCTTTAAATCTCAAGATTTCTTTTCCAAAATAAAGATTTGGAATCAGGAAGACAAAATCAAAGGAACATCTTTACAATAGATCACCACTGTCCTGCTATGCTTTGGGACCTTTCTTTTCCTGTCTACCTGCAGCTGGTAAATAGACTTTCTTTCATAAAATTGTCTACACTCTTTATTCTAGGCTGCAATGTAGAGAATGCTGCATACCCTGTGAGTTGTTGTGCCGAGAGGACAGCTATCTTCAAAGCAGTGTCAGAGGGGTACAAGTCATTCAGGGCCATAGCAATAGCTGGGTAGGAAACAGTCATCTTTGGCCTGATCAAATGATCATTCTAATTATCGCAAAAGTAATAAAAGTTTGAAGGTTGGATTTGATTTGTGTTTTTAAGGCCATTTTGTATGATGAATTTAAATCATATATGCCTGAAGCTTCTTGTGTTTGTTCATAGTATCCCTCTGATCCTGTGAAAAAATGTAATGATAATTTGAAGATACTCATTACAAGTTTATTTCCTGCAGTCTGTCATAAAAACTAATGTTCTCAATAACGATGTAGTAAGAATGCCATCCCCCTAAATAGGGACAATGTAAGGAAGAGTTTGAATTTGATGGAAAAACTGTCAATATTCTAGACTATACAAACTAAGGCTTAGTTAATTCAAAACCACTTTTAAGCATGCTTGCATCATTCTGTATGACTGGTGTTTGAGAAGAAGCTATGAGGTCACAAGTACAATACTAACATTTCCTAACTCCTACCCTGCAGAGATGTGGAGAGTGAGTTCCTGGCACCCTGCGGCAGCTGCAGACAGGTCATGAGGGAGGTAAGGATAACACTCAGCCTTATGGTTGGCAATACAGTCATTTTTATCTAAAACAAAAGAGTAGAGATCATGAATACAATGCAAGAGTGTGTGACTGTGAAGGTGGGCCTTCTAATTATGGTCAGAAGATCAGTGATCACATATGCCCTTGTATGTTCAGTCATGGTCTCCCTGAATTTTATACATTTGGTAGAATCTTCCTTTGAAGGAAAAGATCACAGTTAGGCTTTTTAGTTAGAATAATACATTAATCTACAAAACACTTCAGAATATAATATTTGAGCATGATAGCACAGCAAAGGTGAGTTTCAGTAATCATCCAAACAATGTTGTTAACAGTTTTCTCACTTTTCTGTTTTGTCTTGTAGTTTGGAACAAACTGGACTGTATACCTGACCAAGCCTGACCTGTCATACCGGGCCATGACTGTGGGGGAGCTGCTACCATGTAGCTTTGGACCAGAAGATCTCGACAAGCCAAAGGTGAAAGGGCAGTGAAGAAACAAACCAGCCTGACAGACTATAGAAGGAAATGAGTGTATTCAGATGATGAAGTACAGCCATTGGCAATCAGTTAGCTGAAATGTTGCATCCCTGTCCCTTTTCTACCAGTACTGCCGTGGCCTTTGCTCGGATAGTCTCACAGTACTTGTCCCTCCACTGAGCACCTTTCAGCGCAACACTAGGTTTTCCTCAAAGCCACACCATTATACGTCTGTTCAATTACTGGTCTCAAAATACTTCAACAGCAACTTAGCTTCTTTCCCAGAGTGCCAAACTACGGAACTCTCTCAATGATAGCTGTTTCTCTCTTGTTTACAACCTTTAAGTCTTCAAAACAAATGTTTACTGCTATCTATTTCAGGGCTCAAAATTCATTTTTGGGATTAGGTGCACTGGTGCACCCAGCTTAAAAATTGGGTGCACCAAAAAATTTTGGGTGCACCACTTAAATTTTAGTAATAACCTAATAATAAAACTTAGTTACAAGCTATCAAATTCTTAAACAAGTACCATGACAGACATTTTTATTATCTTTCTAGCTTAGATGTCAAGAATATGTTGTATACTAGTACTTTGATATCTTTACATACATAAACCTAAGAAAATATCTGGGTGCACCCTGTGCACCCACAGAAAATAATTGGGTGCACAGCTCCAATTTTGGGTGCACCTGGGTGCACATGCACCCAGTATTTCGAGCCCTGTATTTGCATAACTATTTCCACCACTCAACACTTTATTTTAGTTGATTGCCTTGAAGTGGTCAAATGGCCTTCTTTTGAACAAGCCTATTTAAAAAGTGTTCTTATTCAATGCTCTACGGCAAATTTTTCATGAAGAGTCCACAATATGAAATTCATCATCCATATACTTCATTTCTCTCAGTCATTGCACAACAAGTGCCTTGTTTGTACAAATATGCAATTTGAATATATTGACAGGGATGAAACATAAAAGATGATACTCAGGTATAATCTTATTAGTAATTTCTTAAATGGAATATTTTGACACACTAATATATTGCGTCAAATATTTAAGATAATTGCGATCAAAAGAGCTATCTATGAACTAAGATTTTCATTTTTACTCAGTATACATGTACGTACATTGATTGTGTCTTTTATCTATTAGTTCAGAAAGTTTTAGGGAATCCGATGTTGTTATATTGATGTTGATGTAACATCCTATTTGAACCAGAAAGGCACCTCTCTCCTTATATGGTTGACGAAGTAACACCATGTTTGATTAAGAAAGGCACCTCTCTCCTTATTTGCTTAATAATGTATCATCATACTTGATAAAAAAATGGTATTGGTTGATGACGTAACATGATGTTTCATCCAATCCCTGCACAGTTTGAATGTACACATGTATTTGCAAACATGGTTTGCATGTCATTAAAAATCATTAGTTGTTTATTTAAATCTGGAATATGACCACAATGTTGTTAGGCAGTCTTCAGATGGCTGCATTGCTCAGTATTAGCCAATGGCTGAGCATACTCTTACTTAAATATGTTATCAGGAAAATGTGTTTGATGGCCAATCAATGTGATGTGATTGGTCTATGTAAGAGTAAGAACAACTTGGATTTTGTCTTACATTTTGATGGTGCTATTTTAGCATATGTTGGTCACATTGATACAGATATTTTTTGCAATAATACTTGTTGATTTGAACAAATCAAAGTTGAAAGATATAGTCTTAAAAAGGGACCAATATAGTCTCTACCAGGCTCCAAATTTCGCTGGAAAATAGTAGAAAGTGGCCAAATAGACATATTACACCAGTTGAGTAAGCTGTCCCAAAATCCCTATTTCGGAAACTGTAGTGTTTGGGCTGTTTTATTCCTCTAGTGTGTTATCCGTCTATTTTAATCTCCAAGCAGATCCTACGGTGCCATAAGATAGTATCAAAGCTGTCCAAGGAGTATAGCCAGCCAAAGGGATTCAAACGTGCACCGGAGTTTGATACTATATCAGGCCACCGTGGATCTGCTTGGAGATTATATCAGGCCACCGTGGATCTGCTTGGAGATTATATTAGGCCACCGTGGATCTGCTTGGAGATTACGTCTATTTGGCCAATTTTCTACTATTTTCCGGTGACATGTGGAGCCTGGTAGAGGCTAGGACCAATGTGTTATTGTTTGAAAATGACTGGTAAGTCATTGAATCGCTGTTAGTTGCAATGAAGTATTTTTAGTTCCTTCAACTTTCTCACAAAAGCCATTTGTCAAAAATCAGTTGATGTAAGCATTTTTGAAGGAATACATTATGCATGTATAAGACAAGTATGATTAAAACGAAGATAACCAAAAGAAATGTTCTCATTACTTTTTTTAAATAAGATCTAAACATAAGTGTTTCATGCACATGTATGTTTTTTGTTGAATTAATTTTGTGTGCTTTGGATGGGAAGTAACATACAGGGTTTCATTTACAGTTAATTACATTCATGCACACAAACATAAGTACATACATGCATACATACATACATATATATGCAGATGCACACACAAGCACTTGAGTACACACATGCTTGAGTAAACGAAAAAAAAAAATTACGTTATTTTGAAGATTGAATCATTGTATTGTTTTAATGCTGCCCAAGAACTAAATCTTGTTAGAAACTTCACAACAATTTTGAAAAAGCCAAAATGTTGGTCTATTCAGATCTTGTTTTGTTTCGATGATACAATCAAAGGTTTTGTAGTGACAATGCCGTAAAGTATGCCGATTTCCGTGTTTTTGAGATGCGAAAATTTGGAAAAATGGATAGAAAATCTTGTTGACCCGTTACCATGGCAACCAAGAGTTTTGATCTAAAAGAAAGCTATTTTGAGGCGTTGTGGACCAAATACTATCACTTTGCAAAATATGAGCCAAATCGATTTTTTTAACCCATGCCACCATTGTTTGATCCTGACAAACAAACCTTGGCATTGACCTTGGTATTCTACGACAATTAGCATATTCTGTTTTTCCATATTTTTTTCAATTTATAGCAATTTTCATTTATTTTGCAGCAACTTTGCACGATCTACAGAAAGGTCGAAAACTTTTTGGGGGGGAAACGGACGAAATTTGATGTGCGCATGAATGTCATCCATAGTCAAATCAACATGGACTCTTACCAAGGACGTTCTCTTACGTATTACGTAGTGATTTGATGACAAAGATGTCACCTTCACGCCAGGGGGCGCTTTTGTTTTCATGTGACGAAGTTCGAAGTTCATATACTTCCGTGTTTCGCGTCTGTTTCACGATTCTTACTGTTCTCAAGCCACGAGCAGTTCAGTCAAGTAGTTAGGCAAATTGAGCTTTTTTATCCTGATGTCGATGCACTTTTGGATCAAGACTTTCAGCTGATAACATCTATTTCAAAAGATTGCTTGAACAGACCCTTCGACGACATGGCATGGGACATATCTCGATGTAAGCTCTTCGACCGAAGATTTGATACACGCACGGCTTTAACCGTAACAGGCTGTGCACTTGGAATTTACGGACTCTATCGGTTGGTGAAAAATAGAGCCATCGTTTGCGATTACGCTTTGAAACTTCTGCGTGCTGTCACTAGTAGAACAGTTTGCAGTCCCAAGGAAAGCAAGCAAAATCGACTGATTGTTCAAACAGTGAAGATATGCGGTGTTGCGTGGATCACATACATAGTCTACAAACGTTTTGGTGGCCAGTTTTACACTACAAATTCGTTGGTTGCCTTTGGCGCGGTCGGTCTTCTACTGTTGGTGCCGATTTCATATGGAGTTTGGACATCTACCCCGAAAGACTCAAGTAAAAGAAAACCAAGACCAGCCTTCAAGGTACGTTGTCAAAATATTCAAATCCCTTATAGGGGCTTTTTGAAAATTAATTCTTATCAAGTGCACGAAGGTGTATTTTTTATGACAAAATTCAGTGACAAGACATGATGAAAACTCAAGTTTTAAGTTATTTTCACCACCTCCAAAGCAAAAGCAATACATGAGTACATAAGTATAAAATATAAAAACAAGCAAAGCAAATTTACAAACATAACATATTAAGTGACCAAAGGTTTCAAGTTCCTTAAGAGACTCACTAAATGATATTTAGTTAGGAGTGCATGGCCTAAAATTATATTTCGATATGTGAAATAAATGTCGTGAAACTCGTCGTTATAAAACAATGCACACCTGGTTGACCTTCAACCCAAGTCAGGTGGATTGTGGGATAGGCGTATCTCTCTTTTCCGTTATATCGACTCACATACAGTTGCAAACTTAAAACGTTTGACGGTTTGTCCCTATATTTGAACGACAACATGGAAGAAGGAAACGTTAACGCCATCACGGAGGACATGATAAAAAACGGAGGAAACCAGTCTCTGTTTGCATGGTTGAAGCAACATGCCCACTATATTCTCGTTGTTGGTCCGGTCATGTTCATGGTAGTTTTCAGCAGGACTGTGTTATTTTGGCTGGCTCGTCAAATCAGGAATACGTCGTGGCAACTCCTGGCAAAATTACTATCAGTGACTCCGACCTTTGTCAAGGTATGGGTTGGAAAAACTTACAGAATCGCGACGGAAATACTATCTGTAGTGGTTCGTCAAATATGGAGTGAGGGGATCAGAGGCATTGCATCGCGGCCATTTTTGACCGAAATACGGGCAGTGCTATCGACTCAACTGAAGGTGAGGATATTGCTTGTTCAAAATTAACCATACATGATAGTCGCCCATGTGTGTCTATATAAAGCATACGTACTTGGTAAATTTTAATGTTACACTGAGCCAAAGTCTAAAAAATATGGCTTTGGGACAGGCGTGGGCAATGTGATCTTTTTTTATTCTTATACAGTGCCACATACAAAGTACAGGAAGTATTTTACCTTCCTGACCGAAGTCGGCTAGTCGTGAGAAGGTCGTGTTAAGTGCCTTTCTCAAGGGCACAACGTCGGGGGCACGGCGGGGATCGAACTCAGGACCTCTAGATTGCGAGCTGAGCCATTTCTTCTAATAGTTATGCCACAGACGATGCCACGAAAGTTGTTCATAGTTTACAAAAACATAACGTTATATAAATGGGTAATGCCTTCACTGAATTTCGGGAATGGGTATCTTTGAAAACGAACGCAATCACTGCAGTAAATTTAAATCGAACATCGAGCGCGGCACTGACTTCGATGTTTATCAACATGTACAGGTTCGTCAGCTACAATTTTTTTTTCCTTAAGTGGTAAAGGATATCTTAATTAACCTCCGGACATGAGACAGCTTCGGGTATGAATTAATAAAACACTGTGAATACATCCAGTCCCGTTCAGGGTGAAAGATGGTATACCAAGGACAGCTTATACACAGACAATGATTATTTCTTTGCTGATTGGTAGGTTAGCCAGGCGATAATCAAGTTGAGTGTTAGATCTATTTTCAGACCTGCTACTTTTGAATGCAATAAATTACGTATACAGTTGTTGTCGACAATAATGTAGATTTCAAAAATGACCTGCCGCTATGTGCAGAAAAACATTGCCGCAGTCGATCAGAAGTTTCTTTAAGTGTGATGTATAGGCTTACGAGATGTCTAGCTCAACCCTGCAGTGTTTATTGTCTGTCTTAGAAATGGCAAGAGAAAGCTTGGCCGGAGAGAATGGAATCATTCCGACTATTTGTGAGCTTCTTGAACGATCTCTACCGATCGTGTGCAACGTTAACAGTTCAAGGGAATGAAATGTTTTAATTTTAGGAAGTTATTATCTTACCAGTACACTTGTTTTATGGCATCTTGCTCATTTTACGCACTGGTCTTTAAATAGTGCACTCCTCAGCTTTCGTATCTAAGGAGGGGGAAATATTATTTGATGAGACTTTGTGGAAAATTCCACCAAAGTTATTTGTGATGAGGACGAGTGATATTTCTTAACATTTTATGGCAATTTTGGACGATGTAACGCATCGTAAATAATCAGCAGAATATATGGATGCACAAATTATACAATGTACTAGTACAACAGACTTGATTCATTTTGCCATGATGGTGTTGTAGTGTTTACTGGTACTGTAAAATACAATGACTAATATCATTTTTGTCATGTTGTTCTGCCTTATTTTAAACATGCAAATCACAGGTCTGCCTAAAACAGGTCAATATTGACGTCAGTTGTATATAACAGGATTAATTTTAAACAAAAGTGAAGGAAATACTGAGTTAAATCTCAATGAAAGAATCCAAAATATTTTGATTGAAACGAAAGCTTCAGTCTGACGACCATGAGCCTCCGATTATGAGACTTTTTTTTTTTTCCTTTATTGTTGCGCTAAATTTAAAAAATAAAAGATAAGTACATACACAGTGGTGCCGTGCTCAAGCTTGAAGTTTCTGTCATACCCCCTTTCCACTAGGACGGAGCTCTCGCCGCGCTGTCTCTGCGACATAGAATTTGACAGATCGCTCAACGAATTGTACAGAAAAGGAAGGAATTTTGTTACACTTTGTGTGTTTTGTTGTCCTCTCAGCCACACTTTTACATGCTGTATGATATACCCAGTATGAAATCAAAGGTTACACATATATATAGGTCGCAGTGAGAGCGCAGCGCGATCGCCGTCTAGTGGAAAGGGGGCCTTAGTGGCACCATTAACAAAACTACAGCCAGTGACATAAACACGGGTACGGTTCTCTGAACAATAGATTTGTTTTGAACAAGGACCGGGGCCACAACACAGCCTCAGGTAACATGACACGCAGGACCTGTCAGTCAAGACGCTACAGGTCAAAGGTGTGTCCAATGGCTGTTCAGCAGCATACGTCATGGCCAACATACCTGATCACAAACGCCCAGTGTTGGTGGCGCACGGCGATACATGGAAATCTGAAACAACCACGTTATATCTCCGGTGTGCTCGCCTTCTGTATCGTTTGTGTCTTTATATCCATGACCATGGACGGCGGTTTAATCGCTGCGATTGTTGTGCCGATTGTAGTCCTTGGTATTTTTATAGCAGTAGCTGTTTACTGTTTGTACAATCACTATCGGAACAGAAAGCCTGAAAATGCAAGTCTTCTCGAAGCAGGAACTCAGGTGTGTTTTAGTCTGTGGTTGTTTGAGTTAACATGGCTGGCTGTTTTGGTAGAGACTTTTATACCCCTTTCCACTAGGACGGCGCTCTCACCTCTCTGCGACTCTCTGCGACTTAAATTTGACAGATTGCTTAAATTGAGTAGAAAAAAAGTGAATCTTTTTACACTTTTTGTGTTTTGTTGTCTGTTTAGTGACACTTTTAATCTTTGTAACCCAGTATGACATCTAAAGCTACACGCACCCGTTTTAGGTCGCAGTGAGAGTGCAGCGCGATCGCCGTCTAGTGGAAAGCGGGCCTTACAGTTTGTGCCTTATGCTGGAGTACATTTCAGTAGTGGTCGTTCACTTATTATTTACGAGTCTGTGATATATAGACTATTAAGAATTCATATCTATTCATGCATAACTTGTACAGTATATATAACATCCTGTTCGCAAAACTGGCAGACGACAGGCATGTCTAATCTAACTTCATACTACATACATTCAATATGGAGAATCAGTTGACAATACGTAGGTGTAGCTGTTCTCGTCCTGATTTCAAATCAATGGCCCTTTCCATATTGTAATAAAAAGCCGCCATATTAAAATATCCTTTGGTCTAGTATCAATCTTATCACATATCTTCTGTTAAAATGCGTTTACATGTTTTAGGTTCTCACACGTACCTTGTTTGTACAATTATTACATCGCCGATGAAACATTTGAAATAGGGATTTTCATATTATACTGAGTTACCAAGAACTTGATTTAAAAGCAAGTATACTTCGTCTACATACTTGTACATGCTTTCATTGAATTTCGTTGCTTTTTTTTCCAGCCACGGGGGCCAGTAGCACCAGGCGAAGTGAAAGATGAGCTGTGCGTAGTGGCCGCTGACCAGCACACACTGTCAACCATCGCGGAGGAGGTCCGAGAAGCAACTGCAGACAGTTTCTACCCGGTTAGAGAACACCGTGTGAGCAACAGAAGGGACGTGGCTGACTTACCCCTCTACCGCCGCGCCATCTGCTGTGTTCGCAACGCAGAAAGGAACATCTCCTTCAACAAGCATGGAGAACCAGAACCGGACGCAGACCTGGGATTTCGCGCCTTTCACAAGATGGAGGCGTCTGTAGGCCAGAGTGGTAAGAACGGCTTCAGTTCTTCGCTAAATCATCATAGCGGTTATAAAGACTTTCAAATTTGAAATTTGGTTTTGCTACAGACTTTGTCTTTATTCCGGATATCCTTGTGAGGCTTATGATTTTTCATGTCAATTACTTTGTCTGTTTTCCGTTTATATCAACTCCCATAATTCCACGAGGTGCCAAAATACTGCCAAATAAAAACACTATTTTAGAGGCCTTTTCAAGATTATCTTGAACACCTAAAATTATAAATATCTGAAATGTATTTACCTCAGGGGGTTGATGCTGCATTGGTGCATCTCCTCAAATAACTTTGAATTCATGCATGTTTTTTCTCATGTGGCAGTATTATGGCACCAGGTGGGATTATGAGGGCTTATGTTTAATAAGCTAAGTTTGCTTTTCTATTTTTCTAATAATGCAGATATAAATGCAGTTAGTTTATGTCGTGTGTTGGCTACGCTGATCGTTCATTCGCTTTATAAGTAATATGTGCGTTCTTCAGTAAGTACACTAGCTGCAACTCTTATGCGTAAGGGGGTTATTTAAAGTTGAGCATGCAATATTCACGTTCTGATGTTTCCATACGTTATTCTTATTCCTCCTCTCATGTCCGATGTCTTTTAGGAGTGCTACTTCTTCTGTTCGATCACGCTGAAAGCCAGGGCATTTCCGACCTGTACAGTATGGAAGGCCTTACTCCGTCACAACGACTGCTCGACACGGCCAAAGACTCGCCTTGCCGTTTTTTAACTGTTTATAGAAATCTAACTATAAAACAAAAAGAATTTATCAAGACGTGGGTCAAACCCTGAAAATGTTACAGCTATCATAAGAAGCGTTACATAAATGTCACAAAGTTGTCAGCGATTAGACTTATGGGATGACAAGTTCTTTGCTGGATAGAGTAAAATTCTAATAACAGGATAGCAACATTCTTGTACCAAGTTGCTAATATGTACCATTTATGTATTTATATTTAGAATAATGATTCTTATACAAACTAACGCATCTCGATTATCAAATTGCTTATAATATGAACAGTCATTGAAATCAATTTTAATTGATCGAAATTGATTTGATTCGTAATCAACCTTTCGACTTTTCGGGCAAAACATAGGAATCATTATAAAAATTCCTACATTTGGAGCAATATACAGTACTATAGGTTAAGCTTGCATGGAGTATACCGAAAATGAAAGCACTGAACAATATTCTGTGCTGCTTCATTGTTCACTCAGCTAGGAACAACATTCTTGTTAAGTATTCATAATTGGAGAAACCATTAAACTTTAGATCACGTTTTGCACGTCAAACTTGCATTTGTTTCTTATTGTCACTGCTTATTGGGTGCTAAGCCATTTATTCATATGTCACAATAGTATGGAACCAACTAGTTCTGTAAAATGACGACGAAAGCAACTGTATATTTGTGCCCAACACAACGTAAATGCATTTCTTTAGATTAGATAGTTAGAATATTAGAACAGAAATATTATATATATATTTCATTTATGGCTACAAAGTCTCTTCCCCATTATCAAAATACTAGATACGTTTTTTTTTCATTGCATGGCCTCAAAAAATTTGTTACTAGGTGCCTCTCGAGCACGCAATGGCAGACCGATTATTTCAAGGGCAGGTACATTTTTCGGCCGGTCGAAGTTACGGTGGTCAAACGGACTGGCAAAATCATCCGCATCTTGTGACTCCAACATAACACATAAACCCTTCCAGTGCTTTCGTAGATATCGCTATCTAATAGTAACAGTATCTGTACTTGGTTCACCTTCTCCTGCCCTGACTCTGAATGTGGCTTGCAGTCATGTTTTCAATGGTTTCTCGTCTATGGTTTGGAGGGCCGAGACCGAGGGTGATGCGGAATACACCGTGTTGTATTTTATTTATGTCATACTCACCTTAGGAACCACATGATTCGATATGAAATGCAACAGAAGTTGAGTAAATGTTGTGTCCTCGAACAAAAAATTGTAATAACAGCAATTCTAACGTCCGAATCTGGTATTCGAATTTTCAACCGTGCCACACTCGGCCCACTCGAAATAGTTCGATTTACTCAAAGGAAGCCTATGTGATACAACTTCGAAGCCTGTGTGATACAGAAAAGTATCACCCGGTCCAGAACACCTGTATCGAACTGTCGCATCACAGGTATGACATAAAACTAAGAACCCAACACGGGTCCGGAATACCCGTATCGAATTTTATCGCGACCCAGGTATGACAGGTTTGATGTATAGACAGGGGGAGAAAATTCTACAGCTGACATACAACACAAATAACAAGTTTTGCTTAGATTTTTTTAAACATCTTTTGTAGATTTACCCCCCCCCCCCGCCCAAAAGCCAGCAGTAAAACACGTTACCAATGCTTACAAGGTAAGGCTGTATTTTTGTATGCAAAGGTTGTGAAATACTATCTCTAATACAATAAAACATAGGTGGTATAGATCTCCTTGCAAAACAGCCTTGACGGAACAAAAACGGAAAAAACACCGAACTCCATCAACTCTATTTAGCAACAAAAAACGGAAGAATGAATTCTAGAATTATGTACCTAAGGCCAAATGTCGTTAACTTGATAAAGATATAATGTATTATACATTAAGGTTCCTGAACACATTTTGTATGGGCTAGATGTAATGTAGGGTACAGTTGACAGAGCAGAAACAAAATGGCCGAAAGTAGCCATTCAATGATTGATAATGGAGCTAAGTCAGCGTGTTGTCTTAAGGCATGTGTTTCTTACTCAGTCTATGGTATACACACAAATGTGTAACCTTATAACGCCGCAAAAGGCAGGCAAATTATATAAAGACATTCTATAATCAAGAAGGTTACAGGGAATCCCTATAACTTCCTTACTTTAATGTACCATGCAATGTTTGGATTTGTAGGTTTATAAAAATGCATCTCAGTGACAAAAATAAGAATTTTTACGTGGAAGGTTTCCCTTTAAGCCACCACGAAATGTTGAGCCGATTGAGCAACACCAAACAACCTAGAATTGTTAGTGCTTGTGTGGGTGGTAAACGTAGTTTGCAAGATAGAAGCATTTTGAAGAAGGGTAAATCTGCTGCTTCTGTTCAACTCCGATACAGCCAGAGAGTAGGCGGTATGCCGAAAGTGAAAGCACTCAAGAATACTCTGTGCTGCTTTACATTTCACTAATAGCAACAACAATCCTTCTTTTGCTATGCATTCATTTGGAGAGACCATTAATGTACAGAACACGTTTCCGCACTTCAGACTTGTTACTCGTTGTCATTACTACAAACTTTCTCCCCCTATCGAAAGATAACATATGACGATATTTTTTCAAGGTTGGCGCTCTGAAAGTTTCTTACTTTGTGCCACTCGTGCGTCCACGGGCAGACCGGTGATTGAGAGGGTAGAACTGCGGGCAGGGACGTGTTTTTCGGGGGTCAATGAGTGCCGTGGGCGGGTAGATGGTGTCGAACTACCGAGGCTGCTTTGTCGTCAAACATTTCAGCAAAATCACAAAATTATAATTCTTATGAAATAATTCTTTTACGAAATAACAGATCTTCAAAATATCTTAGTACCGTTTTGATAGAAAATCCAAACAGCACCAATCGAGCCTAATGTCTACACTGTATTTTACTCCTGGCCGTGGTCAAACTTTTCCCTCCTACTCATTATTCATTATTCATGCTCCAGCTTTTTCGGATTCTGATTGTGGTGTACAGTCATATGGGCAATGCTTTCCAGTTTATGGATTGACAAGCAGACCGACTGAACGTGCTAGCGTTACTAGCAGGACAAGAATTGCTGAAATATAGTCTACACCAAAAAGCAATGCTGGCAAAGTAGGCTGTATAAAATGGTTGAGCCATACAGCCACATATGATCGTAAACGTAAACGAGGGCTTTATACCCCCTTTCCAGCTAGGCTCTCTCTACTCTCTCTTTATCTCTGCGACCTAATTCTCTGCAAAATTTGACAGATATCTCAACGAATTGTATTAAAGAAAAGAATTTTTACGCTTTGTGAGTTTTGTATGATATTCCCAGTATGGAATCGAAGGTTACATACATACGTTTTATAGGTCGCAGTGGCAGCGAGCAAATAACAAGTCTTGCTTACTAATAGATACACTTATTCAACGTCTAGCTGGTGTGGTGTGGTGTGATTCACCCCCCCCCCCCCCCCCGAAATGGCAGCAGCAAAACATGTCATAAGTGCTAATATGGTAAGTGTCTGTCAGGACCTCCTTTATGCAAAGCTTATCAAATATTATCCCTCATACAATAAAACATAGGTGATATCTGCTTGAAAAACAGTTCTGACGGAATAGCCTAGTCCTTATCGAAAACACGCACAATCATATTATATGTTAACACCAAACTCTATCTTTATTAAGAAATAAAGGGTAATAAACAAATGAGTGTATTGTACTGTTACACGTTAGACCAAATTCCATTAACATAACTAAGATATAATGCATTGTATATTTAGCTTCCATAACGCATTCTTATAGATGAGATGTAATATATGATAATTATAAAGTTGACATAGAATGGGAACAAAAACCTACAAAATGACCAAAGGAATCCATTCAACGATTAAAAATACACTTGCTCTAGTGTGTTATCATTGAACAGTGAAGTTGAACAGTGAAGGCACATTATATCCTAAATGTACAATGCGACATTGTATTTTTAAGAAAACGGCATGTCAGCGACAAAATCAGAATTTTTACGTGTATCGTGTAGAGTTAAGCTCCACAAAATTGCTGAACGAATCGAGCGACACCAACTTACTCGGATGCTAAGCATTGTTTTGTACCCCGTGGGCGGTACACGTATTTTGCAAGGTAGAAACATCGTGAAACATTGTATGTATAATGACAGCCACATGTACAACAAAAACTATGGGAGTTCGCCACACTTGTTTTAAGAAGAGGCATGCAAACAATAGTTATAGCATAGCTCCAGATGTTTTGTTTATCCAATTGTTCGCTTGTAACAATACTCGTAGTAGTATTTTATTCTTTAGTATTAAATGTAATATCTATTGAATCACTGCATGACACAGCTTTTGATCAGAAACGTGGGAAATGGATACATAACGCCAGGATCATTAAAGAATGATAAAAACTGACGGGGCATCGGGCGACACTGTCGTATCGCAAGTCACGAGCATTGTGACTGTGAACGCCCGGGCGCTCCGGCCCAAGGTGTTACTGTGAAATTCAACAGCATTTACTGCAATTTCGTGGTAGCATATACATGGCATTCGTGCATTCAACTTTAGCCGTTTAATCTTGTGATGATCTTCATAAATTATGTATACTGATTAACCAAATTCCACATGAAGCAACATGGCGATAATGTAAACTAGAAAGGTTTGCATATTATGTATATGTACGCCGTTGCCCTTCTTTTTCATAACTAAAATGTATGTCAGTGTTAAGCAAAGATGATTAATGTAGCAAGAAAACATTCACCGTGAGTTACAAGGCCGTTGAATTATCTATCTCGATCTTTGTTCACAACTTTTTCTTCAGCAAGCGGTAATAGGCAGCAGCAAATCTACAGGGAACTTTTACAGGGGTCTGTGCAAAAAATCTTATAGTTTATAACAGGATGCAGCTAGATTCAGGGGCGTTCTGGGGCTCAGGGGGAGCCGGTTTCGCTTTGATACTAGCTTGGGTAATACTCATCCAAATGTTCAGCAAGTTTTTATCGATTTCTTCATTTGGCAGCATCACTCGGTAGTCGTTTGGATCGGGGCAGGGAGTAAGCTCCTCACAGTAAAGCGAAGTTATTTTGAATCGAACTTGGTTCCCACGGAGGTCGAAAGCTTTCTGGGCGTCCTCGATTCGTTGTTGCAAATCGTAGAGGGCTTCCTTGCGACACTTGTCTTTCTTGGTCACCACCACCATGACTGGTACATCTACGGAAAAGAATTTCAACAGTTAAACTCTCTTAATGGGAAAAAAATCGCAAATACTACTTTTATCGTGCTATGGGTTGCTTTTAAGCCATGTTATATGTAATGGCAGGTTATCGCTAATTCCTTAGATCAAAGAGCTTAATTCTAATTTAAATTAGTATTTTCTACTAAGCTGGGAATGGCTCGAGCTTTGCCGAGATACTTACCATGGCGATCATGTGCAGCTGTTTTAATAGCCTCTGCAAGATTCTCCGGAACCGGACTGTTTGCTGCCCAGATGAAAACGATCCGGTCAAACGTCACGTTGCCGTCCCCTTCACTAAATCTCTCTCTGAGCTGATCCGGGGTTTGATTCATACATTCGACAACTTTGGTGCCAGGCGGTATACGGCCCTCAAGTGCTAGCGACACGATAGTGGAGTACGCTTCTTCGGTGGCATCATTAAATCCGGCACAGTCCCAGAAGACGACGTTCTGCTTGTAGTCTGGAATTGGGTGAGGCTCATATACTTCCTTCACACTGTAGAAGATCTTAAGAACAGAGAACACATTTAACATAATTATGTTCATTGATTGATAAAGAAGAATAGGTAATATACAACATATTATTAAGGAGCAAACTTTGAAAAGAAATCTGATCACGGAGAGCACTTGCAAGAAACATAGTGTTTAAAGGCACATTTAAAAACTACTGTTCTAATAAAAAAATGTCGACTTACTTATCATCAAACATGACGATACGTTCTAGGCACTTTGTCACACGACGGTCGCTCTGACTGTAGTGGGCGACTTCGTGCCACGTCCCAGTGACGGCCATTATCGTCGAGTTGATGAAGGACGATTTGCCTGCGCCGGGCATACCGACCACGAGGACGTTAAAATCTTTCTCGGGCATGTGACTTAGACGCTTTTTCACCTTATCGAGCAGCGACAAATTGGAGACCTTTGCGGCCGACGCTTCCGCCATTTTGCCAATGTAAGTTTCGAGAGGTCGAAACTACCTGAAGTTTTCCGTGTTCGAAATGCAGAGCTAGGCGCTTGACTGAGCTTAGGAACGGCGTGGCCACCAACCAATGAGCAGCCACCAACCCCACCAACCAAGGACATTTTAACATCACTATGCATTCTGAAAGAACCAATAGCAACCCATCACCCAGGCCAATTGTTTACAACGTTGCATGCGGGGTGCAGCAGGGCAGGGTCTTATTGACATTGGAATAATTGGACTACCATCTAATCAATATTCCCCATCAGTGAAAGAAAATAATTGAAATTCTTTTAAGTCAATTAAAGAAAACAAAATGAGAGATCGATTCTGTGGATTGCCAAGACGACAATTGCAGTATGCACACGCACACATATACAAATCAAGGAGGTTGAATATTATTCAACCTCCTTGTACAAATGTACCTCATTCCATATACAATATAGAAATGCATATGACACTACCAAGTTCTGCAGAAGACATTGCTAATTTGCATTTTAGACTCTTGTAGACTGACAAGCGCACAGACACAAAGTTCTGCACCATCACAAAATATGACTACTGTACACTATTTCAAACCAAAAAGGAAATAACAGATTTTAGCTGAAATGGAGACTGAGAGAGAGGCTTCTGTTGTATATAAACGACAAAAGAAATGTACTTCTGAAATGAAAATAAAAGAGATGGAAAATAGCATTGTTGTCATGCACTGGGTGTACAGCTCATGAACTTTACTGGGAATCATTATATAATTTTTTATGGACAGAAATGAATATACATACAATATTGAATGCTTCCTTTGCAATGCAAAGAAACCCCTTCAGAACTAAAAAGTGTGGTGTGTTATCAAATGCGCTCGAAATGTGGCTCTCCTCAACACGGGATCTACATTTTGTGTCTAACGTCCTATCCAAAAGGAATTCCTAACCGAAGCTAGGTACCCATTTTCACAGGGTGAGTGAAGTAAGAAAATCGGTGTAGTGCCATTCACAATGGAGAACCGACTTCGGGTTAAACACCCTACCAGGAGTACAAGCTTCGTGTTGGTCTATGTAGTTACTTAGGTTTCAACAAGAATGACAAAACAGCATTGTTTGCCACTGCATCTGGCTTTTCTGTAGTATACTTACATTGATACCTTAACCTTGGTTTTGGAAGATGAATTTCAATGGTAGATGTCAGGGAGTGCAATATATAACAAGACCCTGTTGTCAGGGTAGGTCAGGTAAAACAGCTACATGGGTCAGTGTTTCTCAAAAATATTCACTTGTCAATCAAAAAGGGAAGGTATTCTACTCCACTCTGTCTCCCGCTTTGACTATACTGTAACATATTTGCGAGGAAGATATCAGTTGCTGTCTAAAACGACAGATACTTTGGCATTCTTTCTCCTGTTCTTTTTTGTAAATGACTACATTCTTGTGTACAGTAATGGTTTACTTGGGTGTTTCTAACCTTTTTTGCTGAAACCCATCTAATTCTTATCACCAATAAGGGCTAAAGTCAAGAGAGTTTGACATAACTTAAGGGATGGGTACAACCTTACTTTAGACATCCAGAATTAATGTCATTCAATTTTGTTGACAGAAAACAGTTGGAGAAATGCACATTTCAAAGTTCTCCTTTTGTGTTAATGCATGTAACATTAATTGTCACTTTTCCCCATGGGCAAAGAACATTTTCTGCTGATATGACTGAGGTGTTACTGTCTAGAATCAAAGGGAAAGCTACTTTCATTTGCAATTATGACTCATGATGACTCATAGAAACTGTCCCAAAATAGCATCTGTAAGAGATTTTGTGTAAATAATGATTAGCTCGTATCTGAGCACATCACCGAGATACCTGGCATAAATTTGATACTGTAAGGGTTTTGAAATCCTTTTGAGTAGATGTTTTGGATTGGTCTAAGCTTTAATTTGTAACAGGGCTTCAGACCCTCGAAATGCATACATTACTCAGGCTGGTATGCATGGCACTGTCTCATCACGTACTCAAGGATATGTCAACAATGTCTTAAAAACAAGATCAAAACCCCTATCACATTATGGTCTTTATGGCACTATTGTCACGCAAACACCACTGATGTGTCAACAATTTCTCTTTTGTTCATGATTTAATAGGAGTCATATACATATGTATAGGGTGGTCAACACGGAACCCAAACAACACTTAGCATTCTTTCATACGTACGGCAGAAGGATGTGTCAACATGGAGCCCAATAACACCTCAGCAAGCAAAGAATTTATACACCCTTTGCCTTCAAAGTACCATTACCATGTGTAGACCCACAATAATATATAACATATTTCTTTTGGTCAGCAAAACTGGACCAAAATGCCATTACATGTATTGTAACAGAAGAATTTTCTTTACTAAGGCCATGTTGATTTGATTATATGGATGACATCCTCTGGGAATCAAAAAATGGATGCTAGCGTTTCAATAAAAAACGGTTGACCCCCCCCCCATTAAGTTGCCTTCATTATGAAATGGTCAGAAGGTTTTACAAATGACTAAGAATATAGTACAATGTATACTGAACAATGGACTCTTCATTTTTGTTCTTTCACATCTTCTTTGACCGTGTAATGGTCTATGACATCAAAGTAATCATTACGTTTTCCAATATTCATTTTTTTGCAATCCACAGCATATATTTGTTTATTTTAAAGCTGCTTTGAACGATATAGAGTATAGTTGACAACTTAAAAAAATCATTTTTGGAAATTGATGTACACATGGATATCATCCATATGATCAGCAGGCCTAACTTGATAAAATGAGTGGTAAATAAGCATATCATCATCAGGTCGTGCTGGTTGCACAGATGAACATGACTCTCTCTCTCAGAAATCTCCTGCTCTGGACCCTTGAGACGAAGAGAAAGATTAGACATCCTACCACAACACTAATAAAAGAAACTCATTTGTAGGGACACAGACTTCTTTCTGGTGTGAAGAACAAACAGCTCTGGAGATCGAACTTCACTTGCTCCACCTCACATGATGGCGAGTGATGATGATGATTGTGCATGCTGTGGGATCAGCCCTGTATGGAAGGGTAATAAACAGTACTAGCAGACATATTATGGTGATACCATAACTTAAAGGCATTTGTGTATTGTGCGGGATCAACCCTCCATGGGAGGATGTGGTTAATTAAAGTGGCATTTTACTTCTAAATCAGTGCTCTAAGCCTCTGGCCCTCCCACCAGTCATACCAGGTCTTAGTCAAGGAATATCACACAGTTTACCTTTCAACCTTTCTTGCTACATAAAATTTCCACCCTTCTGAAGTGTTTTACATTTGTTATTTCTGTGGCTCTCAGCCTCTTGTGAGCTCTGGCCTTTCCACTAATGTACCAGTCATACCACATCTTAGTCAAGGAATACCACACGGACAGTTTACTTGAACTCAACCTTTATTGCTACTTGGAATTTCCACCCGTCTTAAGTGCTTTACATTGATAGTTTTTAATGGCAACCAAAAGTACACCCTCATGTACATGTATGTGAATACCAACAAGCATTAACTGAACCCTAGCCTGTCTATAACATTTAAGCACAAATTGTAGTGTAACTGTTGTAAGTTGCGTTTCCTAGTTGCTTGGATCTCTGCAGTAACTTGACTAGCAATTTTCTATCAGCTCTTTGATTCCTTATGTTTGCTACTGACTTTGTTTTTCATGAGAAAATGAAGAATATAGTCTTAAACATCATAACGAAAAGCTCAACAAAATCTGAACAAAGAGAAAGCTTCCATCAGTTCCTCCACTGTGACATTACACAAAAACTCTCTTCTCAGCAGATGTTCAACTTCATCTGACTTTTGACCTCTTGCTTTGTGACCTTTAACCTTTTCTAGCAGTGTGACTGCTGACAGCTGCATGAGCCAACCAATCAGATCTTTGGAACTGGTCAGGTGACCGCCATCCCACAGTAGAAGATGGACCATGTTAGCAGCCACCCTGGCATTGGGTCTCTGTAAAACAAGTAAGGTGAAGATTGGCTTGAATAAACAAGATTAGAATACCAGGGTCTTGACTATCCAAATGATCATTTTAAAGTACATGTAGTACTACATGCTTAGCTTGAATGGTAGCATCATTTGAATCCGTTGATTAAATGTCCAGCCAAATTTGTAACGTCAACTCTCAGAATTCCGCCATGGTAAACTAAGATGGTCACTGAAAGAAATGCTATCATGGAAGAATTCTCAAGTCTTGGACAATATGAAGTGGGTATAGCTTGATAATCAAATGCTACATTAGTAGATATATAATTCAAAATTTCTTTTCTTACTGTCTTAAGGTGTGCAGTAGAATAACTATAGTGTGAGAGTTATACTTTGTGGATTTTGTCTCCCTGTGGACATTGCTCAAAAACACTTATTATATATAATCATAACTTATACAGCGCCCAATGTTGATGATAAAAAAGAAAAAAAAGGCATGCTATTGTACGATGAGACATATAATAGTTCACAAATACCTGTCTTGGGTCTCTCTTCAGTAGCAGTTTTATGATGTTGCAAAATTTCTCATCCACAGTGCCGGGCAGTGGGGGTAGGTCAGCTTCCCTGAATGTGCAGGTGTTCAATCTGGTGCCAGCTTCACTGCTGTAGAATGGGTTGGGCAGGCCCAGGATTTCATAGGCCAGTGCCCCGACTGCAAACACGTCTGACTTTGTGTAGTCAACACAGCTTCCTGGCCCCGGGGTAGCGGTTGCCACCTGTGATAAACAGCATACTATAAATCGTGGTGGTTCACACATTAAAGTCCCCCATCTGGCATTGAATAAGGCGGCTATATTAAACATTTCCATTTGTGGAAACGAAAAATAGCATAATCATAACATTTCGTGGAGGTATGAGGTCTCTGAACTCTCGTTTTTAATATTTTTTCAGCAAACAAAAGGGTTAGTGGTGAAAACTATGTGGTCATGAAACATGTATACTTCCTAAGAGAAAAATCTGAGTAATTTCGGGATAACAATGGCGCTATGTTGTTTACACTTGCTTCAACGGTAACATAATATACCTATGGTAGGTACATTAGTGTATAAATCATTTCAAACTTTATTGGTAACTGATGAAGTTAGTCAAATAGGATAATACTGAAAATGCATTTCAGTTTGAGGGATTCAGTTTCGAGGTAGCGGCAAAATTGAGTTTTCGCAGTGCTTTTAAGTTCGCGGTAGCGCCATAGACTGCAGTCTCATACTATAATAGAAAAATGTTTGCGGTGGTTTTAAGTTTGCGGTGAAGTGGTCACTGAGAAAACCGCGAACATAAAACCACCGCAAACATTTCTGAATTTACGGTATATTGTCAGAAGAGTTGACTCAGACACCCTATATATTGTCTCTGGATTATGTGTTTTCTGAGTGTCTGGCTTTGGAGAAAACTCCAGTCAAAACAAAGTAATTATGGGGCAACATATACGTAGTCACCCCACTTATGATCTTTCTGTTGACTGTTGAAGAATGTGACAACAATAGAGCTCCACAATTACCCTGGTACAGCTGTGACATTTTTCCTTCAGGCAATAATTTATCAGGCACTAAGATCTCAAGTTGACAGACATGTTTGCAAGCCAGGGCTGAAATTGTACCTGTACGCTTTCTTGGAAGGCCCCCTCTGTAATTTCTCTGTGTTAAGAGCATTTCAGCTTTGATGGAGAATCGATCAAGCAAACAATGGACTAATAAACTTCAGCGTACTTTTGTTCGCCTAGATATTGTACAGTGTACCGTGCAATTCAACTTTTATCTGTGATGCATGAGTCAAATCATTCATTCAAAATGTTCCTCTACTTGACCAATTTCCCATATTTTTTCTCAAAACACAAAAGGATCAGTGGTGGGATCTATGTTGTCATGATCATGATATTGCTTGTCCCTTTGGCATCGAAATATAGTACCCACAGCATGTAAGCATCCATGACAGGGTGTATGAGGTGCTTGTGACCACAGCGCCCCCTTACCTCCGGAGCCATAAGTGCAGAGTTGCCGTCCCGTGTGTCCAGTTCAGGGTGTGGGAAGGGAACCTGCAGACTGTTGTTGTTGTCATACAGGCAGCAGCCGAAGTCTGTCAGGATCAGTCTGGGACAGCCGTCTGCATTGAGAAAGTATTCGGGTTACATAAGGTCTTCAAAAATATTTTCCTGGAAAAAATTTAGACACTAAAGATTGTGAGTGTAAAGAAACCAATTCCTGTTCACTGCTGCCTGGCCTGATTGAATCTTGCTTATAGAAGCCAGCACAACTTTTGTCCGGACTACTAGAAAGCTCTGTGGGGAGGGGGCAAGTTACAGCGCCAGACTTTAGAGTTTGTGTTATAATCATACTGCTGCCATGTCAACAAGGATAATGACCAATTCTGGCTGTCTTTTCAAAACAAACTATAATTATAATAACACATTGAAGTAATGCAAGCATTTGGGATTATTGACAGATTTTATACACAATGTATCAATCTTTGTAATGTTAATTCACAAAAATTACCAGTGCAATTTTTGTTTTGAAGATGCAGTCACTACTATCAACTTTTTTTGAAGATACAGTCATTTGTATCAACTTTATTTTTGAAAATACAATCACTTACTCAACCTATCATCACTAAATGAAGAAGGCTATATAATTATACACATTTTAAAAGTGATCTTTGTCCTGTCGCTAACCTCCATGGAGCTCAACAAGGATGTTGTCATTCTTCAGGTCACGATGTGCTATCCCATGATCCACCAGGTGGGACACGCCCTCCAGTAGCTGGGCAACCATCGCCATGGCAACCCTGGAACTTGGTGTGTTGGTTTCCAGGTATTCCTTCAGTGTCACTGGGTACCTGTTAAAAAAAAAGAGGTTTGAGTTAAAGGAAAATTAGCCAAATGATAAATGCAACAAACCCAAAACAGGAAAAGGGTATAAAAGGCAGGATGTTGAAAATGAAGGTTAGGTATTCCAGTAATAAGATAGAAAATGTTATATAACCGTTATATTATAACGACATATATATGTCTAGAAACATTGTTACACATAAAAAATGTGTGGGGGGGGGGGGGGGGGGGGGAGAAGAGGGTCGGACTGTCTGGAAGGAGCTCCAAAGACTGAGTGTTGGTGTACAGAAGACATAATGGAGAGAAATAAAGAACTATGGACAACACCAGAGTTGGTCTTGAATTTCTTCAATTTTAGGATTTAAAGGAACTCGCAATACACAAATTCGTCAAATAAATTTTGTATGTCAGGTTACACGTTTTAAAGAGCAACCAATATCTCTCATCGGAGGCCGAGAATGAAGAGACCTAAGAGATCTAGAAAAGAGTGTCCGTACCGTTTCATAACGATGAACAGTGTCATGTTCCTGCCGAATCCCTCGGGGTTGAACCTGGGGGGCAGGGCTGCGGGGTAGTTCTGCATGGCGTCAGGCAGCAGGGGGACTGTGTCTGTAAACACCGTCAGCATCTCAATGATGTTGGGATGGGGCGGCAGTCGCTTCTTCTTCTTCACACGGTTCCTGTTTGATGTGGAAAGCAGGAGTTGCTATACATCGCACTGTCAGCACTAAAAACTAGATACAGTCATAAAAGAATGGAGTACAGTAGAAGACGTTTAACTGAAAACCACATATTTCGTGCAATTATCCAGGTAGTGCAACAATGCAAAGTTATCCAGCTAGACAGTACCGGTTTGGGATTTGGGGATTCCATGCAATTGACAGAAGTGTGCGGTAATCTGTTGTGAAATCAACTGGCTTCTACTTTGTTATAACTGTCACAGTACTTGACAAAATAACATGCTGCAAGTCAACCTTGTCCTATCGTGACTACAACCAAGTTTTCGTAGACAATCAGGTCTATAAGTAGGTTCAGGTCCGGACCTGGACCTGATCTTCTGAACCGGAACATGATCTGGACCTGAATTTTCTGTACTGGTACCCAACAACCCGAGTCTCAGTACTGGGCACCCCTAGTCTCAGTACTACAGAAAAGAAGAATTGTTATAAGAGTTGTACACCCCCACTCCCCCTCACCCGTTCTCCCAGTCCCTGCCCATGACACGCCCGTTGACAGTGACATGTCTGGTAGGTACCATCTCCCGTCTCATCTCCCTCAGGATGGCCTGACTGACTCCATGTTAAAGTGAGTTGTTATATAATGATAAATAGTTCCCTCCTCACCCGTTCTCCCAGTCCCTGCCCATGACACGCCCGTTGACAGTGACATGTCTGGTAGGTACCATCTCCCGTCTCATCTCCCTCAGGATGGCCTGACTGACTCCATGTTAAAGTGAGTTGTTATATAATGATAAATAGTTCCCCCCTCACCCGTTCTCCCAGTCCCTGCCCATGACACGCCCGTTGACAGTGACATGTCTGGCAGGTACCCACCTCCCGTCTCATCTCCCTCAGGATGGCCTGACTGCACGACTCCACCTCCAGGTTAAATACCATCTTCACTGCCAGGGTGGGGCGGTCACCATGGCAACTGGTGGGATGATTGACAGGTCCTGTGGCAGGCTGCTGCTCAGTTTCAGGGATGATGTTGATGTTGTTGGGTGGCTCCTATAAAAAGCAGGTTGAGCTGTTAGCCTCCTAACAGTAACACAGGCATCTTTATTGCACAACAATTAAGAATTACGCCAAATATGTACACAGGGTTGGACAAGTCGACTAGTCTGATTGTCCTGGGCAAGTGAAAGTGCTGATCGGGCAAGTAAGATTTTTCCACGAGTGACATTTTGTTACTAGTCACTTTTCACAGTTAAGGCATCGAGCATTGGTCAACATACAAAAATTGAGGTAATATTAAAAGAATTCCATTGCTGGAAGTGAAAATACAAAGTGTCATTTAGATTTTGGTCAAGGGAAAAGTGGGTTTGGGTAAGTAATTTATTGAAGCAAATGCCCAATAGAACAAGTAAATTTTAGAAAACTTGTCCAACCCTGGTACAAATTAGCATCTCTAACTATTGTAACAAGTAATATGTTTTTAAAATTTTGGGTAACTATATAGACTTATAGACTTATAAGACTCATTACGACTTTAAATGATGTAAACTGTATCTCTGTTTTATATTTTATCTGACCCTTACCTCTTCCTTCATGACCTCAATGAAAAGTTGCCTGCAGGACAATGTGAACTTTCATGAATAAACAAAACAAAATCGAACAAACAAAACTTAAAGTAAACTGACATACCTGTTCTTGCCCTTCTGTTTCCCCTACATTTCCCTTCTTGTCATCCTTCAGACTGGCCTCATACACTACAGCATTACAGCCCTGTCCCACACAGTCTCCCAGCACAAAGTCCTCCAGCTTGTACTGTTTACCAGCCTTCAGTAGTGATGGAGACCCTCTCAGTTTGGGGGTGAAAGGATGGAAGATCGCCTGACAATTCGGATGAAATAACAAGAATTTCTTTTCAATCAAGACTTACATATAGCATGTCCTTTTAGTTAAAATGTAGATACATTGAAAGAACTACTGCAAACAATAAGCTATCATGATGCTGGAATGTTCTTATACAAATGGGGCTCTTCAAAAATTTCTGAAACATCTAGTATGCTTTTCATTTGAGCCATGTTGCATTACAGCATACTTTTGCATACATCTGTGAAGTACACAAAGATGCTATTTATCTAATCATCCGTCAACATGGTGACTGGGAGATTTGAATTATGATCATTATCATAAGCTTAATGAAAAGCCTGTATATTAAGAACAACAAGCAAAATATTAAGACATAACATACCCTGATGTCCTTGCAGAGAGAATCACAGTGTTCTTCCGTTTCTTTCTCACTTCCTGACACGGCACTGGCATAGGCCAGGCCCACGAAGGCAAAGATGGGGATCTGGTTGTGAGCTGGGCTGCGATATGCCAGGAGTCTCAAGGCGGCACTTCTACGCAGGGTGGCAGCAAGGCTGTTGATCTGTTTGGGCAGCAGCACTCTGGGTAAAAAATAAACACACATTCAAAGACTATCCTGACAAATGGCATGTTTGTAACAATGTATGGATACCATGAAGCTAAAAGTTTTTGATAGCTCCTGACCTCTGTCAGTATGCCAATGCAAAGGAAGACATAATTTTTGCATTTACCATACCACAAACAGGGTAACTTTCTTTAACTGGAAATCCAAATTCTCCTGAATGCTGATGTAAAACAAACTGACTGGTTTTATTTGTGATCCATGCCAAAAAAAGCATGTCAATGACAGTGGTCTGGTTTTCTGTATCTGGTTTGTTGCACCTAAGGTGGCTTACATACCTGGATTACCACTGCTTTATTCAGCATTGCTGCGTGGGATGTCCTCTGTATTGCTTTTTTGCAACTTCAATAAAATATTCTGGTTACACAACAACTACAGATCTAAGCCATAATGACAACAGTAGATCATAGAGTCTGTACCTAGTAAAGAGTGATGAAGCTTGTTGCTGTGTTGTTGAGACAGTGATAGCCTGGGAGTGTCTGGCTGGAGTCTGGTGTAGCCCCGCCCGCTGTTCCACCCGGTGGCGGATGGTGTGTAGGGTCTGCCGAGAACCCTGGGCCACTCCACGGGCCAGCTAACATGGGAGGGAAGGGTGGGGAATTGGGGTTTTTATTTACTTTCACAAAATCAGGAAAGAATGGGATGATATGAAATGTGTTTCTTTTGGGCGATGCATAGTTTGCCACTATTTGGTCAAGGCTAAGAACTGATGTAACGTTAACTACTATGAGGAGGGAAGTTATTATCATCAGAATACCTTTGGGATTACCTTTAGGCTTAACAAATTGTAATGCTATATACAAGTTTATCCAAGTTCTTACATACAATGTTTTCTAGCCCTGGAGATATATATCATATATGGGTGTCTGCTAAATCATTTCCATCATTTCATCCTTTGCAAACAAATTTATAAGTTGTAGTAATCATGATAATCACCAGGTGTAGTCAACTGTGGTATTAGATAAAGGACGAGCCAAAGCAACTTAGGTAGTACAAGTCTTGGTTTGAACCTTTGGTCAATGTCAAATGACATGTAACTGAATGTTGATTCCGTATATGGGTCAAATGCTAATGACATGACGTCATAAATCAAATGATAACATTTTGACAGAAGTTGTTGGGGTTTATCAAACATTACAGAACGGTGGTAACGGAGTTATATAGTCCCACATTAACCCAACCTACAGATGTTACATGATAAAGCACCCATGATAATGAGTAATGCTGGTTACCTGTACCGCCCGTTCCACCAAGTTCTTCACGCCCATCAGCCTCTCCTTCCCCATCCCCGGCTGGGCCCACAAAACAGGCCCGACCTTCCCCGCAAGGAAGCTCGAAACCCCGGGGACCGGCACTTTGGCTTCTTACTTCTTCCTCCTAAGTCAAGAAAATATACGATAAGGCCTTGGAGCCCCCGAGGGGCCCAAGAAAACGGCCCAACAACGTTAAGATGACCTTCCTACGCAGTTTGAGCTGTTTGTGTCTAAAAATAGAGATGACGTGAAGAAGGAGAAAGGTCAGAATGAAGGCGAGAGAATTATAATGATGAATGATGCTTAAGAATCTATAAAAAAATGCATAGTTCATATAAAGGTGTAACATATATATATAGTAATGATAGATATATAAAACATAAATTTTGGTCATATTTTGTAACATTTATTCACTAATTTAACTTTAAAACTTCATCGTTTACGCATTGTTTGCCTATCGCCTTCAGACTAGTGCATTTATCTTAATCGGGGTGCAATTTAAATTACTTGCTGTAAACATAGGCCTTTGATTTAAAATTTAGCAAAACATTTTACATAATAATTAAAAATCATACACATTTGTTTCTTTTGTATTTATTGTTAGTATTTTAGACACATTCCATTTTACCACAATGAAATCTAATCTACTCCCCAGTTTTATAAATGGACTGTTCCTTCAACCTCTGAACTTTTCACAATTTGAAAACTTAGTTTGCGGTACCGGTGTGCGTGTGTGTTGATTTTGTATCAGAAATTCACTGCTTTATGACCGATAATTATGGATATGAGTGGAGAAGGACAGGGGGAAGAGAAAGCATTGTACGGCGGGGCGATGTGCGTGTTTCTACCGCCGGACGCAAAGGATGTTAGGTTGGTGATTTTGCAGGGTAGATCGTTGAAAGGGGAGGGGGGCCTAGTAGTAGTACAATCTCGAACATGCAGGGGTACGTATGTTTATGTGTCTATTTTGTTTATATGGAAAATCTGCATCGGCACGGTAATACCCCCAAATGGCCCCGCGTAAAGAACAAAAGAAGAGTATTTCTGACTTACTAGAAATACCTAAAACGTACCTGAGCAACATCTTCAGGAAAGAAGGCATTCAGACCTGTACTTACTAGTAGTATCACGTAGAATCCTCTTGCATCTTTTAACTTGATATACACTGTTATTACTTAGCTTACTACGGGACATACCAGACAACCAGGAGGTTTTCAGCCATGCCTGCACCGATCAAAGCTTCATAATCGAGATCGTGGAGTTCCAGCAAGTTCCAGATCAGCAGGCTGCAAAGTAAGACCACAACTGTGACCAGTATTGTTTTGCTATTTAAGCAAACCTGAATGTAAAAGCTATTGAGAAAAGAGAAAATGTGCTAATTTCTTTCCTAAGTTTAGAACAATTGTTATTCAGAAATGACATTTCCTTTATCTGAGAAATTGACACTTTTGCCATTTATACAAATTTCCCATGGTCACAAATTTACAATTTCCATTATCCATGCCAAGCTCTTGGTGTCCATTCCATCTAGTTTGAACAATAAATGCCTTGGTATGGGCATCCCATCTCATACTTTATCAATTCACTTAAATTCCTTTCAGATTTTTCATTTACCAAAATGTAATTAAATTAAAGAAAAAGACAAGTTTCATTCTACCATTAGTACTAGCTATAGCAGGCAACTCATGTTGTGAATTACAATATCCTGTCTGCCTCTCTAGGTACCATTTTGAAGATATTGCATCCAGTAACGAGGCTGTCGGACCTGACAACTGTCAGGTGGAGTGTGTGGAACAGATCCCTCTGGACCAAACAGGCATGCATCAGTGAGTGTTTGTTTGTTTGTTTGTATCTTTGCTTCCATTCACTTTGTTGTATTGTTAGTATGACTGTCGGACGACTCGGACCATTACCAACTCGGCCCAGTCAACTCGGCCCATCTGCCGGGACAACTCGGACCATCCCCCCTGGACAGCTCATAATTGATTTTTTTTCGAAAATGTAATCCCCAACACTAGTTTTATATGTATATACTCTGAAATGAGAAAACTGTAGGTTGGATTGTGTTATTCATCGGAACTTTTCGGCGTTCCATGCGGCGCACATAAGGTCGTTGACCCCGAAATACGCAGCGCGTGTAGACACGTGGATATGTGTGAGGCGCTTCTAATAGGGGACAGTAGTAAACTTTATCATTACTTGCTCTTCGGAATAGCTTTAGAAGAATAAGATGTGGGTATTGATCGGAGTATGAGTCATTCTTGTTGAAGATTAATTGCTAATTAAGCACATATGATACTAGATCAAAGGACCGCCACTCTGTATGACCAGGAAACTTCTGACGTTCTGTACTGGGCATGGGGGACGTTCTAATAGTAGCAGCTGGGGACAATCTTTATAATACTAGTACAAATATAACGTTACCAAGAAATGTCAAATTAGCTTTTTTTTCAAAAGATAGGTAATTTGGTCCGACTGGTACATGCATGGGGGTGGTCCGAGTTGACCAGGGGGGTGGTCCGAGTTGACCAGATTTTCAATGGGCCGAGTTAGTAATGGTCCGAGTCATCCTGATTCCTGTTAGTATTATGGCAAGTAGGTACCCATGTGTACTGTATCTGGAATGGATGCTGTGGAAAATAAAGCTAAGATGGATAGAAGTATTAACAATTGCAGGGACTTTATTTATGGACAAAATTCTTGGTAAGTACAGTACATGCTGTTGTCAAGCTCCAAACTTGATTACCATGTCAATTTTGATAGTCAAATATCCAAATGGCTTTCATTTATATGCTCCAGCTTGATTTGGCTTTTAGCCTACAATGCGGTCTTAGTTTCTGTCATTCAGAAACATTGGCCAGATATTCATTTAGATATTGCCCACACTCAGCCTATCCAAATGTCAAACAAGACAGTCTTATCCCTACTCGTAGACGTAGGCCTTGTTCTACAATATCCGCTAAGCAAAACACAGTACAGACAAATGTCCTTTTTCCCACGAGTTGTATCTGAGTGGAACTTGCTTCCTGCAGAGATGATGACTGCCCCATCCCTGGAATCCATCAGGGATAAGGTGGCATGTCTACACTAACAGTTACAGTAGACCCCCAATCAAGACCTACCATTACCGAAAACTACAAGAGACAACCATCTGTACCAGCACTAGTGATAAGTGTGGCAGAAACATCAACAAGATGATGGTGCATGTGGTCACCTAAACACAAAGAAGAGAGACGTGTACTTATCTTTTCTTATGCTGATAGCCAAAAACAAATCTGGGCCTTCAAATAATTGCAAATCAGTGCATATTCATCCTGCCAGCAATGCTGTTCGTCATATAGCATACCAACATAGTCCAAACTTCAAATTGTACAATCAGCTCTTTTCATATGCAACTAAAATTTATTGTAAATGCTTATCTGATGATTATACTTTATCCCCAGATGCAGCACAGCCTGGCTGCTATCAGGAAAACAGGAGGTCACAAAGTTCAATGAAGGAGTGAGTCAGCTGTGTTTTCTTTTTGGCATGTACAAATGATGTACTTGAAACTAGTTCAATAATTCCTTTACATTATTAACTAAAAAGTGCTATGCTTTTGAATAGAGGGGACTTGTCTATTTTATTCACCAAGCATTAACAACAATAGCCAGGAATGGGTCAGGTATTGCACTGTAGTTGTTCAGCATCAAGGACAGGAATTGTTCATTTGCTTATTCAGCACCAAGGACAGGAACTCTCATTTTCATGTCAAAGTGACCTTAAAGCTTGTAGTACATTTGATAGTCATTCAGTAGCATTGAAGCAACATAGGTAAAATAATTTGGGGGGGGCAAGGATCATTTAAGTGTCTTTTATTTATATATTAAACAAGTGATGAAATTGTCTGACTTTGTCACACCTATTTGTTAGGTGGAAGCCAGGAACTGTGTGAACATCTACCTGGCCCTGTTTAGACTACCCCAGCATGGAACAGACATACTCATCACCTTTAATGACCCTACACAAATAAGGTAAGTAGGACAATTCATCAACAATCTTGCACACAAATTTCCTCATATACACCCATACACAAGTTATGAAATTCTGATAGATAGTCCTCTATTGTCTATTGTGGAGTTGATTATGATTTCCTTTTGCCAAAATTGCATATGATTCCACTGTTTTCTTAATAAGTTTGATTTTTAATGGTGGACTTCTAGTATGTAAGTGTGTCCATTCATGTAGTTCCAAATGTGACAACATAATGTGTTAATTGATTATTGGCAAAATACCTTTGCTCCTTTAAAACTGCTACCTGCTTGCTCTGGCCTGTGCTGGAAAGGTACATATTATGTAAGTTCACACTTTGTGTCATTAAGCCTTGAAGAAACCACTAGTATGGATTTCAGGTTGAATAAAAGTGGTAAATTAGGAGCTGTAAAGCTCCAGATGTATTCTAAGGGATGATTGCAATGAAAAGATGTTGGCAACTTTGCTGAGGAATGTATGTCCTTCTTGTTCCTAAAATTCCTAATTGATATCAGCCCTACAACATCAGGTATGGCAAAACAGTCCTGTATAAGAATGACATTCTCTGTCACATAGGGCACATCTGTACTAGTAAGCTGACTCAGGTCTGTTGAGGAGTGCTTTTCTCAGTATCCACATTTCTTCTTCACATCTCTCTGGTTTCTCCTGATTTTAGCTGCCTGGACAGTGTGCATCTCCAGCTGGATCTGTCATTGTTCTGTTTATACCATGCACTTGCAATTATCCCTCAGGCATGAATTTGCAAATAAACTTCTTCAATGGTTGTTCTGTGTCAATATCAAGAGCCTCCAAGTCCATAAGGGATGAATTCACTCTAAATATATACACTATTAATCCTTTTGTTCGTTGTTGTTGTTTGTCCAGCCCTTTAAGCAGTAGTGCCCAGCAGCAGCCTGGTGTGGGCAGTGACTGGACACTGGACCAGTTCAAGGCAGTACTACAAACACTCAGGATAGTGGATGAAGGCCTGTTTGCTTAGGTTTGCTTAAACTGTCATCCATTCTTACCATGTGGTGATTAAAGTTAGACATCCAGGTAACAAAATGCACCAAGTAATAGCAGTTAAGAGTAACTGGGTATGATTTTTGAAACAGTCAGACGTTTCAAACATCATCTACTGAGTAAAATCTGTTGAAAAGCAGGTTTAATAACCAAGAACTATATATGAATTGATAATGTCAATACCCTGCTTATGAAGGGATCTTAATACTCAATGTCATTGACAAGGATCCTGCCTGGAATGTCTGACAATTTTTAAAGATCATAACATTGCCACATTGGCAGTAGCCACTTAACCTTCCTCCTCCGGATATCCTGCTTTAGCCTGGTTCAATACAACTTTAGCACTAAAAGATTTCCTCTGTAGGGAGAAGGTTAAAGTTATAATAGCCACCTGTATGTGCCACAAGATTTACTTACTAACAAAACTGGATTGTAACATACTAGTGCAGTAAATGCATCTAGTTTATTTAGTGTATGTAAAGTCAATGACATTGTGTACAGTAACAGTTTGAGCTTCTGTAAAACTGCCAAATACATTGGAAGAGTTGTTCTATGCAATAGTTTAGAGTTGACATTGGTATATATAGTCAAATGTATCCTGTAAAAGTGTGAAACATTGCTATTTGTATGTAAGTTGCCAATAAAATTTTGGTGCATGACTGATGCACAACAACTCTGATATACAATACTGTAAAGCTATGGGGAGAAAAAAAATTGTTACAGTTTTTCTTTATTGTAAGATATTTTCAAGAACCATGGCTACTTGTGAGATTTTGACATGTTTATGTGAATTATCTTATATTTATAAATGTGTGCGTTGCTTTGTGATTTCTTTTATTCAATGTTGTGATGATTAGTGAGAGATGTATTTCATTTTATTTCAGTCCTCTCAATATGTTCCGTCTTATTTGTGCATTCTTCTTCTAAGAAAGTTTTGATTTTGATTGCAATGTACTGTTATAGTGGCATATATGTCAGTCCTATGAAAACATGTAGTGTGTCTGGTTACTTGACAGACCCTAGCAAAAATTGCCTAATTTAGCTGACTGAAATTTTCCATCGGACATTTTAGATGGGAAAATTCAAAACATTCTTTTAACAGCTTAATGTTTGAAGAAGTGCTGTGATTGTAGATATGCATATTTTGTGTGTACCTGCAGTTTTATAGTATGTTTGTGTATGTTGTTGCATTACTTATTTTTCTACATATGACCTGAATAAATAGAACTTACAATATGTTATGCGACCTTGTTTTTGTTGCTAAGAATTAGTAAGATTAAAGAGCTAGGAACTTTATAGAAATGTATAAAGAATTGATTTGCCATGGGGTCAAAATTACTTGATTAAAGTAAAATCATGAAGATTGTTGAATAACAGGTGCATCATGTACATGTATTTATTGCACCTAATGTTCTATATCCATCCAAGTCTGTGACTCTGTAGGCCAATAGAAGACATCTTTGTCTTCAGAACTTCTTTCGGCTACTATTTCTGGACATTGATATGCAGCACAAGTTCATCAGTTGCAGTACAAGTTCATTTGTACAACAAGTGCGATAATGACCATCCTAGTGGCTTTTCATTGCACTGCAGCTGAACCTCCAAGTTTCGTATATCGTAATCTAGGCATGCTATGGTTATGAATTTTTGGCCTTGTTCTAATGAATGTATAACTGTTTATGGAAATTGAAAATAACTCCATTATGACCACAGACTGTAGTAGTGAATTTTTTAATAATCACCCATAATGTACTGTTTGTGTTGTACGTATCTGTTCTGTAGGTCATTGCCTTTTTGAGGAAACAGCCAAAGTAACCCGAGACAGTTGGTCACTGACACATATTTGGGTTGACACAGCAAAACATTCCACCAACAGACGAAACCCACGCTACCAGAAAAGGGTAAACACAGGCCAAAGATATAACCGTCAACTTTTTTGTCATCGTTTCCTCTAGCCTTGAAAAACGGCCTTCCCTCGACATTATGGAATCCCAATTTTGCTAGTTACGCGCGTTTTTTTTATTGAACTTACTGGTGATCAAATGACGGACAGAAAACAATCAGAAGTCGCAGTTCAAGAAAAGAACAAGGAAGTAAGCAATTGGAATGTTGCATATGATAACATTCCATCTCCAAGCGTCCCATAAAGTCTGTAATTGAGGCTACGTTTCCTTGTAGCGGTGTAAGGTGTCACTCAGGTGCACTTTGAATTTCATCTTTTATTTGAACAATGCCTGCTGCCCAGGATCCAATACTCAAGGCACAGGTAAAAATGGGCAAATTGGTAGTCTTTGCCTCGGAAAAAGGAAACATAAGATTACTTAATTTCCAATTAAAATCTCGTGGTGGGAAATCGCAATGATTTCTCAATACGTTCTTCTCATTTTGTTTTTATTTTTGCATTTCTTACTGTTACTCGGCTCGGGGAGAACGAATGACTAACCAGGTTGTCAGAAAACGCTATGATCTTCCTTCCAACATTTACTTAGAGATTGAAATTCGTTTATATCATAATCCAGAAGATGAATATTGCATATCACGTCATTTGTTTTAAGTTGTGCAACCATTGTCTCTATAACTTGACTTGCAATGTTTCCTGCAGTCCTTTATCATATTTTGGCCGGTGACAGGTGTATAGAACGTATCAAATTATCCATATGAGCTGAAAATTTTCGGGACTTTCCACAACTCATTTGCATATAGGTGAGACACAATGGAACGATTCGACGTCATCTGTCTGTCTTCATAGAGGACAAAGAGGCAAGCCACGCCTACTCTTAAATATTTACAATAACACAATCTACCTGAATTTCAATAGGTTGACATATCTCTACACGGTGCATACTGTGTATTTTTCTCGGAAAACACGCCTCTTTTGAAAAGTGTCCAACTCTCCAGAAGTTAAGATCGTAGCCAGTTGCGAGGTCTAACTCTGGACCGGGGCACACTAAAGCAGGAGTAGTGTCGGTACCAAGGCCAGCAGTATCATTGGGCGCGTGCACAGCACGGGAAGCTCGAGACAACTTCAACATGAAGTAAGTCTTACCCCAATCTCAGTCTTAACCAAAAGTTCTATAAATATATGTTCTTACTTCATTTATTCTTTACTTGAAATTTTCTTGAAAATGTCCAGAGCTTCTACTCTGCGCTCCTGGCAATGAGACGTAGCTAGATTTATGCCTCTAATCGTATCTTCGCCAATACGCGTGGAGCGAATTGTATCTTTCTGTGGGCATAGAAATTACGGCGATGTCGTCGTAGATGAGGTTTTTTGAACACCTGCTAACGTTTTTACCCAGGGCGTACATGCCTAACATATCCCTAGCTCACTTGGCATTCGCTTTAATGCTATAACTGTTGACGGAAATTGAATATGTGTCCATGATCAGTAATGAAATGTTGAAAAGCAGTTTATTGCACTGTTCAATTTGAACGTCGTTTCCGTTTTGAGAAAATATGCCAAGAGATCCTCACAAAGCAACAAAGGAACCATCATTACGCACACTTTGGGCTATTATGGGCTATTATTTCTGGACATCATTGATATGCTGTACAAGTTGATTTGTGCAACTATTCTGATAATGAGCATCTTAGTGGCTTTTCATTGTGCTGCAGCGGAACCTTCGAGTTTTGTATCTCGGAATCTCGGCATAGATATGGGAATGCTATGGTTATGAATTTTTGATCTTAAACTAATGCAATGATAGAAAATGAAAATAACTCCATCATGACTACTTTAATTTTGAATAGAAATTTAGAAGTGACCTGTTCGCTACCTTACAACTCCTGTCTCAAAGGTGTAATGTAGCAGGTATAGCGTTATTCCACCGTCATTTCCATAGCAAATGCTCAGCAGAACTTCACTGATTTGTGCCTCCACAACGACCTTTCTCTGCAAGAACACGTTTTGCCACTTCCACGGAAGCAAAGCAATATTTTTCTCTCCATAACCCACCCCTTTGAAGAAAGTTCCACGCTAAAAGCCACTTTTCTACAACTCCATCGTCATGGAACAAGCTTCCACGGAATTACTTCCTTGTGGGCAACAATCCAAACTTTTCAAGTCAAGAGTAAACAAACATCTTTCATCAGAACCCAAAACGCATGAGTGGCTCTACGAGCCTTGTTTTGCGGTGAACCATAACTAAATAAAAGAAAGTCACTCATTGTACTGTTTATGCTGTAAGTCTTTGTTCTATAGGTCGTTTACCTTTCGAGGAAAAAGACAAAGTCATGCTCTGTAACCTGAGATTGATGGTTCATGGTTATTTGGTTACTGACAATGTTTTGGCTTAAGGCCACAAAACATTCGACTAACAGAAAACAAATACGCTTTCAGAAAAAGACAAATACAGGCTAAACATAAATCATATAACTCCCAACTTTTGTTCCTTTATTTCTTGCTTATATCGTGTAGAACACCGACATAACTGGAGAACGCCTGGACGGATGGCATTGATATTTGGTATGTGGGTAGGTCTTGATGAGATCTGGAAATCATTAGATTTTGGGCCCTATAGCGGCCTGTTACGATACTGCAGCGGAACCTCCTGGTTTGATAGTTCTGGACATGCTGCGGCTATGATTTTTGAGGCTCTTGATGCCCAGAGGAAGTGGTGTACGTTTTGGAACTGCAGGGCAGGTTAAGTGTTAGACTTTGAAAGGGAATAACGGTTAACGGATTATCATGATTTTTGGTACTTAGATAGTTTAAGTGATGCTTCCAATAATGACATATTATTTATGCAAATTGGTATCTTATTTGCATAGTTAATTGGGAAATCGTGTAAACACGCTCAGTTCCATGATAGGACCATTGCAACATGTGACATTTGCAAGTGAGAAGGAGAAGAATATTGATAGATATATATTATGCAAAATAAAGACCTAATTTGCGTTATTAACGAGATAATGCTATGAAATGCGATAAAAGCCTTCTTTCTTAACATAAATTGTGTACATCTGTTGTTTGGTGGAAAAGAAAATCAACAAATATGATTCATGCAAATTATTTGCATAATTAATGACAAACACAATTAATACAGCAGTTGTAAAGGTTTGTACCATTTGGCGAAGGTATGGGGTCGTGGAACTCTAGTTAAAGTTGTTTTACCTTTCTCATTGTAACTTGACTGGAAACTTTCATTCAGCCATTCATTATCTCTTGACCGGCCAGGTAAAATGCATCATCTATACGTTGTCAACATTGGGGTCCGACCTTTTCCAAGGGCACATGCACAGTATTGGGGATTCAAACATAGGAACTTAAGCTTCTACTCGAGTAACCCCAATCAAAATACCACCTTGCCACACTTTATAACTTATAACAAAAATTCTTAGATTGGTGGTTTCATTATCACAGTAGACAAGCCGCGTTAGCGCTCTATGTCGCGTGCCAGCCACTTCGAAATCATTTTACAGAAACTACTTAGTTTCACAACTTCATGTTATGTCGATAACCCTTTTTATCTAGTTCGTAATGCAGTTTTTTTTAGCCTAGTTAAACGATCTGTGTTAATCTGGAACAAGGCTAGCCATATAGTTGATGGGGTGGCTGATGACTAATTGTAATGTTTTACATGTATTTTTTTCCTTTTCAGGTTCTTGTGTGGTGTATTTGTGCTTCTTTTGATAGCTACACTTGCCCTGCAGCCAGAAGCATATTATCGCCACCACCGTCGTCGCAGTACCGGTCGTAAGGGCTTACTTCAATTTTGCAATGCTAACCTTTAGATCAACATGGGAAATATATTGTGAAAACAATATGTTTTATCATATTCTAGTAAAAACAAAATATACAACTCTTCACGTTGCAAATACTTTATTTGTGAGATTAACTTCGAGTAAATCCTATATCAATAATCAGCATAAAACTTATGAGTGGTACGTAAAACATGACGCATAACATTTCGGCAAATGGCAAAAAAATTAGAATATGTACTTTTATGCCCGTAGTGAGGTTTGAAATTATATACATATTGTTTTCTATATAGCGCCGCGCTGCTCTACGCCACCATACCCAGCCTACACCTGGAGGAGCGGCTGTAGCTACCCTTACCCGCACGGGCAACGTTGTACCTACCAGTGCCGTTCTGGGTACAGTAAATTCTACGGCGATACCAGCAGGACCTGCTCGTATGGAACCTGGACTGGAAGCGATCTCGTCTGTAGGAGAGGTATGTATCCAACACATTTCTTTAGAAGTGAAGTATATGAAGAAATATTTTGAGAGGCACAGCTTATCATATAATATTTCACTTTCGTCGGAAAGACATGATGTGCTTTTCAGTCCGATCGCAGTTGAAAAACAAAACTCGTTTATCAAAAACCATGCTGTGAGCTTTGAAATATGAGAAGATTAGTGTTTGCTTTGCGAGATTCTGGTATTGGCATTATCAATGCCTATCCCATCACCGTGTTCTAAGCTTTGACTTATATTGCTGTTGTCAGAAGTTGACGCGCGATTGCGAAGATTGAAGGTGGGTTTTATAGCCTACAGTCTTTATGCACGTGATTTTGGCAGTGATCATTTGCATAATGAACAAATCAAGACAATCAGAATATAGTTTCTAAAAGAAATTGGAAAAAAAGTAGGGAAGTGCTATTATAAGACAGCAAAGTATTCCTTAAAAATAATGCTGCATACCCCTAATGAGGATGGTGGTGTATACGTTACGGATATTTTTCACCTTCATCAAGGTCTCCCCGTAGCTCTAGTTTAACTGAATCTGAAATCTCTCATTTGTAGACTGTTCTACGCCACCATACCGACGTTACATCCACAGAAGTGGTTGTTACTCCCCTTACACACACGGGGAGCGTTGCTACTACCAGTGCCGTTATGGGTTCACTCAAGTCTCCGGTAGTACCACCAGGACCTGTTCTAATGGCCGCTGGACTGGGACCAACCTAGTCTGTACGAATGGTATGTATCCACACATTTTGTGCAGTACATCTATATATCATAAACCAGAAATGACGTTTTGTGGGCCTAACCCGATGTGTTTTCGCAGATGACTGCCCTTTAAAACAAAACGCAGCCTACACCATCGATCAGGACCACTTGCATAACATTTTGGCAAATGGCCAAGTTTAAAATACTTTTATATGTTGTTTGAACCTTTATTAATAAGAAGCAAAATCCTGTCTTTCATATATATATGTATATATATGTAGAGAGAAAATAATATAAATCTATAATTTTCTATTAGCACCGCACTGCTACACGCCACCATACCCAGCCTACACCTACAAAAGTGACTCTCCATATACCCAGGGGGAGCGTTGTACCTACCAGTGCCTTTCTGGGTACACTCAAGTCAATGATTTGGCAGTACCACCAGGACCTGTTCTAATGGAGTCTGGACAATTTGTCTAAGCACAAGTCCCATAGGGTGAAAAGTTCTAAACAATAAATTTTGGCTCTTTTTTCAGACGTCCGTCTCAGAGGCGGAAGCGACTCTCATGAGGGGAGAGTTGAGGTGTTTTACGGCTATTGGAGCAACTGGGGAACGATCTGTGACGACTCCTGGGACCTTAATGACGCACGTGTGGTTTGCCGGCAGCTGGGCTTTCCGGGAGCAGATCAAGCAAAATCCAGAGCCTTCTTCGGCCGCGGTACGGGATATATCTGGCTGGATGATGTTGGCTGTACCGGCAGGGAGACGAGCATTTCCCAATGTAGGCACAGAGGATGGGGCAGTAATAACTGCGGGCACCACGAGGATGCCGGGGTTGTTTGTACCAGTAAGTAGGCATCATTTCCGTGTCAATGATTACGTCGTAGAAATGTACCTTGATAAAACATACTTAACATATCTCCTTTACTGCAAGCATATCGCTAGCGTAAATAACGTCGCCTGGGCACCTTTGTAGGTTGACCATACGTCTCCTTGTACATTGTACTACAATTTATACGAAATATTGCAGACATAGTGTCGCTACATTGAAGTACAATTACTTGTATCACAGCGCCACATAAAAAAGGTACATAAAATTAGACAAGGACAAACTTGACCAATTTCCATGAACAAATGTAAGATATTACAAAAACCAAAGTAGAGTTCGGTGACCTCATACTTCCATGAAATATCTAGAGCTTTTGTAAATTTTATGCCAATGACTTGCAGATTTTAATGATTGATGTATGGTGATGTTCATCATTGACTAGCATGCTCATGTCACAAGTATAAAGTTTCCATCATTAATCATTAAGCGGTTTTGTAATATTCGCATATATTATGCAAATCAGTTAACCCCATTAGCATATTTGGTATCTGTTTATGTTCCATCTATCATAAGGTCTCGGACCGGAGTTTCTTTTACGATTTCGGAGGTTGGCGGACAGCCTCGGGCCGATGGGCTACAGTTCCGCTAGTAAACGTAGGACGCGAAACTTAACCAATATGGTGGAAAGCCGTTTACTGCTTCTTTCCGACAAACCTATTGGTATCGTCTGTTGCCTCTTTATTTTGGGTAGAATATGTAGTAAAATTTTAATTTTGGACCCGAAAACTATCATTTTTTAACACTTTTTTGATCAAACCTGCTTGGAAAAAGCGAATTTTCCCAGGATAATTGATGGTAGAGAAGCTAAATTCTTCATGTTTATTCAAAATGAAAATAAAAAAATTCAATGTGATAACTTTTTTGCAATCTCCGATGACGTAATTTCTTCGAAATCGCATGAAAAACTATGCTATTTGGGTCATCAGGCGAAAAAACCGCATCACCGTTGCAGCGGACTAATACAAAAAAGGTTTCGATGGAGGGCCAGCTACTCCTCGCACAAAAATAATACAACATACGGGCTTTTCAGGAAATACGACAAATCTATGCTCAGCTATAACGATCACCAAGCAGCAAGGAGCATAGGGAGCAACGCAACGCCTAACACGTGTACAAAGACAAAGTATTACTGAATAAATAACACTGGCGCTGGCCAATCCAATGCGCTAGCAAGCCAGGGTCAAACATCTGTTAAGGGATTCCTCTACCACGACAGCTGTTCTTTCATTAGACAACACTTAACCCACCCTATCTGCTTGGAGATAAGCTGATTACCAAATGCCGAAACAACATTGCCTGTTCCACAATACCGAAAATATATATGGGTGATTTCTTAATTCTGAAATTATAACTTTGATTACAACAACAGCTATACCGCAAAAAAATTACATCATCGCACAACTTAGTACAGAAGACATGCCAAACAATATACGAATGCGGCAAACGGAAGATAGAGATATTGGTGCGAACACTCAACACATAGACGGACTGCAAAAGACGAACTTCAACTTCTTTGGCTTCATATGATAAAACTAGTCACAATATAAAACTGTACCAAATTTTAGTCCAGCAATACAAGCGGTTGCTGATATATTGCCAACTTTGTACTTCGGCACCCAGCACAAGGATTGGCCCCGTACAAGGCTAATCTGGGAAAGCTGTTAAGGGTCACATTTTCCGGAAAAATGTACAATTCTGGTTGGGTTTCTGTTCTAAGTTATAAGGTGCATATTCTAACTTTCTGAATCATTTAAGGTTAGCATGCGGCTTCGTTGCGAAAAGGAGGGGGGAGGGTTCTAGCCAATGGCAATTCCACGCTAAGTCCCATAGTTAAGCATATGGTGGGGTTATATTGCCCGTTGCCATGTACCATGTAAACTGGTTCCGTTTTGAAGTCAGCTAACGTAAATAGTCTATATACCATTTGGTTTCTGGTCGAATACAACGTTTCTGGCAATTACTGGCCGATCCCCGCTGTGGTTCAAAGTAGCAGAATACCGTTTGTAGCCTATGGGGATTTCTATAGTTAAGGACCACAAGGTGACTGACATCGACGCTGAAAAAATTATAGTAGGGTGCAGTTTCCAAGCACGACAAACTAAAATGTTGAAGTCGACGGTATAACCTACCAAAATAATTGAAACCCTGAAATAGTTATCGTTTTGAAACTGCAACCGACTCACACAGGCATTCAGCTGTAAAGGTCACGCGCATTGACAGGGAATGGGCAAATATCATGATCTTGTACATACGATCTGAAAATCGACTCCTTATACTACCATATAGCAAAGTTCATGCCCCGCTGTCTTTCACGTTGCAGTGTTTATATACGCTCCAAGATGTCGACCGCACTACTTTTATTACGCCTACGCCTATCGCGAATAAACACTGTGTTCTGCTACCACAATACTTTGTCGACGGAGGTTCCCGTCCTGTCACAGAGTAATAAAGGGTCGGGTAGATTTGCAGGATCCACAACTACATGAATGACTGGAGGCTAAGCCTCTCTTTAAAAGACTGTGTGTAATTCAAGCTGCACGTGCCAATGCGAAGCCGTGCAAGAATGGCGCATGGGTAACGGGGAGCACTGTTATAAGAGGAGGGCGAAAGAGGATGTACCAGTGTAACAAGATGGTGTAAAAACAAAGAATATCTCAAAGAACGAACCTGAAAGTTGATCATGAGTTCATTCCAATGTAATCGTTGTGAGGGGACGTCAGCCATATCGCAACGATAGCGTACTATCATTCCCTGCAGTAGTTGGTAAAACAGCTTCTCTTCATTTCCATAGAAAACATTCAAATTTCATTTGTCAGCACCATGGACACTTGCAACTTTCTAGGCCAGATAATACAAGTATGACAAGTTTCGCAATGGGCCAGCGAATTTGACGTCTCTGGTTGATAAGAGCATTGGTACTCACTATCCCTGTCCATCTATTTTGTATCAAGTCAACCTCCCACCTGAAAATAAATAACAGCAGATATGGTGTTTTTCAGACGTCCGTCTCGTAGGCGGAAGCGGCTCTCACGAGGGGAGAGTTGAGGTGTTCCGTTACGGCCGATGGGGGACGGTCTGTGACGACTACTGGGACCTTAATGGCGCACGTGTGGTTTGCCGTCACCTGGGCTATCCGGGTGCAGATCAAGCAAAGTCCAGAGCCTTCTTCGGCCGCGGCACGGGGCAGATCTGGCTGGATGATGTGCGCTGTACCGGTAGTGAGACAAGCATTTCCCGATGTAGCCACAGAGGATGGGGCAGTAATAACTGCGGGCACCACGAGGATGCCGGGGTTGTTTGTACCAGTAAGTAGAACGCATATACTATGTGCTTTACGATGGAATGATATATAGCATTATTGACGTGTCAAAATTACTTCACAGAAATGGACTTTGATTAAACATACTAAACATGTCAACTTAACTGCAAATAGAGCACTAGCGTAAAAAAACATCGTCAGGGCACTTTTGTAGGTTGACCATACACTCATTATACTATATTGCATTTTTCATGTCAAAATATTGTTTTAAGAAAGTGTACCTCAAACAAACGGAAATATGTACATGTACTCGTTGTGGTAGTGTCGTTTGCGATATCGCAACGATAGCGTGCAATAACTAACCAATCAAAATGGTTTATTCATAATAAAACCAAGACACTTGCAACACAGAGGCTGAATTACGGTGTTCTGTACAGCACCACCGCGCTAAATCAATCGTTCGCTTAGAATAAAATAAAATCATCATACAACGTTGACGTTAATTTGCATTCTTATTGTTAAGCAGAGATGTCATGTATGGTATTGAACTTTTTCATAGCATTCAGTTCTGGGTTTAACAGAGTCTAGTTAGTTGCTGGCCCTTGTGAGACCCCCCCCCCGGGTTTGTGGTATCCAATGACGGAAGTTTGAGTTTGAGACTGGAGAAGTTTCTCAGCGAACTGCAGACAGAGGTCTCTTCTCAAATCTAGGGTAGATACGTTCAGTATCTTCAGGTTATGAAGTGTAGGCAGAGCGGAGTATTATTTAATACGCGCGTTTCTGGATGAATTCTATCCTGGCATTCCTGCGTCGTTCTCTAGTAGTTAGTCCAGTATCCCAGGAGGGCGCTGCGTACTCACAGCTTGGATGGACAAATGTTTTGTAGCAGGTAAGTAGATCATCCCTAGAGAGATCGAACTGGATGAGTTTTGGTTGCCTTGTTTGACAATGTGGTCTACATGTGTGTTCCAACCTAGGTCAGCCTGGATGAACAAGCCGAGGAGTTTAACTATCTTCACCTCCTCTAATGGTTGGCCAGCTATAGACAGGTGGCAGTGGAGTGGCTTACGTGCATGACTTTGACCTTTTTTGTGTGTAGTTTTATTCCTTGTTTCACTCTGTGGCGTGGTGACTTGTACCCGACATGGTCATCGGCATTGAATGTTCAAACGTTCTGTAGTTTTGCATGTCATAGCAACATGTGAAATAGACATGTCTACGCAATGCAGAAACGTTACTTCTTTATCATGATAAAACGATGCAGTCAAACGTAACGATAATTTTCCATACGACAGTGCCATTCAGCTTGCGTGCCCTAATTGGCAATCTAATCGTTACACTACGTTGTGCCTTTAAATGTCTCGCTTTACTATACTTTGCACCTTTATAACCCTTTTCTTCCCATCTCTACGTGGTTTTGCCCCACTCGAAGTTCAAAGCAATGGAACATTAACCTACTACAATGTATGCGTGATTACAATTAACTCTTCCCAGATCCTTATCATGATTATGGTCCACTTGAAAATCAAGGCAGCATTACCTCTCTTTGCACAGCAAGGCGTCGATGACTGCAATTCAATTTCTTGTCCATACTATAAGAACTTGTAAATGACAATTTGATAGTGTCAGTTTAAAATGAAATGGTCCGTTTCTTCAATAAAACATCAAGATACGCGTAAGGAGATAGGCACACTAAAGTACATGTATGAGCCCTTCAACCTCCTGTTGTCTGTAGAAGAGGTATGTGGTAAGTGCAGTATACTTCAGAGATGTATATCATAAATCTGACTTTTGAGTCTTGCAATACATAAAGATCAATTATCGTTTTGGTTGTATTCGATTTTGCACTATCAATACGTATTGCATACTTGTGTCCTAAATAACACACTATCAATACGTATTGCATACCTGTGTCCTAAATAACATTGCCTCATAGTGCTGTGTTTCTAATCAATATGTTTGCGCAGATGTCTGCTCTACGCCACGAACCCCAGCCCACACCATCAGGAGTGGCTGCTCCTCCCCCTACACCCAGGGGGAGCGTTGTATCTACCGGTGTCGTGCCGGTTACACTCAAGTCTCCGGTAGTACCACCAGGACCTGCTCTAACGGCCACTGGACTGGAACCAACCTGGTCTGTAGGAGAGGTATATATCCCACACATTTACTTAAAAGTGTTGTATACTTCGGATATAAATATCATAAATGGCTTTTTGTGAGTTTGGTATAATGTGAAGATTGATTATCCATTTTCCTTCTTGACAGGAATCGATTATCGCAATACCAATACCATTACTGTGTCTTCTGAATCAGCATTGTATTCAATTGGATTGGAAGTGTTTAATTATTAAACGATTTGACATACAGATATTCTGGAAGAATTTTTCTAACTTCATAGCATTGAACAATGATGTATAGGTATCCGGTTGAATTCTGTGTGAAAAATTACGTATGAATAACAAACCATTGTATCCAAGTTTGTGTGTTGTATCTGTACATATTTGTGGCAAATAGAATATTCTGGGTCAGAATATGGGATAGATTATGTTAAGTTCGTATGTTGAATCTGACAACATCTGTGGCAGATACGAACGTAAATTATACGGCTCGGTATCTGTCAACAATCCGTCTTGTTTTCGGATTTTGTCGTCATGAGGCTCCGAATAACGAAATCCGATGATCGGATATGTTACAGATTCCTTGTCGGATCCACCAAAAATACGAACTAAATACGGCTTCGTCTCTGTCTAAAATCCTTTGTTTTCGGATTTTTTTGGATTTCAGGTTCCGAAAAACGGAATCCGATGTAAACAGAAAAAATACGATTCGGTATCCGTCGAAAATCCTTATTTTCGGATTTTGTCGTGATGAGGTTCCGAATAACGGTGTCCGATGTTCGGATTTGTTACGGATTCCTTGTCGGGTCCATGAAAAATTCAAAAATACAGACGGAATCATCAGCGACCTCGCGAAGTTCAGACACAGCTTATCCTGTCTGCCAGTGACGTTTGTCCGAGGTGTTGATTATGAAGGGCGTGGGCATCACCAGTGAAGGCTTACAAAGTATGATGTGGCATGCGCGTTTTTGAACATGTTCTAAATCATATCCAGTTTCTTTATGGCGTATCTTATTACCTGGTTTTCGAACCTTTATCAACATTCTACATCACTGTGTCCTAACATTGCCTTATAATGCTATGGTCCGAAATCGATGTGTTTTTGCACAGATGGCTGCTCGTCGTCACCAAACCCTGTCAACGCCCATCGAAGCCGCTGTTACCCTCCTTACACAGAGGGGGAGAGTTGTAGATACTGGTGCGATCATGGCCATTTTCTAGTCTCTGGCAGTACCACCAGGACCTGCATTCGTGGACACTGGACTGGGACCAACCCGATCTGTATGCGAGGTATGTACCCTACACTACATTGTGAATTGCAATAATCAAACCAATTAATCTGTCTTTCACCTCGTTTTGAAATGTCAGTGTGTACTAAAGCTAACATATCTGATTCCTACATCAGGTGAACCTGGTGACTCTGACATTCCTATGATGTGAGCTGGAGCAAGAGTCATCGTAAGCAAGACGCCAAGCAACCGTTGGATACACGGAATGCACTTCAACGGTGGACAGCAGTAAAGCAGCAAGTCCAAATACATGGCTTTTATCATTCATTGATTGCATGCTTGATCGATATTGTTCTTTAGTTCGTTCTTTTATTTTTCGTTTATCAAATCACTCCTTTTGATAATACTGAAGACAAAAGTATCCCATATCATCAAGCTGTTTTGGTATTTGCTTGATTATAGAGCCCTACAGTGTGCTACTGCCTACCAAAGACGCATGCATTTTTAATATCTATGTGCCGACTGTGCGCACCCGATAAGCTATATACAGTTTACTTGTTTTATGTACTCAAGTCATTTTTACTCATGAGGTGTAAAATATATCCAAATAGTTTAACATTTTCAATAACTTGAAAATATGCTCTAGGTAATTCATGATTTCAATATGTAGGCATTTACATTTTATTTCCTGCTTAAGTTTAGCATACATTACCTATAAATACATTACCTATATTTCCGCCTTCGATGTCATTCATTCAATTCATTCTGTCGCAAGCTACTATGTATAATTTGTGAGAAGATATAGCTCCAATAGATATTATCCCTAATTTTACTTACTTGCGGCTTTATACTTCTTTTCTGTATTGTTTGTTCACATAAGTGTTAATCCGTTATTTAGTGTTATGGATCTTACGATGGCTAGTGACTACTTGTACCTGGAGGTATGGTCTCTCTCTCTCTCTCTCTCTGTCTCTCCCTCTCTCTCCCCCCTCTCTCTCTCTCTGTCTCTCTCTCTCTCTCTCAGTCTCTCTCTCTCTGTCTCTCTCTCTCTGTCTGTCTCTCAGTCTCTCTCTCTCTGTCTCTCAGTCTCTGTCTCTCTGTCTCTCTCAGGCTCTCTTTCTCTCCCTCTCTCACTATCTCGTGTGTATATAGCTTTGTTATGTAAATAGTATTGCATAGATTGTAACCATATTTGTTATGTGAACAGGGGCTGGGAAAATATAAAGGTCTATTGTGCACCCCTTCGTGTGTGAGCTTTGTTTTTTTGTGTGTGGCAAATAGCCTTTGATGTGAGTGAAAAATGATTTAGTTTTGGGTCCCCCTAGCAGCTTGCTCTTAAACTGCAGATGCGTAATATAAAATATTACAAGGAAGATAACTAAACGAAAAAAATTGTGAATTTCCATGATATTCAGTATTGCTCGTTGTACTGCTTATTCTCTACGTGCATATTCTCGAGGTCGTTTCCTTTTCAAGGTAACAGCTAAAGTGATCAAAATAATGATAGCTTGTCTGTAACCCGAGGCTGATGGTTCATAGTGATTTAGTTACTGACACTGTTTTGGCTGAGAGCCACAAAATCTTCCAACAACACCTATAGCTACAAAAATATTTTTCTTATTTTTCTTGTTTTCTTGTTTTTTCTTATGGAGAGAAAGAGTTTCTTGTATAAAGAAAGGTTGAGAAAAATCAAGAAACCTCCCATAAAATCTTTATATGTTAATTCCTACACGAAGATTTTCATACTTGTTTTTTCTTAACTGAAGAAAATATTTCCAGTATAATGATCACTGACAAGAATGTTCAAGAAATTAAAGTAAAACTTTCTTTTCCAGTCTTTGCACAAAATTTGCTTCTTGTTTGATCAAATGGAAGATATTGCAGAATCTGTCCTGCAGATTATTATTCTTGCCATGTACTAGTTTTTTCTTAAAGATTTGCTTTCACTAGAATAAAATTCTTGAACTTTCTTGTTGTCTTAATGTAGAATGTCTGAGAAAGATATTTCTTGTTTTTCTTGCTATCATATGATAAAAAGAAAAGCAATTAAGCAATTGCAAAACAAGTTATAACTAGCATCAAGTTCCCAAATGTTCTTGTTTTCCTTACCCATTAAGTTTGAGAAAGATGTTTCTTGTTTTCCTTGGCAATGTTTAAGAAGATATAAGAATTTTTCTGAACTTATACTTTTCATATAGTAATAAGAAAACAAGAAATTCAGAAACAAACTTTAAAAATATTCTTAAATGTTCTCATGTTCCTTATCAAGAAAGTTTAAGAAATATGATTCTTGTTTTTCTTTATAATACTTATATTAATAATAAAAACAATAAATCATCTTATCCTTGTATTCTTAGCAAAATCTCAGAGCATCAATATATGAAAAAAATGACCCAGCATGATTTGCTTTTATTTTCACAATATGAGAGTTTAAGAAATATAATTCTGTTTTTTCTGGAAATAAGAAAGTTAGCTGTGCTAAGGATCATGGGAAATTACTCCCATCATCCTTTGCTGTTTCATTTGAATGTTACAATACCGGTAGTCTGAGTGGAAGCTGCTGCTCTTTAGCTGTACTTTTTGGCCCTATTAAAGGCCATTAGATCTTCCAATAGCAGGGAACAAATATGGTGTGTTTAGTGATGACAATGTTCTGCATCATGTGGGACATTGCGAACAATGTGGCTAGCTTCTTTAAAGTTCCAAAATGCTACCGAAGCCAAGGCCAGAAGCTGGACGCCCCCCTCCTCCATGCAGGTACGTTAGCCATCTTGGTTTGGAATATTATTTCTAAAGCTACTACATGTATTTCTGTAGATGTATATGATAAGTCCGAACAGTAATTACAGAATATGAAAGTAAAGTGCATGCGTAATACTAAGAATTGACTATAATATTTGCAAGGAAGGAATGTATTGAGATTTTGATCTTAACAGGGGGAGGGGGGGCGATATATTATAAGGGATTGGTGATCATTCATGGTCTTTGTGTGTTGTTCTAGGCTCAGAAACCTGTTGGAACAAAGAGGGTGTTTCCATCTCAACTTTGGAAAAGCTTTCAACAAGGACAAGTTGCAAGTCATCAATCATAATTACAACAAATTATGGCAACATTGTAACTTTTAATTAATGGTATTAGACGGATAATTAGTAGTGTGCAGTACTGTATGAGTAAAAGGTCAAGTAAGTAAAGTGTAGTTACGAAATGGTTCATTTTTTTTCAATCTTTTGTAAGGAATGGGGAATACTAATAGAGGAAAACACAACAAAACTTGTATGAAACATATTGATGATAATAAATATGATTGGCGTGTATTTACATAACTGTTAACATTTGATTTGTTTGTATTCTTTATATAAGAATGACAATCTTCGTTTAAGAAACTAGTTTCTAGGTTTGTGGTTGCAAGAAGTTTAGTCTTGGAGAGAGAAAGGTATTTCTGGTACAAGAACCTTAACCTTATTGTAAGAAAGCCATTCTTAGTGTAAGAAATTGAATCTTGGAGACAGAAAGTTATTTCTGGTAAAAGAATCTAAATCTTTATGCAAGAAAGCCCTTCTTGGTGTAAGGAATTCTGTCTTTGAGATAGAAAGGTATTTCTGGTGCAAGAAACTCAATCTTGGCACAAGAATCTTATTCTAGGGGTAAGAAAGTCATTCATGCAAGTGTTAGAAATAGATTCTTACCACAAGAACACTTTTCTAGAAGCTTTGGTCCTTTAGTGATAAGAAAAAAGTTCTTACTAGAATCTTGGCACAAGAAAAATATGGGTTTCTTGAATTTTCTCAAAACAAGGATTCTTGTATACAGAATAATATTCTTGCTGAAAGATCAGTTTTCTTTGTAAAAATAAGAAAAGGCATTTTTTGTAGTGTAAAAAAAACACAGGCTAAACATAAAGAAAAAGAAACAAGACTGGCAATAAAAATGTATTATTGCCATGACGACGATTGAGGGTACAACAATACAGCTCAAATCAGAAATAGACTGGAACTTCCCTGTCACACTATCCCTGGCACAATATACTAGCCCACCTGTAACATAAACCTACAGCAAGGAGGTTGGAAGACTCTTTCAACCTCCTTGCCTACAGCCAGCCTGTTCTATACCAGGTACAGCACAATGGTGAAATCTTCCACCATTGCATACCAGAGATACATCTGGAACAGATTCGGGGGGGGGGGGGGGAGACTTGCATACCCAGCATACTGTGTTCCCTAAGGTTCATAGGAATTCTAAAGGAATGGACATGTCCCAAATTCCATTTCATATTCATCGAGAGGCTAGCATTCCATACATGCCTGTAAACATGCCAAGCTAACATTCCATACATGCCCGTCGAAACATGCCTCTACAATTCCAAGAATCTATGGCATTCCCTATCTCTTGACCTGACTTGACCCAACCATCCCCCTGATCCCACATGCAACGGATTTCCAGTACTGCCTTTAAGTGTCAATGTGTCTGTGTTTGTGTGATTGTATTTTATACACATGATTGTGTATGTTTGTGTGACACTGTGTGTACCAGTGTGTGATCTTGATATATCGTTAGTATATGACATGAAAATTACCACAATGTTAGCAGACGCAAATGACACTCACTGAACCAGCTTCCAAAGAAGCAAGATACAGGGATCTATTGTGTTGACTTAGTGGCTGAATTTTACTTGCCTTACAGAAACGGCCATTTTACTAGTACCAGAACTGTAAGAAAACACCCGTTGTCCCAGATCTGTCAAAGCAAGCTAGTTATCATGAACCAAGCTAGTTAGCGAACATCTGGAAATCTGACAAGATACTTAGCAGTGTGAGGTCACATGTACAGCAAGGTGGTTTACAGGGAGAGAGAGCTGTAGGTTATATAGTGAAGAAGAGAATTCTTTATACTTGCATCAGACCTTCAAGGCAGGGGGTGTTTTTGTGGGGCAGCTAGAGGATGCTTTGCTGTGTCTGTGACAGAGGTAAAAGCCAGAGGGAGTTTCGTGCATCGACTCTTAATATTGCTGTTGGTGGTTAAGCTACTCACTAACAAATGTGATTCGGACCAAGAAAACTACCAACCATGCTCTCTCTAGGCTAGGACATGTCCCAAATTCCATTTCATATTCATCGAGAGGCTAGCATTCCATACATGCCTGTAAACATGCCAAGCTAACATTCCATACATGCCCGTCGAAACATGCCTCTACAATTCCAAGAATCTATGGCATTCCCTATCTCTTGACTTGACCCAACCATCCCCCTGATCCCACATGCAACGGATTTCCAGTACTGCCTTTAAGTGTCAATGTGTCTGTGTTTGTGTGATTGTATTTTATACACACATGATTTTGTATGTTTGTGTGACACTGTGTGTACCAGTGTGTGATCTTGATATATCGTTAGCATATGACAAGAAAATTACCAATGTGTGACCTTGATATAACCTTAGTATATGCCATTAAAATTACCAGTGTGTGACCCTGATATACCTTTAGTATATGCCATGAAAATTACTAGTGTGTGGCCTTGATATACCTTTAGTACATGACATGAAAATTACATTTGGCTCTGAATATAATTACCATTTGCCAACTTTCAAGATTATTGCCTTAATATGTAACCTTTTCTGTCTACCTGTGGTATATGTCTATCCCTATCCGTTGACCTGAGTTGACCCAACCATCCCCCAGGTCCAAGCTTTCTAGGACATGACCCAAATTCCCAGCATACTGTTGTGGAGTACTAGCATTCCTGTGGAAAATGCCTGTGCAATTCCTAGAATTTTTGCAGACTGAATGCAACATATACCACTTGACGACTCCCCTGAGGCGTCGTCAAAAACTCAGAAGTTTTGTTCCTGTATTGCAAACTCATAACATACGATTTTGATTTTGATATCGTTGTTTTCAATGAGTGTTTTCGTTGATAAGATAAGGCAGTCCTATACTGCTCGTGTAAATCTCGGCAAACTTATTTTCGCTGTCAGTCGTTTCCTCCAGTCTTAACGAAGGCCTCGGGTTGACATTTTGGAATCCAAAATGTTTGCTAGTTACACTCTGTTTTCTGATCAAAGATCAATTGCTAGAGATCAAATGACGGACGAAAAACAAGAGGAGACGTGGTATGATAAAAAAAACGTCAAGTAAGTAGTGAAAATCGCCAATTTTCAAAGGTCCCACAGAGTCTGTACTTGAGGCTACGTTCCCTTGTCGTGCAAAAGGTCATTCACATGGACCTTGGTCTTTTGTTTGAGCCATGTCTGCTGCCCTGAAGCCATTTTCAGGCTCAATCACTCATGTTATGGTTGACGATGGGCGTGCGTTTTGCCTTCGCCTGCGAAGATCTATAGGATTATTCAATTCCCGAGCTGATATCGGGGTAAAAATCGTGTTGAAACGCCATTCTCCCTTTTTGGTGCATTATCTCTTTATTTTTTTATTCCTCTGACAGTTATTCAGCTAGAGAAGCTAGTGAATGTAAGACGAGCCATGTCACCAGAGAACGTTATGATCTTTCTTCTTAATATCTGCTTAGAAATTAACGATCGTTATCGACATCATATTGAATTTATAATCCACAAGATGAATCTTGCACATCATGTAATGTTTAAGTTTTTGTCTTCAAAACTTGACTTGCAAGGTTTCATGTAGTCATTCATCATCTCTTGGCCGGTGACAGGTAGAACGTATTACATCATCCATATTAACTGAAAACTTACCGAACTCATTTGCATAGATGAGACACAAGGAGACGTCATCTGTCTGTCTTTACAGAGGACAAAGAAACAAGCACCGCCTACTCTTAAATAATCATGATAATACCATCTACCTGAATTCCAATGGGTTGATGCATACTGTGTACTTTTCTCAAAATACACGCCCCTTTTGAAAAGTGTCCAACTCTCCAGAAGATAAGATCGTAGCCTGTCGCGCGAGCTCTCACCTGGGAGAGGGACACACCTGCACACTGAGGTGGGGAAGTGTCGGTACCAATCCAGCAATATCAACACAGTATCGCCGGCGCGAGTCAACTTCAACATGAAGTAAGTCTTACTCCGATCCCAGTCTTAACCAAAAGTTCTACACATATATCTTCGTATTCATTTAGTTAGTTTAATAGATCTTAATTGTAATTTTCAAGAATGTTTATTTAATTAGAGCTTCCACTCTGCGCACCTGTCATAGAGGCGTAGATCTATGACTTCCCTTGTACACGTATCTTCTCTATGCACAGAGCGAACTGTATCTATCTGTAAGTATAGAAATTACGGAGATATCTTCGTAGGTAAGGGTTCAAAACACCTGCTAACGTTTTTACCCAGGGCGTACACGCCCACCCTATACCCAGCTCACTTGGCTTTTGTTTTAATGATATAACTGTTGACGGAAATTGGACATGTCTCCATCATGATCGGTAAAGCCCACTTTCCACTAGACGGCCATCGCGCTGCGCTCTCACTACGACTAACAAGGAATGTGTATATCCTTTGATTCTAAGCTTAATATATCATACAATATGGAAAAGTGTGCTTAAACAGACCAAAAACGTACAAAACGGGAAAAGACTCGTCTATACAATTTGTTGGCCGCTCTGTCAAATTTTAGATAGACAGATCGCCGCGAGAGCGCCGTCCTAGTGGAAAGTGGGTATAATGGAAATTCAATGTTGACTTTGTGATCTTGTTCTAATGCAACGACTGTTTCTAGAAATTAAAAATTACTCCATTATGACTGTTGTAGTAGCAAAATTGTAAATAGAAATGTGGCAGTGCCTTGTTCGCCATTTTACAAACCCTGTCTAAAAGTTGTAATGTAGCAGGTCAAGCGTTATTCTATCGTCATTTCCATGGCAAACGCTCAGCAAAACGTCACTCTCTTGTGCCTTCACAACGAACTTTCTCTGCAAGAACACATTTTGCCAGTTCCACGTAAGCAAAGCATCAAGTTTCCCTCCGCAACCCGCCCCTTAGGAGGAAGTTCCACACTGACAGCTTCTTACCTACAACTCCATCGTCATGGGACAAGCTTCCATGGAATTCCTTCCCTGTGGGGTACAATCTAAACCTTTTCAAGTCAAGTGTAAACAAACATGTTTCTTCAGAATCCAGTACTGTGACCCAAAACACATGAGTGGCTCTACGAGCCTTGTTTTGCGGTGAACCTTAACAAGATAAACAAAAGTCACCCATTGTACTTACTGTTTATGCTGTACGTGTTTTTTTTCTGTAGTTCGTTTACCTTTCGAGTAAAAAGCCAAAGTGTTGCTCTGTATCCTGAGACAGGTGGTTCATGGTGATTTGGGCACTGACATTGTTTTGGCCACGAAACATTCAACCCCTGACAGGAAACCTGACCACGCTCCCAGAAAAGAGTAAACAAAGGCTAAACATAAATCATATAACATCCCAACATTTTTGGGAGTTATATGATTTATGTACTTTAGGAGTTCTATAATTTATGAACTATGCTACCACTATTATGCCTAGGTTACACATAGCCGAATGTAACTCCCGAACACCAGCCGACCCTTAGCCGACTCAGGTAGGCTGGTGTTCGGGAGCAGTCTGACCACGCCTATCTTTTAGCGCCGAACATGTCCCGAACATGTCCCAACCATCTCCCGACCAGTAAATGACTTACTCCCGACTGTGTCCCGAATGCTAAGTAACCTATTACCGACCATCCCGACCTCTAGCCTCAGACTGCCGAATCACTCCAGACTGATTCCCAACCGATTGCTAAGTTACGACTTGAAATGGACATTATCAGCGACATTTTTAAAAAGTAGCCATTTTTATTTTTAATCAAAATAATCATTTCTTCTATTATCTAAACATCGCAAAGATATCAAATTTGGATCACAGATAGCTCGGATATGGTATTTATGGTTCTTTTTGTTTTCGGCTGGATGTCGGTCGTGTGAAGTTCGGGGTTGATTCGCCTACGCCCTGGTAATAGTAATTTTTGTTCGGATTGAGTTGGCAGAGATTTGTCTACGGGTTTGGGGTGAATCTCTAGTAGGTTGGAAACAAACTGGGAGTATTTAGCTGTGTTTATGGCTTGGTTAAGCAGTTAAAACTTGACTGCTGAGTTACTCCCGAACACCAGCCGAACACTAGCCGACCATGCCGAACACCAGCCGACCACCAACCGACCCATTCCAGACCCGCCGTTCAGAGCCGAATGTTTTGAACATTTCAAAACATTCGGCTGAGGCAGCCGAACACCAGCCGACTCAGCCGAACGCCAGCCGATTTAGCCGAACGCCAGCCGACTATAGCCGACTAGCTCCCGAATCACTCCTAAACCATAGTCGGGAGAGAGTCGGGAGCCAAATTCGGCTATGTGTAACCTAGGCATTAGATAGGCTGAGAGACTGCATAGGACCCTTCCGAGCGGTCATGCTGCGGAGATGCTGCTGCAATGGATCGCTTGAGGGCGCTTTTTCCCCTATCAAGCATTTCGCGATTGCATATTGCGATTCGCGAGATGACAAGGCACTGTAGAGTGCAGCGATATGTTGACATTAATCGATTTGCTTCCAATTTCAGTACAATCTCAAATGCATCCGAGAAGTTGAGATGTTTATTTAGACTGATGAAATGCCTAGGGCATTTTTTTCAGGCTGCGTTGCCAGCTTTTAAAAATAATCTTGTTTCCTTTGCCACTCGCATTCAAAAAAAATTATTTTTTTATTATAACCTTCACCAAGAAGGTTATAATCAACAAAACAATTATTTCTTAACTTATTTTTGAATGTCGACATAACTACTGTTAAATTTTCATATTCTTAACCTGTACATTTAGATTATCATTATCATATTTTCAATAGATAAAGTGTTTCATTAGTATATAATTAGTATATAATTCACGATATTACCAAAGCGTGATATTCATTTTGAACAAGTTACATGACAGATCTGATTTAAAACAGTAAGTCAAACGTTTGGATATTCTTGGTGGACTCATGCTGAGAGACTGTACAGTGACCGAAATTGGACATGTTTACAGCCTTGATATTATAATTTGAATATTGCGTAATACGTAAAAGTATGACTTAAAAGAGCGATGGGGTCGCTGGATACATTCCAGTTGAGCATCTTTTTCTGGCTTCGCGGCGCTCCTACGGCGATAGGGCAAATTTGCCATTGCACCTAGAGCACCGTCCTAGTGAAATGGTGGGCTTACTTACTCATTTCAATTAGAACTGCAAAGCAGATTTTAAGCCTGGTGACATATTCCATCATGTTAATCTGGACTAGGAAAATGACTAACAATGAAGTTGATACATAGTACCTATCTTGATGTTTTTTTTTTTTTTTCAGGTTCCTGCACCGTGTATTTGTGCTCCTTCTGATATCTACACTAGTCCTGGAGTCAGATGCATGGTTCTGGAGCCGTCGCCGTAGCCATCGCGGTAAGGGCGTGAACTGACTGTAACTGTGCTACAACTTGACAATGCTAATCTTTTTACTATTTTTTGTATGAAAAATTATGTGTTTTTTTCTCCACATTGCTCTTTTTTATAGTACTACCTCGATGAAATGATATGGTTTTCTAATGAAAGCAATGATATGATATTCATAAACACTAGCCTAACAATTCAGTTGATGACAGGTTAACAATACTCAAATGTGCTGATTGAAATTAAAAATCATGTATTGAATGCGTCCTTCCATCAGCACCGGTTCCAGCCTGCTCTACGATTTCATCCCCAGTCGGCAGCAGAAAGATCGGCTGTTCCTCCCCCTACTTCGATGGGGATTGTTGCTACTACCGGTGTCGTTCTGGGTACACTAAAGTCTCCGGTAGTACCACCAGGACCTGCTGTAGTAGTGAGGGCTGGACTGAAATTGACCTGGTCTGTAAGAGGACAGGTATGTATCCCGCACATTTGTGAGAAGTATTTATGTATTTATGTCTATCTATATTTGTCTTTTCGTTAGTTTTGCAACATGTGAAGATTAATTGTCGTTTTGCTTGGATTCGATTGCGGCATTATCAGTACGTATCGCATCACTGTGTTCTAACTTTGCCTCATAATGGTGTGGCCCAAAATCTATGTGTTTTCTCAGATCCCTGCCCTCCGCCACAAACCGCGATCTACGCCAAAGTCATCGGTAGCGGCTGCTACTCCCCCTACACCCACGGGACTACGTGTACCTACCAGTGCCGTCCTGGTTACACCCATCTCCGCCCAACCCCCGCCAGTACCACCTGGTCCATAACCTGCAATAATGGCCACTGGATCGGGTACTTCGAGTACTGTAGGCGAGGTATGTACCCGACACTACACCGTAATTTGCAAATCATGATCACTTCTATCTAGCTCTCCCATGTCAAGGTGTGTCCGAAAACTAACAGATCTTACTTCCGTGTCAGATTACTCACAGATGCTGACATAGGTGAACTGTCGGTGTAAGCTGCAGCTGGGGCAGCACTGGTCACGACGCCGAGCATACAGGCCCCAGCAGCCGTTGGATTCGCCGGCCGCACTGCAACGTTGGCTAGTAGTAAAATAACATATCAATAAGACCTTTCGTTCATTCATTTGTTTGTTTATTAACCATTTACCCAATTTGATTATGCTAAAGAAAAACATTCCTTCATTATTATAAGTAGCCTGTTATTTGCTGAATGTTAAAACTCTATCTTAGTAATACCGCGTGCCTACTGCAAGTTTTAATAGCTTTTGATGTGTATGTGATCAGTGCCGACTGTGCGTCCCCTAAAAACTATATGTACATGGAGAGAAATGGTTTATTGAATTCAAAAAACAATGTATCAACGCAAAGGGCTAAATTGCAGTTTAACACAACGTAGCTCAACATTGCAAGGTTTACGTAGCTTGACGTTTAAAAAAAATAACATAACAATTATAACTTATCTGATTCTTCATAACATCTTATCCTTTAACAAAGACACTTGAAACATACGGTAACCGGTGCACAAATAAATGAAGAACTTTATTGCACATTTATTGTACATGATACAATGTATGGCAACAACTATTACACAACGTACAAAATAGAGGTATATGATAAAGCCTAACAGTCTAGTTAACATAACAATAAGGGCTAACATAATTCTTTGGTATAATATTACAATGGAGTAGGCTAATCATTAGTTACGGTATTCGTTTGTAATCCGCGAAATCCTAATTTTGAACTGGGAGAAGTTGTCATTGTTTGTTAGAGTTCTGTGGTATACATTTTACTTTTTATACATTTTACTTGTTTTATGTAATCAAGTAATTCTTAAGATATGAGTTGTTATGTATATCCATATAGTTTAACATTCATGTTATAACAAGTTTTAATTTCATTAAATTGGCATTATGTAATTATTCCTTTTTTTATTCCATTACGTCAGCATGTAGGTATTTCCATTTTATTCTATGATAGATATTCAGATTATACATAGCCTAGATTTTTTGCAGTCAATGGCATGTAAGACCATAGAAGCCAGTAAAGTTCAATAAAATTGCTAGTAAAAAGTCATGTGTTCAATTCAGTCTATCTCAGGCTATGATTTTTACGAAAATAACTCCAATAGATATTATCGCTAATGTTAATTTGAAGCTGGAATGGCTCGATATTTTTTCTTTACTGTTTGTCCACATAAGGGCATCGAGGTCATATTTCGGTTGATCTGGCATTCAGCGTTAACTGTCTTTCGATGTCTATTAATAGTATCAAGGTCAGTTTTGGGCCCCCCTTGTGTGTAACCCTGGCAATCTTTTGTCTTGCTTTGTTCTTGATTTTTTTTATGACAAGCTTTTGATTTAAAGAAAAGCTCCCTAGAAGCTTGTTCTTGAACTGCAGATGCCTGTTTTAACGATTTATATGCCATAACAGTATGTTCCGCCTTAAATGTGCACGTGAATTTCAATTATGGACATTTAAATTCTGATTGCAATGTACATTTCAATTCTGATTGTAATGTACTGGTATGTTAGCATACATACTAGGACAGGAAACAACTTTGTGTTTCCGGTTACCCGACCGACCCTAGCAGGCCAGTGAACACCAATGTAAATCTGCATAGGCGAGAATGTAAAGATAGGCAAGTTCAGGGTGTCATAATCTCATTCGTGAACATTCCAGGTCATACGAACTCACCCCAAACAGCAGCCCGCTATTTCAAATGTCCAAAAGTCTGATTTTTAAAAATTCCTGTCAAATATGCCGCCATCTTGGCTTCTCATGACGTCAATTTAGGGATTGACCACTTCAAATTAGGGGTAAGCACAGGCCTAAAATGGACCAAAACCTTTTTTGCCTAATCTCAACATCTACACTGTCTTACCAATATGAAATGCTTCTTACATTTTCCTGCTACAAGTCGAAAATAGGCTAAAATACTGTATGGATGGACTCAGATTGGGCCTTCTGCGGCAGCGTCAATTAGGGTCATTGCCCAGCAAAAACCTGCCGAACCTAGCCAGCCTTTAGCAAAGTTCATGACATTTTCGATCTTATATGCTAGAAGACGAGGTTAAGCACAGACTTCTTGTATTTCATACTTTTTAAAAAGTGTATTATGTTTGATGAAGTTTCATGATTGTAGATAACTGCATATTTTGTGTAAACCTGGACCTGCAGTTTTAAAGTATGTTTGTGTATGTTGGTTACTGTACAGTAGTTTTCTACATTTGACCTGAATAAATAGAACAATGTGTTACAGCTATACCGAGTTGAAAGAGCTATAGGAACCATATATTAAGGTTTGTTTTCTTATGGGTTTCAAATTACTTGATTAAAGTAAAAGCACGAAAACTGATGATTTAACGTTTTTAAAAGAAATACATAATGACAACAGAGGCGAAGCTGCCAAAAATAAGTTAAGATCATATAGATTATTCAAAACTACATACAATGAAGAAAAATATATAAATAATGAAAATAAGTGGGGCAGGAATGCTGCCACACGACTAAGGATTAGCTGCCATAAACTTCATATTGAAACAGCAAGACATACTCGCACCCCTCTGGAACAAAGACTATGCAAATATTGTAAGTTAGATAAGATAGAGGACGGACACCATTTTGTAGTAGAGTGTAGAGAGAAATGAACTGTATAAGGTTATACAAAGCCAATTTCCCTATTTCATACACCTAGGTTCTGTAGAAAAATTCATATTCCCAATGCAACTAGACAAACCATCGATCATAAAACATATCTGCTCTTTTATCTCCACTATAACAGAAAAGCGAGGAGAAGTTGAATTTATCCAGCAATAGTCTAATTTTGTATCTGTGAACTGTATCTTTTCAACATGTCTTGTTGTGACCTGTACTTAGCCCGGTGTGGCAAAAATGTGCAATAAAGGTCTTCATTCATTTAAATGATATGCATTACATTTCTACTGCATTTACTCCTGTTGTTGGGGCATTGTGTGGACTCGTCTTAAAACAACAGCATCATGGAAAGAAAGATTTTGTAAGCTTTTTTTTTTGTACAAAAATTGCGATAATGAAGACTGTAACTGCATTTAAGCTCATCGGGATTAAGTTTCATGACAAAGAGTAAAATGGTCTTGAGCGGCCACTGCGAAAATTGCGAACATGAAACCACCGCAAAAGTTTCTGCATTTACAGTATCTTAGTGTCTTTCTATTACAGCGATTCCGATGTGTATCTCGTGATCTGGGCATGCTATGGCATAGCCTAAGGTCCTGACTTTTTGCCCATGCTCTAATACAGTGTCTGTTAATGGAAATTGGACACAACTCCATCATGAGACAAGACATGCTGAATAGTAGCTCATTGTACTATTTACTCTCTACGTGTTTATTCTGAATGTCATTTCCTTTTCGAGGAAAAAACCAAAGTGATGATCAGAATAATGACAGCTTGTCTGTATAACCCGAGGCTGATGTTTTACAGTGATTTAGGTACTGACACTGTTCTGGCTGAAAGCCACAAAATCTTCAAACGGCACCAAGCGACCAACAAATAGCCAAACACAGGCTAAACATATAAGTCGGAAGTTTTGTTCCTGTACTGTAAGCTTATAACATACGGATTTCATTAATATGCATGCAGGAGTGATGATTTCGTTGTCTTTCAAGAAGACAGTACTATACTACTCCCCGTGTATAAGTCTCCGCAAACTTATTTTTGCTGTCAGTCCTTTCCTCCAGCCTAAACAAAGGCCTCGGGTTAACATTTTAGAATTCAAACAATTTGGTAGTTACGCTCTGTTTTCTGATCGAAGCCAATTGCTAGTGATCAAATGGCAGACAAAAAACAAGCAGGAGACGTTGTATGATAAGAAAACGTCAAGTAAGTAGTGAAAATGGTGAATTTTTAAATGTTCCACAGAGTCTGAAGTTGAGGCTACGTTCCCTTGTCAGGCAAGGGGTCATTCACATGGACCTTGGTCTTTTGTTTGAGCCATTTCTGCTGCCCTGAAGCCATTTTCAGGCTCAATTACTCATGTTATGGTTGACGATGGGCGTACGCTTTGCCTTCGCCTGTGAAGATCTACAGGATTATTCAATTTCCGAGCAGATGTCCGGGTAAAAAAAATCGTGTTTGAACGTCGTTCTCACTTTATTCTTTTATTCTTCTGACAGTTACTTAGCTGACGAAGCTAGTGAATGTAAGACGAGCCATGTCGCTAGGAAACGTTATGATCTAATATCTTAACATCTGCTTAGAGATCAATTGTTATGGAGATTATATTATAAACAACAAGATGAATCTTGCATGCCATTTAATGTTTAAGTTGTACAGTTTTGTCTTTATAACTTGCAAGGTTTCATTTATCATGTCTTGGCCGGTGTCAAGTAGAACTTATTACATCATTCATATGAGCTGAAAATTTCTGGGACTTCCCCCAACTCATTTGCATAGGTGAGACACAATGGAACGATTCAACGTCATCTGTCTGTCTTCACAGAGGACAAAGACACAAGCACGGCCTATTTTTTAATATTCACACTTACAGTATCTACCTGATGTCCAATAGGCTGACATATCTCTCTATATGGCGAACACAGTGTTTTTCTCAGAAAACACGCCCCTTTTGAAAAGTGTTCAACTCTCCAAAAGATAAGATAGTAGCCCGTCTCGCGAGCTCTCACTCTGGATAGCGGCGCACTTGAGTTCGCAGGCTGAGACGGTGTCGGTACCAGTCCGGCAATACCATCGGGCGCGCCCTGACAGCAGTACCTCCAGCGCGAGACAACTTCAGCATGAAGTAAGTCTTACTTAATCCACGGAGTCCTGATTGAAACTTTCTATATGTACATGTATATAACCTGAATTTATCTAGTTTTCTAATTGTAATCATTCAAAATGTAAAAAGATTCTACTCTTCTCTCTCGTCATGGTGACGCAGACGTATGCTTCTCCTTGTATCTACAGTAGGCGTTGAGTGAACTGTACATGTAGCTTTCTGTGTGTATAGAAATTACGGCGATATCGTCGTGGATGAGGGTTCAAAACATCTGAAACCCTTTTACCCAGGGCGTAAACGTCTAACCTATACCCAGCTCGCTTCGCTCCGCGCGTACGCTGCCATCAGAAAAACTCAAACGCAGATTAACTTTGTCTAGCAAGTTCTCTTCATTCAGTGTCTACATGTATCATTGCGGAGATTTTGATTGAAAGTTATTAGAGAGATATTTTCGTTTATTAGAGAAGACATTCCCGAATAAGGCAAACTTTCTCTTTGCTGACAGTCGTTTCCTCTAGCCTTGACAAAGGCCTCCCTTCGACATAGCACAATCCTCATTTTTCCTACATGCTCTCTGTTTTCTGACCGAAGCCAATTTTTGGTGATCAACAAATGAAGGACAGAAAACAAACAGGTCCTGGAGACGCAGTTTTATGGAAAAATACAAGGCAAGGAGTGATTACATTCCCAACGTCCTACAAAGTCTGCAATTGAGGCTATGTTCCGCTGACTAGTAATTCTTCATTCACGTAAACAGTGATTTGTCTTTTGTCTACTGAGCCTTGACTGCTGCCCTGGATTCATTTTAATTTTAGGCTCCACTACTCAGGTCACAGGTGAAGATGGGCGGATTCTTCGTCTTTGTCTGCCATAAGGAAACGATCTACAAGATAATGAAATCTCCTGGCAGATCTCGTAGTCCGCGCGTGAATATAATACCCATCATTGTCCACATCTAGATATACTATTTCAAGACGTCATCGATATGCTGTACACGTTCATTTGTGCAACAAATGCGATGATGAGCACCTTAGTGACTTTCTATTGTACTGCAGTGAAACGTCCAGCTTTTGTATCTCTTGATCTTTGCTTGCTATAGCTAAGGGCACAACCCGCCATACGTGCAATTTGTCCGTACGTTTTTTTGGGAAGGCCACTTCCGCCACGTATTTCTGAAAACGTGGGAATGACTGACAAGAGCAGGGAGGGAGTACGTCTCAACGGACGGCACCTAAAGTTTTGCCTGTACGACAGGTAGAACGTATTAAATCATTCATATGAACTGAAAATTTTCGGGACTTACCGAACTCATTTGCATAGGTGAGACACAATGGAACGATTCGACGTCATCTGTCTGTCTTTACAGATGACAAAGAAACAAACACCGCACACTCTTGTATATTCGCAATTACAGTATCTACCTGTCAGTGAATTTCAATAGGCTGACATACCTCTCCATACGGTGCACACTATGTATTTTTCTCAGAAAACACGCCCCTTTTGAAAAGTGTCCAACTCTCCAGAAGATAAGATAGTAGCCCATGCATCGCGCGAGCTCTCACTTTGGACAGCGGCGCACTTGAGTTCGGAGGCTGAGACTGAGTCAGTACCAGTCTCGCAATATTATCGGGCGCGGGCCCTGACAGCAGTACCTCCAGCGCGAGACACCTTCAACATGAAGTAAGTCCCCTGAGTCCTGCTTGAAACGTTCCATCTGTATATAACCTGAAGTTATCTAGTTTTGTAATTGTAATCATCCAACATGTTCAGAGAATCTACTCTACTCTCTCGTCATAGTGACACAGACGTATGCCTCGATCTCCTTGCATCTGACAGTAGGCGTAGAGCGAATAGCTGTACATGTAGGTATCTGTGTGCATGGAAATTACCGCGATATAGCCGTGGATGAGAGTTCAAAACACCTGAAAATCCTTTACCCAGGGCGTACACGTTTACCCTATACCCAGCTCACTTCGCTCCGCGCGTACGCTGCCATCAGAAAAACTCAAACGCAGGCCAAACATATGACTAGCAAGTTTTCTTCCTTCAATGTGCTTATAGGAGATTTTGATTGAAATTTATAAGAGTAATGCTTTCGTTGATTCGAGAAGACATCCTCAAATACGGCAAACTTATTTTTCTGACAATCATTTCCTCAAGCCTGGACAAAGGCCCCCGTCTTTATTTTAGAATCCTCATATTTCATAGATGCGCTCTGTTTTCCGATTAAAGCAAGTTTCTACTGATCAAATGACGGACAGAAAACAAACAGGTCCTTGAGACGCAGTTTTATAGAAAGATAGCAGGTAAGGAGTGATTACATTTCGAACGTCCCACAAAGTCTGCCATTGGGGCTATGTTCCCCTGACAAACAATTCTTCATTCACGTACACAGTGATTTGTCTTTTGTCTGCTGAGCCATGACTACTGCCCTGGAGCCATTTTTGTAGGCTTTACTACTCAGGTCACAGGTGAAGATGGGCGAATTTTTAGTCTTTGTCTGCCACAAGGAAACGATCTACAAGATAATGAAATCTCTTAGCAGATCTCTGGGTGGAAAATTATTTGCATGAACTTTACTTTTCTGTTTATGCAAACTGCCAAGCCAGGCCACGGCTAGGACATTTCACGTAGGCCTAACCTAATCTTGTTGCTAAGGCAACGGGTACCCGGGTGTTTATTCTGTTGTATCGGTACTTTCATCGCTCTGCATAAAGGAGAATCATGACTAAGGTCATGTTGATTTGATTATATTGATGACATCCTCTGGAACTCAAAAACCGATGCGAGCGAGCGAAGAAAAAATTGGCAAAAAGAGTTGCCTTCGGGATGAAATCTAAGTGATCAGAAAGGTTGAACATAGGTATACCAACAGTTAGGTGTAGGGACCAGTAACGGTTACATTGTACGGGTGCAAAATGTTTTCTTCTTGGACCGATCCGAAAAAAAAACAGACCTGAAAAAAATGGTGGAACGGGTTTCGCCAATTAGAAAATGGACACACTATGTCGACAGGCGTTTGGGTCTTACCGGGCCAAGACAACAAGACAACGAGAGCAAAGTCAAGTAGAGTTTATAGTTATTTGTACCAAGTCCCTACAGTCAAACGTACAGAGACAGCTAGCCTTTTATTACATGAAGATGGAATTTCAAAACGCCAGTGGGAGTCGACTAATCGGATAATCCACCAAACAGGTTCCCAATTCTCAAGTTTCCACAGGCAATAGGGTCCAGGTTCAGGTCCAGACCTGGACCTAATCCTCTGGACCTGAACAGGACGTATACCTAAGCTAGATTTTCATTAATGGTACCTACCCCTACCAACAATATATTATTTTTCTTTCTTTCCTTGACTATGACTAACCGTATAGTTAGGGCCGTGAGTGAGTGAGTGAGTGATAGTTGATACCTGTCTTGATGTTTTTATTTGCAGGTTCTTACACCGTGTATTTGTGCTCCTTTTGATGACTACACTTAGTCTATTCCTGGAGTCAGATGCATGGTTATGGCCCAGCCGTCGAAGAGGTAAAGGCATGAAGTGATATATATATATATAACTGTGCTATAACTTGAAAACACTAACCTTTTGACTGACATATCAAATTACGGTTGATGGCAGGTAAACCATAATCATAACCTGTTACCCCCTTTACATGCACGGGGAAGTTGATGTGAAGTCAGAAGTTGATGTGAGAGCTTTGAAAAATTCTTATCATAGCCTACACTCTTGACGCATGCAATTTTGGCAGAGATCATTTGCATAACGAACATGAGAACATCATTTCAGAAAAAAATCTTTAAAACATTCCTTAATAATGCTAGACGTCCCTGATGAGGATGGTGCAGAATGTTGCGGATATTTCACCTTGACATAGGTCTATCAGTAACTCTAGTGTAACTGAATCTGACACCTGTCATTTTAGGCTGCTCCACACCACAAACCCCAGCCCACACCATCAGGACCGGCTGTAGCCACCCCTACATACACGGGGAGTGTTGTACCTACAGGTGCCTTTTTGGGTACGCTCGAGTCTCCGGCAGTACCACCAAGACCTGCTCTAATGGCCACTGGACTGGAAGCAACTTGGTCTGTATGAGAGGTATGTATATCCCACACATTTATTAAGAAGGCCTCTGTGGAGCTACTCCGATCCATGGAGGTTGCTCGTGCAGCCCTCTAGCTCCACGAACCGAGCTCTACGATCTATGAATACAATAACGTGGTTCTCGTCACGTTAAAGAAATTGTTAGAGCTCCATGGAGGAGCTTCTCTCGTAGAGGACAAACATATCGCGCGGGAAGGGCTGAACTAGCAGCTCTACGCACTATGAATACAAACGCTACAATACAAATATTAGTTCTCGTCACGTTAAGAAATTGTTAGAACTCCATGGATGAGCTTTTCTTGAGAGGACAAATATGCTGGCTGAAATAGTAGCTCTATGCACCATTAATACAAAACATGGTTCTCGTTACTTTTAAGAAATTGTCAGTCCTCCACGAACGCTCGTAAAGGACAAACATATACCGCGTGGACCTGAGCAAACAACTCTGCGCTCTGGTTAACGTCATCTTCAACACATTGATTGTAGGGCTCTACGGAGATATCGTAATTGACAAACATACACAGAGCAGAGAGCTGAGCGAGCACCAATTGTAGAAATTTGACAAATAGATTCCATTGTACGCTAGGGGAGTTAGCCGGCCAAAAGAAACATTTCCTCATAGGTAAAAAAAAATCATGACGATGAATTTTGTGTTCTTCTTTCAGATTTACGTCTCGTAGGCGGAAGCGGCTCTCATGAGGGGAGAGTTGAGGTGTTCCACAACGGCCAATGGGGGACGGTCTGTGACGACTCCTGGGCCATTGATGACGCACGCGCGGTTTGCCGTCAGCTGGGCTATCCGGGAGCAGATGAAGCAAAGTCCAGAGCCTTCTTTGGTCAAGGTACCGGACAGATCTGGCTGGATAATGTTGGCTGTACCGGTAGTGAGACGAGCCTTTCCCAATGTAGCCACAGAGGATGGGGCAGTCATAACTGCGGGCACTCGGAGGATGCCGGGGTTGTTTGTACGAGTAAGTAGAACGCCAAAATTACTTACATATCAAATATGTCTACTTTACTGCAAATATAGCGTCAATGTACTGTTGTATGCTTCCCATACGTCTCATTATACTTTATTACAATTTCCATGTCGAAATATCGTTTTAGAAAGTGTACCTCAAACAAACGTGAACATGTAGTGCTACATATCCTTGTTTTTTTTTTGTAAATGCAAGGACGTTGGTAAATGCAATGGACATAGACAGAGACAAAGTGTCGCTGCACTCATTGACAAGTACAATTACTTACATAACAGCGCAACAAAAACCTACATAAGATTAGACAAGGAAAACCTTAATAAGTAAATTGCCTGAACAAACATGAGATATAACATATACCAAAATATTTTTTAATCTACTTAGAGCAAATCGAATTTAATAAATAAGTAAAAGAAATGGTTTACACAATAAAATAAATGTAAATTTAAATATCACTAAGTTTCGCCGACCACCACAACAAAATATGTTATAGTATCAAAATTGTTTAAAATCAGTTAAGAAATTTTGTTTCAGAAAAATGATTTTAGAATTGGATGGTAGTAAAGCTGAACCTTTTATGAGAACCTGTAGGTTTAAATTGTACGAAAGTCTGTGTAAGTTGATAAGTTGGCTAATTTCTCGTGTGAAACATGTAAAAAGGTTAGACTGTTAGTCAGAATAATAGGGACAATGTAAAATAAAGTGTAAGATAGATTTGCAGGGGTATCCACAACTTCATGAAGGACTATAGGCTAAGAATCGTTTAAGTAGACTGTAATTCAAGTTGTACGTGCAAATGCGTAGCCGGGCGAGAATGGCATATGGATAAGGGGGACCAATGTTATAACAGGAGTGCGAAAGACGACGTACTAATTTAACAAGATGGCTTCGAAACAAAGAATATCTCAAAGAACGAACCTAAAAGTTGAGTTCATAGCAATGTACTCGTTGTGATGGGACGTTGGCGATATTGCAAGCGGCAACGATAGCGTACTCTCGTTTCCTGCAGTAATGCATGCCATAGCAACATTTTAACTAAAAATGAATAATTGAATTATAGTGCAGAAACGATACGACTTGATCATGATAAAACGATGCAGTAGAATGTCCTGCAAAAGGTAGTGCGTGAGTTACAACAGTCCTGTCCGTCCCATTCAGTGTGCGTGCCCTAATTGGCAAGCTAATCGTTAGGCTAGTACGTTAACTTTGTGTCTTTGTAACTCTTTCCATCCCAACATGGCAATGTCTCGTCAATTTACTCTTTGTACCTGTATAACCATTTCTCCCCATCTCTACGTGGTTTTGCCCCACTGGAAGTTCAAATCAATGTTAACTACTACAACGTATGCGTGTTCGTAAGCCTTCCCTAATCCTTATCATAGATATGTGTCATATGTCCCACGTGAAAGTCAAGGCAGCCTCTCTTCTCACAGCAAGGCATCTATGGCTACCCTTCCCTGTCCAAACTACAGAATGTGAATCCGGAAATGGCAATTGGAAAGTTTTAAATAGTTTGCCCTATATGAATCATCAAGATAGGCATACAGTACTGTAGAGAAAGTTTTGATATTTCACCGAGGTGTGAGCTCTTCAAAATCTTACCGCGCTTTCTTCCGAAGTGGTAGATAAAACAGTGGTAGGCAACACACCTTCTCTTCAGTTTCATAGAAAAGATTTCTAAGTTTCATTTGTCAGTAGCTGTCAGAAACATAAACTACAAGTGAACACTTATAACTTTCTAGGCCAGATACTACAGATATGGCAAGTTTTGCAATGGGCTAGCAAATTTGACGTCTCTGGCTGATGTGAGCATTGGTACTTACCTGTCAATCACCTATTTTGTACCAGGTCAATCCCATACCGGAAAATTAACAACAATGAATTTGGTCTTTTTTCAGATTTACGTCTCGTAGGCGGAAGCGGCTCTCTTGAAGGGAGAGTTGAGGTGTTCCACAACGGCCAATGGGGGACGGTCTGTGACGACTCCTGGGCCATTGATGACGCACGCGCGGTTTGCCGTCAGCTGGGCTATTCGGGAGCAGATGAAGCAAAGAGCAGAGCCTTCTTTGGCCGCGGTACCGGACAGATCTGGCTGGATAATGTTGGCTGTACCGGTAGTGAGACGAGCCTTTCCCAATGTAGCCACGGAGGATGGGGCAGTCACAACTGCGGGCACCACGAGGATGCCGGGGTTGTTTGTACGAGTAAGTAGAACGCCCTTAGAGTGGTTTCCGTGTCAAAATTACGTTATAGAAATATACATTGAATAAAAAGAAATATGTTGCAATTATTGTGCTAGCATGACAAACGGTAGTGCGTGTGTAACAAGTGCACTGGATGTTCAAATCAATGTTAACTACTACAACGCATGCGTGTTTGCATGCCTTCCCCAAACCTAATCATGGATATGTCCCACTTGAAAGTCAAGGCAGTGTTACGTATACCTCTCTTCTCACAGCAAGGCATCTATGGTTACCCTTCCCTGTCCAAACTACAGAATGTGGATCCGGAAATGACAATTTGAAACTTTCAAATGGCAGTGTCCGTTTCTCATATATGAATCATCAAGGTAGGCTTACAGTACTGTAAAGAAAGATTTTTAATATCTTACCAAGGTGTGAACTCTTCAAAAGCTTATCGAGCTTTCTTCCGATATGATAGATAAAACAGTTACTGTAGTAGGCAGCCCACATTCTCTTCATTTTCGTAGAAAAGATTTCTAACTTTCATTTGTCAGTAGCTCTCAGAAACATGAACTGCAAACTGACACTTGTATTTTTCTAGGCCAGATACTACAAATATGGCAAGTTTTGCAATGGGCCAGAAAATTTGACGTCTCTGGCTGATGTGAGCATTGGTCCTTACTATCCCTATCATCACCTATTCTGTACCAGGTCAATCCCACACCAGAAAATTAAGATCGATGAATTTGTTATTTTTTCAGACGTCCGTCTCGTAGGCGGAAGCGGCTCTCATGAGGGGAGAGTTGAGGTGTTCCACAACGGCCAATGGGGGACGGTCTGTGACGACTCCTGGGACCTTAATGACGCACGCGCGGTTTGCCGTCAGCTGGGCTATCCGGGAGCAGATGAAGCAAAGAGCAGAGCCTTCTTCGGCCGCGGTACCGGGCAGATCTGGCTGGATGATGTACGCTGTACCGGTAGTGAGACGAGCCTTTCCCAATGTAGCCACGGAGGATGGGGCAGTCATAACTGCGGGCACCAGGAGGATGCCGGGGTTGTTTGTACGAGTAAGTAGAATGCCAAAATTTCTTCGTAGCAATGTACAAAGAATAAACAAACTAAATATGTTACAATAATTTTCTGCAAAAATAGCGCTAGCAGGGTCCTCTTGTATGTTGACTATACGCCTCATTATACTACATTATATGTTACATGTCGAAATATCTTTTCAGAAAGTGTACCTCAAAATATGTACATGTAAATACGAGAGGTGATCAATAAGTTCTCGGCCTAACTCAGAAATAATAAGCACAACTCAAATTTTGAGGCACAACTTTATAGTATGAAGCATTTTATCAATATCCTCCAAATTACAAATCATTAGAGTCATTACTTTCCAGGCATTCGTTTTATGCAAATTAGAAGGTAAGTGGCGGTTGTCCGGAATCGATGTGTTTTTTTTTCAGTTGACTGCTTAACACCACCACGAACCCCAGCCTACACCACCAGAACCGGCTGTGCCTCCCCCTACACACACGGGGAGTGTTGTACCTACAGGTGCCGTCCTGGATACACTCAAATCTCTGGTAGTACCACCAGGACCTGCTCTAGTAATGGCCACTGGACTGGGACCAACCTGATCTGTAGGAGAGGCATGTATAACACACATTTATGTAGAAGTGAAGTACATGAACAAATCCTTGGGGAGGCCCACTTTCGTCGAAAAGACATGATGAGTTGACAAAAACCAGGACCTTGTTCAGAGCTTTGAAATATGAAAACAAATAGTGATTATTTTGCCAGTCGAGGTGAAAATAGATTATGGCTTCATAAATGCGTATCTCATCACCGTGTTCTAAGCATTTACTTATATTGCTACATGTAGTAAGAGGTTGATGTGAGGGCTTTAAAATTCTGGTCATATCCAGCAGTCTTGACGCATCATTTGCATAAGGAGCAAATCAAGACAATCAGAACATAATTTCCAAAAGAAATCTTTAAAACACTAGCAATCATTAATGATGCTAGACGCCCCTAATGAGGATGGTGCTCAATGTTACGGATATTTTCACCTTGACCAAGGTAACTTTAGTTTAAGTGAATCTGACACCTGTCATTTTAGGCTGCTCCACACCACAAAACCCACCCCACACAACCAGGAGCGGCTGTGCCTCCCCCTACACACACGGGGAGCGTTGTACCTACCGTTGTCTTTCTGGGTACACCCAAGTCTTCGGCAGTACCACCAGGACCTGCTATAATGGCCACTGGACTTTAACCAACCTGTTCTGTAGGAGAGGTATGGAACCCACACATTTCAACATATTAAGCTCACCTGCTAAGAGGTTTTGCCGCTTGGTGCTCTTTTCAGCACTGGGGTAGCCATGATCTTCAGCCAGAGACCATCCTTCATTGGACGTTTTACGTTTAGATCCTGTCACCGGTTTCTGTTCTTGTTTTACGCTTTGGTGGATACCTCTCCGATCTTAGTTCCGCGACGCATTCACAATAATTCAAGCAAACTTAAGTGCCTCTTGCTTGAAAACCTCAGATAGCTGTACCAGCTGGACGGCTTGGTTCGATCGTGACGACCCCTCGGGCACCGGGGACTGGGAAACCCTGACCGACCTCCGCACCGAGAACCCCGGGCAGATCTGTCCCGCGCCGACAGCCATCCAGGCCCGCGTCATCAGCACCGGGCAGGACGCGTCACTGACGGGAGAACAGTTTGCTTACTACGATACAACAACAGGCTTCGTCTGTAAGAAGAACGATCAAAGCGACAGCAGGTGTCTAGATTATGAAGTCCGCTTCTGCTGCGCGGATACTGTTGGTAATGGTATGTATCCATTCCATCTGCAGACCTTGTGTTGCTATGTACCGTACACAGATCGAAGCCTGCTTAAACATAAATAAGGGTGGAGGAAGTTGATTGGTTCCATTGTACGTCGCTGGATCATTTTCGGTTGCAATACTTTGCACAGAATAGTTGTAGTAATATTATGTACCGTGTCCAGAGACATGAATAAGCTTTACAAGATTAATTTATTACGATGGCTGCTCAAGAGTAACAAACAATACTGAATTTAAAACAGGAATAAAGCATTCCCAACTTACCAAACCCTACTTGTACTATAGATTAAGCAATAAATATCAATTGGAATCGTAAAAAAATACTAATTGTAATCGTAAAGAAAATAATAATCGTGAAGCAAAAACCAAAATCATAGCACTAGCGTATTTTGTTTGGGAGATACAGTGATGGAAACACCCCTCGCATAAGATTGCTTTTATTGCTTTAACAAGGAAATCTATATGATATGTTAGTGGCTCTTGACAGGCAGTGTTATTTCTTTTACATGGTCATTGTGGCGTGTGTGGTCATTTCATCAATAGAACTTTCCAGATGTGACAGTCACTGCTTTATTTTTCCCCACACAGGGTGGCCAACGGGCACGTATGGTTTACCCAGAACGAACACAGGCTGTCCTGAAGCCGCAGGCGTGACCTGGCTCACCGGTTACCGTTATCATGACACCGAGGACGACGACTCCAGCAACCATTGGACCCCAGGACTGCATTTCGATGGCGGCTACTGGCGAAACGACATGTACCAAAAATTTTGCATGAAGGTGTGTGAAGATGAAATCATTTTATACCTCTTGTAACATTATAATAAAAGGGTAAATACAATACAAAGCGTTATTTCCTATGTTGCTTTGATCGTGGGTCCTAAGGGCATACTTGGCAAGACACTACACATTTGGTTTACTTTTTCTTTAGCTTATGTCTTGTTAAGTTCCACTTATATGTGTGCAAGAAAATAGCATTTCTTCTACCCGATTCAGACATCTTCGTTGCAAGGATATGGAAACTGGCCAAGTGGTAGCTACTGTATCTTCAAGAAAGGTGGCTGCCCGAGTGGTATGTATTATTATCGTGTGTATTGTAATTGCAGAAGAGCAAAATCATCACGTTTTATGAACTACTGATAACCAGAAAATAGTATTTGTGTCAAGCAAATCAGCAGGGTTCAGTTCAGGCTCTTTAACTTGGGTAAGGTGTACCATCAAATGTCACATGTCAAAGACAAAATCAGAAAAATTTTCAAATTTAGATCGTCATATAACTCGAAATCATAATAAAAATGAAATAAGAAGTGCGCCAAAAAACAGTTACTCAAGCAATCGGATATGCTTTTTGGCATATCTTATTACCTGGATGTCTAACATTCATCGACGAAATAAGAAATGGAAATTACATATTTAGGAGTTACATACGTTTCAGACCAGATGGTATTCTGTTGTATTGGTGGTTTTGAAAGTGGAGATGGATGGTACTGCTTTTAAGTGTGATAAGGAGTTCCACAAGGCTATGCCTGAAAATGAGAGAGACTTCTTTTTGTAATGTATTGCGATATTTCATTTTTTTTCAGGTTTCCAGAATGGAGAGGTGTTTTGGGACGATGAAGACGACGACAATAGAAACCGTGTTAGTGGCCAGCTGCCCCACGGGCAGTACAATCGTAATACCTTGATCAGGTATTGCTGTCGCAACGACGGAAGCTCCAACACCTACATCTCTCTTCCCAACCGCAGCCCGTTCTACCTCTTCCGCTACAGACAGGGATGTCAGAAGGTGAGGAATCGTTTTGGTATCCTCTGTTTCTCCCACCACCATCCGGTGCCCAGTCAAGTGTCTTCCCGGTTGTTCTGTTTTTAATCTGTCAGTCTTCTTTCTTTTGTCATTTCTGCCACTTCGTTCTGCTTTGTTTTCGAATAGGTTCTTTTGTTGTCCATGGAAGTATAGTGCATGTTCTAAGTCTCTCTAGCGCCAGATGGTGTATAGGGCAGCGCTAATCTTGATTTCAATAGCTCTTGAGCCACACAACTCTGTAGAGAATAGTCTATCGATGGCGGTGTGTTCGACTACCATACTTTTCCCCAAATGATACGTGCTAAGCAATGGAATCGGTTTGCATCCATTTAAAGCCTTGGTATAACTCGGTTGGGGATCGAACTCACAACCTACCGAACGCAAGGTGAACTATCTACTACTCGTTTGGTCATCATACTCACTTGGTCGCTGTACGTGGCTATTGTACAATCGCACAGTGCGTATAAACAGTTTAAAAGTAGTTGTGCACCAGTGAAAGATTGACAACATTATATTGTTTGCAGGTCGCCGGGATGAATGTCAGGGAGGAGTACTTCCGCTGGGACGACGAGGATGACGATAATGCTAACCGTCTCCAGGGGGCGCATCCGTACGACGACGGCGGAAGCAGTAACCACAGGCTTCACTACTGTTACTATTGGAAATGAATCCTTCATTTGTGGCACCCAGATAACCAACAAGCGTATCACTATGAGTCTATCATCTAGCATTAGCATTTCATGAATACCATACAAATAGTATAATGCTACTCAGATAACCAACAAAAGAATCACCATGATTCCTAACAACACGACGTATTACATTGTTTTACGTTTACGTTATTATCCGGTAAATTAGAAGAGTTTGACTTTGCTACCATAATGTGAGTTATTGTGATAGTAAATGACAATTTTTTATACTTATGCACTTTACATAGTACTTAAAGGTAGGTGAAATAGTATAAGGTACTGAAATACGTAAGCTAATATGTAAGTAAGTCAATAGCATTTTAAAACCCTAACCCTAAGTCGAGTTGGACTAATAGGGACATGGAGTAATTGATACCGCCGTAAACAAGTCTTGTAATATTCAAGGTCACCAATAATGACGTCAGCAGCTTTGTTACATGTCACATGTTCCAAACTAAGCGGCAGCAAAACTAAGCTTGCCAGATAACGGTTTATATTTGTGAAAATGCTTGTTTTTCTCCTGACGCACGGCACCCAGGAAAGGAAGAGAGTTTTCTGCGTGTTAACTGTAACAACCTGCGGATGACCCCCAATAGAACGCCCATTCTGTTCGATCACGTCAGATCGAACTTGATTCGTGTTCTAAATCCCCACATAGAAGTCTGGAAATTTTGGGGCCAAATTTCACCATCGTGAACATCCATTCATTCAAGGCTATCTAGGAAGAAGCATTTAATAAGATAAAGTTGTTTGCTCCATTACATTCTATACTCAAGAGGGAACTGTCGATCGTCTATTGGGGAAATTTATTAATTGTATTGTAATCTCAATATATTATTAACCGTTGTGTGCCTAATAGTGTGCACTTTTCAATTGGAGTATCTTCTTAAGTCCTCTCAGTTTACGCATGAGATGCTATATACATTCAATTAGATATAAAATTCATGATATAACTAGTAGCGTTTGAATACCTTAAACTATGCTATGATTCTTCATTCACATAGGTATGTAGCTGACATCTTGATTTTGTTACATCACAATCCTTACCTTGCGTATTGAATTCAAATATACATGTATTTTTTTCGTGTTAATTCTTCACATGTCTATATGTCATGCATTGCGTATATTTTCGTCATTGCTGTACTAGTGTACTATCATGCATCCGGGTTAGAGCAAGTGTACATGTACATGTTCCAAACTTATCTTTTTCTACTGCAGTGACCATAGATGTCTATATGAATATTACTTACTGGAAAGAAATTGTCGACCTTTTTAGGATATGAATTGGCTATGGAATATTTGAATTTCTGCATTATCATATTCATGCCTCCCCTTGTATCTGCTCTTCGCAAAGCGTGGAGTGAACTTTGGCGAGAAATTATGGCGATATGATCGTAAATGAGCGTTCAAAACACCTGCTAACATTTTTACTCAGGACGTACACCCCAGCCTCTACCCGATCACTTAGCTTTTGTTTTCTTTCTATAATTGTTGATGGGAATGGAAAATATATCCAAAACGGCTAGTAATAAACTGTTGAAGCGTAGTCGCTCATTGTACTGCTTATTCTGTAGGCCTTTTCCTTATCGAGGAAAAAGCAAAAGTGATGCTCAACGATATCTGTAACCTAGGGATTAGTAACTTGGTCGATGGCACTTTTCTGGCTTAGAGCCATGGGAATATTGCAACAACATTATTACCAAGCTACCAGACAAATTCAAACCCCGGTTAAACATATAACTAGCAAGTTTTCTTCCGTTACTGAGTGGTTATAGATTGACTAACAGAGAGGGGGATATCTTCACGAAGATTTTGATTGGAAGTTATAAGTCTTGCCCAAATACAGCAAACTGATTTTTGTTGCTAGTCGTTTCCTCAAGCCTTGACAAAGGCCTTCCTTCGGCATTCTAGAATTCTCATTTTTCTTACTGAATTTTTTTTGAAACTTAATTTCTGATTTCTAATTGAAGCCAACTTCTACTTCTGAAATTATGGACAAAAAAAGGAAGAAACGCAGTTTTATAAGAAAAACAGCCAGTAAGCATTGAAAACGTTTCATTTTCAAACGTCTCAGAAAGTCTGCAATTGAGGCTACGTTCTATTGATCAATTATTCACTTGGGTATGTCGTAATTTGTCTTTTGTCTGCTGAGCCATGCCTGCTGCCCGTTGGCGATTTTGTCAGGCTCCACTAAACAATTAGGCCATGGGTGAAGATATAGGCGATTTCTACGTCTTTGTCTACGGAAAGGAAACGATCTACAAGATTATAAAATCAGACGTCGGGGTGAAAAATCTTTCAAGATTTTTCAAAACGCCGTTCCTACTTTATTCTTTTGTTCCACTGGTAGTTAACGGCTGACGAAATGAATGTAAGACGAGCTATGTCGCTAGAAAACGTTATGATCTTTCATATCAATATCTGCCTAGAGATTAACGATCATTATCGAGATTAAATTATGATCCACGTGATGAATATTGCATGTCGTGTCATGTTTAAGTTGTGCAATTTGTGCAGTCACCCATTATCTCTTGGCCGGTGACAGGTAGAGCGTATGACATCATCCATCCGTATTACATCACCAATATATGAGCTGAAAATGTTGGGGACTTCCCGAACTCATTTGCATAGGTGAGACACAATAGAACGATTCGACGTCATCTGTCTGTCTTCACAGAGGACAAAGAGACAAGCCACGCCTACTCTTAAATATGCACAATTACAGTATCTACCTGAAATCTGATAGGCTTACATTTTTATGTATATGGTGCACGCTGTGTCTTTTGTGTCTTTTCTCAGAAAACACGCCCCTTTTGAAAAGTGTTCAACTCTCCAGAAGATAAGATAGTAGCCCGTCGCGCTAGCTCTCACTATTGACAGCGGCACACTTGAGTTCTCAGGCCGAGCCAGTGTCGGTGCCAATCCGCGCGGCGTTAGTATTGGGCGGGCGCAAAGAACCTCCGGGCGAGACAACTGCAACATGAAGTAGGTCTTACATATTCCCATTCTTAATCAAAAGGTCTATATACTTAGACTTCTAATCTTTTAAACTCGTTTAGAGGCTCTGAGTCCTCTTTCGTCATGGAGACGAAAATTTACCACCCCCCCCCCAATCTGCCCTTCCCTATGCGTGGAGCAAACTTAAGATTTCTGTGTAGTATAGAAATTACGGGGACATCATAGTACATAAGCGATTAAGACACGGGTGCTAACTCAGGACGTACACCCCAGCCTATACCCGGATCTATCGTTCTATAATTGTTGATGGAAATGGAAAATATCTCCAACGTGGCTAGTAATAAACTGTTGAACAGTAGCTTCTTGCATTGTTTATTCTGAACGCCGTTTCCTTATCGAGGAACAAGCCAAAGTGATGTTCAACGATATCGATATCTTGTCTGTAACCTAGGGCTTATGTTTCACAATGACTTGGTAAATGGTTTGAGTAAAAAGTATAAAGTGTACTTGGGTACAGCAAACTGATTTTTGCTGACAGTCGTTTCCTCAAGGCCTCTCTTCGACAATTTAGAATTCTGGGGTGAGCCAAATGGTATATCATTGTGTTCAGTCTGCAAAAATTCTAGGAATTACACAGGCATTTTTCCATAGGAATTCCAACTCACAGGCATGTTTGCAATGTGAGAAGTTAGTCCCGACGAATTTTGATGGCAGGAATTTGGAACATACAAGCTCCCCTCGGGCATTTGTCCTAGATATATAACTGGACAGTCGGTAACACGTGTTCCACAGGCATGTTTGCAATGTGAGAAGTTAGTCTAGAGGAATTTTGATGGCAGGAATTTGGGTCATGCAAGCTCCCCCGAGCATTTGTCCTAAATAAATGGACAGTCAGACACTGGTGTTGTGCAGATGGAGCACTTGATAAGTTGCATATAGGTAGACTTTGCACAATTCATCACATTTCATTGAGTTTTATAGGAAAACACACATTTTCTTCTAACTCAGAAAGTCAAACATAGTGCTGCACCAGTCAAAAGAGGAGGGGCAGTAACATTGCAGAAAGACCACTGCAGAAAGTTGGTAACAAGAGAAAGAGGTAAACATCACTCAAGAGCTCGTTAGTCCAGACTAGCTGACGGTTTGTAACCAATTTGAAAGAAGATTACTATCTCTGTAGTTACAATCTTCAGAGAATTCCTTATATGTACCTGTTTTCTAAAACAGTGTGTGGCTGTTGAAATGTTTTTAGATGCTGTTCCGTCACAAGACTTAGTATAACATTTAATGTCCTTATTTTTAAGAAGGGGTCATAACTACATCAAGTTTGTACATGTATATTGTATATACCCTTCATACCTCTATTCAATTACCAAGACAAGCTAAATGTTGAGTCATGAGATCTGGTCATGAGATCTGATTTTTGCATAATCCACACCTCGACATGTGGACAAGATCCAAAGTGGACGATAGTTGGTATCGCACGAGAGTGAGTACCACTGCGTTTTGCTCCTTTTAATTTGGACTGTAATTTAAAAGCAGATTTTATGCCTGGTTGCAGCTTCGATCGTATCGATCTGGACTAGGAATATGACTAACCATATAGTTGATACCTGTCTTAATGTTTTTATTTGCAGGTTCCTACACCGAGTATTTGTGCTCCTTCTGATATCTACACTAGTCCTGGAGTCAGGAGCATGGTTGTGGAGCCGTCGGCGTCGCCGTCGCGGTAAGCGCGTGAACTGATATGTGCTACAAGTTGACGATGCTAATCTTAATAATTTAGAAAAGTAAACAAATGAATCTTGGAGTGATATATCAGATTTTGAATGAGAAATTATGTGGGTTATGCTTATTGCTTTTGACAGGTGCAATGCATGATCGTGTGTTTATTTGTTTATTTGTGCTCATCACCAAACTAGTTAAGTAAATGGGACGGCAAATCATAAGCGATTGATAACTTTTCGCTTTAAAAAATACTAGGGGTGATATTAACCTCGATTAAATGATATGATTTCCTATGAAAGCAAAAAAAAAGTAGATTTTCATCAACAGTAGCATAATAGTTCGGTTGATGACAGGTACCGGTTAACAATGGTCAAATTCTTTTATGTGCTGAGTGAAACTGCAAATCATGCATTGAATGTTGTCTTCTATTAGCACCACCACCGGGCTGTACCAACTGGACGGCTTGGTTCGACCGTGACAACCCCTCTGGCACCGGGGACTGGGAAACTCTGACCGACCTCCGCGCCGAGAACCCCGGGCAGATCTGCTCCACACCGACACGCATCCAGGCCCGCGTCATCAGCACCGGGCAGGACGCGTCACTGACGGGAGAACAGTTTGCTTTCTGCGATACAACAACAGGCTTCGTCTGTAAGAACAACGACCAAAGTGATAACATGTGTCTAGATTATAAAGTCCGCTTCTGTTGCTCGAATACAGGTGGTGGTGTTGGTGTCGGTGGCGGTGGAGGTGGTGGAGGCCGTGGGGTATATCCACACCATCTGTAGACCTTGTGTTGCAACAACACTGATCAGACGTAAATAGCCTGCTAAAACATTGATTGGATCCGTTGTACGTGGTTGTATCATTTTTAAAGCATAGCGTTTGCATTATTATCTTGTGTAGAATAGTTGTAATAATTTTATGTATCCAAAGACATGGATATGCTTTACCATATCAATTTTTTTACTGTGGCTGCTGTAGACCAACAAACAATACCAAATTTGAAACAGAACAAAGCCTCCACCACTTACTTATCTTTATCTGTACTATTTAAAACTAACCACTAGAATGACCAAAATAAAATACAGATACAGCACCTGGGGCACAATATCTAATTTGGCCATTAGTACAAAGGTGAGCAAATGCAATGATGACACAAAGCACATGTATCAACTTCCAAAAATCATACGCATACCTTTCTCTTACGTATACGCTCACGCTCTATACATGCCTCCTCCACTTAGAAAGTCGTATCTTCTAACCACGTGCACGTTTGCAAAACAGGGCACAGGAACTTGTACCAGAACTTTAGACACAGTACTATACAGCTCTCAAAGCACCACGAAGACTGATAAGCGATACAATATATAGCTCTATTTGACATGTATCTCCTACGAGTATGTGCATAACGCTCATTCTTTCAAGGCTATCTGCGAAAAAGCATTGTACAGAATAAAGGTGTCTGATAATTGTTCAACTACATTCAAAACTCCAGAGGGAGCTATCGTCGAGATCTACTGGGTAAATATGTTAATGGGCTACGTAGCTTATAATGTCTCTATATTATTAACCATTGTGTGCCTATTAATGTGTACTTTTCAATCGGGTATATCATTAAGTTCTCTCGGTTTACACAAGATATTCTATATACATTCAATTAGTTATATCTTTCACATAGGTATATGTAGCTGTCACTAGCTGATGTTTTGGTTTTGTTACATTCCAATCCTTATACCTTGCGTATTGGATTCAAATAAATTGTCTTTTTTTCGTGTTAAATCTTCAAATCTCTATATATATTACATTGAAATCCTTATGAATTGTGTATTGAATTCAAGTACATTGATAAATCCCTGATAAATCTTCATATCTTTATATATTATACATTGCGTAGATATTCGTCATTGGTGTTATATAGGCCCATACAGGCCAAGCATTGTAAGGTGTAAGAAAGCATAATAAAAGTCATGTATTCATCCATCTTGTCTCAATTGCATTATATGAGTTGTAATAAGATAAAGGCTATACTATTGTACTGTAATGCCTCCGGGTTAGAGTTATAAGTAAGTGCTCCAATGGAATACTACTTAGAAAGAAATCACCGAACACGAATCCGAATTAGCCATAGAAATTGAACTTATATTTCAACATTATCCTCTTCGATAATTTACATTTAATTTACCAAACGCCGCGTAAACCTCCGATAATTTTGACCCCTCCAACATTTCTCTTTGACGCCCAGGGCAATGCAAGACCGCAGCCCGAAGGCTAGGAAACACTTTTTAAACTTGTCCAGGAATCTTTTTACTATGGATTTTAAGCATCTCGCTGGGAGCCCAAGTAAATCCGAGGCCCTTCGTAAAAAGCGCGATACCTCGGACACTGATTTTCATTCCACTGTTCATGGTCGACACCTAACACAAAATGATAAAGCAAGGACATACCTGCACACTGCATGCATTGTGCCAAACAAAAACGCACATATTAATATACAAACTTTAAATAATTAGCATGTTTGAAATGTAAAAATAGATCAGATCTTCTTCAATGTTGCATTTCTCATTATCGTGATAATAGAATGCACAGGAATGTTGAACAGTAGCTTGATTGTATTGTTAATTCTATACGTTCCTATTCTGTGAGTCGTCTCCTTTACAGCAAAAGATTTTCAACTTGATGTCAGTAAGTTAAGACTGATGGTTCACAACAATCTGTTTATAAGAAAGATTATGAGAGTACAAGTTGAAGTATAACTGCAAGTACCGAGGCGGAAACGACTGAGAACAGCGCAAGTCAAACGAGGAACTATGCTGAAGTATGGTACAGGGACAGGGCTTGTTGGTTACGCTCTGCTTTCTGATAAAAAAAATATGGTGATCTGACGGAAAAGAAAGCAAAAGACGCGGTAATCAGGAAAACCACAAGTTAGCAGTGAAAACGGTATGTCACCCACATTTTGCAGTGGAGACCATACTTTATGTTGGTCACGGCGTTAGTCAGGTAAACTCTGATTGTTTTTTGTTCGAGACCTGGCTGCTGCCCAGGAGCAGGTTTTATGCTTCATTACTTAGGTCACAGGAGCAGATCGGAGATACCTTTGTCCTTGTCTTAGAAAGAAAACAACATACAAGGTTTGGCCTCCTAGCAGATGTTGTAGTAGAATATCGCGATGTTTTTTTTTTTTGAAAACTTCATTCTCACTTTGTACTTTAATTTTGCCTTTTGTCAGTCATACGTCTCTGTCTTCCATTCAACATCTGCTTGGACGTTGAATTGAGTTTATGTCACGAGCAACAATATTGGTCTGGTCTGGTTTCTCATGTCATGTCCTTATGTTCAAACAATACCGTCATCGAAGGAGGCTTTTGTCTTCATAACATGACGTTTTCATGCATTTGTTTACTATTTTTTAGCTGGTGTCCTGTAGAACGTATTGCATCATCCATGAGAGCTCATTTGCATCGGTGAGACAGTGAAGCGATTCGGCGTCATAGCGTCATCTGTCTGTCTTCACAGAGAACAAAGAGACAAGCACCACCTACTCATAAATATTCATGATAACACCATCTACCTGAAGTTCATAGGCTGAGACCCTTCTCTGTACTGCGCAGACTCCATTTTTTTACGAAACACGCCCCTTTTGCAAATAGTCCAACTCTTCAGAAGGTTGTAGCCCGTCGCCCGAGATCTCATTCTGTACTGGGGCGCCGGCAGTCCTGACTTCTCTGGCGGAGCAGCGTCTGTACCACTCCTCAGACAATACCAAGCGTGCACAGTACCTGCAACGGGACAACTTCAACATGAAGTAGGTCCATAACTCAATCTCTGGTTTGCAAGGAAAAGTTCTACGCGTGTTAGCAGTCAAACCATTATACAGAAAAAATCTAGGCTATATACCTCATGTTGTATATTAAGCCGTTATATCTAGAATCAAACTACCTGTCTTTCTCTGGAAACCATAGGGATTTCATGGTTGTTTTATCACAAATAAGTGTTCAAGTTAAACATCTATTAGCCGTCTTACTCGGCGTACGCCCTAGCTAAATCCATACCCCACTCGTCCTGGCTACCGTAGCCATGAATATTCCAGCCGTCCACACGAGCATAAAAACCAAATGTGTAAGCTTAGAGCAAAAGAAGAACAGACCGACTGGTTATTGTTTTTACAGCTTCAATTCAATCACGACTTTGGTAAAAAAAAAAAGTGTTGAACAGCCTTCTAAAAGATTTCTATAAGACTTTTTCTCCGTAATTAAACATAATTAGCTTCTTGTGGTTTATAGTTCAGCAGGATTTGGTCACTGGTGATATTCTGGCTAAGAGTCAGGAAAACATTGACAACATTTCCGGGCTAGTGAGCAAACAATGTCAAACACAGAGTGTCCCTCTCACATTTTACACGCTTATATCAGCTTGATCAAAGGTTGTGAGAGAGGTTATATTGGCTGACCAGAAAAGACGGGACCAAATCCTCAGTGTAGATCTCGTCCAAACTTGAGAGATTGTTTTAATTCTTGTGTTTGCTGTTTTCTACATATTTATGGTCCCGGGGATTCTTTTTACTCACTAGCAACCTCTTTACTTCAAGGTGCGACGCTTATTTGCATATCTGAAAAACATGTTTTGTTTCCTCGCGGCTATATATACACTCAGAGATGGTGTTACCTGCAACCGACATGCTCAAGTGCGTAACCTTCACCGCAGGCCATTGGAGAGTAACACAACATAGAAAGATACGCCTCACTTTTAAACGTCATGGTGTTACTCATGGCATTTGCAAGGACCACTTAAGCAAAACGTTCCGTCTGTGCTTCGATGAAAGAAAGGTGTACACCATCCCATTCAAATTACACTTGCATGTCTTACCACGACCGTCATGTGCCCGAAGTACTACTTTTGCAAACATATTCAATGTATGCCAGAAATAAATTCTGTTCGAAGTAACAAAGCAAATGCACAATATATACACAGGCATTTATTTCAACGGTAAATTATCAAACATGTTTTTGCTGTTGATAGTTTCTTCCAGCCTCGAGCCACAGAGGCCTCCTATCTACGCTTATGAATCCCCATTCCTTCTTGTTGTGTGCTGTTTTCTATAATTGAAAAAAAGACAATTTCTGGTGATCCGATGACGTTGGGAAAACAAACTGCCGAACAGGAGAAAACAAACTGCAGTACAGGAGACGCTGTAATCAGAAACAGCGAGTAAGCAGTGAAAACTGCAGAGGGTTTTTCAACATTTCAAAATCCTGCAATGGAGGCCACTTGCTCTTGGCTTGCAAGCCGTTAAAATGAACAAGATGATTAGAATTTAGTGTGAGATTTGGCCACTGCCCTGAGGGTGGGAGGGGGGGCACCTCCGTGGATTACCAGTAGTTTGAGGCAGTGGCCTTTGACGCTATTCTAGCGGAGAGTCAGCAAATGTCTGGAAACTTTATTTCAACATTATTTCTAAGCCACTAAGCAAAGCCAAAAAAAAACCATAAGTGTCTTGGATTGCACGTTTCTATTATCTTAATAAAAAAAATTAACGTTGATGATTTTGTTAAACATAGAAAATAATGCAATTTTATTTAATCGACCTATCTAACGTTAGCGTTCTAACGAGAAACAATCAATACCAGCAACTTTCACAGGTTAGCTTAAATTTCATGCTCTTATATTTATATTTTTACAAGGCTGTAATGCAGATTTTAAACCTTGTTACAAAATTATGCAAATCTGGACTGTTTAAATATTAGTCATGTTTATCAATATCTCAGTAAGAAGTGCCTTTTTTTAGGTTCCTGCGCCGTGTATTTTTGCTCCTTCTGATATCAACACTAGCCCTGGAGTCAGAGGCATGGTTCGATATGCCCATTTCTACTCGTCCTCATCCCACAGGTATGGGTGTTAGATGATACGAGTGTGAGTCTAAAGGTAATGCAAGTGGCTTTATTGCAACCTCATTTTTTTCCATCGACTGAATTGAAATTTAGCGCAATAGCACAAAGGTAAAGGCACGTGTCTTCTTGAGACTGAAATATCTCATTTTTTGTTCAAATCATTATTGGCAACTTAGTTGATCTTTAGAGGACCAAACCCCTTGGAAGTCCGTCGGAAGCAACGGGCAGTACTAGTACATCCATTAAGATGTCCACTTACAAAGCTATTGTAGGAGACTGAGATTGGACATCAAAATGCATATCTTTATTTACCACGTGCGTATATTAACAACGTGCGTGTTTTCACTTTTCAAATCCGATAATTTTTTTCGTTGCTGGGCCGGGGGTGGAGTAATCTAGTAATCTTCTGACGAACTTCCAAGGGTGAAGCCATCTTCAAGTTAATCCTGTCTTTCATAAAAAAAATATATATAGATAAGTCAATCTCAAGAAGATATATGCATTTACCAATGTGCCAAATTCTAACTCATTCGATCCTATCAAATCACTCGTATTTACCTTTTGACGCACTTTCGTATAACTGCGCCTCAACATTGCAATCTAACTGTAGACGGATATGTATGAAATATTAAGTGTGAGAAATTGTATTTCTATTTTACTTCTTGTAACACATTTCACTTAAAATCTTCATGAGTGTGATTTTCCTCTAGCAGATCCTAAATGTAAATAAGATAATTAGATATTGATATAGAAACAGCTCTGCACCGAATATGGCACGTTTGGTCAACACCTACAATTTCTATTTTACTTGAACGATATTGTGCGTAATGCCTTATGATATTAGAATTAGTAAGTTTAGTTGCAAATTGAAAGTAAACTTTTATAGGTAATTTTAGATGCATATACCTTTTATTCTTGATGTAGCTCTGATTGATGACTTTTAACTACTAGTATGTCCGTACCGCAATTTAAAGCATGACTGTGTATATGTGTTGCTAGCTGACGTGACAATGTGAATTATATGTACTTAGTACTCAATAAAACATTACTACTACAGTAGCTACTACAATCATGCTAGACACCGGCGATGATAATGCATGCTATGAATGTTATTTTTCACTTTAAATTTAGCCTCTTCTCAGCTCTTGTTTTATCTAAATACGATTCATCTCACCTCCAGGCTGCAAGTTACAGCCACCATCCCCTGAACGGACCCGCGTGTCGCCCTGCAACAACTATAATACCTGTTACGACTTCAAATGCAATCCCGGGTGCGTTCGTGTCTCCGGTGATACGAGAAGGGTCTGTATAAAAACTAGTCATGGTGAAGTTTGGAGTGGGTACGACCTCATCTGTGAGGGATCATGTATGTATTGTACAATTTTATACGAAAGCGTAGTATACGTATAAGTCATAACTAAAGTATACGTCTGTGCATGTATTTCATAAGTATTTCTAAACTCGCGCGCACGCATTTCGCCACAATGGCAGTTAACCGAAGTCATTTCGCCACGTGGCACAGGCCATTTCGCCACATTGTGCGATTACTCTAGATAGTCTTATAGCATTATAAATCGTATTTCTATTATCACCTACGTATCTATAGATGTTCACATATGAAATCATAACATTATCCTTATGTCACAACGTTTACAGAACAAATATATTTATTGCTGCCGCTGCAGTGGCAGGCCGGTCCCACTACCGACCAAAATCTCGAGTTCCCTAACCTACTCTTTTCGCCATGCTTGCCGTTGTTTCCACCGCCATATTTGAAAGATTTGTGATGTAAAATGCGCTAAAATTGGCCGGTGCCTTAATATCTATATAAGCAGGACGGTTAATAATATTAGGGGGTTCTATGTTGTGGGCAAAGGTATTACGAATCCATCACTATTCAGGAATCTATATGACGCGTTTCGTTTGCGTAGAACAATGTATTAATTTAATGATGATGATATTGACGAATGTAATATATGATCTTCCAATATGATCCAATATGATCTTCCAATCTGATCAAGGCCTTTTCATAACTCTTGTTTTCACTGAGTCTGATTCATTTGTAGGCTGCTCGGAGCCACCATCGCTGACAGGCACCTACATAAGTCGCTGTAAATACCCCTATACGGAAGGAGCGGTAGCTACCTACAGCTGCAATTATTGGCACACGCAAGTCTCCGGCAGTACCACCAAGACCTGCTCTAAAGGCGTCTGGACTGGGGAAGATCTGGTCTGCAAACTTAAGGATGAGCGTATGTATCCCACACGTCTATCTTTGCAGTACACGTCAGAAGAAGTGATTTTGGGAGGGCAGATTTTATTACATATAACAGGTCTTGTTTCTGCATGATGTGGTTCAGCGACCCTTAAACCTGATATAAAAAAACGACACAAAATTCCTTTTGGCAATGCCAAATAACCTTTACAATTGCATGGTGATGAATGCTATGGATTTTTGCACTCTGAGCCAAACCTCTATTTTCAACTACCACTCAAAAATCATAGACGCACCTTGCCCAGAACTTGAGATATGAAACACGGAAGTCCTGCTGCAGCACCGTAACAGGCCGCTAGGGGGTCCAAAATCTAATCGTTTTTAGGTCTTATCAAGACCTCCCTATATACTGAATATCAATACAATCCATCCAGGCGTTCTTGAGTTATGCTGGTGTTCTAAAACAAGCATGCATATGTACATACAAACACTACCCAAAAATAACCTTCTTGACGAAGGTAAATACATACATGGAGCCCCTGTGCCCTGGTATTACAACTTAATGACCTACAATTTGGTACAGACGTATTAGACATATACCCCAGGACGCCATCAACACCTTTTTGCATACGTCACTTAAAAAAATGCTATAATCTGTGATCTTTTACTACAAATGTATATTTCTGGCTCCAATGCCCTTTTCTTTGGTACAGAGGTGCATTGGACATGTGTCCACAGGGGCCCGTTTTGCATACATCGCTTCAACAAGAGTTCGGAGACGTCATATCTCCATGAAATAGTCTGATTATGTATTTTACTTCCCCATTTACATGATCTATGCTTGGTTATGTACACCTTTGAATAAAAAGGTGGGGCGAGATCACTAGCGTTTTCGCCCCCTTTAGCGTTTTCGCCCCCCCCCCCACCCCAAGAGCAGCTGGTTACTACATATTACAGGTGCGCTACCTGGTACTATACTGCACCTGGGGAGTAACGTATATGGTGTGTTACCTGGTACCTATATGGCACCTTATTACCGTACCGTAAGATGTCATACCTCGAAAGTCTATACTATATTGTTCAGTGCAAACATGACATTGAAATAAAAAAGACAATTTTTGCAGCTGAGGTGGCATAAAAACAGTGCTACTGCGAACGTATAAATCAACACCGTCTATGGTACGGAATACGTCAGCTATATGTTTTCAATTTGTCACAGTGTTTTCTTTCTTGTGCTGGAAACATTTCCAAAGCACTAACAAAAACACACGTACGTAAATAATAGTTTCTCATTATAAACACTATCTACGCGCTAGTTGATATAGCTGTTGCTAAATGCTACACAAACACTGGTAAAGTACCAGTCTTAAGAAACACGGGTAAATGGATCAGTTCCTATATACTAGAAAAAACAGTCATGTTGGAGGTGAAGATATCCCTTGGCCAGGCGCATATACCAAAATGTGCGTTATTCTAATTAATACCTAATATTTGCATAATTAATAAAGACATTGGATAGTTCTTTTGTGGTCACTTCATGGTAGAGACTTCATATTGGAGATATATAGGTTGCTTGAGGACAGGTGAATACAATGAAATATATCTTATGTCGAGACTTAGGTATATGCAATAATGGGAATACAAGGGACCCAACCCTCCTTGTCGGAAACAAGTTCAACTATCTTATTACCATGTAATTACGTTAATATTGATACTATGAATGGAGTTATGTATCAAACTCGTGTACTTATATCATTCTGAAACTGCATTTTGTGATTTATACCTATCAACTTCTAAAATGTCATGTAAACCCGTTTTTTTTGGGGGGGGGGCTAAATCGCTAAAGGGGGGCGAGGTAGGGGGGCGAGATCACTAGCCGGGGAGGGCGAGATCGCTAGTGATTTCGCCCCCGGGGGGGGGGGGGGGGGGGCGAGATCACGGAGGGGCGAGATCGCTGTCACACCGGTACCAATATTGATTGTCCAATAACTTACCATTTACACGAATTATAGCACTTTTATATTAATTATGCAAATAAGGGGCGTATTTGCATAATTGGTATCTCCTAATATTCCTCCTGTCACAAACTACATATATTACAGGTATTTGAGTCCTATAATGAAAGACACTACAAATATGAATTTCCCTCATTAATCATGAAAATTAAGTGCCAGTTTCCATAATTTGCACTTGAGGATGTAGATCTCTGTCAAAGCTACCTACATACCAAATACCATCTAAATTGGTTGTTCCCTTGTTCGGTTATCCATTTCAAAGACGATTTTGAAAATAAGCGCCCTGCAGTTCCAGAGCAACCTCCTAGGGGACCCAAACATACACCACGTATTCCTTACGCCATAAGCTATCTGCAATCCAAAAATCAAGACCACAGCACTTCCAGGTCAAAAGATACAAATACAAATGTAACGAATTTCTGCTGCAGTACCAAGGTCACATACCAGGGGGCCTAAAATTGACCTTGACCTTTATCTTTCTAACACCTACCCACATCCCAAATATCATCGTAATCTTTTCAGACGTTTTTGAGCTATGTTGACCACAAATATCTTGAAACACACACACACACACACACACACACACGCGCGCGCGCGCGCGCGTACACACACACATATCTCCATTTTCAAGGAGATAAATATTTTTTTGTTATTTGGAATTTTGGAGTTATTTTGGAATTTTGCCATTTTTGACGACAGATGTGTATTTTTGGCTCCTATGCCCTTGTATTAAAACCAACTGATCTGTAATTCGGTGAAGGGGTAGCTTATGAATAGGAATAAAGAAGGATCACATAGATCATTCCATTTTGCAAAGATGGGCGTGTTCCAGAAGAGTCCATTCTTGTATGGGTGATACTTTTTTTCAATCTAGGAGTGGGATGATGCTTTAGGATAGGTTAATTGCAGACAAAGGTTAATATGGAACAAATGGTTGGAAATATTCTGTATTTGCCCTTTACCAAAAATCGGCCTTTTAAGTTTGATTTATATTTTTTGTATATTTTGTTATGTTACTTGATTGTATTATTTTGTAATTTCTTGATTTTTGTATAATGTGCAAATAAACAAAAAAAATAATGCAAAAATTAAGATCATAAATCTTTTTAATGTTTTACTGTTAGCAAAACCAGTCTGCCCTACGCCACCAAGCCCAGCAGCCAACACCACAATGAAGGCCTGCACCGCAACATCCAATTTCACAAATGGAGACTTTTGTCGGTACGAGTGCAGTCCCGGTTACGTTCGACTCAGCGGGAGTAACTACAGGACCTGCTCTAATGGAGTATCATGGACTGGAACCGACTTGGTCTGTGTGAGAGGTATGTATCCTGCACACATAGACGACCGTAATAATGGCCATGATGCAGAATGCAATTTTTTATTCAGCTATATTACTTTTTAGGCAGCTTCGTACCTTTGAAACCGAATACGTTTCATTCATCTTATTTGTAGGCTGCCCACCACCACAGACAGATCACTCCGTCTGGACGCACTGTGAACAACCCTTAAAAGTGGGAGCGCGTTGCGCTTTCTGCTGCCCTCCTCTGTACTTAGAAGTCCGCGTAAAAGGCAGCAGGTCGGTCACAACCTGCTCTAATAATGGGACCTGGACTACAAAACCCATCGGCTGTGAGCGAGGTATGTATACATGATGCATGTATGTAATTAACTATGTATGTATGTATGTATGTTTGAGAAGGCAGACCCCCTTGGCACGTTTTGATATAACGTAAACTGAAAATACCGTGTTTGACGAAAACCACAAATTAAAGACGGTTAAAAAACATCAGTCACACCTTCAACAACAGTAAGCCCTTTCCGGTGTGGTGACTCAAATCCCACAGTCTAGTCTCCGGGTTACAGCGTTGAAAAGGTGTCAGTGTATCTCATTCTACAAACGTGGTAATTCTAATGAATTGGTAAATAATGGAGCCTTGACATAAAGCAACCTGGCTTTCAATTAAGTGGTCTACTTATTCTTTGCACAGATGCTAGATTCATCATGTATTGAGAAAAAGTTTGTTGTAAATCATTTTACGAAGGATAGCTACAAATTATTGGGAAACAAAGGTGAAGTTATCGAATTCACACAGCAAATTCGTTGACATTTTAAGATACAATGTATAAACGAATGTGCTATTAAAACAAGGAAAGGCACTCCGCCGAAGAGACAAAATACATGTATTTGCCCTTCACTTTCAAGTGTTTATGTTGCCTAACACTTAAAGATCTGACCTCCGTGTATGTGTATTTCTTTATTCCAGCGTCGGCTAAGATGGAATTTGCGACCGAGAAGAATAAGGAATCGGCCATGAAGTTTTGTATTTTTCTTTTGGACGGAGGAGGAGTATGGGTCTCATAAATCAGCCTCATTACTCAAAACTGGGTACCCAATGGCTGAAATTAATACACCAGATTAATAACCGAAAATAATAACAATTCTAGATTCATGGTTTATTCATACATATACATACATACATGGACATACTAAAACAACATTGCAGCCTGTTATACCTTGCTGTAAAACTGGCTGACTTAAGTTACTTGTAGTCTTAAAATAAAAATAAAAACCTTAACATATATACAGCATGATAAACTTATTAATGATCGATACATACCAAGGCTAACAGTAGTAACAATTGCAGTAATCAACGTTACCATATAGTAATAATTTGACATTAAAAACAGGCTATAAATCCGTATGTAAGAGTGTGGACAAGTATGGAATAGCACTGTTTTTGTGCCTATCATATCTGGCAAAAGGTATGCTAATCTCGAACCCTCGTTTTAAACCTCTGTTGTGAAGTATATTACGTGTAGCTGGTAACCAGCTTCGAAAGGCGGGTGAATTAAACATGGATTTCGCAAACTTAAGACATAGAAATTCTCTTCTTGCTTTTAAGTGCAAATATTTAGCCTACATAGAGCTTTGGCATAACAAGTATTGCGCAACAATTGTACACCGTAACAAGCATGGCATCTTCTAATACATTTTCCTTGTTTGATGTAATCAAGTCAACTTTTACAGATGAAGTATTACGTATATTCATCTAGCTTAACATTTATAACATAAGTTGATGTTTCGATAACTTGAAAATATGCTATAGATCTTTCATTATATCAATCTGTAGGCATTTTTTTTTTCATTTTACATTTGTATTTTCTGTTAAATGTCCACTTTATACATTGCCTAGATTTTGATGTCATGTAAGCCCGCACAGGCGAAGCATTGTAAGGTGACAAAGTCGTAATAAAAAATCATTTATTCAATTCATCCTGTCTTAGGCTACAATGTATGATTTGTATAGGAAGATAACTGCAATGGATATCATCCCTAATTTTGTTATTTTGCAGCCGGACTGGCTTTATACTTTTTTCTTTATTGTTTGTCCACAAAAGTGTATCGAAGTCATATTTTTTTCGACATGGTGTTCAGTGCTAAGAATCTTTCTCTGCCTATTGACTAGATCTGGGTGTATTTTCTTTTGCTCTCTCTCTCTCTCTCCCTCTCTGGTTTGTAAAGAGGGGCTGTTTCTTGCTAATTTGTGAGAGTCAAGTTTTTTGCTGATCAAAGAAGGCAGTCTACTCTATATAGATCTCCAAAAACTCAGCTTTGCTGTCACGTTTTGGAATCCCTGCGCTTTTTACATGCTGGTTACGGTCTGCTTCCTGATCAAAGACAATTTATGGTGATCTGACGATAGAAAACGCTGGAGACGCGGTCATCAGGAAAACTTGCAAGTAAGCAGTGAAAAATTGTATGTCACCCAGAGCCTGCAGTGGAGACCATGTTTCTATGTTGTGCACGGCGTTACTGAGGCAAACTCTGATTGTTTTTTGTTCGAGACCTGGCAGCTGCCCAGGAGCAGGTTTTATGCTTCGTTACTCAGGTCACAGGTGCAGATCGGCGATACCTTTGTCCTTGTCTGAGAAAGAAAACAACATACAGTCAAACCTGCCCAAGTGACCACCTCTTCTTAGCGACCGCCTGGCCATTACGATCGGTGTTTCTCGGTCCCGATTCATCTGCTAGGAGGTTTAAGAACGACATTGACATTATGTCATGCAAGCAACAATATGTCATGTCATCGTCTTCAAACAATACCGTCATCAAAGGAACCTTTTGTCTTCATGACTTGTAAGTTTCCATGCCGTCGTTTAAATTCTTTGAGCTTGTGTCAGGTAGAACGTATTACATCATCCATATGTGCTCATTTGCATCGGAGAGACACTGGGACGATTCTACGTCATCTGTCTGTCTTCACAGAGGACAAAGAGACAAGCACCACCTACTCATGAATATTCATCATAACACCATCTACCTGAAGTTCATAGGCTGAGACCCCTCTCTGTACTGCGCAGACTCCTTATTTTAGGGAACACACCCCTTTTGCAAAAAGTTCAACTCTTTAGAAGGTTGTAGCCCGTCGCCCGAGCTCTGATTTCGGACTGGGGTGCCGGCAGTCCTGACTTCTCTGGCGGAGCAGCGTCTGTACCACTCACACAATACCAAGCGTGCACAGTACCTGCAACGGGACAACATCAACATGAAGTAAGTCTATAACTCATTCTCTGGCCTGCATGGAAAAGGTTTACAGGTGTTAGTAATTCTACCATTGTTCAGAAACGCTTGTCTATATACACCAGGCTGTATGTGAACCCTTTATTTAGACTCAGTTGTAACTGCATGTCTCTGTCTGGTAAATATAGGGATCTCATGGTTGCTTCATCCTAGATACGTGATCAATTTAAACATCTACTAGCCATTTAACTCGGCGTACGCACCAGCTAGATCCATACCCCAATCGTTCTGCCTACCGTAGCCATGAATATTGCAGCCGTCGACTTGAGAGAGAAAAAAAACGAAATCTATAAACTACAAGCAAAAGAAAACATGTTCTTGTTACAACTACTTCAATTCATTCTTGACTACAGTACTATTGAAATGTTGAACAGTTGCCTTCAGTAATGATTTATAAGACGTTTTCTCCGTAATTTTACTGTAGCTTGGGCGTTATGGTTGAGCGGGATTTGGTCACTGACAAGATTCTTGCTTAGAGTCAGGAAAATATCGACAAATCGATCATTTCCGAGCTAGCGACCAAACAATGTCTCGCACATTTTGCACGCTTATATCATTTTGATCAAAGGTTGTGAGAGAAGTTATTTCGGATGACCAGAAAATACGAGGCCAAATGCTCAGTGTAGATCTCATCAAACATTTTTCTTTACTTGAGAGATTGTTTTTATTCTTGTGTTTGTTGTTTTCTTCATATCTAAGGTCCCGGGAATTTTTTTCCCACCAGCATCCTCTTTACTTCAAAGTGCGATGCTTATTTGCATATCTGAAAAACATGTTTTGTACCCTCGCGGCTATATATAAACTCAGAGATGGTGTTACCTGCAACCGACATGCTCAAGTGCGTAACCTTTACCGCAGGCCATGGGACAGTAACACAACATAGAAAATAACGCCTCACTAAAGTCATGGTATTACTCTTGGCATTTGCAAGCACCACTTAAGCAAAACGTTCCGTCTGTGCTTCAATGAAAAAATGGTGTAAACCATTCCATTCAATTTACACTTGCATGTCTTGCCACGGCCGTCATGTGCCCGAAATACTATTTCTGCAAACAAATTCAATGCGTGACAGAAATAACTTCTGTTCGAAGTAACAAAGCAAACGTTACATATATGCACAGGCATTAAATTGTCAATTAGGTAGTAAATTGTCAAACATGTTTTTGCTGTTGATAGTTTTTTCCAGCCTCGAGCCACAGAGGCCTCCTATCTACGCTTATGAATCCCCATTCTTTCTTGTTGCGTGCTGTTTTCTATCATGGGAAAAAAGAAAATTTCTGGTGATCAGATGACGTAAGGAAAACAATCGATATAATCAGAAACAGCAAGAAAGCAGTGAATTCGAAACTGCTGTGGATTTTCAAATGTCCTATACAGCCTGCAATGGAGGCTACTTATATTTACCTTGGTTTCCAAGGCGTCAGTTATGTTGGAGATTATAGGTATTTTGTTTGACATTTGAGTGCTGCCCTTGGCGGTATGTCCATAGATTGTCTGTATTCAGAGGCAGTGGCCAGTGACGTCGCTATCCTGGCGTTGAGCCAGCAAGTGAGTGACAACTATTTCTAAGCCAGCAAACAAAGCCAAAAACATACTTTTAGTATTCTGCACTGCACAGTTTAATCATTTTGATAAATAAGTTGTTAGATTGATGATTTCATCATTCAGAGAAGACAATGTCGTTTTATTTACTCGATTTATCTGATGTTGACGTTCACACTGGACTACCATTCCCTTTAACAACATTTTGCAGCAATTTTCACAGCTTGGCTGAAAACTTCATGCTCATATCGCTCTTTGAAGTCAAGGCTGTAACTTATTTTTAAACCCTTATTACGAGTTTATGCAAATCTGTACTCAAATTAACCATACTAGTCGAGTACTTGCAATATTTCAGTATGTATTGAATGATTTCAGGTTCCTACACCGCGAATTTGTGCTACTTCTGATATCAACACTAGTCCTGGAGTCAGATGCCTACTATGGTAAGGGTGTAATAGGATACAAGGGTGAGTCTAAAGTTAATGCAAGGGGTCTTATAGCAAGCTCATGTTTCCATCAAATGAGTTAAAATGTGGCACAAAGGTAAAGGCACAAAAATCACGTCTTCTTCAGACTTTTTTGTTTAGATAACTATAAGTAACTGTCAGTGGGTTGATTTCTAGAGGACCAAATCCTTGGAAGTCCGTCGGAAGCAACGGGCATTACACGTGGTTCCATTAAATGTTCAGACAAATGTGTAGCTATTGTAGGAGACTGTAATTGGAAATGTATCAAAATGCATATCACTATTAACTGCGTATTTTCACTTTTCAAATCTGATCTTTTCGTTGCTGGGCTGTAGTAATATTGAGGAAATAATCTTCTGACTAACTTCCAAGGGTGAAGCCATCTTAAATTCAATTCAGTCTCTCATGAAAATCTGAAAAACACATTTAGATATTCTAATCCCAAGAAGATAATATATGTATTTACCTATGTGCAAAATTTCAACTCATGAGCTTCCTTAAAACCACTCGCATTTACTTTCTGACACACTCTGTGCCTCAACTTGACAGTCCTAAAAGTCGACGGAAGTATGAAATTAAGTTTGAGAAATTGCTTTATTTTACTTCATGTAACACGTTGCACTTAAAAAACCTAATGAGTGAGATTTGCCACTGACACATCCTAAACATAAAGATTCTATTAAGAGTAGAAAACAAGTCCTTCTATAAACTTTGTTTTCCACTGAAATACAATAATTAAGGGTTAATGACCCGCCCCGAGGTGTATATGGTGTCATAACGCCTGGTCCTTTGCTATAACCGCGGAATAAAACCACCGAGTGAGCGAAGCGAACGAGGTGTTTTTATGAGGTGGTTATAGCAAAGGACCGGGCGTTATGACACCATGTACACCGAGGAACAGGTGGGTTATTAACGTTATTATCATATAGCCTACCCAAACTTACAAACTCCTGTGTGACACGCATAGATCCCTTGGTACCATACGTGTGAATTCCTTTGTCGAATCTGTTCTTTGGTACATACATTTAAAATGAGATTACAGATTGCATTTTGAAACCAAAATTGGCTCCGAATATATTCGAAACATTGTAGTCTTTGGCTCTTTAGAACAACAAAACATTATCAATGTTAACAGAAGGAGCCCTTCCCCTCTTCTTGCAGTCTGTACTTATTTCCTCTGCTCTGGAATATGTTTCGCTCCTTTTGATTGGCCAATACCTTCATATCCTTTGTGTATCGCTCTTTCTGATTGGTTAGAATGAATCGACAACGGCACCGGTGCCGGTGTCGATTCATTCTGACCAATCAGAAGGGCGATACACGCCGGGCTGGCGGGAATCTAAGTATTACGGCGTCATATCCAACGTGGAACGGGGCCTTCTTATTGGTCCGCGGCGCCGGGCTATATGATAATATTTTATAATCGTGCTAGACACCGGTGATGATAATGCATGCTATAGATTTTATTTTTTCACTTTGAGTCTGGACTCTTCTCTCTTGTTTTATCGGAATCCGATTCATCTCAGTTGTAAAGTGCTCTTCAAGACCATACATATCCCGCGCCTCCGTGGAGTCCTGTTGGAGATCGGCTTGGAATACCTGTTACAACTACAAGTGCTATCCTGGGTGCGTTCGTGACTCCGGTGATACCACCAGGACTTGTAGGAATGGACACTGGCCTGGGAAAGACCTGGTCTGTAAGGGATCATGTATGTATTGTACAATTTTATAGGAAAGCGTAGTATACGTCAGAACTGTATACGTAGGAGACATATGTATTTCATTAACCTTTCCAAACGCACAGACACAGACACAGACACAGACACACACACACACACACACACACACACACATACACACACACATACACACACACACACACACACACACACACACACACACACACAGACTTACTATGCCGCCACATTTTATCTTATGTTAGATAAGTATACTGTTGTATACTGTTAGTTGTAGATAGTTTGAATGTTTGTAGTTGTTAATAATGCATGTTACTTGCCATACATTGTACCTGTTGCAATCGTAGCGCAATAAACTTGACTTGACTATCAGCGTGTTGACTCTATACTACTGACGCGGGTTTGTCTCTGCGTAGGACATTGATGATGATATTGACGAATGTAAAATATTTTCTTCCCCTGTGACCAAGACATTTTTATAACTATAGTCTTAACTGAGTCTGATTCATCTCTTTTGTAGGCTGCACTAAGCCACCAACACCGAGAGGTACCGAAATAAGCGACCATCCATACCTCTATGGAGAAGGGGCGGTAACTACCTACAGTTGCCCTTATTGGCACACCCAAGTCTCCGGCAGTACCACCAAGACCTGTTCTAATGGAGTCTGGACTGGGGACGATCTGGTCTGCAAACCTAAGGAAGGGCGTATGTATCCCACACGTCTATCTATATTACATTACAGGTCTTGTTTCTACATGATGTGGCTCAGCGGCCCGTATGCCTGATATAATAGTGTCTTCACACTAAAACTGAATTAGCAGGAATCGGTCAGAACCAGCTGGAATGAAGTATTTGCAAACTTCGTGCCACATTCGGGTGGGAATTTCAAGTACATGAAGCCATTCAACAACTTCCAGCACGCTAACTAGATCAAAGTACTGGTATAAGCTTATTGTGATGTGGGTGCATTTATCATTGCAGTGAAAGTTTTTTTTTTAAATTCAAGTAGGGCATAAGTTTTACTAAAGATCAAGCAGGTGCATGTACTGCGCAGTAGTTGCCTTGTTTGTTTTAAAGATCTTTCATTTTTAAGTGGTTCATGGCAAAAATGGGTCGTTTGAAAAAAAATATCTAGAGCACTCATTTACCATACCTGGGAACAGGGGGCCAAAGTATTCATAAAATTTGCCAAAAACCTTACTAAAATCATTTTAAAGGCGCTAGGCAGATATGAAAAAAATGCCTGGGGGTATTGGCTCACTTCACCCTTGTGCCAATTTTCAGCTTATTTGGTCCAGGAGCGACGGAGATGGCGCGCTTTGAATATTTGACAGGAGAAAGAGGAAGAAACGAATTACAATATAATATATATATATATATATATATATATATATATATATATATATATATATATATATATATTTCACCATACCTATGATATGGCTAAAATATAATTACGAATACAATATATTTCACCATAGTATTACCTATGGTATGGCTGAAATATATTTCACCATACCTATGATATGGCTGAAATATAGATACACTACGAATTCCCAGGATTAGAAAAGAATGTTCGCATTCCGGCTCATTCTTGCTCTCGTGTGAAGAGACCTTAAAACACAAAATTCCTTATTGCAATGCCAAATAACTGTTACCATTACATGCTGATGAATGCTATGGATTTTGTTACACTTTGAGCTAAACCTCTAATTTCAATTTTACATTTTGGAAAAAAAGGTCCCTTTACACTTCAACAGAATCAGCAGGGATAAAGAAATACATGACATCCGCGCGCTCATTAATTTTCGAATATTTTAGATTTTAGAATAAAAATCAAAATTTTTTTCTTCTTCAGGGATGGTCAAATAGACCAAAACGGGTACATATGTTGTATTATAACTGCATGTATTATTGACACTAGATAGGGCAACTTGTTTGTAGTTGCAGAAGTGAAACTTGCTACTTGCTAGATAGTTGTAAGAGTGGCACCGATATGGAAGCCATGAGTATGTTTTTTGAATACAGAAATGAATACCTTGTTGGTGGTGATGCTATATTTAAAAAAAAATTCAATTCTTGTTGCAGCGCTAATGTTGTCTATTTTGAAAATTTGCCATCTTGTCTTTTTTACCTATCTTGTTCTTTTCGCCCTATCTCACTATTTTTGCAGCCTGCAAATTTACTTGCTGTGACCTTATGTGCAAATAAACAAAAAACAATAAACAAAAACCAAGTTCATACAAAGTCAAGTCTTTTTAATGTTTTTGATTACTGCTAGCAAAACCATTCTGCCCTACGCCACCAATCCCAGCCAACACCATAGTGAAGAGCTGCACCGCGACATCCAATTTCACTGATGGAAACTTTTGTGAGTACGAGTGCAGTCCCGGATACGCTCGACTCCACTGGTCTGGCTACATCAAGATCTGCCGTAATGGAGTCTGGACTGGAGACGACTTGGAATGTTTGAGAGGTATGTATCCTACACACATAGACAACCGTAATGATGGTAATGATGAAGAATACAATGTTTTGTATTAACTGAACTATACATTCTGAAACCGAATGAGTTTAATTCTTCTCATTTAAAGGCTGCCCATCACCATACACAGACACCACAGCCAACACGGACTGTGATGTTGATCAGCATAACACAGTGGGAGCGCGTTGCTCTTTCTACTGTCTTCCTCGGTACATTCCAGTCTCCGGCAATATCACCAGAACCTGCTCTTATGATGGGACCTGGACTGGAACACCCCTGGTCTGTAAGTCAGGTATGTATACATGATGCACGTATGTCTAAGGAAGGGAGGGCCATTGGTACCAATTTCCTCTCTCGACTCGGGTGTAAATGACATCTTGCTATGGTTAGGGCCGTCGTTTATGATATGGCGTAAACTCGTGGGACCGTGTAGCGCAGTGGCAGCGTGTTTACCCCGTGGCCGTTACCAATCTTGTGCCCTTGGGAAAGGCACTTAACACGACTTTCCTCACTTTACTCAGGTAAAAATGAGTCCTTCGTCCTTCGGATAGGACGTTAAATGGAGGTCCCGTGTTTGGGGAGAGCCACACACCAAGCACGTAAAAGAACCCGGGACATGTGCGAACATGAGCGGATCAAACCATTCCGGCCAAAATGGGGTAGGGAATTTCCCGAGCAGCCCTCGAAACCCCTGCTTCGCCTTTTGGGTCAGAAAGTCCTCACTCATAGAGGGGTGGTCTCAATCATGATGTTTTTGACCTAGGGTGAAGGGATGCTGTTACAGTTACAATCATGTAACCCGTAACCTTCAGTCGCCTTCAGGTCTTGTTACGTGCCAGTGACCATCAGTGAAATCTAAAAATATACCAGGCAGACAGAAGGGGCTAAAATTTTGGGCAATAAACTAATTCTACCATTTGGCAAGGTTTACCATTATTTGTAAATATTTCTAAAAGTGAAAGAATCCTGCAGATGTTTGAAAATTATTGTAAATAAAGAGATTTTGTGTGATCTCTTTCAAAATGTTTCCAAAGTATTCAAGTGAATTCAAATAGATTCAAAACTCCATATTGATTTTTTTGGAAAAAAATTATAACTGTTGGGGCTTAGATATTCTTTTATCAAAAATAATTCCAACTTATTACGATTGCCTAAAAACCCTCGTGGTATCTCGGAATGGACTCCACGCAGAAAACATTTCTTTCTTTCTCAAAATTTTGGTGTTTCCTACTACTTAAAGATCTGACTCCCGTGTATGTGTATTTTTTTATCCCAGGGTCGCCTTGGCCTGAACATGATATGAAGAATTATTGCAATCGTCTTTTGGGCCGAAAGGACATCTATGGTTCCGAGTTCCAGGAGGTGCCTTAAATACGTGAGTCAGTCTCATTATTATCATAGAATCAATCTATTATAGAATGCATGGGGCATTTCATTTTCAACTGTCTTCAAAGAAGAAGTCAAACCCCGTAATAGCTACGTAGACTTACCATAATCTGTATCATATGTACATTTATCCACTTAATATTTGTATGTTAGAATTTAGTTTCTCTACATGTACTTAGACCACATTCATTCATTTCATGTATTTAGTCTTTCTTCTCTTGCAATTAGCCCTATGGGCATGAATTTGTAATAAAACATTATTAAAACTTTAGCACCTTCTGACTGCAATTTATGATACCAGATGAATAACTGAAGACACAACCGCCATGCCTGAGACCGGTGTGACAACAGAGCACGAGTTACCGTTATCCGGGTTACCGGAAGCCAACCAAATGGACCCTAGGAACTGTTGAACAACCAGGCTGTACTTCGACTGCGGATATTGACTTTGACTTTATTCAGATCCACATTTAGCTGACAATATTATTGCCAGCTATTCTTCCAGTGATCCACATAAAATACATTAATACACGGACAACATTACATATATACATAACATATTTCATCATCATCATAACATATTTACATTACATTTAACTATACAGCTGAGAGAAAATACAAGTTCATTTAGTAACTGTGTTCCAGTGGCAAGCCATTCGGTAGAGGAAACGCTTCCTTTCTGCATTGGTCCTAGGTTTTGACAGTTTGATGCAATTTGTTTTTGTTGACCGTGTTTAGTACCGACTGTTAGTTGACTATCCTGCGAAATGTGGCAAAACTTCTTTGTTGTATTCTTTCCTTTACTGGTAACCATCCCACGATGTGTAACCTTGTTGGATATTGATAAATTAGTACGTTATATATGTACAAAATTGCTTTAATCATTCATTTATTCAATTATCCATCCACTGTTGATGAAAGAGCTTTTATTTTCATCAAGTTGTTTGGTATTTGCTGAGTTATAAAAGTGGTACCGCCTAAAAATGAATGTAGTTTTTAACGTCTATGTGATCATTGCCGACTGCGTATGCGTTCCCCAAAACCAAGTATATACATATAACTTGTTTATGTACTCAAGTCAACATGAGGTATTACGTACATCCATTTACTTTAATGTTTATAACATAACAAGTTGTGGTTTCAATAAATTAAAAATATGCTACATGTATAATTCCTTCATTACATCAGTATACAGACATATCCATTTTATTTTACTTTAAATATTCAAATTATGCATTTCGTAGATTTTCGCTATTGGGTCATGTAAGCATAGTCAAGCATTGTAAGGTGTAAGAAACGCAAATAAAATCATTTATTCAAGTCATTCTGTCTTAAGCTGCATGAATGATTTGTACAAAAGTACACGTATTTCCAATAGATATCATCCCTTATTTCGCTAATTTGCAGCCTGTTTAGCTTGATACATTTTTTGTATTTTTATTTAATTTAAATAAGTATATGTCGAGGCCATATTTCGGTCAAATATATCTGAAGGTTTGCGTAAACACAGAAGAAATGTACAATAGTGGGGAAACATACCGGCAGTTTGTTATCTGGTTATAAAGCTATAAAAGTGCATCTCTTTATTCTACAATCAGCATTCTTCTACAAACTCGCCACGATCTTGTGCCCTTGGGAAAGGCACTTAACATGACTTTCCTCACTTCACTCAGGTGAAAAATGAGTACCTAGCTTCGGCTAGGGTCGTCCCTCGGATAGGACGTAAAATGGAGGTCCCGTGTCTGCGGAGAGTCATACCCCGGAAACGTAAAAGACTGGCCCACTATACTTGTCGAATAGCATGACTCTGTCTTCTTGCCTGCCACGAGAGAAGTTTTTTTCTTTAATCTATACATTCAACAAACAAGTACAAGGACACATGTTATTTACCTCAGTGCAGTGCATAGTATTTGTTCGCGTTATTTTCTACCTCAATATTTCATAGTATTTTTTGTTACAACTATATGGTGTTCTTTCTTTTCACGTGAGTTTTAATGTTAAAGCGTAAGGCCTCGTATCACTCACGGAGTGGGGTTTGACTAAGCCCCAAGCAGATGTTGGAAGATGGAATTGCTACGTGTTCCTTGCTCCACGTTTCTGTTAAATATTATGATTTTGTTTTCCAATATTTTACTGTATCTATCTATGATTCTTGTGGTCCCTTCAGTTAACTTGGTAACTTATTTCCAAGGGAGTCCTTACAAAATCATTCTTTTAATTCTTGTACATGAATCTCTCTATCCAAATATAAGATAGTCATCAATTTTTTTTTTATCTCCGTTAATGTGTAATAGTCACTTGACTGGTTTGTCAAACTTATCCCGTGGACTACCGTTAGCGAGTCTGCAGTGGAGACCATGTTTTCAGGGTATGCACGAGGCTACTCAGGTAAACACTGATTGTCTTTTGTTCGAGACCTGTCTGCTGCCCTGGAGCAGGTTTTATGCTTCATTACTCAGGTCACAGGTGCAGATCGGAGATACCTTCGTCTTTGTCTGAGAAAGAAAACAACATACAAGGTCTTTTGTCCTTCAAGCACATGTTGTAGTAGAATATCGCGATGTTTTCGGAAAACTTCCTTCTCAATTATTTTTTTTCTTTTTGTCTTCTGTCAGTCATTTGTCTCGCTCTTCCATCATCTGCTTGGAGGTTTAAGATCGACATTGAGATTAAGTCATAAGCAACAATATGTCGATTCATCGTCTTCAAACAATACCGTCACCAAAGGAACCTTTTGCCTTCATGACTTGTAAGTTTCCATGCAGTCGTTTACATTCTTTCAGCTTGTGTCAGGTAGAACGTAATACATCATCCATATGAGCTCATTTGCACCGGAGTGACACTGGGACGACTCTACGTCATTTGTCTGTCTTCACAGAGAACAAAGAGACAAGCACCACCTACTCATAAATATTCATAATAACATCATCTACCTGAAGTTCATAGGCTGAGACCCCTCTCTGTACTGCGCAGACTCGTTTTCTTACGGAACACGCCCCTTTTGCAAATCGTTCAACCCTTCAGAAGGTTGTAGCCCGTCGTCCGAGCTCTGATTCTGGACTGGGGCGCCGGCAGTCCTGACTTCTCTGCTGGAGCAGCGTCTGTATCACTCGGATAATACCAGGCGTGCACAGTACCTGCAATGAGACAACTTCAACATGAAGTAAGTCTATAACTCAATCTCTGGCCTGCATGGAAAAGTTTTACAGGTGTTACTAATTCTACCATTGTACAGAAACAATCTAGTCTATATACCTCATAATGTATATGAACCCTTTATTTCTAGACTCAAACTACATGTCTTCCTCTGGAAAATAATGGGATTTCATGGTTGTTTTATCACAAATGAGTGCACAAATTAAACATTTACTAGCCATATTCCTCGGAGTAAGCCCCATCTAAATCCATACGCCAATCGTTTTGCCTACCGTAGCCATTAATAGTCCGGCCGTCCACACGAGCATAAAAACGAAATGTATAAACTTAGAGCAAAAGAAGAACAGACCGACTGGTTATTGTTTTAACAGCTTCAATTCAATCACGACTTTGGTAAAAAAAATGTTGAACAGCATTCTAAAAGATTTCTATAAGACTTTTTCTCCGTAATTAAACATAATTAGCTTCTTGTGGTTTATAGTTCAGCAGGTGATATTCTGGCTAAGAGTCAGGAAAACATTGACAACATTTCCGGGCTAGTGAGCAAACAATGTCAAACACAGAGTGTCCCTCTCACATTTTACACGCTTATATCAGCTTGATCAAAGGTTGTGAGAGAGGTTATATTGGCTGACCAGAAAAGACGGGACCAAATCCTCAGTGTAGATCTCGTCCAAACTTGAGAGATTGTTTTAATTCTTGTGTTTGCTGTTTTCTACATATTTATGGTCCCGGGGATTCTTTTTACTCACTAGCAACCTCTTTACTTCAAGGTGCGATGCTTATTTGCATATCTGAAAAACATGTTTTGTTTCATCGCGGCTATATATACACTCAGAGATGGTGTTACCTGGCACCGACATGCTCCAGTGCGTAACCTTCACCGCAGGCCATTGGAGAGTAACACAGCATAGAAAGATACGCCTCACTTTTAAAAGTCATGGTGTTACTCATGGCATTTGCAAGGACCACTTAAGCAAAACGTTCCGTCTGTGCTTCGATGAAAGAAAGGTGTACACCATCCCATTCAAATTACACTTGCATGTCTTACCACGACCGTCATGTGCCCGAAGTACTACTTTTGCAAACATATTCAATGTATGCCAGAAATAAATTCTGTTCGAAGTAACAAAGCAAATGCACAATATATACACAGGCATTTATTTCAACGGTAAATTATCAAACATGTTTTTGCTGTTGATAGTTTCTTCCAGCCTCGAGCCACAGAGGCCTCCTATCTACGCTTATGAATCCCCATTCCTTCTTGTTGTGTGCTGTTTTCTATAATTGAAAAAAAGACAATTTCTGGTGATCCGATGACGTTGGGAAAACAAACTGCTGAACAGGAGAAAACAAACTGCAGTACAGGAGACGCTGTAATCAGAAACAGCGAGTAAACAGTGAAAACTGCAGAGGGTTTTTCAACATTTCAAAAATCCTGCAATGGAGGCCACTTGCTCTTGGCTTGCAAGCCGTTAATAATGAACAAGATGATTAGAATTTAGTGTGAGATTTGGCCACTGCCCTGAGGGTGGGAGGGGGGGCACCTCCGTGGATTACCAGTAGTTTGAGGCAGTGGCCTTTGACGCTATTCTAGCGGAGAGTCAGCAAATGTCTGGAAACTTTATTTCAACATTATTTCTAAGCCACTAAGCAAAGCCAAAAAAAAACCATAAGTGTCTTGGATTGCACGTTTCTATTATCTTAATTAAAAAAATTAACGTTGATGATTTTGTTAAACATAGAAAATAATGCAATTTTATTTAATCGACCTATCTAACGTTAGCGTTCTAACGAGAAACAATCAATACCAGCAACTTTCACAGGTTAGCTTAAATTTCATGCTCTTATATTTATATTTTTACAAGGCTGTAATGCAGATTTTAAACCTTGTTACAAATTTATGCAAATCTGGACTGTTTAAATATTAGTCATGTTTATCAATATCTCAGTAAGTAGTGCCTTTTTTTAGGTTCCTGCACCGTGTATTTTTGCTCCTTCTGATATCAACACTAGCCCTGGAGTCAGAGGCATGGTTCGATATGCCCGTTTCTACTCGTCCTCATCCCACAGGTATGGGTGTTAGATGATACGAGTGTGAGTCTAAAAGTAGTGCAAGTGGCTTTATTGCAACATCATTTTTTTCCATCGACTGAATTGAAATTTAGCGCAATAGCACAAAGGTAAAGGCACGTGTCTTCTTGAGACTGAAATATCTCATTTTTTGTTCAAATCATTATGGGCAACTTAGTTGATTTTTAGAGGACCAAACCCTTGGAAGTCCGTCGGAAGCAACGGGCAGTACTAGTACATCCATTAAGATGTCCACTTACAAAGCTATTGTAGGAGACTGAGATTGGACATCAAAATGCATATCTTTATTTACCACGTGCGTATATTAACAACGTGCGTGTTTTCACTTTTCAAATCCGATAATTTTTTTCGTTGCTGGGCCGGGGGTGGAGTAATCTAGTAATCTTCTGACGAACTTCCAAGGGTGAAGCCATCTTCAAGTTAATCCTGTCTTTCATAAAAAAAAATATATATAGATAAGTCAATCTCAAGAAGATATATGCATTTACCAATGTGCCAAATTCTAACTCATTCGATCCTATCAAATCACTCGTATTTACCTTTTGACGCACTTTCGTATAACTGCGCCTCAACATTGCAATCTAACTGTAGACGGATATGTATGAAATATTAAGTGTGAGAAATTGTATTTCTATTTTACTTCTTGTAACACATTTCACTTAAAATCTTCATGAGTGTGATTTTCCTCTAGCAGATCCTAAATGTAAATAAGATAATTAGATATTGATATAGAAACAGCTCTGCACCGAATATGGCACGTTTGGTCAACACCTACAATTTCTATTTTACTTGAACGATATTGTGCGTAATGCCTTATGATATTAGAATTAGTAAGTTTAGTTGCAAATTGAAAGTAAACTTTTATAGGTAATTTTAGATGCATATACCTTTTATTCTTGATGTAGCTCTGATTGATGACTTTTAACTACTAGTATGTCCGTACCGCAATTTAAAGCATGACTGTGTATATGTGTTGCTAGCTGACGTGACAATGTGAATTATATGTACTTAGTACTCAATAAAACATTACTACTACAGTAGCTACTACAATCATGCTAGACACCGGCGATGATAATGCATGCTATGAATGTTATTTTTCACTTTAAATTTAGCCTCTTCTCAGCTCTTGTTTTATCTAAATACGATTCATCTCACCTCCAGGCTGCAAGTTACAGCCACCATCCCCTGAACGGACCCGCGTGTCGCCCTGCAACAACTATAATACCTGTTACGACTTCAAATGCAATCCCGGGTGCGTTCGTGTCTCCGGTGATACGAGAAGGGTCTGTATAAAAACTAGTCATGGTGAAGTTTGGAGTGGGTACGACCTCATCTGTGAGGGATCATGTATGTATTGTACAATTTTATACGAAAGCGTAGTATACGTATAAGTCATAACTAAAGTATACGTCTGTGCATGTATTTCATAAGTATTTCTAAACTCGCGCGCACGCATTTCGCCACAATGGCAGTTAACCGAAGTCATTTCGCCACGTGGCACAGGCCATTTCGCCACATTGTGCGATTACTCTAGATAGTCTTATAGCATTATAAATCGTATTTCTATTATCACCTACGTATCTATAGATGTTCACATATGAAATCATAACATTATCCTTGTGTCACAACGTTTACAGAACAAATATATTGCTGCCGCTGCAGTGGCAGGCCGGTCCCTCTACCGACCGAAATCTCGAGCTCCCTAACCTACTCTTTTCGCCATGCTTGCCGTTGTTTCCACCGCCATATTTGAAAGATTTGTGATGTAAAATGCGCTAAAATTGGCCGGTGCCTTAACCCTATTCAGACCGGGGGGGGGGCTTTTGAGGCCCGCGCTAACTTTGATGTCCTATAACGCCAGAACGGCTTACGCTAGAGCCACCAAATTTGGTGAGTTTTCCTAAAATATTGTTGGCAACAATTTCACGAAGTTTGACAAATTTTCCATTTTTTCGTGTTGCCATGGCAACCGTTTGTTGACAGGCTGTTTTGCCAAAAATCACTATTTTTGGTTCTAACAATGTATTTTTCACATTTATTTGCTATATTACTGCTATTTTGTGACATTAATAAAATCTTATATTATCTAGCATATCTTTCATAATTATATATGCATAATTTATGCTAATTTGATGACGTCATCAGCCCAAAATCCAAGATGGCGGACCGTATGGCCAGATCAAGAATAACGAGCTAATTATCCCTTAAAATTTATAACTACCTGGTATTTTTTCATCAAAAGCATCTAAATGAATGAATTGAGTCTATTTCCATTGTCCTTTGTGATTATTTGTTGCATAAAAAGTATTTTTTAAAATTCAAGGTGGTGGCTATAATATGGCGGAGCCCAACTGGTATCTTAGATGTGCATGACGTCATTTTATGACGTCATTTTGACGTCATTGATGTTGCCTTTGGCAACGCAAGTCGTAATAAACATTGTTATTCTGTTATCTGCACTTGTTGTTACATTTTTGTAGAATAACTTGAAGTTTTCTGAGAATACCCTTTTTTCATGGGTCCGGCCAATATGATCAAATTGATGACGTCATAATTACGTCATCGTACGTCAACGTAACGTCAAACGTCAAATACTTGTCAGATATTATGTCGATATCATGTCCTAAAAATTTGGTGGCCCTACGGCACGTCGTTTTAGAGTTATAGGACTTCAAAGTGGAGGGCCTCAAAAGCCCCCCCCCGGTCCAGGGATGACCCAAAAAGCCCGGTCTGAATAGGGTTAATATCTATATAAGCAGGACGGTTAATAATATTAGGGGGTTCTATGTTGTGGGCAAAGGTATTACGAATCCATCACTATTCAGGAATCTATATGACGCGTTTCGTTTGCGTAGGACAATGTATTAATTTAATGATGATGATATTGACGAATGTAATATATGATCTTCCAATATGATCCAATATGATCTTCCAATCTGATCAAGGCCTTTTCATAACTCTTGTTTTCACTGAGTCTGATTCATTTGTAGGCTGCTCGGAGCCACCATCGCTGACAGGCACCTACATAAGTCGCTGTAAATACCCCTATACGGAAGGAGCGGTAGCTACCTACAGCTGCAATTATTGGCACACGCAAGTCTCCGGCAGTACCACCAAGACCTGCTCTAAAGGCGTCTGGACTGGGGAAGATCTGGTCTGCAAACTTAAGGATGAGCGTATGTATCCCACACGTCTATCTTTGCAGTACACGTCAGAAGAAGTGATTTTGGGAGGGCAGATTTTATTACATATAACAGGTCTTGTTTCTGCATGATGTGGTTCAGCGACCCTTAAGCCTGATATAAAAAAACGACACAAAATTCCTTTTGGCAATGCCAAATAACCTTTACAATTGCATGGTGATGAATGCTATGGATTTTTGCACTCTGAGCCAAACCTCTATTTTCAACTACCACTCAAAAATCATAGACGCACCTTGCCCAGAACTTGAGATATGAAACACGGAAGTCCTGCTGCAGCACCGTAACAGGCCGCTAGGGGGTCCAAAATCTAATCGTTTTTAGGTCTTATCAAGACCTCCCTAAATACTGAATATCAATACAATCCATCCAGGCGTTCTTGAGTTATGCTGGTGTTCTAAAACAAGCATGCATATGTACATGCAAACACTACCCAAAAATAACCTTCTTGACGAAGGTAAATACATACATGGAGCCCCTGTGCCCTGGTATTACAACTTAATGACCTACAATTTGGTACAGACGTATTAGACATATACCCCAGGACGCCATCAACACCTTTTTGCATACGTCACTTAAAAAAATGCTATAATCTGTGATCTTTTACTACAAATGTATATTTCTGGCTCCAATGCCCTTTTCTTTGGTACAGAGGTGCATTGGACATGTGTCCACAGGGGCCCGTTTTGCATACATCGCTTCAACAAGAGTTCGGAGACGTCATATCTCCATGAAATAGTCTGATTATGTAAATTACTTCCCCATTTACATGATCTATGCTTGGTTATGTACACCTTTGAATAAAAAGGTGGGGCGAGATCACTAGCGTTTTCGCCCCCCTTTAGCGTTTTCGCCCCCCCCCCCCCCCCAAGAGCAGCTGGTTACTACATATTACAGGTGCGCTACCTGGTACTATACTGTACCTGGGGAGTAACGTATATGGTGTGTTACCTGGTACCTATATGGCACCTTATTACCGTACCGTAAGATGTCATACCTCGAAAGTCTATACTATATTGTTCAGTGCAAACATGACATTGAAATAAAAAAGACAATTTTTGCAGCTGAGGTGGCATAAAAACAGTGCTACTGCGAACGTATAAAGCAACACCGTCTATGGTACGGAATACGTCAGCTATATGTTTTCAATTTGTCACAGTGTTTTCTTTCTTGTGCTGGAAACATTTCCAAAGCACTAACAAAAACACACGTACGTAAATAATAGTTTCTCATTATAAACACTATCTACGCGCTAGTTGATATAGCTGTTGCTAAATGCTACACAAACACTGGTAAAGTACCAGTCTTAAGAAACACGGGTAAATGGATCAGTTCCTATATACTAGAAAAAACAGTCATGTTGGAGGTGAAGATATCCCTTGGCCAGGCGCATATACCAAAATGTGCGTTATTCTAATTAATACCTAATATTTGCATAATTAATAAAGACATTAGATAGTTCTTTTGTGGTCACTTCATGGTAGAGACTTCATATTGGAGATATATAGGTTGCTTGAGGACAGGTGAATACAATGAAATATATCTTATGTCGAGACTTAGGTATATGCAATAATGGGAATACAAGGGACCCAACCCTCCTTGTCGGAAACAAGTTCAACTATCTTATTACCATGTAATTACGTTAATATTGATACTATGAATGGACTTATGTATCAAACTCGTGTACTTATATCATTCTGAAACTGCATTTTGTGATTTATACCTATCAACTTCTAAAATGTCATGTAAACCCGTTTTTTTTTTTTTTGGGGGGGGGGGCTAAATCGCTAAAGGGGGGCGAGGTAGGGGGGCGAGATCACTAGCCGGGGAGGGCGAGATCGCTAGTGATTTCGCCCCCGGGGGGGCGAGATCACGGAGGGGCGAGATCGCTGTCACACCGGTACCAATATTGATTGTCCAATAACTTACCATTTACACGAATTATAGCACTTTTATATTAATTATGCAAATAAAGGGCGTATTTGCATAATTGGTATCTCCTAATATTCCTCCTGTCACAAACTACATATATTACAGGTATTTGAGTCCTATAATGAAAGACACTACAAATATGAATTTCCCTCATTAATCATGAAAATTAAGTGCCAGTTTCCATAATTTGCACTTGAGGATGTAGATCTCTGTCAAAGCTACCTACATACCAAATACCATCTAAATTGGTTGTTCCCTTGTTCGGTTATCCATTTCAAAGACGATTTTGAAAATAAGCGCCCTGCAGTTCCAGAGCAACCTCCTAGGGGACCCAAACATACACCACGTATTCCTTACGCCATAAGCTATCTGCAATCCAAAAATCAAGACCACAGCACTTCCAGGTCAAAAGATACAAATACAAATGTAACGAATTTCTGCTGCAGTACCAAGGTCAAATACCAGGGGGCCTAAAATTGACCTTGACCTTTATCTTTCTAACACCTACCCACATCCCAAATATCATCGTAATCTTTTCAGACGTTTTTGAGCTATGTTGACCACAAATATCTTGAAACACACACACACATACACACACACACACACACACACACGCGCGCGCGCGCGCGTACACACACACATATCTCCATTTTCAAGGAGATAAAAATTTTTTGTTATTTGGAATTTTGGAGTTATTTTGGAATTTTGCCATTTTTGACGACAGATGTGTATTTTTGGCTCCTATGCCCTTGTATTAAAACCAACTGATCTGGAATTCGGTGAAGGGGTAGCTTATGAATAGGAATAAAGAAGGATCACATAGATCATTCCATTTTGCAAAGATGGGCGTGTTCCAGAAGAGTCCATTCTTGTATGGGTGATACTTTTTTTAAATCTAGGAGTGGGATGATGCTTTAGGATAGGTTAATTGCAGACAAAGGTTAATATGGAACAAATGGTTGGAAATATTCTGTATTTGCCCTTTACCAAAAATCGGCCTTTTAAGTTTGATTTATATTTTTTGTATATTTTGTTATGTTACTTGATTGTATTATTTTGTAATTTCTTGATTTTTGTATAATGTGCAAATAAACAAAAAAAATAATGCAAAAATTAAGATCATAAATCTTTTTAATGTTTTACTGTTAGCAAAACCAGTCTGCCCTACGCCACCAAGCCCAGCAGCCAACACCACAATGAAGGCCTGCACCGCAACATCCAATTTCACAAATGGAGACTTTTGTCGGTACGAGTGCAGTCCCGGTTACGTTCGACTCAGCGGGAGTAACTACAGGACCTGCTCTAATGGAGTATCATGGACTGGAACCGACTTGGTCTGTGTGAGAGGTATGTATCCTGCACACATAGACGACCGTAATAATGGCCATGATGCAGAATGCAATTTTTTATTCAGCTATATTACTTTTTAGGCAGCTTCGTACCTTTGAAACCGAATAAGTTTCATTCATCTCATTTGTAGGCTGCCCACCACCACAGACAGATCACTCCGTCTGGACGCACTGTGAACAACCCTTAAAAGTGGGAGCGCGTTGCGCTTTCTGCTGCCCTCCTCTGTACTTAGAAGTCCGCGTAAAAGGCAGCAGGTCGGTCACAACCTGCTCTAATAATGGGACCTGGACTACAAAACCCATCGGCTGTGAGCGAGGTATGTATACATGATGCATGTATGTAATTAACTATGTATGTATGTATGTATGTTTGAGAAGGCAGACCCCCTTGGCACGTTTTGATATAACGTAAACTGAAAATACCGTGTTTGACGAAAACCACAAATTAAAGACGGTTAAAAAACATCAGTCACACCTTCAACAACAGTAAGCCCTTTCCGGTGTGGTGACTCAAATCCCACAGTCTAGTCTCCGGGTTACTGTGTTGAAAAGGTGTCAGTGTATCTCATTCTACAAACGTGGTAATTCTAATGAATTGGTAAATAATGGAGCCTTGACATAAAGCAACCTGACTTTCAATTAAGTGGTCTACTTATTCTTTGCACAGATGCTAGATTCATCATGTATTGAGAAAAAGTTTGTTGTAAATCATTTTACGAAGGATAGCTACAAATTATTGGGAAACAAAGGTGAAGTTATCGAATTCACACAGCAAATTCGTTGACATTTTAAGATACAATGTATAAACGAATGTGCTATTAAAACAAGGAAAGGCACTCCGCCGAAGAGACAAAATACATGTATTTGCCCTTCACTTTCAAGTGTTTATGTTGCCTAACACTTAAAGATCTGACCTCCGTGTATGTGTATTTCTTTATTCCAGCGTCGGCTAAGATGGAATTTGCGACCGAGAAGAATAAGGAATCGGCCATGAAGTTTTGTATTTTTCTTTTGGACGGAGGAGGAGTATGGGTCTCATAAATCAGCCTCATTACTCAAAACTGGGTACCCAATGGCTGAAATTAATACACCAGATTAATAACCGAAAATAATAACAATTCTAGATTCATGGTTTATTCATACATATACATACATACATGGACATACTAAAACAACATTGCAGCCTGTTATACCTTGCTGTAAAACTGGCTGACTTAAGTTACTTGTAGTCTTAAAATAAAAATAAAAACCTTAACATATATACAGCATAATAAACTTATTAATGATCGATACATACCAAGGCTAACAGTAGTAACAATTGCAGTAATCAACGTTACCATATAGTAATGATTTGACATTAAAAACAGGCTATAAATCCGTATGTAAGAGTGTGGACAAGTATGGAATAGCACTGTTTTTGTGCCTATCATATCTGGCAAAAGGTATGCTAATCTCGAACCCTCGTTTTAAACCTCTGTTGTGAAGTATATTACGTGTAGCTGGTAACCAGCTTCGAAAGGTGGGTGAATTAAACATGGATTTCGCAAACTTAAGACATAGAAATTCTCTTCTTGCTTTTAAGTGCAAATATTTAGCCTACATAGTGCTTTGGCATAACAAGTATTGCGCAACAATTGTACACCGTAACAAGCATGGCATCTACTAATACATTTTCCTTGTTTGATGTAATCAAGTCAACTTTTACAGATGAAGTATTACGTATATTCATCTAGCTTAACATTTATAACATAAGTTGATGTTTCGATAACTTGAAAATATGCTATAGATCTTTCATTATATCAATCTGTAGGCATTTTTTTTCATTTTACATTTGTATTTTCTGTTAAATGTCCACTTTATACATTGCCTAGATTTTGATGTCATGTAAGCCCGCACAGGCGAAGCATTGTAAGGTGACAAAGTCGTAAAAAAAAATCATTTATTCAATTCATCCTGTCTTAGGCTACAATGTATGATTTGTATTAGGAAGATAACTGCAATGGATATCATCCCTAATTTTGTTATTTTGCAGCCGGACTGGTTTTATACTTTTTTCTTTATTGTTTGTCCACAAAAGTGTATCGAAGTCATATTTTTTTCGACATGGTGTTCAGTGCTAAGAATTTTTCTCTGCCTATTGACTAGATCTGGGTGTATTTTCTTTTGCTCTCTCTCTCTCTCTCCCTCTCTGGTTTGTAAAGAGGGGCTGTTTCTTGCTAATTTGTGAGAGTCAAGTTTTTTGCTGATCAAAGAAGGCAGTCTACTCTATATAGATCTCCAAAAACTCAGCTTTGCTGTCACGTTTTGGAATCCCTGCGCTTTTTACATGCTGGTTACGGTCTGCTTCCTGATCAAAGACAATTTATGGTGATCTGACGATAGAAAACGCTGGAGACGCGGTCATCAGGAAAACTTGCAAGTAAGCAGTGAAAAATTGTATGTCACCCAGAGCCTGCAGTGGAGACCATGTTTCTATGTTGTGCACGGCGTTACTGAGGCAAACTCTGATTGTTTTTTGTTCGAGACCTGGCAGCTGCCCAGGAGCATGTTTTATGCTTCGTTACTCAGGTCACAGGTGCAGATCGGCGATACCTTTGTCCTTGTCTGAGAAAGAAAACAACATACAGTCAAACCTGCCCAAGTGACCACCTCTTCTTAGCGACCACCTGGCCATTACGATCGGTGTTTCTCGGTCCCGATTCATCTGCTAGGAGGTTTAAGAACGACATTGACATTATGTCATGCAAGCAACAATATGTCATGTCATCGTCTTCAAACAATACCGTCATCAAAGGAACCTTTTGTCTTCATGACTTGTAAGTTTCCATGCCGTCGTTTAAATTCTTTGAGCTTGTGTCAGGTAGAACGTATTACATCATCCATATGTGCTCATTTGCATCGGAGAGACACTGGGACGATTCTACGTCATCTGTCTGTCTTCACAGAGGACAAAGAGACAAGCACCACCTACTCATGAATATTCATCATAACACTATCTACCTGAAGTTCATAGGCTGAGACCCCTCTCTGTACTGCGCAGACTCCTTATTTTAGGGAACACACCCCTTTTGCAAAAAGTTCAACTCTTTAGAAGGTTGTAGCCCGTCGCCCGAGCTCTGATTTCGGACTGGGGTGCCGGCAGTCCTGACTTCTCTGGCGGAGCAGCGTCTGTACCACTCACACAATACCAAGCGTGCACAGTACCTGCAACGGGACAACATCAACATGAAGTAAGTCTATAACTCATTCTCTGGCCTGCATGGAAAAGGTTTACAGGTGTTAGTAATTCTACCATTGTTCAGAAACGCTTGTCTATATACACCAGGCTGTATGTGAACCCTTTATTTAGAGTCAGTTGTAACTGCATGTCTCTGTCTGGTAAATCTAGGGATCTCATGGTTGCTTCATCCTAGATGCGTGATCAATTCAAACATCTACTAGCCATTTAACTCGGCGTACGCACCAGCTAGATCCATACCCCAATCGTTCTGCCTACCGTAGCCATGAATATTGCAGCCGTCGACTTGAGAGAGAAAAAAAACGAAATCTATAAACTACAAGCAAAAGAAAACATGTTCTTGTTACAACTACTTCAATTCATTCTTGACTACAGTACTATTGAAATGTTGAACACTTGCCTTCAGTAATGATTTATAAGACGTTTTCTCCGTAATTTTACTGTAGCTTGGGCGTTATGGTTCAGCGGGATTTGGTCACTGACAAGATTCTTGCTTAGAGTCAGGAAAATATCGACAAATCGATCATTTCCGAGCTAGCGACCAAACAATGTCTCGCACATTTTGCACGCTTATATCATTTTGATCAAAGGTTGTGAGAGAAGTTATTTCGGATGACCAGAAAATACGAGGCCAAATGCTCAGTGTAGATCTCATCAAACATTTTTCTTTACTTGAGAGATTGTTTTTATTCTTGTGTTTGTTGTCTTCTTCATATCTAAGGTCCCGGGAATTTTTTTCCCACCAGCATCCTCTTTACTTCAAAGTGCGATGCTTATTTGCATATCTGAAAAACATGTTTTGTACCCTCGCGGCTATATATAAACTCAGAGATGGTGTTACCTGCAACCGACATGCTCAAGTGCGTAACCTTTACCGCAGGCCATGGGACAGTAACAAAACATAGAAAGGAACGCCTCACTAAAGTCATGGTATTACTCTTGGCATTTGCAAGCACCACTTAAGCAAAACGTTCCGTCTGTGCTTCAATGAAAAAATGGTGTAAACCATTCCATTCAATTTACACTTGCATGTCTTGCCACGGCCGTCATGTGCCCGAAATACTATTTCTGCAAACAAATTCAATGCGTGACAGAAATAACTTCTGTTCGAAGTAACAAAGCAAACGTTACATATATGCACAGGCATTAAATTGTCAATTAGGTAGTAAATTGTCAAACATGTTTTTGCTGTTGATAGTTTTTTCCAGCCTCGAGCCACAGAGGCCTCCTATCTACGCTTATGAATCCCCATTCTTTCTTGTTGCGTGCTGTTTTCTATCATGGGAAAAAAGAAAATTTCTGGTGATCAGATGACGTAAGGAAAACAATCGATATAATCAGAAACAGCAAGAAAGCAGTGAATTCGAAACTGCTGTGGATTTTCAAATGTCCTATACAGCCTGCAATGGAGGCTACTTATATTTACCTTGGTTTCCAAGGCGTCAGTTATGTTGGAGATTATAGGTATTTTGTTTGACATTTGAGTGCTGCCCTTGGCGGTATGTCCATAGATTGTCTGTAGTCAGAGGCAGTGGCCAGTGACGTCGCTATCCTGGCGTTGAGCCAGCAAGTGAGTGACAACTATTTCTAAGCCAGCAAACAAAGCCAAAAACATACTTTTAGTATTCTGCACTGCACAGTTTAATCATTTTGATAAATAAGTTGTTAGATTGATGATTTCATCATTCAGAGAAGACAATAACGTTTTATTTACTCGATTTATCTGATGTTGACGTTCACACTGGACTACCATTCCCTTTAACAACATTTTGCAGCAACTTTCACAGCTTGGCTGAAAACTTCATGCTCATATCGCTCTTTGAAGTCAAGGCTGTAACTTATTTTTAAACCCTTATTACGAGTTTATGCAAATCTGTACTCAAATTAACCATACTAGTCGAGTACTTGCAATATTTCAGTATGTATTGAATGATTTCAGGTTCCTACACCGCGAATTTGTGCTACTTCTGATATCAACACTAGTCCTGGAGTCAGATGCCTACTATGGTAAGGGTGTAATAGGATACAAGGGTGAGTCTAAAGTTAATGCAAGGGGTCTTATAGCAAGCTCATGTTTCCATCAAATGAGTTAAAATGTGGCACAAAGGTAAAGGCACAAAAATCACGTCTTCTTCAGACTTTTTTGTTTAGATAACTATAAGTAACTGTCAGTGGGTTGATTTCTAGAGGACCAAATCCTTGGAAGTCCGTCGGAAGCAACGGGCATTACACGTGGTTCCATTAAATGTTCAGACAAATGTGTAGCTATTGTAGGAGACTGTAATTGGAAATGTATCAAAATGCATATCACTATTAACTGCGTATTTTCACTTTTCAAATCTGATCTTTTCGTTGCTGGGCTGTAGTAATATTGAGGAAATAATCTTCTGACTAACTTCCAAGGGTGAAGCCATCTTAAATTCAATTCAGTCTCTCATGAAAATCTGAAAAACACATTTAGATATTCTAATCCCAAGAAGATAATATATGTATTTACCTATGTGCAAAATTTCAACTCATGAGCTTCCTTAAAACCACTCGCATTTACTTTCTGACACACTCTGTGCCTCAACTTGACAGTCCTAAAAGTCGACGGAAGTATGAAATTAAGTTTGAGAAATTGCTTTATTTTACTTCATGTAACACGTTGCACTTAAAAAACCTAATGAGTGAGATTTGCCACTGACACATCCTAAACATAAAGATTCTATTAAGAGTAGAAAACAAGTCCTTCTATAAACTTTGTTTTCCACTGAAATACAATAATTAAGGGTTAATGACCCGCCCCGAGGTGTATATGGTGTCATAACGCCTGGTCCTTTGCTATAACCGCGGAATAAAACCACCGAGTGAGCGAAGCGAACGAGGTGGTTTTATGAGGTGGTTATAGCAAAGGACCGGGCGTTATGACACCATGTACACCGAGGAACAGGTGGGTTATTAACGTTATTATCATATAGCCTACCCAAACTTACAAACTCCTGTGTGACACGCATAGATCCCTTGGTACCATACGTGTGAATTCCTTTGTCGAATCTGTTCTTTGGTACATACATTTAAAATGAGATTACAGATTGCATTTTGAAACCAAAATTGGCTCCGAATATATTCGAAACATTGTAGTCTTTGGCTCTTTAGAACAACAAAACATTATCAATGTTAACAGAAGGAGCCCTTCCCCTCTTCTTGCAGTCTGTACTTATTTCCTCTGCTCTGGAATATGTTTCGCTCCTTTTGATTGGCCAATACCTTCATATCCTTTGTGTATCGCTCTTTCTGATTGGTTAGAATGAATCGACAACGGCACCGGTGCCGGTGTCGATTCATTCTGACCAATCAGAAGGGCGATACACGCCGGGCTGGCGGGAATCTAAGTATTACGGCGTCATATCCAACGTGGAACGGGGCCTTCTTATTGGTCCGCGGCGCCGGGCTATATGATAATATTTTATAATCGTGCTAGAAGTCCTTCTATAAACTTTGTTTTCCACTGAAATACAATAATTAAGGGTTAATGACCCGCCCCGAGGTGTATATGGTGTCATAACGCCTGGTCCTTTGCTATAACCGCGGAATAAAACCACCGAGTGAGCGAAGCGAACGAGGTGGTTTTATGAGGTGGTTATAGCAAAGGACCGGGCGTTATGACACCATGTACACCGAGGAACAGGTGGGTTATTAACGTTATTATCATATAGCCTACCCAAACTTACAAACTCCTGTGTGACACGCATAGATCCCTTGGTACCATACGTGTGAATTCCTTTGTCGAATCTGTTCTTTGGTACATACATTTAAAATGAGATTACAGATTGCATTTTGAAACCAAAATTGGCTCCGAATATATTCGAAACATTGTAGTCTTTGGCTCTTTAGAACAACAAAACATTATCAATGTTAACAGAAGGAGCCCTTCCCCTCTTCTTGCAGTCTGTACTTATTTCCTCTGCTCTGGAATATGTTTCGCTCCTTTTGATTGGCCAATACCTTCATATCCTTTGTGTATCGCTCTTTCTGATTGGTTAGAATGAATCGACAACGGCACCGGTGCCGGTGTCGATTCATTCTGACCAATCAGAAGGGCGATACACGCCGGGCTGGCGGGAATCTAAGTATTACGGCGTCATATCCAACGTGGAACGGGGCCTTCTTATTGGTCCGCGGCGCCGGGCTATATGATAATATTTTATAATCGTGCTAGAAGTCCTTCTATAAACTTTGTTTTCCACTGAAATACAATAATTAAGGGTTAATGACCCGCCCCGAGGTGTATATGGTGTCATAACGCCTGGTCCTTTGCTATAACCGCGGAATAAAACCACCGAGTGAGCGAAGCGAACGAGGTGGTTTTATGAGGTGGTTATAGCAAAGGACCGGGCGTTATGACACCATGTACACCGAGGAACAGGTGGGTTATTAACGTTATTATCATATAGCCTACCCAAACTTACAAACTCCTGTGTGACACGCATAGATCCCTTGGTACCATACGTGTGAATTCCTTTGTCGAATCTGTTCTTTGGTACATACATTTAAAATGAGATTACAGATTGCATTTTGAAACCAAAATTGGCTCCGAATATATTCGAAACATTGTAGTCTTTGGCTCTTTAGAACAACAAAACATTATCAATGTTAACAGAAGGAGCCCTTCCCCTCTTCTTGCAGTCTGTACTTATTTCCTCTGCTCTGGAATATGTTTCGCTCCTTTTGATTGGCCAATACCTTCATATCCTTTGTGTATCGCTCTTTCTGATTGGTTAGAATGAATCGACAACGGCACCGGTGCCGGTGTCGATTCATTCTGACCAATCAGAAGGGCGATACACGCCGGGCTGGCGGGAATCTAAGTATTACGGCGTCATATCCAACGTGGAACGGGGCCTTCTTATTGGTCCGCGGCGCCGGGCTATATGATAATATTTTATAATCGTGCTAGACACCGGTGATGATAATGCATGCTATAGATTTTATTTTTTCACTTTGAGTCTGGACTCTTCTCTCTTGTTTTATCGGAATCCGATTCATCTCAGTTGTAAAGTGCTCTTCAAGACCATACATATCCCGCGCCTCCGTGGAGTCCTGTTGGAGATCGGCTTGGAATACCTGTTACAACTACAAGTGCTATCCTGGGTGCGTTCGTGACTCCGGTGATACCACCAGGACTTGTAGGAATGGACACTGGCCTGGGAAAGACCTGGTCTGTAAGGGATCATGTATGTATTGTACAATTTTATAGGAAAGCGTAGTATACGTCAGAACTGTATACGTAGGAGACATATGTATTTCATTAACCTTTCCAAACGCACAGACACAGACACAGACACACACACACACACACACACACACACACACACACACACACACACACACACACACACACACACACACACACACACAGAGACTTACTATGCCGCCACATTTTATCTTATGTTAGATAAGTATACTGTTGTATACTGTTAGTTGTAGATAGTTTGAATGTTTGTAGTTGTTAATAATGCATGTTACTTGCCATACATTGTACCTGTTGCAATCGTAGCGCAATAAACTTGACTTGACTATCAGCGTGTTGACTCTATACTACTGACGCGGGTTTGTCTCTGCGTAGGACATTGATGATGATATTGACGAATGTAAAATATTTTCTTCCCCTGTGACCAAGACATTTTTATAAACTTACTATAGTCTTAACTGAGTCTGATTCATCTCATTTGTAGGCTGCACTAAGCCACCAACACCGAGAGGTACCGAAATAAGCGACCATCCATACCTCTATGGAGAAGGGGCGGTAACTACCTACAGTTGCCCTTATTGGCACACCCAAGTCTCCGGCAGTACCACCAAGACCTGTTCTAATGGAGTCTGGACTGGGGACGATCTGGTCTGCAAACCTAAGGAAGGACGTATGTATCCCACACGTCTATCTATATTACATTACAGGTCTTGTTTCTACATGATGTGGCTCAGCGGCCCGTATGCCTGATATAATAGTGTCTTCACACTGAAACTGAATTAGCAGGAATCGGTCAGAACCAGCTGGAATGAAGTATTTGCAAAATTCGTGCCACATTCGGGTGGGAATTTCAAGTACATGAAGCCATTCAACAACTTCCAGCACGCTAACTAGATCAAAGTACTGGTATAAGCTTATTGTGATGTGGGTGCATTTATCATTGCAGTGAAAGTTTTTTTTTTAAATTCAAGTAGGGCATAAGTTTTACTAAAGATCAAGCAGGTGCATGTACTGCGCAGTAGTTGCCTTGTTTGTTTTTAAAGATCTTTCATTTTTAAGTGGTTCATGGCAAAAATGGGTCGTTTGAAAAAAAATATCTAGAGCACTCATTTACCATACCTGGGAACAGGGGGCCAAAGTATTCATAAAATTTGCCAAAAACCTTACTAAAATCATTTTAAAGGCGCTAGGCAGATATGAAAAAAATGCCTGGGGGTATTGGCTCACTTCACCCTTGTGCCAATTTTCAGCTTATTTGGTCCAGGAGCGACGGAGATGGCGCGCTTTGAATATTTGACAGGAGAAAGAGGAAGAAACGAATTACAATATATATATATATATTTCACCATACCTATGATATGGCTAAAATATAATTACGAATACAATATATTTCACCATAGTATTACCTATGGTATGGCTGAAATATATTTCACCATACCTATGGTATGGCTGATACCTATGGTATGGCTGAAATATAATACAATATATTTCAACATACCTATGATATGGCTGAAATATAGATACACTTTTACTTGGTATAAACTCAGTGGTCAAACATGGACACGAGAGAAAGAACAATCAGAGACTACTGGCAACATGTGACATCACAACTTCACTACATCTTGGATTACACATTTCAAGAATTATGGTGTTACAAATATCATATGGCAGTACCCTAGCACAATATGATTAAGCCATTGAATGTATTGTTCGTGGAAAAATGTAGTCAAACCGAAATCACATGTACTTGACGTAATATACAGGTTGTAATGTGGACGGTTTAGACAGTGTGCGAGAACGGGGCATTGGTCACAGTGGGGAGGATTCAAAGCGTGTATGTGACGTGTTGGAGAATCTTGCTGCACGGGGTCTCGGTCCATGAAAAAGGTTCCAATTCCTTTTGAACGGCACTCAAGACGGCACATCGTCAGCGAACGCACGTTTTGATCGAATAGCATCTCTGATGCGACCCACTGGAAGATCACAGTTCTCCTCTTTGTTTGACGTGAAAGTGTGACAGTTGCAAGCGCCTCCGCAGTCACATGTCTCCTCGCCATGAAGAGTCGAATCACCTGTTGTTCTGAAAATTGAAGAACGGATTTAGGGTTTAGCGCTTATACACTAGCTACGTACGACTGAAAACTTTGGAAACAGTTGCAGTGATCACTCAATTACACACATATACGTAGATTATGTGCACAAAGCCATTGCAACATAATGCATTATAAATTAAAGTCGATATAAGGAATCAGGTAGGCGATATTATGTATGGAAAAGGAATGAAAGGTAACGGGAGGTGCCCCAACACGGTACACTTTTTCTTGCGCTCAAACTCATGGCGCTCCATCGCTAGTTGCCTGAGAGTGGTCAAAGTTTGATGACTGAATTTTTTACACATAGATTTGAACAACATACTTGAATAAGAAATGCATTCATGTGGTTCATGAACCTTTCGCACTGCATGTTACAAGCGGCAAACACTGTGAGACAATTTCGTGTATGTAACCTTCCAATTTTGTGCTACGCTGGACAGTGTGCCTAACTCGGTACGCTTTTTTACATTTTGCTCTCTTCAGAAGTAAGTGGTAAATTTAAGTACACAGAAAAAAATTAATAGTATGATATTTTAGATTACTTTTAACAGTAAAATCGTGACTGTATGTACTTTCTGTCTCATATGAGGAAGGCTGTACCTAGAACAATCCAGCTGATGTTTTTACGGGCAATGGGCTGAATGCACTGATTGTGAATGCCCGACTAAAAAAAACATTACGAAAAAACGACACCGCCAACATCAACAAAACTCTGTGTGATTATATGAAAATATCATATACATCTCTCTATCAAGTCTTATTTTCATAGACAGCACGAATCTTTTGTTACAGTCAAATAAATCTTTGGAGCGTTCTCTTGTCTGCCACCTTCACGGCCACACTCCCTTGGGAGTACAATGGTGGCAATGTTTATGTCGCTTCCTTTTGGTTGCTTTTCTACTCAACAAACATTTGACGACCCATATCCATAGTGTTTTATGGAGCTTTATTTATGTGTATCATGGCAGTTGTGTGACTGCTTGGACTAGTTCGTATAGTTAGCGACACGAGTCGCCAATACGCAGAGGCCGGTGACCGCAGTGATTCAGCACTGTCAACATTACTGTTAGAATTCTGTTTTTAAAAAACATGAAGTAAATATGTTAAAGTATACTTGGAATGCAAATTAAAGCTGTGTGCATGGGCTTGGTTTATTTACCTTTGTAATCAGCGTAGTCAGTGGCAACAAACACGGTGTACTTATGGATAATAAGATCAGCAAAAATCCGTACCGTCTTAGGACGGGAACCGTCTTTGGGCGGCCCCCGTTATATTTTGTAACTGACAATAAATTTGAACTATCCGACTTAAGCTGTGTAAGGCTATAGCTAGTTTCAAAGGATGTTCGAAACTGAGCGGCTGAACTTCGGCACAACAACGATCTGTTGAGGAACGTGGGCGCTAGTTTGTGGGACTAAGATATCGGGACAATGCCAATATCACGCAAAATACATTATCCAGTTTTAATTCTCTGACAATGCTTAGGTTGTCTTTAGGTACTTGAGTAATTGTTTATGATCCTGATGCGGAAACAATGACCCCATGAATTAGTTCGCAGTATTAAAGTGAAATTAAGTACTTGGTGAAAGTGAGCCGTTTTCAATGCGTGCTAATGAGGGGGCGTGAGGGCACGCGCCAACACCACGGGGTCCGCACTTCAGTACAGCCAAGGAAATTATCGTCAATTATCTGCTACGGGTTACTCTTACGTGAAAACTGGCTGGGATGTAGTCTCCAAGCAGACCCTACGGTGCCTTAGAAATAGTATCAAAGCTGGCAAGTCACCGGTGCCCGTTTGACTCCTTTAGCCGGCTATCTCCCTTTGGCCGGCTATACTCCTTTGGCAGCCTTGATACAATCTCTGCTTGGAGACTAGCTGGGATGATAGTTTTACAACCTTTCCGAGCCAGAATCTGGGACAAACGCGGCGAGCCGCGCCAGTTCACAGCGCGCGCGGGGGCTTTCCCCAGACTGCCAGAGATCGCTGGAATAGACGAAGACAAGTATCGACTAGGTCAGTAGGTGCGTTGTACACACACAACGCTTTATATTGTCTGGTTGTTGTGTATATGTATATTTTGCAATAAAAAGTGTGCTTAACTAAACACCTCCTGTGTCAGGTTTTTTTGTTTGCAACTTGGCATCTTTACTGATCGTATTCACTTGGGTTTTTGAACTTCGCGGTGGCCAATGAAACTCCTCTGCCGACTAAACTTCTTCCCCAGCCTTATGATGCTATCTTATGCCCCCATAAGATCTGCTTGGAGATTAGCGCTGTCTATCGTTCTGGCATGCTGGGCGTGACAGCACGCGCCAACACCAAGGTTTCCGCACTTCACTACTCTCTAAGCAGAGGTTAGGCTCCGGTTGTTGTTGTTTTATTAAAGTTTTTTAGTCGTTGTTATGGGGCTTTCTATTTTGTAATGCGTCTTGTATTGGTTAAAAATCAATAGGGGTTAATGGTTAACAATTGTCAGTCAGTCAGTCAGTCAGTCAGTCAGTCAGTCAGTCAGTCAGTCAGTCAGTCAGTCTAGTCAATTGTACATGTGTACAAAAATAAAGCCTGAATAATTGACTGATTGGGAGGTGTCAGTGCGGGCTGTAGTAATGAGGATTTCACGGTGTGGTGAGCTCTCGGTCCCCTGTGGTTCTGCGGTAACCAGACCCGGGTCTCCACGGGGACAGTGTACATACAGACAGGACGGGGTGCCGTGTACACGCCGGTAAATATCCGGGGAAACTTACGGTGCCAACCTCGACACTAGTGCTATCCCGCCTAGATGCACCTGAAAACCCGGTAAACGTGTGGCAAAATCTATGGGAATAGGAGAAGATAGTGAGAAAAATTAGCCTAAACATCACCTCAAAACCGGCTGTTTTTTTTTAATGATTTTTTAGTCGTTTCTATCGGGCATTCTATGTTTTACTGTGTTGTGAGAACTTGTGACAATACAAGCCTAACCTCTACTTGGAGAGTACAATTCACTGCAACAAAGGAAATTATCGTCAATTATCGATCTGCTACGGGGGCACTGTAGGTCGTTCTGGAATGCCCCAGCACCGTCAGAAGAAGTTGGGCTCTGCGGCGTGTTCTCTATGATAAATTATGTCAAGCTGAAGGATTAGATCTACTGCGTTCGTTTCTAAACAAAGACTGGCGCTGCTCGTTGTTTATTGGTACTAACTTATTGCTGACTAGTTACTTTCGATCAGTTTTTGGTCAAACTATTTGTGAAGCATCCCTCATCACGGTTTGGTCAGTCACTGTTGGAAAAATAGGTAGGATGTTGACTCTAGCCTCCATAGCAGTCTCTCTATGGCCTTTTTTGGCATTTTTGCTGGCCATTTCTTTTTGTACTGGGTCGCTGATTGCTGGCCTCTCTGATAGCCGGCCATTTTAAAATGCCAAAAAAGGCCATAGAGAGCCTGCTAGCATGCTATGGAGGCTAGTTGACTCCCTGTTTCTTTTGGAATTCCGTTGCGAGACGGAATAAGACAGGGTGGCCGCAGGGCTGTCTCCAGGACCCGTCCCTCCGTCCCAGGAGGAACGGAAATTTACTTGCTGGGACGGGAAAAATTCCCCCGCTCCGTCCAAAGCAAGATGAATTTCGTGACATGAAACTGCATTTTAGTAAGCTTACTTAAGTTAGATATGGCATATTCAATTTCAAAAATAGGCTTACGAATGCCAAATTTTGCATTTTTTCGTGGAGACGCCCTAACCATTCCAAGCTGTGCGGCAAATAAGTAGACGCAGGACGTGTCGCAAACGTCATGAGACCTTGCGCCGACAACTACTAGAACTAGTGCGTGTCCATTCAATACGTTTCCGATTGTATGCAAGCTGTTATGATAATCGTCCTGTCACTTATAGTAGACTCAGACAGCCCCAGACGTGCAGCCGTAATTAGTCTGTTATTGTTGTGCGACAAATATCAATGAGGTGTTGTCCTTTGTTCTGCGATTTGATGTACTAAGGGAGGGGGCCTATGGGTTCGTGGAAAACCGAGTTTCATAGTAGAGCGATGTCCTTCATGCCAAAATATGCAGTGTTCCTAAATATTCGCGACGCCCAACCTGCATGCCAATGCCCGTTATACCCACAGACGGCGGAGTTTGCTTTACAAAGACTTTCTTGGAAGAGAGGGTCGTGCGACTCAATCCTACTGGATTTGACTGTGCAGCCTCAAATTGAGGCCCGAAATAAGATTCACTTTAAAAGTTTGATTGAAAAAACAAGGAGGTAGTCACAACACAATACTAGTAGTCTATAGAGAAAGGACCCCCGTGGCATCTGTTTTGGGAGCCGCTGCAAGTCTGCGGTTAGCCTGATTTAATCGCCCTTCTCAGGCCCGTCGTACATTGCCGTGCGGAGGAGGCTACAAGCTCCGTATAGCGGAGTCTGTGGTAGGTTGTCTCACAAGACAACTGTGAGCTGTACATGCATGAAATTGTAAGAAGCTCTGAATACCTTGAATGTTGGTTTGGTCGCTGTGGTCCTACTTCTAGATCCTCCCTGACAAGGATGACGAACCTGAAAAACGTAGAAATGAAGTGAAATAGTATTCAGGCATAGCTTGCAGGTTGGTAACAGTGCTACGGAAATCCAACGTTCAAAAGTTTTATGTGTCTTCTGAAAGTGTTCTTTCGTTTCCCGATAATCGTAACCAATAAAATCTAACACAATAATACCTCGAATGAATAAATAAAATATAAGACAATAAAGGGGTGCCGGAATTCTGCATACAACGAATCTCATTTATTCGTTATGTGCATACTTAGAATACCCGGGGCACGAAAATCTGTCAAGTTGACACCGATAATGTATTCAAAAATCTGTCATGAGAAAACTCAGAATTTTAGAATGAAGATTTTGTTCGTAGTTTGAAGTATAGTTTGATTTTAATAATACTAATACTAATACTAAGTAAAAATATTTTAAATCATGCCATTGAAATAACATTTATTTTATTCACACTGTTGCATGCGCAAATAGTTTAAAAACAGAGTTTTGAGAAGGCACAACCTTGCGTAGTGAGTCACATCCTGAATAACCTTTTGACCGCCTTATGTTTCGAAAGGAAGTCCCCGTGTTTATACGAAGTCCCAGGAAACACAATGTAAATGGTAATCTCCAAGCAGATCCTATGGTGCAAAACTGGCCAGGAAGTATAGCCGGCCAAAGGGTGTGCATTTGCCAACCATCGCTATACCTCCCCGCTGCCTTGTTGTGTTGGAACATGCATTTAATACAGGAACCATTCACATTGAGTTTCTTGGGATTTCGGAACATAGGGATTGAACCACTTCGCCAGGAAATAACTCAGTTCTAACCCTATTTCTGTCCCCCTTGGACATTCAATGATCGGGAATGACACTATTCATAATTGTGTTCATTATACATGTATTTTCCCACTGAATTATTCATCTATCAACTCACAATTTCTTTCGGATGGATGCCAGACTGTTTCCAGGGCCTACACAGGCCTGCTTCTTGGCTCCAGGGCCAACATGCCCCATAAGAAAATCTTAACCCCCTGCGGTAACCCCCCGCCGGTCTGGTATCGCCCGTCCATTAGACGAGGGCTGAAAAGCTCAGCGCGCGGCTAGTGTGTCAACTCTCGGAGTGGGACAAACCATTTTCTCTGACATTTGTTTCTCAAGAAACCATAGCCTGGCATCCACCCTTATTATTGCGTATTAATTGCCCTCTTTGTGCTTAGATAAATACTGTTGAGGACAGAAGACAACTCGGGAGCTATATAACACGGCTAGCCTGGATACCACACCCTCACCCGATCTCAGTAATATCGTAATCTCCAAGCAGATCCTACGGTGGCATAATATAGTATCAAAACTGACCAGTGAGTTTAGCCTGCAAAAAGGGCGTGCATTTGCCACGCAGGTACACCCCTTGGCAGACTTAACTCCTTGGCCAGTTTTGATGCTACCTTATGTCATCGTATATATATCGAAATATCACACATCCAAATTAGGGTTTTCTCACTCCATCTTCTCGAATTATATTTCATTCACATTACAACGAAAATTAACAGTAAACAGCAAACGTACCTTTTTGCCGGCCGTGAATATTTTGAACGAAGTCTTCGGCATTCCTGTGACATCCGATATTTTTTTCATAAATTTTGTCGAGTCTAGTTCAGTAGCCTTGATTTGAAACGCCGGCGCCCGTCTCCTGGTTGGAAGTCACATCGATCATATGAGCGGCCCTTCTTGTGCTTGAAGTTTTAGCATGGTGGCAAGGGGAACTCCAACTGGTAGAGTCAAGTAGAAAAGTATGACAGTACAACGGAAGATAAAACGCCAGGCAGACAGCAACAACTCCCAAAACATGTCCATTAGGTGAATGATGGTCCGTGTGAGATCGTAAACAGTGTAGAATGCTACGACAATTATGCGCTTATCTCCGGCTCCGTACAAGAAAAGTCCACGGGGTAGTCCTGTGTTCGGATAATCCGGCGGGTCATGATGGCCTCCTGAAGTGAAGTGTAGAACGACGCAGACGGTGGTACTGGGAGGAAAGTTGTAACGTTCACCCCGTTTGCAGTGACATATGTTCTTTAACTTAGCTTGATAAGAGCACTAGCAAACACAAATAGGTAGAACGACAGAGAATACATCGCGTGAATCAATCTAATGAATCTCGGGCTGTCAAAATCAACTCGCCTGCATGATGGGAAGGCGGTGAGTCACAACACATGACACATGACTCCGTGGCGCCGGCCGATTTCACGGAGCCTGGATGCCAGACCCCGCCCGCACACAATAATGTATATCGTGCACGCTAAATGAAGGGGCCTCTTGTAGAATACCGTGGGGACATTTTGGTATTAGAGCCGAGGAACTAGTCTGTATAGGCCCCGGCCCTATCCGGCATCCAGGCTTGGCCAGCTTGCACGTAATTACCTGCTGATAGTAGCAAAAACTCGAAGAAAAACAATACATCCGCCGAACATTTCATTATTTCCGTATTCTAACATGTGAAACAACACAGAGGCCCATTTAGCATTTGAACTTGGAGGTTTTCGAAATACTATCCGCCACTAGAGTTCTATCACCAAAATGAAAACAGTGCAGTGGATGTCACTTAACTTGAAGACAGTGGGAAAAAATCCGGACTTGATGTACAAAATGGAGGTAGTACTGTCCCACTCCTAAAGGCCCCCTCTCACTTGACGTGCGGCACGCTTGCGGCATTGCTGCGTTCGGAAGATGCTCAACGAATTTCAGAGATAAAGAACGAATTTTCTTACTTGTTGTATATTTTGTCGTCTTTTATGTTATACTTTTACGTATTGCGCAATATCTGAATCATAAAAAATCGAAGAAAATAACAAAACAGTGACGCAGTGAACGAACGCAGCAATGCCGCAAGCGTGCCGCACGTCAAGTGAGAGGGGGCCTTAACTGAGTCATCTCAGACAAGGACAAGAAATAGCAATACCTTCAAGTAGCAAAGACATCAAAAAACAACCGAAGCCTAATCTCTGCTTGGAGAGTATTCTTTGATGCAAATTATCATGTCTGCCGTACAGGGCAGTTCTTTTTGGCTAGTTTTCCGCGAGTGAAGAGCGGAAATGTTGTTTTTTTTTTACAACAAAAGAACAAAAAGAACCGATAAAGGATTTATAGCCGTATAGAATGTCGCTGTAGTAATAACAGCTTCTCGGAAACTCGTGTATGACGATCGCCCTCGTGTTAATTAGCCGTGTCTCCGCACAATGATATCACCAGCCGGTACACAAGGACCCGACGGACCGATGGGAGAGATAAGGCCATGACTCACTGCAAGCGGAGCTGCGTTTGCGGTCCACATATCAAGATGCGTGCTGCCTAGTGCTCGTCAATACATACCAGACAGTTTTCGTTCGAAGTTTCATACCCTTTGGTCAGAGTGCACCAACTTCGATGGCGAAGCCGCGCCTACACAACTGCACAGATCAACATTGGTGGTTTGAAGTTGAAGATGGCGAGGTTAACGCTAACATTGCTGGCATTGTCTATCGTATAGTTGTTGTGCAAGTAGACAAGTGGACCAAAGACGATACAGTCGCAATACAAGTAAGTATGCGTTTTTAAGCTATTTTTTTTTCAAATCGTGCTTCGTAATTACTTGTATATATTTGTTGTTAGAATGTCTTTCTGTATGTGATGTAAAATTATTCTGTAGAAAAAGCCATCCTTACGATGGGTTCTATTACGTAGAGTTAGTTGGTGAACTCCAGTTAACCTCTGGAGTAGATATTGACGAAGTGTTATTTTCACAGGCTGGAAAACGCCATCATGACCAGGACGTGTACTTCGTCAAAGTCAAGAGATTCCTTGTGGAGGAGAACCTTTTCTGCCAGAAGTTTCGTGGATGTGTGACGGCTGATCAGTTTCGTGACAAGTAATATGATCTGGACGCGTTTGGACCATTCAGCAAGATACACCCGCGAAAAGGAAAAACACTGGAGCTCACGATCGTCGTGAAGGTGAGCTGCTATATATGAACCATTAAAGGCAACCTTAGCAATATTATGTAAGTCATGTTGTATTAAAACGCATCTACATCAATATTTCGTAAATTGAGCCATTAAAGACGGCGCAGAATAGCCTGGGTACCATCCGTATTCTACCGGGGCTCCTTACACTCGCTACCCCTAAAAACTTAGCCTGGATATACCACACCCCAGCCCGATCTCAAAAATATTTGATTGGACATAAAAAATGGAAAGCTCGACAAAACGCCTAAACACTCAAAAAACAGCCTGGATACCAGACACAGGCCCGACTTCAGTATGAGGGTGTAGCTCGGGGCCGGCTGTAGAATTTCCGTGTGGGCATGTTGGCCCTAGAGCTCAGGAGTTGGGGTGTACAGGAATCCAGGCTAGTCAAAAACAGCTGGGGCCGAACATCTGCTTGAAGAATACTCAAGCGTAGCCATTTCTTGCCCTCCAAGCAGAGGTTAGGCTCCGACTGTTTTTTAAACGTTTTTTAGTCGTTTTTATCGGGCTTTCTATTTTGTATGGTATCTTCTTTGTCAAAACCTAACAACCCCAATAAAAACGACTACAAAAACAAACCAGCCGGAACCTAACCTCTGCTTTGAGAGTAGCTATTTCTGGGATCGATGATCCTGCTGATATGGCTACACCACAGGCGTTCAAACAGAGGGTGCCATTCAGCTTGCCAGGCCAAAATACGGACAGATAATTCACCCCGGTAAATGAACTCAGGCTACATCAGATGACCTACCCTAGCATAAAACAGCTGCCTACCCTAGCCTTTCTTTGTCATCTGCGCCGCTGGCAAGGGACATAACTTTCGATCCGACATCTGAGTGATTAGAATATTGTAGAATCAAGGAAAAAGAGCATGATTAAAAGTCATTCATCGCTCATCGGCCAGTTAGACTGTGCTTAGGAACATTGACCCCTCACCCTTAGGGCACATTCAAACTTGTGCGGGAAAAACGTTGTTTTTAAACTTTGATCCACCGTTGTGAATTCGAAGACTTGTTACCTGACAAAATAAGTCGTACGCAAGCAAGACAAAAATAGAAAAAAATGTATATAGGAAGGGCGAAATTACCAAATTGTTTTACATCACTTTGTTTCTAGTTTTGATGTGTTGTTTTCGTTAGGGCGAGGTAACTGTTTTCAAATCGCCTGTCACTGTTCATAGTGTGAAGCCTGCAAATTTACATAATGATTGTATAGAAAACTGTGTCTAAATCACCGTGTAAGTGTTACATTTGGAGAGATGGATGTAAAATACCCCCTTTGACTAGTAAGTTGGTTCGCACCAATATCCATGCATATTTGATAACCTTTGATGTTTAAGGGAAAAAGTTTTTTTTTTTTCAGTTTATAGAATATCACTTGTGATGCTTATGGAATTGGATACATAGTGCGTCTGGTACATAGTAGGGACGGGCTTGCTAGTAGGGGAGTGGTGAGAGATCAGTTTTGTGACTGTGTGAGTCATGTGTCGTGGCAGAGAGCGGACACGTGTCTGTGGCTCTCCAGCAAGCATGCAGTCTATATGTGTGCGGGAGATGGGCCGTGTCTACAGTACACTCCTTTTTCCTCCATCATACATTTTTGTAGACTCTCGGTAGCAATTCCTAATAGCAAATTGGGGACCTTTCCCCTCTTACAAATATGTAACTCATATATATGGACTTGAATATGGGCATAACTGTGAACAAACCTTAAAGACTTTACAGGTACAGAGACAGATACCCATAGATGACTGAGAAGAAGCTAAGTGATTTTTCATAAGGCAAGCCCTTGAGGAAACGCAAGCTGTGCAAAGCTATTGACCCTTAAAAAGGTCATCCTCCTGATAGCCGCAAGTGGTCCTGGTCCTCACCCCTGTCGTGTAGATCTTATCTACGTATCTATGTATAAAGAGGCTGCGTGGTTAATATAGGACACGGTTTTATCTGTCATACCGGATAATGGGTTATATTGCCGTCCAGGTGATAGGGAAATATGGGCACTAAAGTATAAGATGTTAACAGAAGACCAACGTAAAATGGCGGCGCCAAAACAGGTTTTGTGACCGACGTCGGACACAATTTCACAATAAAGGCCAGTAAGGGTAGGGTCCCTAAGCTAACGAAAGTGGCAGAGTGACATTTAGGAAGGTACACAAAATGTTTGAAGCCTTGCGACCCCTTGAATACAGACATTTGATCACTTTTTATGGACCATTCTTTTATCTAAAATAGCTACTTTTGTACATGGGCAAATTACTAAAGAATGAACCACAATTAATTATGGAAACGTGTTGGCCGGCAGTTGTGATGACGTTTGTACACAATCTACTCAAAAAGTCATCCTAAAACATTACCTGTTCCCATGGTCGAACTCACGTCGTCCCTTACCAGCGCACAATTAGAAGGGTCCTCAGAGGAATTCAAGAACTCGTTTGCTACAATGTTCCCCCTTTAAAAAGCTTCAAGTAGTGGTAAATTTGACCAAACAAATTTGATTCAAGGTAAATGATTTATTCTCTGAGGAACTATAACACTCTCTTCTGGAGTGGAATGCCCCTTGAGACCAAAGTAAAGGCTCACGCCATAACATTTCCGTCTACTTAATAATTTCTTCAGTCTTCTCACCCCTTGATTTCAAAAGCTTTTATTTTTCATAACTATTTATATATGTATATGATACATTTCTATTAAACACCTTGAAATATTCATTAGACAGTCGGCTCCCGACAAGTCTATGTGTTATGGCGTCATAACCAATATGAAAACGGGTCTTCTGATTGGTCGACGTCGTCTGGCTATATATCGTGATATTAGATACAACATCATATATTACCTTTTGTGCTTTAACAGTGACTAATAATCCGTTCTATTATACGCAATAGGTAATGTTGGAGCGGCAACATCTCTGGTTGCTTCAGCGTCCACCGCTACCACCTCCAAGTCAACACCGAAGGCTCCCAAGTCCACCTCGGTCCGATCCAAGTCAACACCGACGGCTTCCAAATCCATCAACAGTGACGTCGACAGCGAGGCGGATTTGAGCGTCAAAAGAGGTATTTTCCGCACACCTGACAATATCTTTATACTAGAGAGTGGCATTATATACTTCAATCGTGGCTTTCATTTTCATCCCCATCAATAGTTTGGATGAATTTTTGTTTCTATGACACAGGGTCAAATGCCTCATTACCACATCCCGCACTGACACCTTTCAATCAATCAGTCAAGCTTTATTTTTGTACACATGTACAATTGACTAGAATGACTGACTGACAATTGTTAACCATAAACCCCTATTGATTTTTAATCAAAACAAGATACTCAATACGAAATAGAGAGCCCCATAAAAACGACTAAAAAAAAGTTTAAGAAAATGAGCCGAACCTCTGCTTAGAGAGTAGTGAAGTGCGGAAACCTTGGTGTTGGTGCGTGCCGTCACGCCTGTCATGCCAGAACGATAGACAGCGCTAATTTCCAAGCCGATCTTATGGTGGTTTCAGATAGTATCACAAGCTTGGGGAAGAAGTTTAGTCGGAAGAGGAGTTTCATTGGCCACCGCGAAGTTCAAGTTCTGTCTACATTTCTATACGCCGATTTCTGTCCGTCTAAAGTGACAAGCGCAAGCGTGGGTAAGATTTAGTCTCCAAGCCTAAAGAGATAGTATCAAAGCTGGCAAAGGAGTATAGCCGGCCAAAGGAAGTCAAACGGGCACCTGGTGCCGTTATACTAAGTCCCTTGCCAGCTTTGATTCTATTTCTAAGGCACCGTAGGGTCTGATTGGAGACTAGGTAAGATTGGGGACGGAGTTTAGCTGGTAGAGGAGTTTCATTGGCCACCGCGAAGAATCCAAGGCAATAAGATCGGTAAAGATTTCAAGTTGCAAACAAGAAAACCTGACAGAAGAAGTGTTTAGTTAAGCACACTTTTTATTGCGAAATATACATATACATAACAACTAGACAATATAAAGCGTTATTTGTGCACAACTCACCTACCGACCTAGTCGATACGTTGTCTTCGTCTATTCCAGCGATCTCTGGGGAAAGCCCCCGCTGTGAACTGGCGCGGCTCGCCGCGTTTGTCCCAGATTCTGGCTCGGAAAGGTTGTAAAACTATCATCCCAGTCAGTTTTCACGTAAGAGTAACCCGTAGCAGATAATTGACGATAATTTCCTTGGCTGTACTGAAGTGCGGACCCCGTGGTGTTGGCGCGTGCCCTCACGCCCCCCTCATTAGCACGCATTAAAAACGGCTCACTTTCACCAAGTACTTCACTTCACTTACTGCGCACTAATTCGTGGGATCATTGTCTCCACATCAGAATCATAAACAATGACTCAAGTACCTAAAGACAACCTAAGCATTGTCAGAGAATTAAAACTGGATAATTTTTTTTACGTGATATTGGCATTTAGTTCACCATATTAGCACATTTAACGTCTAGGGGATTGTGATTATGTATTCATAACAATAATGGTCCCGATGTCTCAGCGCCCACGTTCCTCAACAGATCGTTGTTGTGCCGAAATTCAGCCGCTCAGTTTCCCACATCCTTTGAAACTAGCCTTACGAAGCTTATGTCAGATAATTGAAATTCATTGTCAGTTACAAAAGATGCATTTTTTCCCTTCAATTTTCAGAACAACGCCCATTCCAGACAAGGAACTGGGGATTCGACTGTTCATGGCGAGGAGACATGTGACTGCGGAGGCGCTTGCAACTGCCACACTTCCACGTCAAACAAAGAGGAGAACTGTTATCTTCCAGTGGGTCGCATCAAAGATGCCATTTGATCAAAACGTGCGGTCGCTGACGATGTGCCGTCTTGAGTGCCGTTTAGAAGGAATTGGAACCGTTTGCATGGACCGAGACCCCGCGCAGCAAGATTCTCCAACACGTCACCTGCACGCTTGAATCCTTCCCACTACGACTGATGCTCCTTTCTCGAGCACTGTCCAAAACCGTCCCCATTGCAACCTTTATATTACGACAAGTACATGTGATTGCGGTTTGACTACATTCGTCCACGAACAATAGATTCAATTGCTTATTCATATTGCGCTAGGGTACTGCCATATGATATTTGTAATTTGTAATACAATGTGTAATCCCAAATGTCGGGAAGTTGTGATGCCACATATGTTGCCAGTAGTCTCTGATTGTTCTTTCTTTCGTGTTTTTGCTTCACTACTGAGTTTATACCGCAAACGTTTGCGCATCGAATTGTATCGAGCACAAGCTGAATTTGAATTAGTTGATAAGGGCCATGTCGATTTGGAACTTGTAATTAGAGCTATCAGTAACAAACGAATAGCTTGAATTCTGACGAATGCTCAACAAGGGCATGGCATTGCTGAAAATACAACCGATGATTAGCCATGACAAGTATAATCAAGCTAAATATGAACTGTAAAGGGTCCATCCCTTTAGCTCTATACATTGCACCATTTGTATTGTAACCAGTAGTTTTACGTCTTCAGTTGTATAGTTTTCCCTTTGTCCTTGCCAATCAATACACCTAATTGCAATGGGCTAAGAGTGCGTAATTTGCGTATGTATGTGTGAGTGTGATTGCATGCTTATCATATTTGCATACTTATATTTAAAATTTATCCCAGCTACTGGCAGGTCGACCGAGCAAACCTACTGGCATGCCCCAGCCACAGGGAGGGCGATCGCCCCCAAGTACTGACAGGGCGATCACCCCGAGCTACCGTCAGGGCGATCGCCCCCAACTACCAGCAGGACGATCGCCCCCAACTACCAGCAGGGCGATCGCCCCCAACTATCAGCAGGGTGATCGCCCCTAAGTACTGACAGGGCGATCGCCCCCAAGTACTGACAGGGCGATCGCCCCCAACTACAGGCAGGGCGACCACCCAAAGCTACCAACAGGGCGATCGCCCCGGACTACAGGCAGGGCGATCGCCCCCAAGTATCCTTCACTTTTGTGAAATCAAGACGACACGACTAGACAATTCAGACTTTGTACGGGGCAATCGCCCCCACAAGTCACTATTCCCAGGACTTGACTGTCTTGAAAAGTTGCATTCTAATCCAATATGGCTTGATTTTCAAAAAATTTCGCACTGCGTTTTCTGATTATCAAGTCGAAAAAAAAGGAATAAAATGGATTTTCCTTTATTATTTTGGATTCTGTTACTACGAATTCCCAGGAAGAGAAAAGTATGTTCGCATTCCGGCTCATTCTTGCTCTCGTGTGAAGAGACCTTAAAACACAAAATTCCTTATTGCAATGCCAAATAACTGTTACCATTACATGGTGATGAATGCTATGGATTTTGTTACACTTTGAGCTAAACCTCTAATTTCAACTTTACATTTTGGAAAAAAAGGTCCTTTACACTTCAACAGAATCAGCAGGGATAAAGAAATACATGACATCCGCGCGCTCATTAATTTTCGAATATTTTAGATTTTAGAATAAAAATCAAAATTTTTTTTCTTCTTCAGGGATGGTCAAATAGACCAAAACGGGTACATATGTTGTATTATAACTGCATGTATTATTGACACTAGATAGGGCAACTTGTTTGTAGTTGCAGAAGTGAAACTTGCTACTTGCTAGATAGTTGTAAGAGTGGCACCGATATGGAAGCCATGAGTATGTTTTTTGAATACAGAAATGAATACCTTGTTGGTGGTGATGCTATATTTAAAAAAAAATTCAATTCTTGTTGCAGCGCTAATGTTGTCTATTTTGAAAATTTGCCATCTTGTCTTTTTTAACTATCTTGTTCTTTTCGCCCTATCTCACTATTTTTGCAGCCTGCAAATTTACTTGCTGTGACCTTATGTGCAAATAAACAAAAAACAATAAACAAAAACCAAGTTCATACAAAGTCAAGTCTTTTTAATGTTTTTGATTACTGCTAGCAAAACCATTCTGCCCTACGCCACCAATCCCAGCCAACACCATAGTGAAGAGCTGCACCGCGACATCCAATTTCACTGATGGAAACTTTTGTGAGTACGAGTGCAGTCCCGGATACGCTCGACTCCACTGGTCTGGCTACATCAAGATCTGCCGTAATGGAGTCTGGACTGGAGACGACTTGGAATGTTTGAGAGGTATGTATCCTACACACATAGACAACCGTAATGATGGTAATGATGAAGAATACAATGTTTTGTATTAACTGAACTATACATTCTGAAACCGAATGAGTTTAATTCTTCTCATTTAAAGGCTGCCCATCACCATACACAGACACCACAGCCAACACGGACTGTGATGTTGATCAGCATAACACAGTGGGAGCGCGTTGCTCTTTCTACTGTCTTCCTCGGTACATTCCAGTCTCCGGCAATATCACCAGAACCTGCTCTTATGATGGGACCTGGACTGGAACACCCCTGGTCTGTAAGTCAGGTATGTATACATGATGCACGTATGTCTAAGGAAGGGAGGGCCATTGGTACCAATTTCCTCTCTCGACTCGGGTGTAAATGACATCTTGCTATGGTTAGGGCCGTCGTTTATGATATGGCGTAAACTCGTGGGACCGTGTAGCGCAGTGGCAGCGTGTTTACCCCGTGGCCGTTACCAATCTTGTGCCCTTGGGAAAGGCACTTAACACGACTTTCCTCACTTTACTCAGGTAAAAATGAGTCCTTCGTCCTTCGGATAGGACGTTAAATGGAGGTCCCGTGTTTGGGGAGAGCCACACACCAAGCACGTAAAAGAACCCGGGACATGTGCGAACATGAGCGGATCAAACCATTCCGGCCAAAATGGGGTAGGGAATTTCCCGAGCAGCCCTCGAAACCCCTGCTTCGCCTTTTGGGTCAGAAAGTCCTCACTCATAGAGGGGTGGTCTCAATCATGATGTTTCTGACCTAGGGTGAAGGGATGCTGTTACAGTTACAATCATGTAACCCGTAACCTTCAGTCGCCTTCAGGTCTTGTTACGTGCCAGTGACCATCAGTGAAATCTAAAAATATACCAGGCAGACAGAAGGGGCTAACATTTTGGGCAATAAACTAATTCTACCATTTGGCAAGGTTTACCATTATTTGTAAATATTTCTAAAAGTGAAAGAATCCTGCAGATGTTTGAAAATTATTGTAAATAAAGAGATTTTGTGTGATCTCTTTCAAAATGTTTCCAAAGTATTCAAGTGAATTCAAATAGATTCAAAACCCCATATTGATTTTTTTGGAAAAAAATTATAACTGTTGGGGCTTAGATATTCTTTTATCAAAAATAATTCCAACTTATTACGATTGCCTAAAAACCCTCGTGGTATCTCGGAATGGACTCCACGCAGAAAACATTTCTTTCTTTCTCAAAATTTTGGTGTTTCCTACTACTTAAAGATCTGACTCCCGTGTATGTGTATTTTTTTTTATCCCAGGGTCGCCTTGGCCTGAACATGATATGAAGAATTATTGCAATCGTCTTTTGGGCCGAAAGGACATCTATGGTTCCGAGTTCCAGGAGGTGCCTTAAATACGTGAGTCAGTCTCATTATTACCATAGAATCAATCTATTATAGAATACATGGGGCATTTCATTTTCAACTGTCTTCAAAGAAGAAGTCAAACCCCGTAATAGCTACGTAGACTTACCATAATCTGTATCATATGTACATTTATCCACTTAATATTTGTATGTTAGAATTTAGTTTCTCTACATGTACTTAGACCACATTCATTCATTTCATGTATTTAGTCTTTCTTCTCTTGCAATTAGCCCTATGGGCATGAATTTGTAATAAAACATTATTAAAACTTTAGCACCTTCTGACTGCAATTTATGATACCAGATGAATAACTGAAGACACAACCGCCATGCCTGAGACCGGTGTGACAACAGAGCACGAGTTACCGTTATCCGGGTTATCGGAAGCCAACCAAACGGACCTTAGGAACTGTTGAACAACCAGGCTGTACTTCGACTGCGGATATTGACTTTGACTTTATTCAGATCCACATTTAGCTGACAATATTATTGCCAGCTATTCTTCCAGTGATCCACATAAAATACATTAATACACGGACAACATTACATATATACATAACATATTTCATCATCATCATAACATATTTACATTACATTTAACTATACAGCTGAGAGAAAATACAAGTTCATTTAGTAACTGTGTTCCAGTGGCAAGCCATTCGGTAGAGGAAACGCTTCCTTTCTGCATTGGTCCTAGGTTTTGACAGTTTGATGCAATTTGTTTTTGTTGACCGTGTTTAGTACCGACTGTTAGTTGACTATCCTGCGAAATGTGGCAAAACTTCTTTGTTGTATTCTTTCCTTTACTGGAAACCATCCCACGATGTGTAACCTTGTTGGATATTGATAAATTAGTACGTTATATATGTACAAAATTGCTTTAATCATTCATTTATTCAATTATCCATCCACTGTTGATGAAAGAGCTTTTATTTTCATAAAGTTGTTTGGTATTTGCTGAGTTATAAAAGTGGTACCGCCTAAAAATGAATGTAGTTTTTAACGTCTATGTGATCATTGCCGACTGCGTATGCGTTCCCCAAAACCAAGTATATACATATAACTTGTTTATGTACTCAAGTCAACATGAGGTATTACGTACATCCATTTACTTTAATGTTTATAACATAACAAGTTGTGGTTTCAATAAATTAAAAATATGCTACATGTATAATTCCTTCATTACATCAGTATACAGACATATCCATTTTATTTTACTTTAAATATTCAAATTATGCATTTCGTAGATTTTCGCTATTGGGTCATGTAAGCATAGTCAAGCATTGTAAGGTGTAAGAAACGCAAATAAAATCATTTATTCAAGTCATTCTGTCTTAAGCTGCATGAATGATTTGTACAAAACTACACGTATTTCCAATAGATATCATCCCTTATTTCGCTAATTTGCAGCCTGTTTAGCTTGATACATTTTTTGTATTTTTATTTAATTTAAATAAGTATATGTCGAGGCCATATTTCGGTCAAATATATCTGAAGGTTTGCGTAAACACAGAAGAAATGTACAATAGTGGGGAAACATACCGGCAGTTTGTTATCTGGTTATAAAGCTATAAAAGTGCATCTCTTTATTCTACAATCAGCATTCTTCTACAAACTCGCCACGATCTTGTGCCCTTGGGAAAGGCACTTAACATGACTTTCCTCACTTCACTCAGGTGAAAAATGAGTACCTAGCTTCGGCTAGTGTCGTCCCTCGGATAGGACGTAAAATGGAGGTCCCGTGTCTGCGGAGAGTCATACCCCGGACACGTAAAAGACTGGCCCACTATACTTGTCGAATAGCGTGACTCTTCTTGCCTGCCACGAGAGAAGTTTTTTTCTTTAATCTATACATTCAACAAACAAGTACAAGGACACATGTTATTTACCTCAGTGCAGTGCATAGTATTTGTTCGCGTTATTTTCTACCTCAATATTTCATAGTATTTTTTGTTACAACTATATGGTGTTCTTTCTTTTCACGTGAGTTTTAATGTTAAAGCGTAAGGCCTCGTATCACTCACGGAGTGGGGTTTGACTAAGCCCCAAGCAGATGTTGGAAGATGGAATTGCTACGTGTTCCTTGCTCCACGTTTCTGTTAAATATTATGATTTTGTTTTCCAATATTTTACTGTATCTATCTATGATTCTTGTGGTCCCTTCAGTTAACTTGGTAACTTATTTCCAAGGGAGTCCTTACAAAATCATTCTTTTAATTCTTGTACATGAATCTCTCTATCCAAATATAAGATAGTCATCAATTTTTTTTATCTCCGTTAATGTGTAATAGTCACTTGACTGGTTTGTCAAACTTATCCCGTGGACTACCGTTAGCGAGTCTGCAGTGGAAACCATGTTTTCAGGGTATGCACGAGGCTACTCAGGTAAACACTGATTGTCTTTTGTTCGAGACCTGTCTGCTGCCCTGGAGCAGGTTTTATGCTTCATTACTCAGGTCACAGGTGCAGATCGGAGATACCTTCGTCTTTGTCTGAGAAAGAAAACAACATACAAGGTCTTTTGTCCTTCAAGCACATGTTGTAGTAGAATATCGCGATGTTTTCGGAAAACTTCCTTCTCAATTATTTTTTTCTTTTTGTCTTCTGTCAGTCATTTGTCTCGCTCTTCCATCATCTGCTTGGAGGTTTAAGATCGACATTGAGATTAAGTCATAAGCAACAATATGTCGATTCATCGTCTTCAAACAATACCGTCACCAAAGGAACCTTTTGCCTTCATGACTTGTAAGTTTCCATGCAATCGTTTACATTCTTTCAGCTTGTGTCAGGTAGAACGTAATACATCATCCATATGAGCTCATTTGCACCGGAGTGACACTGGGACGACTCTACGTCATCTGTCTGTCTTCACAGAGAACAAAGAGACAAGCACCGCCTACTCATAAATATTCATAATAACATCATCTACCTGAAGTTCATAGGCTGAGACCCTTCTCTGTACTGCGCAGACTCCTTTTTCTTACGGAACACGCCCCTTTTGCAAATAGTTGAACTCTTCAGAAGGTTGTAGCCCGTCGCCCGAGCTCTCATTCTGGACTGGGGCGCCGGCAGTCTTGACTTCTCTGCTGGAGCAGCGTCTGTATCACTCGGATAATACCAGGCGTGCACAGTACCTGCAACGGGACAACTTCAACATGAAGTAAGACTATAACTCAATATCTGGCCTGCATGGAAAAGTTTTACAGGCGTTACTAATTCTACCATTGTACAGAAACACTAGTCTATATACCTCATAATGTATATGAACCTTTTATTTCTAGACTCAAACTACTGTAAATGCATTTAAGTTCGCGGGGATTTGATTTCGCTGTAGCGGGAAAAGGAACTTTTCGAGGTGGTTTTAATTTCGCGGTAGCACCATGTACTGTAGTCTCTTACTGCCATGGAAAAATGTTCGCGGTGGTTTTAATTTCGCGGTGAAGCGCCCATCGCGAAAACCGCGAACATTAATCCACCGCGAACATTTCTGCATTTACAGTATATGTATTCCTTTGGAAAATATAGGGATTTTATGGTTGTTTTATCAGAATGAGTGTTCAAATTAAACATCTAATAGCCATCTTACTCGGCGTACGCCCCAGCTAGATCCATACCCCACTCGCTCTGCCTACGTAGTATGTAAAAAAAATGTTGAACAGCCTTCTGTAATGATTTTTATATGACATTTTATCCGTAATTAGACATAATTAGCTTCTTGGGGTAAATTCTGGCTTAGAGTCAGGACACATCAACAACTTAACATTTCCAAGCCTGTGACCAAACAACGTCAAATCACAGAGTTTCCATCGCAAATTTCGCGTGCTTATATCATTTTGATCAAAAGTTTTGAAAGAGGTTATTTTGACTGACCAAATGCTCAATTTGCATTGTAGATCTCGTCAAACTTCTTGTTTTACTGGAGAGATTGTTTAAAAAACATCACTCTTTCTTTTTGTTTTTCTAGCTCTGATTGACGGCCAAGTTTCCACTAATCAGATATAGAAAGTAAATATGTTATGCCTAGGTTACACATAGCCGAATTTATAGCTCCCGAACACCGGCCAACCCTTACCCGACTCAGGTCGGCAGTAGTTCGGGAGCAGTCTGATCAGTTTAGGCCACGCCTATCTTTTAGCGCCGAACATGTCCCGAAAATGTCCTAACCATCTGCTGACTTACTCCCGAACACCAAACGAACACTAGCTATAGCCAACCGCGCCGAACACTAACAAACTACCTACCAACCCATTCCAGACCTGCCGTGCAGAGCCGAATGTTTTGAAAATGTAAAAAAATTCGGCTAACGCAGCCGTACACCAGCCGGCTAAGCCGAACACCAGCCGACCTCGCTCCCGAATCACTCCTAACCATAGTCGGCAAAGAGTCTTGAGCCAAATTTAGCTATGTTCATGTGTATCCGGGGCTTAACGTTAATACCTGTGTTTCTTGATCGGATTTGACAGCAGAACGAAAGAAGAAGAAGAAGAAGAAGAAACGTTACGAATACAATATATTTCAATATACCTATGGTATGGCTTAAATATAATAAGAGCATCAAGCTAAGCTATGAAAGTAGCTGTAAATGTTTTTGAAGCGAGTATCAGTCTCGTTGGAACGATAACGTTACATAATTTTTTAAATGATAAAAACGTGCAGTATAAGACACTAAAAGTGTGTTTTCGGCTTTGTTTGGTGGGTTAAGTTGGAAAAAATGTTGCCATACATTTGCTGACTCTCCGCCATAATAGCGTCAATGGTCTCAAACTACTGATAATCCACGGAGGTACCCTTCCATGGCAGCAGCCAAATCCCATACAATATACCAAGCATCTTGTACATGAGTGACGCCTTGTAAGCCAAGGGGACATACCCTTCATTGCAAGCTTTATGGGACATTTGAAAATTCACCGTAGTTTTCACTGCTTACACGCTGTTTACAAGACATGCAAGTGTAATTGACCTTGACATTTGATTGGAATGTTGTACATCTTTTCGAACGAAGCACAAACGGAACCGTTATTGCTTAAGTGGTCATTGCAAATGCCGTGTCTTTAGTGAGGCGTTCCTTTCTATGTTTTGTTACTGTTCCATGTCCTGGGGAAAAGGTTACGAACTTGAGCACGACGATGGCAGGTACAAACATCTCTGAGTGTGTTTAGCCGCGTGCATGAACAAAACATGTTTTTTAGATGGCCAGGAGCAGATTTTATGCTTCATTGCTCAGCTCACAGGTGCAGGTCGGCGATACTTTGGTCTTTGTCTGAGAGAGAAAACAATTTTACAAGGGCAACTTTATTCTCACATTTTGCTTGTTCTCTTCTGCCAGTCATTCGTCTGGATCTTCCATCCAACGTCTGCTTGGAGGTTAAAGATCGACATTGAGTTTATGTCTTAATTATAATCATGTCATGCCATCGTCATCAAACAATTGCGCCATTGAAGGAATATTTTGTCTTCATAACCTGACTTGTAAGTTTCCATGCAGTCGTTTACATTTTTTTTGCTTGTGTCAGGTAGAACGTATTACATCATCCATGTGAGCTCATTTGCATCGGTAAGGCAATGGGGCGACTCGATGTCATCTGTCTGTCTTCACAGAGAACAAAGAGACAAGCACCGCCTACTCATAAATATTCATGATAACACAATCTACCTGAAGTTCATAGGTTGAGACCCCTCTCTGTACTGCGCAGACTTCCTTTTCTAAGGAACACGCCCCTTTTGCAAATCGTTTAACTCTTTAAAAGCTTGTAGCCGTCGCCTGAGCTCTGATTCTGGACTGCGGCGCCGGCAGTCCTGACTTCTCTGGCGGAGCAGTGGCTGTACGTACCATTCTGTCTCTGACAATACCAAGCGTGCACAGTACCTGCAACGGGACAACTTCAACATGAAGTAAGTCTATAACTCATTCTGTGGCCTGCATGGAAAGTTTTACAGGTGTTACTAATTCTACTATTGTACAGAAACACCAGTCTATATACACCAGGCTGTATATGAACCCTTCATGTCTAGACTCAATTGTAACTGCCTGTCTCTGTCTGGTAAAACAAGGGTTTCTATGGTTGTCTTCTCATAGATGAGCAATCAAATTTAACATCTACTAGCCATCTTACTCGGCGTACGCCCCAGCTAGATACATTCTCCACTTGTTCTGCCTACGGTAATCATAAATATTGCAGCCGTCGACGCGAGGATAAAAACAAAATGTATAAACTTAGAGCAAAAGAAGAACAGACCGACTGGTTATTGTTTTAACAGCTTCAATTCAGTCATGACTTCAGTAAAAAAAAGAAATGTTGAACAGCCTTCTATAAGACATTTTCTCCATAATTAGACATAATTAGCTTCTTGGGGTTTATACTCCAGCGGGATTTGGTCACAGGTAATATTCTGGCTTGGTGTCAGGAAAACATTGACAACATTTCCGGGCTAGTGACCAAATGATGTCAAACACAGAGTGTCCCTCGCACATTTTGCACGCTTATATCATTTTGATCAAAGGCTGTAAGAGAGGTTATTTTGGCTGACCAGAAAAGACGGAGCCAAATGCTCAGTGTAGATCTCGTCAAATTGTTTCTTGTTTACTACTTGAAAGATTGTTATAATTCTTGTGTTTACTGTTTTCTAAATATTTAAGGACCTGGGCATTCTTTCTTTCACAAGCATCCCATTTTACTTCTAAGTGCGATGCTTATTTGCATATTTGCAAAACATGTTTTGTTCCCTTACGCGGCTATACACACTCAGAGATGTTGTTACCTGCCACCGTCGTGCCCAACCTCGCAACCTTTTCCGCTGGCCATGGGAGAGTAACAAAACATAGAAAGGAACGCCTCACTAAAGACATGGCATTTGCAATGACCACATAAGCAAAACGCTCCGTCTGTGCTTTGTTCGAAAAGATGTACATCATTCCAATCAAAGGTCGAGGTCAAATTGCACCTGCTTGTCTTGCCGCGGTCGAAAGACTATTTTTGCAAACAAATTCAATGCAGCAAGAAAGCAGGGAAAACTGCGGAGGGTTTTCAAATATCCTATGAAGTTTGCAATGGATGCCACTTGCTTTTGTCCTTGATGCCTAGGTTACACATAGCCGACTTTGGCTCCCGAACACTAGCCGACTCTTAGCCGGCCCAAAACGGCAGTAGTTCGGGAGTAGTCTGACCATTTTGGGCCACGCCTATTTTTTTACTTACTCCGAACACCAACTAAACACTAGCCCATCACCAACCAACCCATTCCAGAGTTGCCGTTCAGAGCCGAATGTTTTGAACATTTCAAATCATTCGGATGGAGCAGCCGAACACCAGCCGACTCAGCCGAACGCCAGCCGACTACAGCCGACTAGATCCCGAATCACTCCAAAACCATTGTCGGGAGAGAGTCGGGAGCCAAATTCGACTATGTGTAACCCAGGCATGACTTGTAAGGCGTCAGTCATGTACAAGATGATTGGAATTTAGTGTCAGATTTGGCTATTGCTCTGGGGGCCATCGCCGTAGATTATCAGTAGTTTAAGACAGTGGCCATTGATGCTACTCTGACGGAGAGCCAGCGAATGTCTGGCAACTTTATTCTAACATTATTTTAAAGCCACCAAACGTGTGTTGTACTGCATGTTTCTATTATTCTAATAAAAGGATGTAACGTTGATGATTTCTTTAACTAGAGAAGACAATACCGTTTTATTCAACCCTATCCAGACTGGGCTTTTTTGGCATTCCCTGGCCTGAGGGGGGTCCTAATCGAGACTGCCACTCGCTTCAAAACCATTTGCAGCAACTTTCACAGCTTAGCTTAAACTTAATGCTCTTCTATTGTACTGATATTAATCAAGTCTGTAATGCAAATTTTAAACCTTGTTACCAATCTGGACTAAGTTTGAATATTAGCCATGCATATTATTCAAGTACTTGCAATTTCTCAGTATGCATTAATGATTTCAGGTTTCTACACCACGTATTTGTGCTCCTTCTGATATCTACACTAGTGCTGGAGTCAGAAGCAGAGTTAGGGGGAATCGGTCGTCGTCCTCGTCGCTATACTAGTAAGGATTTTAGTTGACACGAGTGCTAGTCTAGAATTAATGCAAGTAGCCTTCTAGTAAATTCATTTTTTTTTTCATCGAATGAGTTAAAATTTGGCAAAAAAAGTAAAGTCTTCTTGAGACCGAAATATATCATTTTTTGTTCAGATTATTATGAGCATCTAAGTTGATTTCTAGAGGACCAAACTCCTGGAAGTCCGTCGGAAGCAATGGGCAGTACATCCATTAAAATGTCCAATGACAAATTTGCAGCTTTTGTAGTTGACTGAAATTAGACATGGATCAAAATGCATATCTTATTAATCACATGCAAATCCGATATTTTTTTCGTTGCTGAGCCTGGGGTGGAGTAATCTAGAGGAACTTATCTTTTGACAAACTTCCAAGTCTGGGGACCTCTTCAAGTCAATTTAGTCTCTCATAAAAATCTGAAGAAGAAATTTAGATATTTCAATCTCAAGAACACATGTGCCTTTATTACCTTCGTGCCAAATTTCAACTCATTCGATGGAAAAAATGAGCTTCCTATAAAGTACTCACATTTGCCTTCTGACGCACTCTCGTATAACTGTGCCTCAACGTGGCAATCCTAACTGTAGATGGTAATATGAAATATCAAGTGTGAGAAATTGTCTTTTATATTACTTCTTCTAACACGTTTCCATTAAAATATTCATGTTTTGCCTCTATGATTAGATCCTAACATAAATTTTGACTTGATGACAAATACATGAAGATTCTAGACTAGAGAACAAATCTTTCTAACATTGTTTTCCATTGAAATACAACGATATTTTATAATCATGCTAGATACCGGTGATAATTAAGGGTTAATGAGGTGTATATGGTGTCATAACGCCTGGTTCTTTGCTATAGCCACCGAATGAGGACCACGCGTTATGACACCATGTACACCGAGGAACAGGCGGGTCATTAACGTTATTATCATATAGCCTACCCAAACTTGCAAACTCCTGTATGACGCATAGATCCCTTGGTACTATATAGTGTGAATTCCGTTGATAATTTACATTTCTTCTTTGGTACATACATTTATAAGGAGATTACAGATTGCATTTTGAAACCAAAATTTCCACAGAAAATATTGGAAACACTACAGTCTTTGGCTTTTTAGAACAACAAAACTCATTACCAATGTTAACAGAACGAGCCATTCCCCTCTTGCAGTCTGTACTTATTCCCTCTGCTCTGGCACATGTTTCGCTCCTTTTGATTGGCCAATACCTGCATATCCCTTACTTTCCTGTGTGTATTGCTCATTCTGATTGGTCAGAATGAATCGACACCGGCAGCGTTGTCGATGCAAATCGACAACGGTGCCGTAGTCAATTCATTCTGACCAATCAGAAGGAGTGAACACACCGGCCTGGCGGGAATCTATATGTTACTGCGTCATAACCAACGTGGAACGGGGCCTTCTGATTAGTCCGCGTCGCCTGGCTATATGATAATAATGATGCATGCTATGGATTTTTTTACTTTGAGTCTGGCCTCTTCTCAGCTGGTTTTATCTGAATCCGATTCATCTCAGTTTTTAAGTGCTATTCAAGACCATACATATCCCGCGCCTCCGTGGAGTCCTGTTCCTTGGGATCGGCTTGGAATACCTGTTACAAGTACAAGTGCTTTCCCGGGTGCGTTCGTGACTCCGGCGATACCGAAAGGAACTGTAGGTTTGGACGCTGGACTGGGAAAGACCTGGTCTGTAAGGGATCATGTATGTATTGTACAATTTTATAGGAAAGCGTAGTATACGTCAGAACTGTAGTATACATCTGTATTTCATAAGCCTTTCCAAACGCACACACACACATACACACACACACACACACACACATACACACATACACACACGCACGCGCGCATGCAGACACACACACACACACAGACACACAGACACACACACACACACACACACACACACACACACACACACACACACACAGACCTACCAGGGTAAGTACAGGTCGCAACGAAATGGTAGATGACAGATACATGAAACCTTTACAATTTCAACCAACACAAGAAGTATATTCTTCTAATTGACCTATGATACAGATCATTCACTAATAGCATAACAAAACTAAGAATTGGAGCACATTGTTTAGACATTGAAAAGGGTCGTCACAAAAATGTACCAGCTGATAAGAGAATGTGTTCCATCTCCAAAGACAGTATTGAAGATGAATATCATTTCCTGATGATATGCCCTTATTATAATGAAGAAAGGAAAAAGTTATTGACCATATGCAATAACAGAACAACATTACCTAAATCAAGCAGAGAAATATTCAATGTACTTCTATAATGTCCCGACTCCATATCTTTCCACCTAGGCCAAAATGCTAATGTATAATGCTATGCAAAAGAGAGTAGTGTTCTAACAATGTGAAATACACTATGCCGCCAGATTTTCTGTTATGTTAGATTAGCATACTGTTGTATACTGTAGATAGTTTGTAGTTACTTGCCATACATTGTACCTGTTGCAATCGTTGCCCAATAAATTTGACTTGACTATCAGCGTGTTGACTCTATACTACTGACGCGGGTTTGTTTCTGCGTAGGACAATGATAATAATATTGACGAATGTAAAATATTTTCTTCCCCTCTGACCAGGGCATTTTCATAACTAAAGTCTTAACTGAGTCTGATTCATCTCATTTGTAGGCTGCACTTTGCCACCAACACCGAGAGGCACCGAAATAAGCAACCGTCCACACCTCTATTCAGAAGGGGCGGTAACTACCTACAGTTGCCCTTATTGGCACACCCAAGTCACTGGCAGTACCACCAAGACCTGCTCTAATGGAGTCTGGACTGGGGAAGATCTGGTCTGCAAACCTAAGGAAGGGCGTATGTATCCCATACGTCTATCTATATTGCACTACAGGTCTTGTTTCCACATGATGTGGCTCAGCGGCCCGTATGCCTGATATAATTGTGTCTTCACACTGAAACTGAATTAGCAGGAATCGGCCAGAACCAGCCGGAATGAAGTATTTGCAAAATTCGTGCCATATTCGGGTGGGAATTTCAAGTACATGAAGCCATTCAACAACTTCCAGTACGATAACTAGATCAAAGTACTGTTATAAGCTTATTGTGATGTGGGTGCATTTATCATTAATTGCAGTGAAAGTTTTTTATTCAAGTAGCTTAAGTTTTTACTAAAAATCAAGCAGGTACATGTACTGCGCAGTAGTTGCCTTGTTTCACGGTGGTCAATTACGGGCTCAAATCCTCATGTCTAGCCGAATTCGAACCTTCTTCCACGATGTTCGGTCTGACGTAATTCGAACCGAATCTGTGTTCTATTTGGGGTCATCTGCGGTCGTGGCCGGTAAACACTGCTGTCTGGCCTTTTTTTTTCAAACTACCTTGAATTAGCCCCAAAAAATATTTTTACACCAATATAAAAAATTTTCTGGACAGTACATCAATGCTTCTATTTTGTTTGGGACCTCTAATATTCAACGAAGCCACTGACGTTTGTGTTGGTGACCTTGAATATTATAAGCGTTGTTTACACCGGTATCAATTACACCCTCCCGCTCTCCGTGCGGCATGACATGCGTGCAAACATCGTTTAAGATCGCGACCAAGAAGAGTCCAAATTAACTCATTGACGGCTCAAAATGACCGCAATGGTTTTCCTGACATTTCTTTTTTGGGGATTTTTAGAAAATGACTTCTATTTTGAATTATTAGTAATTAAGTGCGAAAAAATGCAATTTTTTTGGCATATTTTCGACTGCTTGAAATAAAAAATTAAAAAAATCCCCAAAACAAAAAGTTTTATTTTCCTCATAGATGACGAAAAATATAAAAATCGAGAATTTTCGATGACACATGCGGCCCATCTTATCAAGAGTCAATTAAAAGGCCTTCTTGAAAACAGAAAATGATCGTCTTTTTGAGCAACATTTAAACAAAACAGCTATTTAAATTCAAACGACAAGATTCAAAGTATGTAAAATGACTAATTTAATCTTATTTTGAAAACATTTTCCTTGTCAAAACATATTGTTTATTTTCAAATAATTTACGAGTAGCCAAAAGTAGGCCTCCAGTAACCCGATATTCTGTCGAACGCGCATAGCAACGGGACAGAATACCCTAGCAACCGACCGCCGTGTTTGTTTTTAAAGATCTTTCATTTTTAAGTGGTTCATAGCAAAAATGGGCCATTTGAAAAAAAATTCTAGAGCACTCATTTACCAAATGCCAGGTCATTTGGTTGTAAAACGAGGATACTTGAGCCAAATATGTCCTATTTTTGTCAACAAATGGCCAAAAATTCGCACATTTTAAACACTTTGTTGCACTGTATGCCTCCATTGTTATTGAATCCATGTGTGCATATGTATAGGGCACTCTTATACCATATTTCATGTCATTTAGTTGTAAAACCAGGGTACAAGGGGCCAAAGTATTCATAAAAATTACCAAAAACCTTACTAAAAAGGCGCTAGGCAGATATGAAAAAAATGCCTGGGGGTATTGGCTCACTTCACCCTTGTGCCAATTCACAGCAAATTTGGTCCAGGAACGACGGAGATGGCGCGCTTTGAAGATTTGACAAGAGAAAGAAGAAGAAACATTACGAATACAATATATTTCATCATACCTATGGTATTGCTGATTATATTTCACCATACCTATGGTATGGCTGAAATATAATTACGAATACAATATATTTCACCATACCTATGGTATGACTGAAATATAAATACACTACGAATTCTCAGGAATAGAAAAGAATGTTCGCATTCCGGCTCATTCTTGCTCTCGTGTGAAGAGGCCTTAACACACAAAATTCCTTATTGCAATACCAAATAACTGTTACAATTACATGGTAATGAATGCTATGGATTTTGTTACACTTTGAGCCAAACCTCTAATTTCAACTTTACATTTTGGAAAAAGGTCCCTTCACACTTCAACAGAATCAGCAGGAATAAAGAAATACATGACATCTGCGCGTTCATTAATTTTCGCCTGATTTTAGAATAAAAATAAAGATTTTTTTCGTCTTCAGGGATAGTCAAATAGACCAAAATGGGTACATAGGTTGTGTTATAACTGCATGTAGAATTGACACTAGATATGGAGACTTGTAGATAGTTGTAAGAGTGGCACCGATATGGAAGCCATGAGTATGGTTTGAATACAGAAATGAATACCTTGTTGGTTGTGATGCCATATTTAAAAAAAATTCAATTCTTGTTACAGCGTTTATGCCGTCTATTTTGAAAATTTGCCATCTTGTCTTTTTTTTACCAATCTTGTTCTTTTCGCCCTATCTCACTATTTTCGCAGCCTGCAAATTTACTTGCTGTGATGACCTTAAATACAATAAACAAAAACCAAGATCATACAAAGTCAAGTCTTTTTAATGTTTTTGTTTACTGTTAGCAAAACCATTCTGCCCTACGCCACCAATCCCAGCCAACACCATAGTGAAGAGCTGCACCGCGACATCCAATTTCACAGATGGAAACTTTTGTCAGTACGAGTGCAGTTCCGGGTACGCTCGACTCCACTGGTCTTCCGACATCAAGATCTGCCGTAATGGAGTCTGGACTGGAGACGACTTGGAATGTTTGAGAGGTATGTATCCTACACACATAGACAACCGTAATAATGATAATGTTGAAGAATACAATGTTTTGTATTAACTGAACTATACATTCTGAAACCGAATGAGTTTAATTCTTCTCATTTAAAGGCTGCCCATCACCATACACAGACACCACAGCCAACACGGACTGTGATGTTGATCAGCATAACACAGTGGGAGCGCGTTGCTCTTGCTACTGTCTTCCTCGGTACATTCCAGTCTCCGGCAATATCACCAGAACCTGCTCTTATGATGGGACCTGGACTGGAACACCCCTGGTCTGTAAGTCAGGTATGTATACATGATGCACGTATGTCTAAGGAGGAAGGCGGCATTGCCAATTGGTACCAATTTCCTCTCTCGACTCGGGTGTAAATGATATCTTAATATGGTTAGGGCCGTCGTTTATGATATGGCGTAAACTCGTGGGACCGTGTAGCGCAGTGGCAGCGTGTTTACCCCGTGGCCGTTACCAATCTTGTGTCCTTGGGAAAGGCACTTAACACGACTTTCCTCACTTTACTCAGGTAAAAATGAGTCCTTCGTCCTTCTGTTAGGACGTTAAATGTAGGTCCCGTGTTTGGGGAGAGCCACACACCAAGCACGTAAAAGAACCCGGGACATGTGCGAACATGAGCGGATCAAACCATTCCGGCCAAAATGGGGTAGGGAATTTCCCGAGCAGCCCTCGAAACCCCTGCTTCGCCTTTTGGGTCAGAAAGTCCTCACTCATAGAGGGGTGGTCTCAATCATGATGTTTCTGACCTAGGGTGAAGGGATGCTGTTACAGTTACAATCATGTAACCCGTAACCTTCAGTCGCCTTCAGGTCTTGTTACGTGCCAGTGACCATCAGTGAAATCTAAAAATATACCAGGCAGACAGAAGGGGCTAACATTTTGGGCAATAAACTAATTCTACCATTTGGCAAGGTTTACCATTATTTGTAAATATTTCTAAAAGTGAAAGAATCCTGCAGATGTTTGAAAATTATTGTAAATAAAGAGATTTTGTGTGATCTCTTTCAAAATGTTTCCAAAGTATTCAAGTGAATTCAAATAGATTCAAAACCCCATATTATTTTTTTTGGAAAAAAATTATAACTGTTGGGGCTTAGATATTCTTTTATCAAAAATAATTCCAACTTATTACGATTGCCTAAAAACCCTCGTGGTATCTCGGAATGGACTCCACGCAGAAAACATTTCTTTCTTTCTCAAAATTTTGGTGTTTCCTACTACTTAAAGATCTGACTCCCGTGTATGTGTATTTTTTTTATCCCAGGGTCGCCTTGGCCTGAACATGATATGAAGAATTATTGCAATCGTCTTTTGGGCCGAAAGGACATCTATGGTTCCGAGTTCCAGGAGGTGCCTTAAATACGTGAGTCAGTCTCATTATTATCATAGAATCAATCTATTATAGAATACATGGGGCATTTCATTTTCAACTGTCAAACCCCGTAATAGCTACGTAGACTTACCATAATCTGTATCATATGTACATTTATCCACTTAATATTTGTATGTTAGAATTTAGTTTCTCTACATGTACTTAGACCACATTCATTCATTTCATGTATTTAGTCTTTCTTCTCTTGCCATTAGCCCTATGGGCATGAATTTGCAATAAAGCATTATTAAAACTTTAGCACCTTCTGACTGCAATTTATGATACCAGATGAATAACTGAAGACACAACCGTCATGCCTGAGACCGGTGTGACAACAGAGCACGAGTTACCGTTATCCGGGTTACCGGAAGCCAACCAAATGGACTCTAGGAACTGTTGAACAACCAGGATGTACTTCGACTGCGGATATTGATTTTGACTTCATTCAGATCCACATTTAGCTGACAATATTATTGCCAGCTATTCTTCCAGTGATCCACATAAAATACATTAATACACGGACAACATTACATATATACATAACATATTTCATCATCATCATAACATATTTACATTACATTTAACTATACAGCTGAGAGAAAATACAAGTTCATTTAGTAACTGTGTTCCAGTGGCAAGCCATTCGGTAGAGGAAACGCTTCCTTTCTGCATTGGTCCTAGGTTTTGACAGTTTGATGCAATTTGTTTTTGTTGACCGTGTTTAGTACCGACTGTTAGTTGACTGGAATGTGAGTTGATTGTACAATGTTTTTGGAAGTCCTGTGTGCACTATCCTGCGAAATGTGGCAAAACTTCTTTGTTGTATTCTTTCCTTTACTGGTAACCATCCCACGATGTGTAACCTTGTTGGATATTGATAAATTAGTACGTTATATATGTACAAAATTGCTTTAATCATTCATTTATTCAATTATCCATCCACTGTTGATGAAAGAGCTTTTATTTTCATCAAGTTGTTTGGTATTTGCTGAATTATCTAAGTTGTACCGCCTAAAAATGAATGTAGTTTTTAATGTCTATGTGATCATTGCCGATTGCGTATGCGTTACCCAAAACAAAGTATATACATATCACTTGTTTATGTACTCAAGTCAACATGAGGTATTACGTACATCCATTTACTTTAATGTTTATAACATAACAAGTTGTGGTTTCAATAAATTAAAAATATGCTACATGTATAATTCCTTCATTACATCAGTATACAGACATATCCATTTTATTTTACGTTAAATCTTCATATTATGCATTTCGTATATTTTCACCATAGGTGTCATGTTAGCCAATATAGACAGGCATGCTAAGGTGCAAGAAACAGTAATAAAATCATTTATTCAAGTCATTCTGTCGTAAGCTACTATGAATGATTTATACAAAAGTACACGTATTTCCAATAGATATCATCTCTTATTTCGCTAATTTGCAGCCTGTTTAGCTCGATACATTTTTTTGTATTTTATTTAATTTAAATAAGTATGTCGAGGCCATATTTCGGTCAAATATATCTGAAGGTTTGCGTAAACACAGAAGAAATGTACAATAGTGGGGAAACATACCGGCAGTTTGTTATCTGGTTATAAAGCTATAAAAGTGCATCTCTTTATTCTACAATCAGCATTCTTCTACAAACTCGCCACGATCTTGTGTCCTTGGAAAAGGCACTTAACATGACTTTCCTCACTTCACCCAGGTGAGATATGAGTACCTAGCTTCGTTTCGGGCCGTCCGTCGGATAGGACGTTCAATCGAGGTCCCGTTAACTCATGTCATGTAACTTAACTGCTGTTAGCGAGAAAGTGTGACGGAAGTCGGCTATGCTAGCAAAATCATACAGAGCGCAGAACATTAGAAGCGGGTCTGTATGGGGTACTTAGATTTAGAAAAGGATTATTTTTTTTTAAAAAATGAGGTTATGTTTAACAAAGCCAGGTGAATTTGCATCCCAAAAAATATAATCTATCAGAAAATTAAAGCCACCACCAATCCGATCTAAACCACAGGAAATAACGTTACATATTTATCTTCTATATCTGATTAGCGGAAAATGGCAGTAAATCAGAGCTAGAAGAACAGAAAAAAGTGAGGCTTTTTAGAAATGTGTCATGTTTTAATGATCAACGAGGACATGATAAAGTAATCATGTAGATCTTAGCAAACTTAATTTTCTGTCAATTGTTTCCTCTAGCCTTCAAAAGTATATTTTGACTACTCTAACTGCAGTCTGACCGCGTTTTACGGCATTCCAACATTATTCGAAACATTCTTATCTCATTCGATGAAGAACCGAGGTAGCAAGCCACTTCGAATCCACCCAGAATGTGGCCAAAAGAATATCTGGAATGCAGTGAGAATGTCAAGAATACACTACGAATTCCCAGACATAGAAAAGAATTCATTCTGACGGCATTTTGACTCATTCCTTTTCCTGTAAAGGGGATATAAGGTCCATTTGTAATTCCCAACCGAATGTGGCATTGACGAATTTTGCAAATACTTTATTCGGCTGCTTCTGGTTATTCCCGTAAATCGAGTTTCAGTGCCTTCGGCCCTATCTAGAATCCCCGCGCTTTGCATGATGATTACGCTCTGCTTCGTGATCAAAGACAATATCTGGTGATCTGACAGTAAATAAACGAAGCAGATGTGATATAATCAAGAAAACTTGCATGTACGCAGTGAGAACGTTTATTTTAACCAGAGTCCGCAATGCAGACCATTGGTTTTCATTTTGTGCACGGCGTTACTGGGGTAACTCTGATTGTCTTTTGTTCAAGACCTGACTGCTGCCCAGGAGCAGGTTTTATGCTTCATTACTTAGGTCACAGGTGCAGATAGGCGATACCTTCGTCTGTGTCTGAGAAAGAAAACAACATACAGTCAAACCTGCCCAAGCGGCCACCTCTTCTCGGCGACCACTTGGCCATTACGATCGGCATTTCTCGGTCCCGAAACTTTTCCCCATTGCATGACGTAAGCATTAAGCGACCTCTTCACAACGACCATTTGGCCAACGCGATCGGGACCGCCAAAAATTGGGACCGAATCCCTGCTCATAACGACCGCGTCATTTTCATATCGTGAGGTGTCATCAATTTTCAATGATAACTAGCGCCATTTGTGCCGAATTCGGCCAGTTTGCGTCGGATTTTGACTACTATTACGATGTTATGTTCAAAATAAAGGTGGCGGCGGATACACGTGCGTGTGCTTGCTATTTGCTATTCAACACAAAAGAAACCATTTAAAGCATGCATCGGGCATGTTGTGAGTGGATACTCTTCTAACCGACCACCTCACCAAATCGACCGTTTTTGCCTGGTCCCTCGGGTGGTCATTTTGGACAGGTTTTACTGTACAAGGCCGTTTGACCTCCGAGCAGATGTTGTAGTAGAATATCGTGATGTTTTCGGAAAACTTCGCGACTTTTTCTCTTCTGTCAGTCATTCGTCTCGATCTCCCCTCTAACATCTACTTGGGGGTTTAAGATCGACATTGCGTTTATGTCATAAGCAACAATATGTCATGTCATCGTCTTGAAATAATACCGTCATCAAAGGAACCTTTTGTCTTTATGACTTGTAAGTTTCCATGCCGTCGTTTACATTCTTTGAGCTTGTGTCAGGTAGAACGTAATACATCATCCATTGATGATTCTACGTCATCTGTCCGTCTTAACAGAGGACAAAGAGACAAGCACCGCCTACTCATAAATATTCATATGCTGAGACCCCTCTCTGTACTGCGCAGGCTCCTTATTTTACAGAACACGCCCCTTTTGCAAATCGTTCAACTCTTCAGAGGATTGTAGTCCGCCGCCCTAGCTCTGATTCTGGATTGGGGCGCCGGCAGTCCTTGGTTCTCTGGCGGAGCAGTGGCTGTACCACTCGGATAATACCAAGCGTGCACAGTACCTGCAACGGGACAACTTCAACATGAAGTAAGTCTATAACTCATTCTCTGGCCTGCATGGAAAAGGTTTACAGGTGTTAGTAATTCTACCATTGTTCAGAAACGCTTGTCTATATACACCAGGCTGTATGTGAACCCTTTATTTAGAGTCAGTTGTAACTGCATGTCTCTGTCTGGTAAATATAGGGATCTCATGGTTGCTTCATCCTAGATACGTGATCAATTTAAACATCTACTAGCCATTTAACTCGGCCTACGCACCAGCTAGATCCATACCCCAATCGTTCTGCCTACCGTAGCCATGAATATTGCAGCCGTCGACTTGAGAGAGAAAAAAAACGAAATCTATAAACTACAAGCAAAAGAAAACATGTTCTTGTTACAACTACTTCAATTCATTCTTGACTACAGTACTATTGAAATGTTGAACAGTTGCCTTCAGTAATGATTTATAAGACGTTTTCTCCGTAATTTTACTGTAGCTTGGGCGTTATGGTTCAGCGGGATTTGGTCACTGACAAGATTCTTGCTTAGAGTCAGGAAAATATCGACAAATCGATCATTTCCGAGCTAGCGACCAAACAATGTCTCGCACATTTTGCACGCTTATATCATTTTGATCAAAGGTTGTGAGAGAAGTTATTTCGGATGACCAGAAAATACGAGGCCAAATGCTCAGTGTAGATCTCATCAAACATTTTTCTTTACTTGAGAGATTGTTTTTATTCTTGTGTTTGTTGTTTTCTTCATATCTAAGGTCCCGGGAATTTTTTTCCCACCAGCATCCTCTTTACTTCAAAGTGCGATGCTTATTTGCATATCTGAAAAACATGTTTTGTACCCTCGCGGCTATATATAAACTCAGAGATGGTGTTACCTGCAACCGACATGCTCAAGTGCGTAACCTTTACCGCAGGCCATGGGACAGTAACACAACATAGAAAATAACGCCTCACTAAAGTCATGGTATTACTCTTGGCATTTGCAAGCACCACTTAAGCAAAACGTTCCGTCTGTGCTTCAATGAAAAAATGGTGTAAACCATTCCATTCAATTTACACTTGCATGTCTTGCCACGACCGTCATGTGCCCGAAATACTATTTCTGCAAACAAATTCAATGCGTGACAGAAATAACTTCTGTTCGAAGTAACAAAGCAAACGTTACATATATGCACAGGCATTAAATTGTCAATTAGGTAGTAAATTGTCAAACATGTTTTTGCTGTTGATAGTTTTTTCCAGCCTCGAGCCACAGAGGCCTCCTATCTACGCTTATGAATCCCCATTCTTTCTTGTTGCGTGCTGTTTTCTATCATGGGAAAAAAGAAAATTTCTGGTGATCAGATGACGTAAGGAAAACAATCGATATAATCAGAAACAGCAAGAAAGCAGTGAATTCGAAACTGCTGTGGATTTTCAAATGTCCTATACAGCCTGCAATGGAGGCTACTTATATTTACCTTGGTTTCCAAGGCGTCAGTTATGTTGGAGATTATAGGTATTTTGTTTGACATTTGAGTGCTACCCTTGGCGGTATGTCCATAGATTGTCTGTAGTCAGAGGCAGTGGCCAGTGACGTCGCTATCCTGGCGTTGAGCCAGCAAGTGAGTGACAACTATTTCTAAGCCAGCAAACAAAGCCAAAAACATACTTTTAGTATTCTGCACTGCACAGTTTAATCATTTTGATAAATAAGTTGTTAGATTGATGATTTCATCATTCAGAGAAGACAATACCGTTTTATTTACTCGATTTATCTGATGTTGACGTTCAAACTGAACTACCATTCCCTTTAACAACATTTTGCAGCAACTTTCACAGCTTGGCTGAAAACTTCATGCTCATATCGCTCTTTGAAGTCAAGGCTGTAACTTATTTTTAAACCCTTATTACGAGTTTATGCAAATCTGTACTCAAATTAACCATACTAGTCGAGTACTTGCAATATTTCAGTATGTATTGAATGATTTCAGGTTCCTACACCGCGAATTTGTGCTACTTCTGATATCAACACTAGTCCTGGAGTCAGATGCCTACTATGGTAAGGGTGTAATAGGATACAAGGGTGAGTCTAAAGTTAATGCAAGGGGTCTTATAGCAAGCTCATGTTTCCATCAAATGAGTTAAAATGTGGCACAAAGGTAAAGGCACAAAAATCACGTCTTCTTCAGACTTTTTTGTTTAGATAACTATAAGTAACTGTCAGTGGGTTGATTTCTAGAGGACCAAATCCTTGGAAGTCCGTCGGAAGCAACGGGCATTACACGTGGTTCCATTAAATGTTCAGACAAATGTGTAGCTATTGTAGGAGACTGTAATTGGAAATGTATCAAAATGCATATCACTATTAACTGCGTATTTTCACTTTTCAAATCTGATCTTTTCGTTGCTGGGCTGTAGTAATATTGAGGAAATAATCTTCTGACTAACTTCCAAGGGTGAAGCCATCTTAAATTCAATTCAGTCTCTCATGAAAATCTGAAAAACACATTTAGATATTCTAATCCCAAGAAGATAATATATGTATTTACCTATGTGCAAAATTTCAACTCATGAGCTTCCTTAAAACCACTCGCATTTACTTTCTGACACACTCTGTGCCTCAACTTGACAGTCCTAAAAGTCGACGGAAGTATGAAATTAAGTTTGAGAAATTGCTTTATTTTACTTCATGTAACACGTTGCACTTAAAAAACCTAATGAGTGAGATTTGCCACTGACACATCCTAAACATAAAGATTCTATTAAGAGTAGAAAACAAGTCCTTCTATAAACTTTGTTTTCCACTGAAATACAATAATTAAGGTTTAATGACCCGCCCCGAGGTGTATATGGTGTCATAACGCCTGGTCCTTTGCTATAACCGCGGAATAAAACCACCGAGTGAGCGAAGCGAACGAGGTGGTTTTATGAGGTGGTTATAGCAAAGGACCGGGCGTTATGACACCATGTACACCGAGGAACAGGTGGGTTATTAACGTTATTATCATATAGCCTACCCAAACTTACAAACTCCTGTGTGACACGCATAGATCCCTTGGTACCATACGTGTGAATTCCTTTGTCGAATCTGTTCTTTGGTACATACATTTAAAATGAGATTACAGATTGCATTTTGAAACCAAAATTGGCTCCGAATATATTCGAAACATTGTAGTCTTTGGCTCTTTAGAACAACAAAACATTATCAATGTTAACAGAAGGAGCCCTTCCCCTCTTCTTGCAGTCTGTACTTATTTCCTCTGCTCTGGAATATGTTTCGCTCCTTTTGATTGGCCAATACCTTCATATCCTTTGTGTATCGCTCTTTCTGATTGGTTAGAATGAATCGACAACGGCACCGGTGCCGGTGTCGATTCATTCTGACCAATCAGAAGGGCGATACACGCCGGGCTGGCGGGAATCTAAGTATTACGGCGTCATATCCAACGTGGAACGGGGCCTTCTTATTGGTCCGCGGCGCCGGGCTATATGATAATATTTTATAATCGTGCTAGACACCGGTGATGATAATGCATGCTGTAGATTTTATTTTTTCACTTTGAGTCTGGACTCTTCTCTCTTGTTTTATCGGAATCCGATTCATCTCAGTTGTAAAGTGCTCTTCAAGACCATACATATCCCGCGCCTCCGTGGAGTCCTGTTGGAGATCGGCTTGGAATACCTGTTACAACTACATGTGCTATCCTGGGTGCGTTCGTGACTCCGGTGATACCACCAGGACTTGTAGGAATGGACACTGGCCTGGGAAAGACCTGGTCTGTAAGGGATCATGTATGTATTGTACAATTTTATAGGAAAGCGTAGTATACGTCAGAACTGTATACGTAGGAGACATATGTATTTCATTAACCTTTCCAAACGCACAGACACAGACACAGACACACACACACACACACACACACACACACACACACACACACACATACACACACACACACACACACACACACACAGACTTACTATGCCGCCACATTTTATCTTATGTTAGATAAGTATACTGTTGTATACTGTTAGTTGTAGATAGTTTGAATGTTTGTAGTTGTTAATAATGCATGTTACTTGCCATACATTGTACCTGTTGCAATCGTAGCGCAATAAACTTGACTTGACTATCAGCGTGTTGACTCTATACTACTGACGCGGGTTTGTCTCTGCGTAGGACATTGATGATGATATTGACGAATGTAAAATATTTTCTTCCCCTGTGACCAAGACATTTTTATAACTATAGTCTTAACTGAGTCTGATTCATCTCATTTGTAGGCTGCACTAAGCCACCAACACCGAGAGGTACCGAAATAAGCGACCATCCATACCTCTATGGAGAAGGGGCGGTAACTACCTACAGTTGCCCTTATTGGCACACCCAAGTCTCCGGCAGTACCACCAAGACCTGTTCTAATGGAGTCTGGACTGGGGACGATCTGGTCTGCAAACCTAAGGAAGGGCGTATGTATCCCACACGTCTATCTATATTACATTACAGGTCTTGTTTCTACATGATGTGGCTCAGCAGCCCGTATGCCTGATATAATAGTGTCTTCACACTGAAACTGAATTAGCAGGAATCGGTCAGAACCAGCTGGAATGAAGTATTTGCAAAATTCGTGCCACATTCGGGTGGGAATTTCAAGTACATGAAGCCATTCAACAACTTCCAGCACGCTAACTAGATCAAAGTACTGGTATAAGCTTATTGTGATGTGGGTGCATTTATCATTGCAGTGAAAGTTTTTTTTTTAAATTCAAGTAGGGCATAAGTTTTACTAAAGATCAAGCAGGTGCATGTACTGCGCAGTAGTTGCCTTGTTTGTTTTTAAAGATCTTTCATTTTTAAGTGGTTCATGGCAAAAATGGGTCGTTTGAAAAAAAATATCTAGAGCACTCATTTACCATACCTGGGAACAGGGGGCCAAAGTATTCATAAAATTTGCCAAAAACCTTACTAAAATCATTTTAAAGGCGCTAGGCAGATATGAAAAAAATGCCTGGGGGTATTGGCTCACTTCACCCTTGTGCCAATTTTCAGCTTATTTGGTCCAGGAGCGACGGAGATGGCGCGCTTTGAATATTTGACAGGAGAAAGAGGAAGAAACGAATTACAATATATATATATATATATATATATATATATATAATATATATATATATATATATTTCACCATACCTATGATATGGCTAAAATATAATTACGAATACAATATATTTCACCATAGTATTACCTATGGTATGGCTGAAATATATTTCACCATACCTATGGTATGGCTGATACCTATGGTATGGCTGAAATATAATACAATATATTTCAACATACCTATGATATGGCTGAAATATAGATACACTACGAATTCCCAGGATTAGAAAAGAATGTTCGCATTCCGGCTCATTCTTGCTCTCGTGTGAAGAGACCTTAAAACACAAAATTCCTTATTGCAATGCCAAATAACTGTTACCATTACATGGTGATGAATGCTATGGATTTTGTTACACTTTGAGCTATACCTCTAATTTCAATTTTACATTTTGGAAAAAAAGGTCCCTTTACACTTCAACAGAATCAGCAAGAATAAAGAAATACATGACATACGCGCGCTCATTAATTTTCGAATATTTTAGATTTTAGAATAAAAATCAAAATTTTTTTTCTTCTTCAGACCAAAACGGGTACATATGTTGTGTTATAACTGCATGTATAATTGACACTAGATAGGGCAACTTGTTTGTAGTTGCAGAAGTGAAACTTGCTACTTGCTAGATAGTTGTAAGAGTGGCACCGATATGGAAGCCATGAGTATGGTTTTTGAATACAGAAATGAATACCTTGTTGGTGGTGATGCTATATAAAAAAAATTCAATTCTTGTTGCAGCGCTTATGTTGTCTATTTTGAAAATTTGCCATCTTGTCTTTTTTACCTATCTTGTTCTTTTTGCCCTATCTCACTATTTTTGTAGCCTTTAAATTTACTTGCTGTGACCTTATGTGCAAATAAACAAAAAACAATAAACAAAAACCAAGTTCATACAAAGTCAAGTCTTTTTAATGTTTTTGATTACTGCTAGCAAAACCATTCTGCCCTACGCCACCAATCCCAGCCAACACCATAGTGAAGAGCTGCACCGCGACATCCAATTTCACTGATGGAAACTTTTGTGAGTACGAGTGCAGTCCCGGATACGCTCGACTCCACTGGTCTGGCTACATCAAGATCTGCCGTAATGGAGTCTGGACTGGAGACGACTTGGAATGTTTGAGAGGTATGTATCCTACACACATAGACAACCGTAATGATGGTAATGATGAAGAATACAATGTTTTGTATTAACTGAACTATACATTTTGAAACCTAATGGGTTTAATTCTTCTCATTTAAAGGCTGCCCATCACCATACACAGACACCACAGCCAACACGGACTGTGATGTTGATCAACATAACACAGTGGGAGCGCGTTGCTCTTTCTACTGTCTTCCTCGGTACATTCCAGTCTCCGGCAATATCACCAGAACCTGCTCTTATGATGGGACCTGGACTGGAACACCCCTGGTCTGTAAGTCAGGTATGTATACATGATGCACGTATGTCTAAGGAGGAAGGCGCCATTGGTACCAATTTCCTCTCTCGACTCGGGTGTAAATGATATCTTAATATGGTTAGGGCCGTCGTTTATGATATGGCGTAAACTCGTGGGACCGTGTAGCGCAGTGGCAGCGTGTTTACCCCGTGGCCGTTATCGATCTTGTGCCCTTGGGAAAGGCACTTAACACGACTTTCCTCACTTTACTCAGGTAAAAATGAGTCCTTCGTCCTTCGGATAGGACGTTAAATGGAGGTCCCGTGTTTGGAGAGAGCCACACCCCAAGCACGTAAAAGAACCCGCGACATGTGCAAACATGTGCGAACATGTGCGAACATGAGCGGATCAAACCATTCCGGCCAAAATGGGGTAGGGAATTTCAGCCCTCGTAACTCCTACTTCGCCTATTGGGTCAGAAAGTCCTCACTCATAGAGGGGTGGTCTCAATCATGATGTTTTTGACCTAGGGTGAAGGGATGCTGTTACAGTTACAATCATGTAACCCGTAACCTTCAGTCGCCTTCAGGTCTTGTTACGTGCCAGTGACCATCAGTGAAATCTAAAAATATACCAGGCAGACAGAAGGGGCTAAAATTTTGGGCAATAAACTAATTCTACCATTTGGCAAGGTTTACTATTATTTGTAAATATTTCTAAAAGTGAAAGAATCCTGCAGATGTTTGAAAATTATTGTAAATAAAGAGATTTTGTGTGATCTCTTTCAAAATGTTTCCAAAGTATTCAAGTGAATTCAAATAGATTCAAAACCCCATATTGATTTTTTTGGAAAAAAATTATAACTGTTGGGGCTTAGATATTCTTTTATCAAAAATAATTCCAACTTATTACGATTGCCTAAAAACCCTCGTGGTATCTCGGAATGGACTCCACGCAGAAAACATTTCTTTCTTTCTCAAAATTTTGGTGTTTCCTACTACTTAAAGATCTGACTCCCGTGTATGTGTATTTTTTTATCCCAGGGTCGCCTTGGCCTGAACATGATATGAAGAATTATTGCAATCGTCTTTTGGGCCGAAAGGACATCTATGGTTCCGAGTTCCAGGAGGTGCCTTAAATACGTGAGTCAGTCTCATTATTATCATAGAATCAATCTATTATAGAATACATGGGGCATTTCATTTTCAACTGTCTTCAAAGAAGAAGTCAAACCCCGTAATAGCTACGTAGACTTACCATAATCTGTATCATATGTACATTTATCCACTTAATATTTGTATGTTAGAATTTAGTTTCTCTACATGTACTTAGACCACATTCATTCATTTCATGTATTTAGTCTTTCTTCTCTTGCAATTAGCCCTATGGGCATGAATTTGTAATAAAACATTATTAAAACTTTAGCACCTTCTGACTGCAATTTATGATACCAGATGAATAACTGAAGACACAACCGCCATGCCTGAGACCGGTGTGACAACAGAGCACGAGTTACCGTTATCCGGGTTATCGGAAGCCAACCAAACGGACCCTAGGAACTGTTGAACAACCAGGCTGTACTTCGACTGCGGATATTGACTTTGACTTTATTCAGATCCACATTTAGCTGACAATATTATTGCCAGCTATTCTTCCAGTGATCCACATAAAATACATTAATACACGGACAACATTACATATATACATAACATATTTCATCATCATCATAACATATTTACATTACATTTAACTATACAGCTGAGAGAAAATACAAGTTTATTTAGTAACTGTGTTCCAGTGGCAGGCCATTCGGTAGAGAAAACGCTTCCTTTCTGCATTGGTCCTAGGTTTTGACAGTTTGATGCAGTTTGTTTTTGTTGACCGTGTTTGGTACCGAATGTTAGTTGACTGGAATGTGAGTTGGTTGTACAATGTTTTTGGAAGTCCAGTGTGCACTATCCTGCGAAATGTGGCAAAACTTCTTTCTTGTATTCTTTCCTTTACTGGTAACCATCCCACGATGTGTAACCTTGTTGGATATTGATAAATTAGTACGTTATATATGTACAAAATTGCTCTAATCATTCATTTATTCAATCATCCATCCACTGTTGATGAAAGAGCTTTTATTTTCATCAAGTTGTTTGGTATTTGCTGAATTATCTAAGTGGTACCGCCTAAAAATGAATGTAGTTTTTAATGTCTATGTGATCATTGCCGATTGCGTATGCGTTACCCAAAACAAAGTATATACATATCACTTGTTTATGTACTCAAGTCAACATGAGGTATTACGTACATCCATTTACTTTAATGTTTATAACATAACAAGTTGTGGTTTCAATAAATTAAAAATATGCTACATGTATAATTCCTTCATTACATCAGTATACAGACATATCCATTTTATTTTACGTTAAATCTTCATATTATGCATTTCGTATATTTTCACCATAGGTGTCATGTTAGCCAACATAGACAGGCATGCTAAGGTGCAAGAAACAGTAATAAAATCATTTATTCAAGTCATTCTGTCGTAAGCTACCATGAATGATTTATACAAAAGTACACGTATTTCCAATAGATATCATCCCTTATTTCGCTAATTTGCAGCCTGTTTAGCTTGATACATTTTTTTGTATTTTTATTTAATTTAAATAAGTATGTCGAGGCCATATTTCGGTCAAATATATCTGAAGGTTTGCGTAAACACAGAAGAAATGTACAATAGTGGGGAAACATACCGGCAGTTTGTTATCTGGTTATAAAGCTATAAAAGTGCATCTCTTTATTCTACAATCAGCATTCTTCTACAAACTCGCCACGATCTTGTGTCCTTGGAAAAGGCACTTAACATGACTTTCCTCACTTCACCCAGGTGAGATATGAGTACCTAGCTTCGTTTCGGGCCGTCCGTCGGATAGGACGTTCAGTCGAGGTCCCGTTAACTCATGTCATGTAACTTAACTGCTGTTAGCGAGAAAGTGTGACGGAAGTCGGCTATGCTAGCAAAATCATACAGAGCGTAGAACATTAGAAGCGGGTCTGTATGGGGTACTTAGATTTAGAAAAGGATTATTTTTTAAAAAAATGAGGTTATGTTTAACAAAGCCAGGTGAATTTGCATCCCAAAAAATATAATCTATCAGAAAATTAAAGCCACCACCAATCCGATCTAAACCACAGGAAATAACGTTACATATTTATCTTCTATATCTGATTAGCGGAAAATGGCAGTAAATCAGAGCTAGAAGAACAGAAAAAAGTGAGGCTTTTTAGAAATGTGTCATGTTTTAATGATCAACGAGGACATGATAAAGTAATCATGTAGATCTTAGCAAACTTAATTTTCTGTCAATTGTTTCCTCTAGCCTTCAAAAGTATATTTTGACTACTCTAACTGCAGTCTGACCGCGTTTTACGGCATTCCAACATTATTCGAAACATTCTTATCTCATTCGATGAAGAACCGAGGTAGCAAGCCACTTCGAATCCACCCAGAATGTGGCCAAAAGAATATCTGGAATGCAGTGAGAATGTCAAGAATACACTACGAATTCCCAGACATAGAAAAGAATTCATTCTGACGGCATTTTGACTCATTCCTTTTCCTGTAAAGGGGATATAAGGTCCATTTGTAATTCTCAACCGAATGTGGCATTGACGAATTTTGCAAATACTTTATTCGGCTGCTTCTGGTTATTCCCGTAAATCGAGTTTCAGTGCCTTCGGCCCTATCTAGAATCCCCGCGCTTTGCATGATGATTACGCTCTGCTTCGTGATCAAAGACAATTTCTGGTGATCTGACAGTAAATAAACGAAGCAGATGTGATATAATCAAGAAAACTTGCATGTACGCAGTGAGAACGTTTATTTTAACCAGAGTCTGCAATGCAGACCATCGGTTTTCATTTTGTGCACGGCGTTACTGGGGTAACTCTGATTGTCTTTTGTTCAAGACCTGACTGCTGCCCAGGAGCAGGTTTTATGCTTCATTACTCAGGTCACAGGTGCAGATCGGCGATACCTTCGTCTGTGTCTGAGAAAGAAAACAACATACAGTCAAACCTGCCCAAGCGGCCACCTCTTCTCAGCGACCACTTGGCCATTACGATCGGTATTTCTCGGTCCCGAAACTTTTCCCCATTGCATGACGTAAGCATTAAGCGACCTCTTCACAACGACCATTTGGCCAACGCGATCGGGACCGCCAAAAATTGGGACCGAATCCCTGCTCATAACGACCGCGTCATTTTCATATCGTGAGGTGTCATCAATTTTCAATGATAACTAGCGCCATTTGTGCCGAATTCGGCCAGTTTGCGTCGGATTTTGACTACTATTACGATGTTATGTTCAAAATAAAGGTGGCGGCGGATACACGTGCGTGTGCTTGCTATTTGCTATTCAACACAAAAGAAACCATTTAAAGCATGCATCGGGCATGTTGTGAGTGGATACTCTTCTAACCGACCACCTCACCAAATCGACCGTTTTTGCCTGGTCCCTCGGGTGGTCATTTTGGACAGGTTTTACTGTACAAGGCCGTTTGACCTCCGAGCAGATGTTGTAGTAGAATATCGTGATGTTTTCGGAAAACTTCGCGACTTTTTCTCTTCTGTCAGTCATTCGTCTCGATCTCCCCTCTAACATCTACTTGGGGGTTTAAGATCGACATTGCGTTTATGTCATAAGCAACAATATGTCATGTCATCGTCTTGAAATAATACCGTCATCAAAGGAACCTTTTGTCTTTATGACTTGTAAGTTTCCATGCCGTCGTTTACATTCTTTGAGCTTGTGTCAGGTAGAACGTATTACATCATCCATTGATGATTCTACGTCATCTGTCCGTCTTAACAGAGGACAAGGAGACAAGCACCGCCTACTCATAAATATTCATATGCTGAGACCCCTCTCTGTACTGCGCAGGCTCCTTATTTTAGAGAACACGCCCCTTTTGCAAATCGTTCAACTCTTCAGAGGATTGTAGTCCGCCGCCCTAGCTCTGATTCTGGATTGGGGCGCCGGCAGTCCTTGGTTCTCTGGCGGAGCAGTGGCTGTACCACTCGGATAATACCAAGCGTGCACAGTACCTGCAACGGGACAACTTCAACATGAAGTAAGTCTATAACTCATTCTCTGGCCTGCATGGAAAAGGTTTACAGGTGTTAGTAATTCTAGCATTGTACAGAAACACTAGTCTATATACAGCAGGCTGTATGTGAATCCTTTATATCTAGACTCAATTGTAACTGCCTGTCTCTGCCTGGTAAATAAAGGGTATTTTCATGGTTGTCTCCTCATAGATCAAATTTAACATCTACTAGCCATCTTACTCGGCCTACGCACCAGCTAGATCCATACCCCTCTCGTTCTGCCTACCGTAGCCATGAATATTGCAGCCGTCGACGCGAGAAAACAAAAAAAAAAGAAATCTATCAACTATCAGCGAAAGAAAACAGGTTTTTGTTACAACTACTTCAGTTCATTCTTGACTACAGTACTATTGAAATATTGAACAGTTGCCTTCAGTAATGATTTATAATTAAAGGCGTTTTCTCCGTAATTTTACTGTAGCTTGGGCGTTATGGTTCAGCGGGATTCGGTCACTGACAAGATTCTTGCTTAGTCAGGTAAACATCGAAAACTTTGGAATATTTCTAAGCTGGCGACCAAACAATGTCAAACACGGGTATCCCTCGCACATTTTGCACGCTTATATCATTTTGATCAAACGTTGTGAGAGAGATAATGTTTTGCTGGCCAAATGATCAATATAGAAAAGTCAAACTTTTTTTTTAACTTGAGAGATTGTTTTATTTCTTGTGTTTGCTGTTTTCTACATATTTATGGTCCTGGTGATTATTTTTTTCAAATCAGCAACCTCTTTACTTCAAGGTGCGATGCATATCTGCATATCTACAAAACATGTTTTGTTCCCTCACGCGGCTATACACACTCAGAGATGGTGTTACCTGCCACCGTTGTGCCCAACTGCGTAACCTTTCCCCCAGGCCATAGGAGAGTAACAAAACATAGAAAGGAACGCCTCACTAAAGACATGGCATTTGCAATTACCACAACGTTCCGCCTGTGCTTCGTTCGAAAAAATGTACATCATTCCAATCAAATGTCAAATTACACCTGCATGTCTTGCCATGGTCATTATTTTTGCAAACAAATTGAATGCATGCGAGAGTTATGTTTTGTTCGAAGATACAAAGCAAATGTGGCATATATTGCACAGTTATTTTTAACGGTAACTTGTCAAACTTGCTTTTGCTGTTGAATTCGAAAGTTTGCTACAGCCTTGAGCCACAGAGACCTCCCTTCGACACTTATAATTCCCCATTCTTTCTACTGTTTTCTATGAAAAATATTCTGGTGATTTGATGACGTAGGGAAAACAAACAAAAGTGAAAACTGTGGAGAGTTTTCAAATATCCCCAAAAGCCTGCAATAGAGGCTACTTGCCTTTGGCTTGCAAGGCGTCACGCATGTCCAATATGATAACGGGGGCCGCCCTAAGATGGTCCCTGCCCTAAGATGACACGGATCTTATTATGCATAAGTGCGCCGTATTTGTTGCTACTGACTATGATGATTAAAAAGGTAAATAAACCAAGTCCAAACTCACAGTTGTTTTTTCCATTGAAAAAATACTTACACATATTTACTTCCATTTTTTTGAAGACAGAGTTTTCACAATAATGTTGGTAGCGCCGAATCACTGTGGTCACCTGTTACTAGGTATTGGCGGCTCGTGTCCCTAAATATACAACCTGTACAAAACAGGCACACAACTGTCATACACATAAAAAAAAATAATCACAATACACTACAAATATTGATCTTCAAATGTTTGTTGAGTAGAAGACCGACCATAGAAAAACAACATAAGCATCACCGTCGTTGTTTTCCCCAGGGAGTGTGGTCCCGAAGGTTGCAGACAAGCGCACGCCGCAAAGATTTGTTACTCTAACAAATGATTCGTACCGTCTATAAAAATGAAACTTCACAGAGTGATGTCGGATATGTTTCCCAATACGTACGAAGAGTTTTTCTTTTTATTTTTGCGCTGTCGTTTTTCGAAATGATTTTGTTAGTCAGGCCGCCACATCCAGTGCATTTCGCCCATTTCCCATGAAAACACGATCTGGATTGTGATAGATTCAGCCCTCCTCGCGGGAGATGAGAAACATACACAATCACAATTCTACTGTCAAAAGAAAGCTAATATATCATAAAATTAGAATTTTTGTTTATGTTTATCTAAATTGGTCATTCACATTCGCGAGGTTCCGAAGAGAGCAAGTTACAAAAGCGTGCCAAGTTAGGGCGCACTGTCTAACGCAGCTCAAAATCGGAAGTTATATTCACGATAACGTCCTCGGTGTTTGCCAGTTGTAACGCGTAGGTTGAAGGGTTCATGAACCGTATGAATGCATTTCTTATCCAAGTATGGTCTTTAGATGAATGTGTTAAAAATTCATTGATCAAAACTTGACCACTCTTTTTCAACTAGTGATGGAGCACCGTGCGTTCGAGCGCGTAAAAAAGCGTAACATCTTAGGGCGGCCCCCGTTAGGTATTTTGTGTGAGATTTGGCTACTGCTCTAGGGGCCATCGCCGTAGCTAATCAGTAGTTTAAGACAGTAGCTATTGACGCTATTCTGGAGGAGAGCCAGCAAATGTCTGTCAACTTTATTTCAATATTATTTCTATGCCACTAAACAAAGCCAAAAACAAACATAAGTGTATGGTACTGCACGTTTCTATTATTTTAATAAAGATGTAACGTTGATGATTTCGTTAAACATAGAGGACAGTTTTACAAGTTTATCTAATCGACCTATCTGACGTTAGCGTTGTAACGAGACTGACGCTTCAAAACAAACCAGCAACTTTCATAGGTTAGCTTAAACTTGATGCTCTTATATTGTACTCCTATTAATCAATGCTTTAATGCAGATTTTAAACCTTGTTACAAATCTGGAATAACTTTAAGTATTAGCCATGTTATTCGAGTACTTGCAATATATCAGTATGTATTAATGATTTCAGGTTCCTACACCGTGTATTTGTGCTCCTTCTGATGTCTACACTAGTCCTGGAGTCAGAAGCAGGGTTAGGGGGGATCGATCGTCGTCCTCGTCGCTCGGGTAAGGGTGTTTGATGATACGAGGGCGAGTCTAATAGTTATGCAAGTGGCCTAATAGCAAGCTGCTTTTTCCATCGAATGAGTTGAAATTTGAAATTTGGCACAAAGGTAAAGGCATACGTTCTTAAAACAGAAATATCTCAATTTTTGTTTTTATTCAGATTTTTACAAGAGACTGAGTTGACTTTAAGATGACCACACCCCTGGAAGTCCGGAAATCCAACGGACATTACGGAGGGGGGGGGGGTGTCATTAGAATGTCCACTAACAAATGTGCAGCTGTTATAGGAGACTGAAACTAGTCATGTATCAAAATGCATACCTCTATCAACCACATGCGTATCTAAACTTTTCATATCAGATCTTTTTCGTTGCTGGGGTGTAGTCATATTGAGGAACTTATCTTCTGACTAACTTCCGAGGGTGAAGCCATCTTAAATTCAATTCAGTCTCTCATAAAAACCTGAAAAACAAATTTAGATATTTCAATCTCAAGAAGATATATGCATTAACCTATGTGCCAAATTTCAACTCATTCGATGAAAAAAATGAGCTTCCTATAAATTTAACCACTCGCTTTTAACTTTTGACACAATCTCGTATAACTGTGCTTCAACTTAACAGTCCTAACGGAAATATGAAATTAAGTGTAAGAAATTGTGCTTTATCATGTAACACGTTGCACTTAAAAAACTTTATGCGTGAGATTTTGCCACTAGCACATCCTAAACATAAATTTTCACTTGATGACAAATACATAAAGATTGTAGACTAGAAAACAAGTCTTTCTAACATTGTTTTCCATTCAAATACAATGATATTTTATAACCATGCTAGATACCGGTGATCATGATGCATGCTATGGATTTTTCACTTTAAGTCTCATCTCTTCTCAGCTCTGGTTTTATCTGAATCTGATTCATCTCGGTTGTAGTCTGCATGTCACGGCCATACCCGGCCCGCGCCTCCATGGTGCCCTGCATGAACCGGCCTACGCATACCTGTTACAACTACAACTGCTATCCCGGGTGCGTTCGTGTCACCGGTAGTACCACCAGGACCTGTAGGAATGGACGCTGGTTCGGGACCGACCTGGTCTGTAAGGGATCATGTATGTATTGTCCAATTTTATACGAAAGCGTAGTATACGTCAGAACTGTAGTATGCATATGTATTTCATTAACCATTCCAAACGCACACACAAATACAACACACACACACACACACACACACACACACATACACGCGCGCGCGCATGCAGACACACACACACACACACACACCACACACACACACACACACACACACACACACATACACGCGCGCGCGCATGCAGACACACACACACACACACACACACACACACCACACACACACACCACACACACACACACACACACACACACACATACACGCGCGCGCGCATGCAGACACACACACACACCACCACACACACACACACACACACACACACACCACACACACAGAGACTCACTGGGTTAAGTACAGGTCGCAACATAATGGTAGTTGACGGATACATGAAACCTTTACAATTTCAACCAACATAAGAAGTATATTCTTTTAAATGAGTAAATGAATGAAGTGAGTTCAACTTCTTCTCGACTATTTGTGATACTGAAAATGTAATATCAGTTTATAATGAACTTAGCGGCCTGGCTGATACTCTCGAAGGGTAACTGGTCGTTTCGCCACAATGGCAGTTCACCGAAGTCATTTCGCCACGTGGCACAGGTTATTTCGCCACATTGTGTGATTTTTCTAGATAGCCTCATAGCATTCGAAATCGTATTACTATTATCACCTACCTATTTATATGTTCACATATGAAATCATAACATTATCCGTATGTCACAGCGTTTACAGAACAAACATATTGCTGCTGCTGTATTACCAGGCCGGTCCCACTACCAACCGAAATCTCGCAGCGTTTTTCGCCATGATTGTCGTTGGTCCCACTGTCATATTTGAAATATTATCGATGTAGGCGCTGATTGGCCGGTGCCTTAATATCTATAAGCAGGACGGGTGATATTATTGGTGTCTTCTTTGGCGTTGGCAAACGAATTGCGAATGCATCAGGGTTCTATATGACGCTGGTTCGTCTCTGCGTAGGACAATGTATTACTTTAATGATGATATTGACGAATGTAATATGTTTTCTTCCACTCTGACCAAGGCCTTTTCATAACTCATTTTAGCTTTATATTTCATCATATAAGTCTATTGTACCATTACAGCCAGACCATGTCAAGCGTTAACGTCCCCAACAAAAAGAGCACTAGTTTTAACAGAGTGTGATTCATCTCGTTTGTAGGCTGCTCGTCGCCACCAATACCGAGAGGCACCATGGTAGAGAGCTGCCCATCCCCCTACACAGACGGGGCGGTATGTACCTACAAGTGTAGCCGTTTTTGGCACATCCCAGACTCCGGCAGTACCACCAAGACCTGCTCTAATGGAGTCTGGACTGGAACCGATCTGGTCTGCAAACTTAAGAAAGAGCGTATGTATCCCACACGTCTATCTTTGCAGTACACGTCAGAAGAAGTGATTTTGGAAATTCATTAGCTCTCGTTTCTAAATGATGTTGTTCAGCGGCCCTTAAACCTGATTTAAAAAAAAACGACACAAAATTCATTATGGCAATGACAGACTACCGTTACAATTACATGGTGATGACTTCTATGGATTTTTATTGCAGTTTGAGCCAAATTAAAATATATCAACCTATATTTTCAACTTTTCATTTAGGAAAAAATGGTCCCTTCACAGAATCAGCAGGAATAAAGAAGAACTGAGTCGGAATGAAGAATTTGCAAATTCGCGCCACATTCGGGTGGGAATATCCAAATGGACCTTATACCCCCTTCAAACGATGAAGTTGAAATTACACATGTATGATAACAAAATGTATACATAGATTACATGCTTTTCTTAAATTTCTGAACTCCCAATGGTTCCTCATTTACAGCTGCTAGAATAGAGAAAGTTTTGATACAGAGTCAGTTGGATCTTTAGCCGAATACGTGAATTGCCCCCTCAGCGTACTATTGACTCGATTTGACTTATGAATTTTCATATATATTTCTGCTATATTTTGCTATGTTGTTACTTGATTGTATTATTTCACCAGTTGGTTGGTTAGGTATTCCTTGAATTTTCATTATTTTTCTTATTGATATTGATATGTTTTTTTTCACTTCATCTTATTTTGGCATGTAATGTATGTATATGTGTAGGTTACAATTTTCAGTAATCGACATACACAAAATGTTAAAAAAATGTTAGGGGAAACACCCGATAAACTTGTAGGTTTCTAGTTTCTCCAACATATTCTTCTCGCCGTTTGTAATTCTATGATTTTTTGTGTATTATGTGCAAATAAGGCCACAGGAAGTAAAATTTATGGATGACATCCTATGCAGAGTGCAAAAATAATGAGATAGCGCATAAAAATGGGTAAAAAAGATGGCTAGATTTTTAAAATAGACACCATAAACGTCGTAACAAAATTTGGAGTGACAAAACGTGGCATCACAACTAACAAGGCATTCATTCCTGTATTACAGAAGCGAACTAGTGTAGTAAAAGTGATACTAGTATGGTACACTGGTACCACTTACCAAGCTGGCAGCTACATTCATGGCTTCCATATTCGTTGCACTCTTATAAGTATCCAGCAAGTTTCACTTCTTCAACTTTAGTCAAAGGTACCTCCCTAGTATCCCTTCTGCAAGTATAATTATTAGGCTACATGTTTGCCTATTTTGGTCTATCTGACCATCCCCGAAGAGGAAAGAAATTCTTTTTTTTTCTGAAATCAGGCGAAAATTAATGAGCGTGATGATGTCATCCACAAAATTTACCTGCTGTGGCCTAAACCGTAAATAATAAACAAAAACTGAGATAATACAAAGTCAAGTGTTTTTAATGTTTTTACTGTAAGCAAAACCAGTGTGCTCTGCGCCACCAAGCCCAGCCAACACCAGAAAGAAGCGGTGCTCCCTGAGATCCCCGCCCCAACAGTCGGACTATTGTGTGTATGAGTGCAGTCCCGGGTACGTTCAAATCGCCGGGATTGACTTCAAGAGCTGCTCTTATGGGGCCTGGAAAGGACCCGACCTGGTCTGTGTGAAAAGTATGTATCCTTCAAACATGAACGACTGTAATAACGGTTATGATGCAGAATCCAATGTTTATCTTACCTTTGATCTATAGATCTCTTCGTATTTTTAAAAATCGAATGAGTCTAATTCATTTCCTTTGTAGGCTGCCCATCACCATACACAGGTGACGCGGTCACGAAGTACTGTAGACCCCGGGCCCCCTTCCCAGTGGGAGCGCGTTGCTCTTTCTACTGCAGTTATCCTTTGTACATTCCAGTCCACGGCAATACTACCAGAACATGCTCTAATGATGGGACCTGGACTGGAACCCCTTTGTTCTGTATTCGAGGTATGTATAGAGTCCAAATTACCGTGCGGATGTTTGTTGCCATTGTTCAGAATTGATTTCAAAGCTTTTGAATTACATATCTAGGACATTTGATATTTTAACGCTGTTCCACTTTATGAATATTTCCCCGGTTCTGTAAAACTTTTGAAATATACATGATGTGAAATTTGATACTTCTAATGGTTTCTAAATGATTATACTAGTATTCTACCATTTTTTTTACCATTTTCTACCTTTTTTTTTGTATCATTTTGTAAATGGGTCAGCAGGCTTGGAAGATAGCAATACACACATCCTTACAAAGTATGGTTGGGTGCCAGGCGACAATGGCTCACCACAAAGGACCCACCAGTGAAATCTAAAAATATACAGAGGCAACAATAGGGTTTACTTTTATTGGTGTAATTAACTATTTTTACCATTTGGCAAAGTTTGCAAATATTTGTAAATACTTGTAAATGTGACGGCTTAGATATTCTTTTATTCAAAATAATTCTCACAAATACTAGAGTTCCAAGAACAATACCTTCGCCAAATGATATTAACTTTTAAAACTTGTGTATTAATTTTTTGCCATTATCTATACAAATAAGGTCAAAATTGCATAATTTATAATTTAGTTGATCATCTCCTCCACCCAAATAACAGATGTACACAATCCATGTTCAGAAAGAAGGCTTTCATCGCATTTGCATCTCTTCTGCATTATCAATGTTCAATGATCTTCACCTGTACATGATTTCCAAATGCTATGAGAAGAAATTTCCGAACGCAGGCTCTTCTACAGGCGCGCTGTTACAACTGTTGTCTGATGACTCCAGTTTTCAACAACATCGATAATACTAAAGATAACTGAAATAATCAGAACATTGTCGAATTTTATCAATCTTTTATGTCATCAGTAGATAAATATGGCCGCAGTAAAAGCCTGGTATGGGGGCAATAATATAGTATGACGATGGAAACATTTTGAACATGTTCAAAATCAATTTTAGCTTTATATTTCATCATATGAGTCTTTTGTACCATTACAGCCAGACCATGTCAAGCGTTAACGTCCCCAACAAACGGAGCACAGAGTCCTCTCGCACCGTACTACTTCCCTGCCACGGTTACGTTCACCTGTAACCCGGGATATGTACTGAACGGCAATGAAACTACGACGTGCCGACCTGACGGATCATGGAGCAACTCTACTCCAACATGCACAGGTAAGTTCGGAATCTGTTGTGCCCAAGGGGCGAAATAGTTCGTAAAAGTAAGACGAACATCAGAGGCTTCCCCTTTTGTTTGGCGCCCGATGCTTCGGCTACCGCTATAGCTATAGCAGTGCATAATCTTTCTTTATATCCCCAAAAGCCCGTTCTTCGTAGCGTTTTTCGGTGACGCAGATTTGGTCGTGCGGCGAGCCATTTCTGGTACAAAATGTATTAGTGCGCGATAGCGGTAACGCGGTTTCGTTGCCTGATTGCCCAGATCGTACGTTTTATGTGCGTTGTTGGTGTTAAAGCGCCATCGGAACTCGCGGAAAACGTATCCTTCAACTTTTTTTTTCCTTTTCACTCAGTATACAGAAGCAATGTTGACCTTTATTTATTATTACTCATATTAGTCATTATCCCAGGAAAACTCGTTAATTTTTTCGTGTAGCAGCCTGTAAAGAGGCCCAAAAAATTATCACTTTTGGAGTGCAAATTTGATTTTATTGATGGTTTTTACCAAAAATATCCTTTCTACAGAAAAAGTTATCTAAGTCTGTCGGTCAGCGACAAGGCACCACTTTCTATTGGAAACATTGAATTGTCTTAAAATCGATGTTTTTTTAAGTGCTAGCGCTTTTTCCGAGAGACAGTAAAATCGGCCCAGAATCGTTAAAAAATATCTGAACTGAGACCGTAAGACGACTTGCAAGATGTTTTGGGAGTTGATCTACTAGCAATTTGCATCGATTTTTAGTATAGACAGTCTCTGTAGAGGATGGGAAAGAAATTTCATGACCTGTGCATCTTCAGTACAAAAATATAACTCCGTAGTAAAAAGTCATTGAACATTTCAGTCGGACAATGTTCGACGTTGACGGCCCCAACTAACGGAGCGCTGACTACTTTTGGAGTGATATTCACCTGTAACTCGGGATACGTTCGGAACGGCGCTGAAACCTCGACGTGCCAAGCCGGGGGAACGTGGAGCAATCCTGTTCCAACATGCACACGTAAGATGACTTCTAAGTTTATATATACTGTCAATCCCCGTCTAATTTAAGTATACGTATGCACACATCGAAAGAGTTTCAATCTGATACGAGGGGTGATCAGTAAGTTCTCGGCCTCACCCAGCAATAATAAGCACAATTCAGATTTCGAAGCAAAGTTGTCAAGTATAAACTCTTTTCTGAATGTGTACCAAAATTCATATTATTGTGATCATTACGTTAGGTAAGAGAGAGAAGGAAAAAACGTGGAAAATTGAGCTGCCACCTAGGGTGTGCGGGTCAACTTCTTTCTACTTGAAATAACAATGGATTCATTATCAAACATTTTGACAATGTCTGCAAAGAATTTACGGCATGAGGAACTCGACCCACACAAGTTTGATCACAGTCCACCCTTTTTTCCCTAGCCACTTAACTACTGACTTTTAAAAAGGCGTTGCCTGGAAAGTAATGACTGCAATAATTTGAAATTTGGAGGATATTGATAAAACTATTAAAAAGCTCCATGCTACAAAATTGTGCCACAAAATTTGAGTTGTACATATCATTTCTGGGTGAGGCCGTGAAATGTAGAATAAACACATTTCCGTTATACAAGACATGATAGGCGTCAATTAGAAGGCGTCTTTTTTTCAATCTTCAGTACAGAAATAGATCTCGGAAATAAGAAGCATTTGACTATTACAGCCAGACCATGTCCAGGGTTGACGGCCCCAACAAACGGAGCGCTGAGTCCTACCGGACCTAATTACGCATACCCGAACCAAGTTACTGTCACCTATAACTCGGGATGCGACCTGGACGGAGTCTCTCCTGTGACGTGCCAAGCTGACGGAACATGGAGCAACCTTGTCGGAACATGCAGACGTAAGATAACTTTTGACTCATCGATATTTCCAAAGCTAATGCAATGTGACTTATACCCCTAAAAAAGATGTATAAATTGAATAAACGAAAGTTACTTTTAAAGAGCGATTTGGGTGTCCATTTTTAAATTTTTTAGAGATACAGTGTAGATAATTGATAATAAATGCTTTTATATGTAATCCAATGGCAACTTATTTGGCCAAATTCTTTTTTTCATCCATTTGATACGTCTGCTTTGAGACTTACCTCTTAATGTATCTCAATCAACAAATTTGTCAATTTTGATGGAGTCCAGACTAGAGCAACCTGTCTCCTTTAATTAACTGGTCTACTTCTTCTTTGTATACATCATAGATTCATTATGTATTGATTACGGATTTATTGGAAAACATTTCCTATGGCTAACTACAGATGGCAAGATAGGTATAATGATGGGCAAACAACAGGAAAGCTATAAAATCCAAATAACGTCGTTGATATCTGACAAGGAAAGGCACTCGGTCGGAGAGATCAAATATTCCCTATGTATACGCTTTGCCTGTCTGCAATTAATCTGCAATAAACTATTCTTTCTGGCACTTCGTTTCCAAATGTTGGTGTTTCGTAACACTTACTCCCGTGTATATGTATGTATTTTCACAAAGGTTACGAAGAAACAACCATCATGCCTGAGACCGGTGAAACAACAGTCATGCCTGAGACCGATGAAACAACCACCATGCCTAAAACTGGTGAAACAACCATCATGCCTGAGGCCAACATGTAGTAAATTAATGAGATAGCGCCCCTCTAACTCGAGTTAGAGGATGGCTATCTCATTAATTCACTAGAAGAATGGAAGCACAAAAAACAAGTTATCACAAGTTTTCGAAATATCACGTTTTTCGTCTTGAATTACTTTTCAGGATTAAATAGATGTGGCAAATAATCAAGAGTGTTATGAAAACCATCTTGATATCTAATGTTAGCTTTATTTACTATTTAAAGAATATGGTGATTGACTATGGTTTGTTTACTCTTTTACACTCTATTTTTAACTTTGAATTTTGGAAAAAATATGAGTTAAGGCCCTTTTATATTTCAACCGAATCAGAGGGAATCGTGTAGACCAAACTGGGACAAAAATGGACCTTATACCCCATTCACACGAGAAAAGCCGGAATACCATTTGAATGAATATTGTATAGTCATGGGTATTCGTAGTGCATTGTTGAAATTCTAATTGCACGCCAAAATATACTTGTGAAGTGGATATTACCGATTTACCAGGAGCAGATCCTGGTTTCTGATCGAATAAAAATGTATGTTGGAAAGTTTCAAACACAAGCATAACTGTTCAGTTGATAAGTGAACTAAGATCATACAAAATGAAGTCTTTTGAATGTTTTTACTGTTAGAACACCCTATCTGCTCTAAGCCACCAAGCCCGCAATGTTTTAATCACTTTGAGCTATGGGCCTCTTCGTATCTTTGAAATCGAATGTGTCTAATTCATCTCCTTTGTAGGCTGCCCATCACCATACACAAGTGACGCGGTCAGGAAGTACTGTAGACCCCCCTTCCGAGTGGGAGCGCGTTGCTCTTTCTACTGCAGAAATCCTTGGTACATTCCAGTCTCCGGCAGTATCACCAGAACCTGCTCTAATGACGGGACTTGGACTGGAACCCTCTTGGTCTGTATTCGAGGTATGTAGAGAGTCCAAGTCACCGTGCGGATGTTTGTTGCTATTGTTCATTGTTTGATTTTAAAGCTTTTGAATTACATATCTAAGACATTTGATACTTCAGAAATATATTCAACGCTGTTTCAACTTTATAAATATTTTACCGGTTCCGTAAAACTTTGGAAATTTCCATGATGAGGAATTGGATACTTCTAATTGTTTCTAAATAGCCACACTAGTATTCTACCATTATTTACAGTTATCTACCTTTTTTGTATCATTTTGTAAATGGGTCAGTAGGCTTGGAAGATAGCAATCCAAACATCCTCCTGGCAAGGTATGGTTGGGTGCCAGGCAACAATGACTCACCACAAAGGACCAACCAGTAAAATTTTAAAAATATACAGAGGCAACAACAGGGCTTACTTTTATTGGTGCAATTAACTATTCATACCATTTGGAAAAGTTTACAAATATTTGTAAATATTTGTAAATGTGAAAGAATCACACAGGCGTTTCACAATTATTCTAAATAAAGATATTTTGTACAGCTCCTTTCAAAATGTTTCTGAAATGTTTATAGAAATTGGAATAGATTAACATTTTCTCGGTCAATTTAAAAAATATATTATCGCTTAGATATTCTTTTATTCTGAAAATAATTCAAACTCATAAATACTGGAGTTCCAAGACCAATAACTTCGCCAAATGATGTTGACTTTTAAAACTTGTGTATTAATTGTTTGTCATTATTTCTGCAAATAAGGTCCAAATTTGCATAGTTTATATTAGTTGATCTCCTCCACCCAAATAACAGACGTAGACAATCTATGTTCAGAAAGAAAGCTTTCATCGCATTTTTTCTTGATAATTCATGAAAATAAGATTCACATCTGCATAATCAGTGTTCAATGATGTTCACCTGTGCATGATTTCCAAATGCCATGATGAGTAAGAAATTTCCGTCATTTACCAGAATGGGATATGGGCATTTTTTGTATACATCGTACGATGTACCTAAAATATCTTACCCAGTAAATCGCAAGATAATCGCATTAAATCGCAGGTAAATCGTAAAGGTAAAATCAATCATCGTCGAGCGTCCTGCTATGTTCCAAAACTTTCTAACGTCGTACGATTCTTCATTTGTGAATAGCCACTTGAACGCTTATTTTTTTTTCTCTTACTGGCCAAATGTAGAACTAGCGGTTGAATAACAGGCTGTAATGTTTTGCTGCTATTAAAAAAAACGTATTTATGGGAGCCATTTGCAAACTCTCTGCTTGGCAAACTGACCCCAGACAGAAGCCACGATTTTACCGGGGATTCGCCACGTGTATATATTCATCATAATTGACAAGTAGATGCATCACTTGTGCGTAATGATGATCTACCACGTGGAAATTTTAGCCTTGAACGCAGGCTCTTCTACAGGCGCGCTGTTATAACTGTTGTCTGATGGCCCCAGTTTTCAACAACATCGATAATACTAAAGATAACTGAAATAATCAGAACAATGTCGAAATTTATGAATCGTTAAGTCATCAGTAGATAAATATGGCCGCAGTAAAGCCTGGTATGGGGGCAATAAAATAGTATGACGATGGAAACATTTTGAACATGTTCCAAATCCATTTTAGCTTTATATTTCATCATATGAGTCTTTTGTACCATTACAGCCAAACCATGTCAAGCGTTAACGTCCCCAACAAACGGAGCACAGAGTCCTCTCGCACCGTACTACATCCCTGCCACGGTTACGTTCACCTGTAACCCGGGATATGTACTGAACGGCAATGAAACTACGACGTGCCGACCTGACGGATCATGGAGCAACCCTACTCCAACATGCACAGGTAAGTTCGGAATCTGTTGTGTCCAAGGGGCGAAATAGTTCGTAAAAGTAAGATGCAAATCATAGGTTTCCCCTTTAGTTTTGGCGCCCGATTTTTCGGCTATAGCAATAGCAGTGCATAATCTTTCTTTATATCCCCAAAATTCCGTTCTTCGTAGCGTTTTTCGGTGACGCAGATTTAATTTGGTCGTGCGGCTAGCCCTTCAAGGTACAAAATGTATTAGTGCGCGATAGCGGTAACGCGGTTTCGTCGCCTGATTGCCCAGATCGTACGTTTTATGTGCGTTAACGTTGTTGGTGTTAAAGCGCCATCGGAACTCGCGGAAAACGTATCCTTCAACTTTTTTTTTCCTTTACACTCAGTATACAGAAGCAATGTTGACCTTTATTTATTATTACTCATATTAGTCATTATCCCAGGAAAACTCGTTAATTTTTTCGTGTAGCAGCCTGTAAAGAGGCCCAAAAAAATTATCACTTTTGGAGTGCAAATTTGATTTTATTGATGGTTTTTACCAAAAATATCCTTTCTACAGAAAAAGTTATCTAAGTCTGTCGGTCAGCGACAAGGCACCACTTTCTATTGGAAACATTGAATTGTCCTAAAGCCCCCTTTACAAATCAAGAATTTAGCTCGGCCGACTTGTCAGCGAGCTGTAAATTACGAGGAGGATGACCCTGATGCCGAGGAAGAAACTCTGCCATTTGTTCGTAGGCATTAGGGTCATGCCTCCTCGTAATTTAGAGCTCGCTGACAACTCGGCCGAGCTAAATTCTTGATTTGTAAAGGGGGCTTAAAAACGATGTTTTTTTTAAGTGCTAGCGCTTTTTCCGAGGGACAGTAAAATCGGGCCGGAATCGTTAAAAATCTGTGAACTGATACCGTAAGACGACTTGCAAGATGTTTAGGGAGTTGATCTACTAGCAATATGCATCGATTTGTAGTATAGACAAGCTTCATAGAGGATAAGAAGGAGATTGTGTGACCTGTGCATCTTCAGTACAAAAACATATAACTCCGTAGTAAAAAGTCATTGAACATTTCAGTCGGACAATGTTCGACGTTGACGACCCCAACTAACGGAGCGCTGACTCCTGTTGGAGTAATATTTACCTGTAACCCGGGATACGTTCGGAACGGCGCTGAAATCTCGACGTGCCATGGTGCTGACGGATCATGGAGCAATCCTGTTCCAACATGCACACGTAAGATGACTTCTCTTTTTGTTCTTTCTTTTTATTTGTTCTTCTCATCTGTCAATGAATCAGCAATTATCGGCTGTTAAAGAATCGTCAATTATTGACATTATTGACATATTAGCATAACAAAAATATTATAGAGGTTCGCCAAGTGGTATAGAGGTTCGCCTCCATCCGGGTGATTTGTAGTGAATCACCAACTCCAGACAGAATCGTTTTCTCCAGAATGGTTTACACCGCACCATCGCACGTGTGGGGGTTCTTTAACGCATGGGGTGTGGCTCTTTCCATACACGGGACCTCCATTTAACGTCCTATTCGAGGGATACTTGGATAGGCTAGGTACTCATTTTTCACAAGTCAAGTCAAGTCAAGTTTATTGCACAACGATTTTAACAGGTACAATGTATGGCAAATTACGTATAACTAATAACTACAAACTACTTACATCAGTATACTAGTCTAACATGATAGAAAATATGGCGGCATAGTGCATTTCACATTGTTAGAGCACTACTTCTCTTTTGCATAGCATTATAAATATATTGGCCTAGGTGGACAGATGTGGAGTCAGGACATGATAGAAGTACATCGAATATTTCTCTGCTTGTTTTAGGTAATGTTGTTCCGTTGTTATACATGGTCAATAACTTTTTCCTTTCTTCATCATAATAGGGGCATATCATCAGGAAATGATATTCATCTTCAATGCTGTCTTTGCAGATGGGACACATTCTCTTTTCAGCTGGTATATTTTTGTGACGACCCTTTTCAATTTCCAAAGCATGTGCTCCAATCCTTAGTTTTGTTATGCTATTAGTAAATGATCTGTTTTGAATTGATAATAGGTAATTTTCGAGAGCGAAGGTTGTCTTAATTTTCGAATATGTTGGCAGTTTACTAAAGTTTCTTATCTTTTGTCTCCAGTTCGAAAGAAATGTGTCCTTTAGGCGTTCCTTAAACATGTTTCCAAAATCATGAGTAAAGTGAGGAAAGTCGTGTAAAGTATCATTCCCAAGGGCGCAAGATCGGCCCTGAGCCAAACACGCTGCCGCTGCGCCACGTGGTCTCATATGGATATAAGTTGATATATACTGTCAAGCTCCGTCTAATTTTAATATACGTACGTAGGATCCACACATCGGATGAGGTTCAATATGATATATGCTAACAATTTAAATTGAAATGTAGAATAAACACTTTTGCCATTATACAAGACATGATAGGCGTAAGTAATAAGGCGTCTTTTTTTTAATCTTTAGTACAGAAATTGATCTCTGAAATAAGAAGTATTTGACCATTACAGCCAGACCATGTCCAGGGTTGACGGCCCCAACAAACGGAGCGCTGAGTCCTACCGGACCTAATTACGCATACCCGAACCAAGTTACTGTCACCTGTAACTCGGGATGCGACCTGGACGGAGTCTCTCCTGTGACGTGCCAAGCTGACGGAACATGGAGCAGCCCTGTCGTAACATGCAGACGTAAGATAACTTTTGATATTTGCAATGCTACATAATTTATACACCTAAAATAGATATATGAATTGACTGAAGGAAAGTAACTTTTTAAGAGCGTTTTGGGCGTCAAATCTTGATAATGAATGTACTTTATGTAACATAAGTATTTGAACCCCTAAAGAAGAAGATATTCTAACAATTCCAGGCAGATGTCATGTGTTGACGTCTCCAACTAACGGAGCACGGACGCCCCCTACCGGATCGAACCGGGAATATTGTAACGTTCACCTGTAACGCGGGATACATCCTAAACGGAATCTATCTTCTGACATGCATGCCAAACTTCGTTTTCAAAGATTGTTGTTTCCTAACACGTACATTTCTGACTCCCGTGTATGTGTTTTTCACAAAGGTAATAAAGAAACAACCATCATGCCTGAGACCGGTGTGACAACGAAGCACGGGTAATACCGTTATCAGGACGCTAACCAATCGGACCTAAATAAAAACTGTTGGACACCCGTGCTGTGCTTCGACTGCGGCTGTTGGTAAAGCAGTACTTAGTATGTAAAAAAAAACATTTCTTTACTTATAGGTTCATTAATTTGAAAGAAAATCACCGGTGAAGCAAAAACATTTCATATTATCCAGTTGTTTGGTGTTTGCTTAATTACAGAGGTCTAGAGAGTACACCTGCTGAAAATGCATGCATGCGCAACTTTTAATGTCTATATGATTATTGCCGATGGTGCGTAACGCATAACCTAGAATATGCATTTCAATCGGTTTATGTAATTAAGTCATCTTTTAAACATTTGGTGTTACACATATTCATTTAGATGAAGATTCGTAACAAGTTACGGTTTCAATAACTTGAAAGTAAGCTACATGTATATTTCTTCATTTCATCGGAATATAGACATTATCCGATCGATTCTACGTTAAATCTTCACATTATGCATTTCGTACATTTGTGTCATTAGTGTCATGTAAACTCACACAAGCAAGGCATAGTAAGGTTCAAGAAACGCTACTGAAGAAAACTTATATCATGTATGATTTGTACAAAGGTAGTTAGAATAGATATCATTTCTAATTTTGCTCATTTGCAACCGGTTTAGCTTTACACATTTTTTATTTTGTTTGTTTATATGAGTGTGTTGAGGTCACATGTCGGCGATGTTTGATCGAAGGTTTGTACAAACCCAGAGGAAATGTACATTTATGGGGAAAACTTTTTTTTTTTTTATCTTGCTATAGAGCTATAAAAATGCATCTATCTCTTTGTTCAAGTATATAGGTTGACCCAAATCGGAAATAATATAAATTGGGAGTTTCTTCCACACACACACACAAACCACACGTACATTTTCGTCACGTTGTTTCACTGAAGGGGAGGCCGTTTATGCCTGCCAGCTTTAATCTTTAGTTGGTGAGGACTGATCCGACAACACGTCTGCTTTACCGTCCAGAAGTAACGGAAGATGTGGCGGTCCTGTTTTAACCAGAATGTCACGGAAGTCATAGAAGGTGTCGTCGTCCTTCGTCTCCAAGATGTCGAGCAGGCACGTGGCTGTCTTTCTGCCTGCGACAAGAGAAGTTTTATTCATCAATTTATACAACAGACAAGCACAAAACACATGTGGTTTACCCCTAAACATAGTATAGTGCATAGTGTTTTTTCGTTACTTTCGCCCCCAACGTTTTATAGCATTTATTATTACCGTACGTTATTAATAATTCATGAATAAACACACTTAATCAACATAAAGGTGCGCCAAAGTCTCACCCAAGATATGAAATAATATCGATGCAAACTTTATTACAAGTAAACTATATGGAAATATACCCACTACTTCTATATCAGATTGATGAGGGAAAAGTCACCGTCAATCCGATCAAGAACACAAGAATTAACGTTACAGATTTACTTTCTATATCTGATTAGCGGAAACATAGCCGTCAATCAAAGAAGGACACCAGCTAAAAGTGAGGCTTTCTAACAATACCTCATGTTTTTGCCGATCAAAGAAGACATGCTAAACTAATCATGAAGATCTCCGCAAACAAAACTTTCTGTTTATTGCTTCCTCTACCGGCCGTTACTTTGAATCCTCACGCTTTTCCACACCTGTTACGCTCTGCTTTCAGATCAAAGACACTTTCTGGTGATCTGACGGAAAACAAGCAGGAGACGTAATAATCAGGAAAACTTGGAAGTAAAGGTGCGGTCACACATGCGTATATATTCAAGTCCGTTTGAGGTGCGTATGAAGCTCTTAGTCTCTACCAGGCTCCACAGGTCGCGGGAAAAATAGTACAAATTGGACAAATATAGATAAATAACATGCCAGATGAGTTAGCTGATCGAGAACTATGGTTAGCGACCCAGCTAACTCGTCTGACATGTTATCTGTTTACGTTTGTCCAATTTCTATTAATTTTACAACGACCTGTGGAGCCTGGTGGAGGCAATTACTCCCATGCGCGCCACATACGGACTTAGATATATACGCAGGTGTGATTCCACCTTAATGAGTGAAAATGGTATGTCACCCACATTTTGCAATGGAGACCATGTTTTAATGGTGTTCACGGCGTTACTGAGGTAAACTCTGAATTGTTTTTTGTTCGAGACCTGGCAGCTGCCCTGGAGCAGGTTTTATGCTTCATTACTCAGGTCACAGGTGCAGAACGGCGATACCTTTGTCTTTGTCTGAGAAAGAAAACAACATACAAGGTCGTTTGACCTCTGAGCAGTGTTGTAGCAGAAAATCGTGGTGTTTTTTTAACTTCCTTCTCATTTTTTTACTTTTTCTCTTCTAATAGTCATTCGTCTCGATCTTCCATCCAACGTCTGCTTGGAGGTTAAAGATCGCCATTGAGTTTATGTCATAATCATGTCATGTCATCGTTATCAGTGTCATCGAAGAAACATTTTGTCTTTATAACTTGACTTGTAAGTTTCCATGCGGTCGTTTACATTCCTTTGGCTTGTGTCAGGTAGAACGTATTACATCATCCATATAACCTCATTTGCATCGGAGAGACAGTGGGGCGATTTGACGTCATCTGTCTGTCTTCACAGAAGACAAGGAGACAAGCACCGCCTACTCATAAATATTCATGATAACACCATCTACCTGTAGGTTTATAGGTTGAGCCCCTTCTCTGTACTGCGCAGACTCCCTTTTCTTACGGAACACGCCCCTTTTGCACATCGTTCAACTCTTCAGAGGATTGTAGCCCGTCGCCCGAGCTCTGATTCTGGACTGGGACTCCGGCAGTCCTGCCTTCTCTGCTGGAGCAGCGTCTGTACCATTCAGACAATACCAAGCGTGCACAGCACCTGCAACGTGACAACTTCAACATGAAGTAAGTCTATTACACAATCTCTCGTCTGCATGGAAAAGTTCTACACATGTTAGTAATGCTACCATTGTACAGAAAAAAAACTAGTCTATATACCTCATGCTGTATAGGAACCCTTTATGTCTAGAATCAAACTACCCGTCTCTGTCTGGAAAATATAGGGATTTCATGGTTGTTTTATCACAGATAAGTGTCGACAACTTACCATCGATCATTTTCAAGCTAGCGACCAAACAATGTCAAACTCAGAGTGTACCTCGCACATCTTGCACGCTTATGTGATTTTGGTCAAAGGTTGTGTGACAGGTTATTTCGGCTGACCAGAAAGAAATGAGGCCAAATGCTCAGTGTAGATCTCGTCCAACATTGTTTTTTACTTGAGAGATTGTTCTAATTCTTGCGTTTACTGTTTGCTACATATTTAAGGTCCTGTGCATTTTTTTTCCACAAGCATCCCCTTTACTTCTAAGTGCGATGCGATTTGCATATTTGCAAAACATGTTTTGTTCCCTCATGGCTATATATACACTCAGAGATGCTGTTACCTGCCACCGACATGCTCAAGTGCGTAACCTTTACCGCAGGCTATGGGAGAGTAACAAAACATACTATTATATATTAGAAAGGAAAGCCTCACTAAAGACATGGCATGTGCAATGACCACATAAGCAAAACGTTCCATCTGTGCTTCGTTGGAAAAATGTACAACATTCCAATGAAATGTCTAGGTCAAATCACACCTGCATGTCTTGCCATGGTGATTATTTTCTGCAAAAAATTCAAAGCATGTCAGAAATACGTTCTGTTCGAAGTTACAAAGAAAATGTTACATGTATTGCACAGGCATTCGTTTCAACGGTAAATTTGTCAAACTCTTTTTTGCCATTGATAGCTTGTGCCAGCTCCGAGCCACAGAGGCCTTCCATTGACGCCAATGAGTCCCCATTCATTTCTTGTTGCGTGCTGTTTATTATGAAAAAAAAGACAATTTCTGGTAGCTAAGATGACGTAAGGAAAAGAAGCATGAGACGATGTCATCATAAACAGCGAGTAAGAAAACTGCGATTGATTTTCAAATATCCAATGAAGCCTGCAATGGAGGCTATTTTCCATTGACTTACAAGGTGTCACTCATGTATAAGATGATTGGTATTTTGTGTGACATTTGGTCACTGCCCTGAGGGGGGGGGGGGGGGCACCTCCGTGGATTACCAGTAGTTTCAGACAGTGCCCATTGACGCTATACTGGCGGAGAGTCAGCAAATGTCTGGAAACTTTACTCCAACATTATTTCCAAGCCAACAAACAAAGAAAAAAAATAAGTGTCTTGTACTGCACGTTTCTATTATCTTAATAGAAAGTTGATGATGTCGTTAAACATAGAAGATGTAATTTTATCTAATCGGCCTATCTAACGTTAGCGTTCTAACGAGACTGACAGTCAAAACCAGCAACTTACACAGGTTAGCTTAACCCTATTCAGACCGGGCTTTTTTGGTCATCCCTGGACCGGGGGGGGGGGGGGGCTTTTGAGGCCCTCCACTTCTAAGTCCTATAACACTAAAACGACGTGCCGTAGGGCCACCAAATTTTTGGGACATGATTTCGACATAATATCTAACAAGTCTGTGACGTTTGGCGTTACGTTGACGTAGGATGACGTAATTATGACGTCATCAATTTGATTATATTGGCCAAACCTATGAAAAAAGGGTATTCTCAGAAAACTTCAAGTTATGCTACAAAAAATGTAACAACAAGTGCAGATAACAGAAATAATAATGTTTGTTACGCCTTGCGTTGCCAATAGCAACATCATTGACGTCAATATGACGTCATAAAATGACATCTAAGATACGAGTTGGGCTCCGCCATATTATATCCACCACCTTGAATTTTTAAAAATACTTTTTTTGCAACAAATAATCACAAAGGGCAATGGAAATAGACTAAATTCATTCATTTAGATGGTTTTTGATGAAAAAATACAAGGTAGTTACAAATTTTAAGGGATAATTAGCTTGTTATTCTTGATCTGGCCATTCGGTCCGCCATCTTGGATTTTGGGCTGATGACGTCATCAAATTAGCATAATTTATGCATCTATAATTATGAAAGATATGCTAAATAAATCTTGTTACAAATTTATGCAAATCTGGACTGTTTAAATATTAGCCATGTTAGTCAATACCTCAGTATGTATTAATGATTTCAGGTTCCTGCACCGTGTATTTGTGCTCCTTCTGATATCAACACTAGTCCTGGAGTCAGAAGCATGGTTGTTAAACGCGCCCGTTACTACTCCAGCTCCTCCAGGTATGAGTGTTAGATGAAAGGAGCGTGAGTCTAAAAGTAATGCAAGTGGTTTTATTGCAAGCTCATTTTTTTAATAGAAAGTGTTGAAATTTAGCACAAAGGTAAAGGCACGTGTCTTCTTGAAACTGAAATATCTCTTCTTTTTTTTGTTCAAATTGTTATGAGCAACTGAGTTGATATCTAGAGGACCAAACCCCTGGAAGTCCGAGACTGAGATTGGACATCAAAATGCATATCTTTATTAACCACGTACGTATATTAAACACGTGCGTATTTTCACTTTTCAAATCCGATAATTTTTTTCGTTGCTGGGCCGGGCGTGGAGTAATCTAGTAATTTTCTGACGAACTTCCAAGGGTTAAGCCATCTTCAAATTAATTCTGTCTTTCATAAAAAATTACAAAAAAACTTACATATAGATAAGTCAATCTCAAGAAGATACATGCATTTACCTATGTGCCAAATTTCAACTCATTCAATCCTATCAAATCACTCGCATTGACCTTTTGACGCACTCTCGTATGTGGCAATCTTAACTGTAGACGGTGAGAAATTGTGTTTTTATCTTACTTCTTGTTACACATTTCGCGTTAAATCTTTATGAGTGAGATTTGCCTCTAGCACATCCTAAATGTAGATGAGATAAATAGATATTGAGATATAGAAACAGCACTGTACCGTATATGGCACGTTTGGTCAAAACATGGTCCTACAATTTATATTTTACTTGGACGATATTGTGCATAATGCCACATAATTTTAAAATTAGTAAGTTTAGTTGGAAATTGAAGTTAACTCTTATAGTTAATTTTAGATGTATATATCTTTTATTCAAGATGTTGCTCTAATGACTTTCAACTACTAATATGTAATGTCCGTAACGCAATTCAAAGCATGACTGTGTATCTGTGTTGCTACTGACGTGACAATGTGAATTATATGTACTCAGTACTCAATAAACTACTACTACAACAATGCTAGACACCGGTGATGATAATGCATGCTATGGATTTTTATTTCTAACTTTGAATCTGGCCTCTTCTCAGCTCTTGTTTTATCTGAATCCGATTCATCTCAGATCCAGGCTGCAAGTCACGACCACCATCCCCAGAACGCACCTACGTGACGCCCTGTAGCAACTATAATACCTGTTTCGACTTCAAATGCAAAATCGGGTGCGTTCGTGTCTCCGGTGATACGAGAAGGTTCTGTATAAAAACTAGTCGTGGTGAAGTCTGGAGTGGGTACGACCTCATCTGCGAGGGATCATGTATGTATTGTACAATTTTATACGAAAGCGTAGTATGTATACGTCAGAACTGTAGTATACGTCTGTATTTCATAAGTATTTCCAAACGCGCGCGCACGCTTTCGCCACAATTGCAGTTCACCGAAGTCATTTCGCCACGTGGCACAGGTTATTTCGCCACATTGTGAGATTTTTCTAGATAGCCTTAAGCTTGTAGCATTATAAATCGTATTCCTATCATCATCTACGTATTTGTAGATGTTCACGTATGAAATCATAACATTATCCTTATGTCACAACGTTTACAGAATAAAATAGATTGCTGCCGCTGCAGTGCCAGGCCGGTCCCACTACCGACCGAAATCTCGAGCTCCCAGACCTACTCTTTTCGCCATGCTTGCCGTTGTTTCCACCGCCATATTTGAAACATTTGTGATGTAGGCGCTAAAATTGTCCAGTGCCTTAATATCTATATAAGTAGGACGGTAATGATATTAGGGGGTTCTATGTTGTGGGCAAACGAATTACGAATCCATCAACAGGGCTCGAAATACCACCTGCATATGCAGGTTAGTGCAGGTAAAATTTGAGCTGTGCAGGTATTTCTGGTGTCTACCTGCACCCAACCTGCACTGGTCAATCTAATGGGTTTATACATAAATGTTCTATGATGTTGGTGTGTAAATTATGCTAGCTGCATTGACTATTAGGTATAAAAGAAAACATAGCAATGGTTCCTCAACAATTTTAGTATGATCCATACTACCTACATTCAGAATGGTGCAGGTAAAAATAGTCTGGTGCAGGTAATCTGCAACGTTACCTGCACCAGTGCAGGTATGCAGAAAAAAGTATTTCTAGCCCTAATTAGGGTTCTATGTGAGGCGGTTTCGTCTGCGTAGGACAATGTATTAATTTAATGATGATGATATTGACGAAAGTAATATATGTTCTTTCACTCTGATCAAGGCCTTTTCATAACTCTAGTTTTCACTGAGTCTGATTCATTTGTAGGCTGCTCGGAGCCACCATCGCTGACAGGCACCTACATAAGTCACTGTAAATACCCCTATACGGAAGGGGCGGTAGCTACCTACAGCTGCAATTATTGGCACACCCAAGTCTCCGGCAGTACCACCAAGACCTGCTCTAAGGGCGTCTGGACTGGGGAAGATCTGGTCTGCAAACTTAAGGACGAGCGTATGTATCCCACACGTCTATCTTTGCAGTACACGTCAGAAGAAGTGATTTTGGGAGGGCAGATTTTATTACATAAAACAGGTCTTGTTTCAGCGACCCTTAAGCCTGATTTAAAAAGCGACACAAAATTCCTTTTGGCAATGCCAAATAACCTTTACAATTGCATGGTGATGAATGCTATGGATTTTTGCACTTTGAGCCAAACCTCTATTTTCAACTACCACTCAAAAATCATAGACGAAACATGCCCAGAACTTGAGATATGAAACACGGAAGTCCTGCTGCAGCACCGTAACAGGCCGCTAGGGGGTCCAAAATCTAATCGTTTTTAGGTCTTATCAAGACCTCCCTACATACTGAATATCAATACAATCCATCCAGGTGTTCATGAGTTATGTTGGTGTTCTAGAGAATCTAATACAAACCTGCATATGTACATTCAAACACTATAAAAAAACTAGAAAGGCCGACATTTGCTTAAGAGCAAATACAGCATATTTCAGCCATACCCCTTTCCACGCAACATTGGACTGTTCCAAATCACCCCTGCGCAAAAATGGAACATCCTCTTAACAGTACATTATCCCCAAAGTGGACTGGTATTGTGAATTGATTCCAGGTAAAAACAGAGCTTGCTTCTATTTTTCAGAAAATGACAATAATCACACCTTCCATTCAGAAAATTTTCATCATGACTGAAAATTGTTGAATGACTTCATGTAATGTCATTAACAATTTTCAGTACGATAACTAGGTGTAAGTTTAAAAAAGTATAAGCTCCTTGTGATGTGGGTACATTTATTATTGCAGTGAACTTTTTTTATTCAAGTAGGGCATACGATTTAATAATTATCAAGCAGGTGCAGGTACTGTAGGAGCGTTTGTTTTCTTCAAGCTGTAAAACTGTTAAACTCTTTTACTTTGTATGCAATCAGCCATCGAGCCTATTCTTATTTTAGTTTAACAACTTCCTGCCAGACCCGGAAGATACGATTGAACCTTGTTCGAGGATTTATTTTCGTCTGTCTGGTCAGTCTGTTCATACCCTGGCGCTGAGAGTGTTTTATTGGGCTGAAACTCTGGCAGTTTAAAGTTACTTACAATTTAAATGTTCAAAGTTTATATCAAACAACAACAGCACTAGGAAATGTGGCCACTATAGACAGGTGGTCACTATAGAGAAAATGCTGATCTATTGACTAGGAGCCATACGTTACACATGATTTCAGTACACTGATCATTAATCATATAAACATTGCACAGGTAAGCCAATTGTTTAGATGTACAATTAAGTTCAAATAATTCTGAAGAGAAATATTGATGAGAAAATAATCATTCTCGCCACTGTCTAACTTATAATTACGTATCAAAACTAAACGCAGATTTTCTAACTAACGCACCTTTCGCCGACTTCATCAAAGGACCGCCGGCTATCAATCAAACACGGCTGTTGATTAGACTTAGAGTTTCAAACAGTCATGTGCTGTGTGCCAGTTGACAGCGAACTTCATGCTACGTGATGTTTTACATTGCTTGGACCTTTTTTCCTACAGCGGTGCTTCTACAAAATATTTAGACTGTAACACTGAGTCCCACGTGTTTTATAGAATAGAATTTGACGCAGAACAGCGTTTTTTGCTGGGTATTTTTCTTGAAACATACGGCGACGTAGGGATATCAGACCGTCAACAAAAGTCGCACGGCGGCTAACGGCGCAGCGAAGATACTAGCGCTATAAATAAGCGCTTCAACTAAGGATGGCAACCCGTACAATATTTTTGTATACTGTTGAGCTAAGTAAAGTTTGTTGTTTATGAGATTTTAGTTGTCTTTGAAGCTTTGACCCGAAATATTTTAAAGTCAAACTGCTGAAGAGAAGTAAGTGACTGCTACGATTATCGTAGATATGGCCCTAAAAAACTGATAAAAGAAGCCTTCTCAATAGTCTAAAATGCAAGAGCTTCCGGGGGGGGCTTCGCCCACCTGGGTCCCCCCCACCCCCCACCCCACAGTGGCCCGGCCCCTGGACCCCGCCAGGGACATTCGGCGGCCCCCGGACCCCTGTCCGACGCTTTGAAAAAATCCTGGCGAGAAGTCTGTACGGCCTGAGTCTTCAAGTTAACGTATTGTGTGGTCCCGCTTATGAATATTAATTAGCCTTTGCTTTCCTCTTCGCTGATTGGCTGAACCATTAATTGAATTAACTCTTCCTGCCGGCTAGACGCAGGTGCAGATGTCGGCTCTGTGGGGTGAACGTCCGAAAGATCATGGCATGGAGAACGAAAGAAAACCAATTTCCCCTTAAAAAAAGTGCTGTAATTAAGCCTTTTACAGTACTTTAAGCCAAAAATTTTACTTGGATCATTTTACCAACTATCTTATGCCTATCTATACCAAATGTTACTCATACCAGGGTACAGGGGTGCAAAATATACCGTTATAAGACCGTCAACAACAGTCGCACGGAGCTAACAGCGCAGCGAAAATACCATCGCTAGCGTTTCAACTTCGGATAACAAGTTATAAGTACTGTTGAACTCAGTAACGTTAAAGTTTGTTTTTAGTTGCCTTTGACGGTTTGACCTGAAATAGTGTTACGCTAAACTCCTGAAGAGAAGTTAAGTGACTGCTGCGATTATCATAGATATGCCCCTAAGAACTGATACAATATAAAGCCTTCTGAATAGTGTAAAATGCGAGAGCCTTAGGCGGGCTTCGCTCCCCCTGGCGGGAACACTGCTATATACGGGATCATGAGGCCCCGCTTATGAATATTAATTAGCCTTTGGCCTCCTCTTCGCTGATTGGCTAGGTCTTTGATTCAATCAACTCTCCGGCTGACGCGCACAGGTGTGGCTCTGTGCGGGGTCACGGAAGGTCACGTCAGGAGGCCAAAAGAAAACAAATTTCCCCTCAGAAAAGTGCCAAAATTAATCATTTTAAAGTTGTTTATGTCAAAAATTTGACTTGAATCTTGTTACCAAGTATCTAATGCCTATCTATACCAAATTTCAGGTCATTCAATTGTAATACCAGGGTACAGGAGCCAAAAGTGTCCTTTTTTGGTCAAAAATTGGCCAAAAATCGCAAAAAATAAGCCTTTTGTTGCACTGTACACCAAAAGTGTTATTGAATTTATATGAAGGTATTATCAAGGCACATCTGTGTCAAATTTCAGCTCATTCGGTTGCAATACCAAGGTACAGGAGCCAAAAGTGTCCTTTTTTGGTCAAAATTGGTAAAAAAAATCGCAAAAATAAGCATTTTGTTGTACTGTACACCAAAAGTGTTATTGAATTTATATGGGGGCATTATCAAGGCACATCTCTGTCAAATTTCAGCTCATTTGGTTGTAATACCAGGGTACAGGGGCCAAAAGTGTCCTTTTTTGGTCAAAAATTGGTCAAAAAATCGCAAAAATAAGCATTTTGTTGTACTGTACACCAAAAGTGTTATCGAATTTATATGGGGGCATTATCAAGGCACATCTCTGTCAAATTTCAGCTCATTTGGTTATAATATTAGGGTACAGGGGCCAAAATATACAGTTTTGGTCTAAAATTGACCAAAAAAATCTCAATAAAATCATTTTAGAGGCAGATATGAAAAAACTGAGAAAAAAGCATCAAGGTATTGGCCCATTCTATCACTGTGCCAAATTTCAGGTCATTCGGTCCAGGAACGGCGGAGATGAATCACTTTGAAGATTTGACAGGAGAAAGAAGAAAGAAAGAAAGAAACATTACGAATACAATATATTTCACCATACTATGTATGGCTGAAATACAATAACCTTCTTGGCGAAGGTAAATACATACATGGAGCCCCTGTGCCCTGGTATTACAACTTAACCCTATTCAGACCGGGGGGGGGGGGGCTTTTGAGGCCCGCGCCTACTTTGATGTCCTATAACGCCAGAACGGCTTGCGCTAGGGCCACCAAATTTGGTGAGTTTTCCTAAAATATTGTTGGCAACAATTTCACGAAGTTTGACAAATTTTCCATATTTTCGTGTTGCCATGGCAACCGTTTGTTGACAGGCTGTTTTGCCAAAAATCACTATTTTTGGTTCTAACAATGTATTTTTCACATTTATTTGCTATATTACTGCTATTTTGTTACATAAAGAAAATCTTATATTATCTAGCATATCTTTCATAATTATATATGCATAAATTATGCTAATTTGATGACGTCTTCGGCCCAAAATCCAAGATGGCGGACCGTATGGCCAGATCAAGAATAACGAGCTAATTATCCCTTAAAATTTATAACTACCTGGTATTTTTTCATCAAAAACCATCTAAATGAATGCATTAAGTCTATTTCCATTGCCCTTTGTGATTATTTGTTGCAAAAAAGTATTTTTAAAAATTCAAGGTGGTGGATATAATATGGCGGAGCCCAACTGGTATCTTAGATGTGTATGACGTCATTTTATTGATGTTGCTATTGGCAACGCAAGTCGTAATAAACATAATTATTCTGTTATCTGCACTTGTTGTTACATTTTTGTAGAATAAGTTGAAGTTTTCTGAGAATACCCTTTTTTCATGGGTCCGGCCAATATAATCAAATTGATGACGTCATTTTTACGTCATCTTACGTCAACGTAACGTCAAACGTCAAATACTTGTCAGATATTATGTCGATATCATGTCCTAAAAATTTGGTGGCCTTACGGCACGTCATTTTAGAGTTATGGGACTTCAAAGTGGAGGGCCTCAAAAGCCCCCCCCCCCGGTCCAGGGATGATCAAAAAAGCCCGGTCTGAATAGGGTTAATGACCTACATTTTGGTACAGACGTATTTGACATATACCCCAGGACGCCATCAACACCTTTTTGCATACGTCACTTCAAAAATGAGATATCCTGGGATCTTTCACTACAAATGTATATTTCTGGCTCCAATGCCCTTTTCTTTGGTACAGAGGTGCATTGGACATATGTCCACAGGGGCCCGTTTGGCATACATCACTTCAACAAGAGTTCGGAGACCTCATATCTCCATGAAATAGTCTGATCATGTAAATTACTTCCCCATTTACATGATCTATGCTTGGTTATGTACACCTTTGAATAACTTACGCCGGTAACGATATTGATTGTCCAATAACTTACCATTTACACGAATTATAGCACTTTTATATCAATTATGCAAATAAGGGACGTATTTGCATAATTGGTATCTCCTAATATTCCTCCTGCCACAAACTACATATATTACAGGTAATTAAGTCCTATAATGAAAAACACTACAAATATAAATTTCCCTCATTAATCATGAAAACTAAGTGCCAGTTTCCATAATTTGCACTTGAGCATGTAGATCTCTGTCAAAGCTACCTACATACCAAATACCATCTAAATTGGTTGTTCCCTTGTTCGGTTATCCATTTCAAAGACGATTTTGAAAATAAACGCCCTGCAGTTCCAGAGCAACCTGCTAGGGGACCCGAACATACACCTCATATTCCTTACGCCATAAGCTATCTGCAATCCAAAAATCAAGACCACAGCACTTCCAGGTCAAAAGATACAAATACAAATGTAACGAATTTCTGCTGCATTACCAAGGTCACATATCAGGGGGCCTAAATTTGACCTTGACCTTTATCTTTCTAACACCTACCCACATCCCAAATATCATCGTAATCTTTTCAGACGTTCTTGAGTTATGTTGACCACAAATATCTGGAAACACACACACACACACACACACACACACACACACACACACACACACACATAAACACACACGCGCGCGCGCTCGCACACACACACACATATTTCAGATAAATATTTTTGTTATTTGGAATTTTGGAGTTATTTTGGAATTTTGCCATTTTTGACGACAGATGTGTATTTATGGCTCCTATTCCCTTGTATTAAAACCAACTCATCTGGAATTCGGTAAAGGGGTAGCTTATGAATAGGAATAAAGAAGGATCACATAGACCATTCCATTTTGCAAAGATGGGCGTGTTCCAGAAGAGTCCATTCTTGTATGGGTGATTTTTTTTTTAAATCTAGGAGTGGGATGATGCTTAAGGATAGGTTAATTGCAGCAAAAGTTTAATATGGAACAAATGATTGGAAATATTCTGTATTTGCCCATTACCAAAAATCAGCCTTTTAAGTTTAATTTCTATTTTTTTGTATATTTTGTTATGTTACTTGATTGTATTATTTTGTAATTTTTTGTATTATGTGCAAACAAACAAAAAACAATAATGCAAAAGTTAAGATCATACAAAGTCAAATCTTTTTAATATTTTACTGTTAGCAAAACCAGTCTGCCCAACGCCACCAAGCCCAGCAGCCAACACCACAATGAAGGCCTGCACCGCAACATCCAATTTCACAAATGGAGACTTTTGTCGGTACGAGTGCAGTCCCGGATACGTTCGACTCAGCGGGAGTAACTACTGGATCTGCTCTAATGGAGTATCATGGACTGGAACCGACTTGGTCTGTGTGAGAGGTATGTATCCTACACACATAGACGACTGTAATTTATTCAGCTATATTACTTTTTAGGCAGCTTCGTACCTTTGAAACCGAATAAGTTTCATTCATCTCATTTGTAGGCTGCCCACCACCACAGACAGGTCACTCCGTCTGGACGCACTGTGAACAACCCTTAAAAGTGGGAGCGCGTTGCGCTTTCTGCTGCCCTCCTCTGTACTTACGTACTTATGTGCACGGCAGCAGGTCGGTCACAACCTGCTCTAATAATGGGACCTGGACAAGAAAACCCATCGGCTGTAAGCGAGGTATGTATACATGATGCATGCATGTATGTATGTATGTATGTTTGAGAAGGCAGACCCCCTTGGTACACATTTCCTCTTTCGACTTGTAAATGAATATCTTGAATGGTTAGGGTCGTCGTCAATGATATGACGTAAATTGAAAATACCGTGTTTGACGAAAACCACAAATTAACCCTCAAGCACCCGACCTTTTTTTGCGACTAAAATGACCGAGTGGGGTCCAAACGGACCCCAAAATGTTTTGTTCATAAAATCTCAGTTCCAATTACTATCGGCGATAATTGTACATACATTGCTTCGTCAATGTAAGAGGAATATTTTGACATGTTAAGGTGTTGCTAATTCCATCTAATTATCATAATTTATGCAAAAGATCAGAAGGACCATATTTTGCACTAAACCTATTCTGACCAGAGAGAGGAATTTTGAGGCCCTCAGCAACTTTTTTGTCGCTTAACTCATGAACGACTAGAGCTAAAGGTACGAAACTTGGTAATGTATCACAGAATATTGTTAGCAAATTTTTTTTGTCGATAAAGTAAGTTTATCATTATTTGGGGTTGCCATGGCAACGGAATTCTGACAGGCATATTTTTGCGAAAATTTGCCAATTTCGATTTAAACAAGGTTTTCTTGGTAAACCATGCTTGTTTTCTTACAAAAATAAAATTCTATGAAATTGAAGGCTATTTTCATGATTCAAAATATATAATTTATGCTAATTTCATGACGTAAATAGTCAAAATCCAAGATGGCCGCCCTTATTAGCTAAATGACGTCATAATGTCGTCATATTATATGGTAATGACACAGAAACTTTTATGAGGATTTAGTGTTACATGTTAAGTATTCTCTAAAAGTTTGGTGGTGATACGATAAGTAATGAAGGAGTTAGACTCAAAAGTTTGTTAAAAAAGCTGCACTTTTTTGCTGGGGTCCATTTGGACCCCAGACGAACTGATCACGGACTTTCTTTATAGTTTCTACAGTATTGTACCAGTCTTCAAAAAAACTTAGGAGAAGGTATAGAAGACATTGGCTGACAAAGTCACGGAAGGAATTTTTCTTCAGATTAAATATGTTCAAATGGTACTTCAAAATTTAAGCCTGGGGTCCAAATGGACCCCATTCGGGTGTTTGAGGGTTTTAAAGACGGTTAAAGAACCCTTCAGTCACACATTCGACAAGAGTAGGGCCCTTTCCGGTGTGGTGACTCAAATCCGACAGTCTAGTCTCCAGGTTACTGCGTTGAAAAGGTGTCAGTGTATCTCATTCTACAAACGTGGTAATTCCAATAAATTAGTAAATAATGGAGGCTTGACATAAAGCAACCTGGTCTTCAATTAAGTGGTCTACTTATTATTTGTATAGATGCTACATTCATTATGTATTGAGAAAGAGTTTGTTGTAAATCATTTTCCGAAGGCCACCTACAAATTGCAAGATAGCTACAAATGATTAGGAAACAAAGGTGAAGTCATGGGATTTACACAGCAAATTCGTTGACATTTTTAGATATCAACGAATTTGCTGCTAAAACAAGGAAAGGCAATCCGCCGAAGAGACGAAATGCATGTATTTGCCAAGACAGTGTAATTTTATTTGTACGATTTGGCTGTGTGCAATTTGCAGTAAACACTTCTTTCTTGCCCTTCGCTTCCTTCGCTTCCAAGTGTTTATGTTACTTAACACTTAAAGATCTGACCTCCGTGTGTGTGTATTTTTTTTTATTCCAGCGTCGGCTAAGATGGAATTTGCGACCGAAAAGGATGAGGAATCGGCCATGAGGTATTGCATTTTTATTTTGAACGGAGGAGGAGTATGGGTCTCCTAAATCAACCTCATTACTCAAAACTGGGCACCTAATGGCTAAAATTGATACACCAGATTAATAACCGAAGATGATAATAATACTATATTCATGGTTTATTCATACATATACATACATACATGGACATACTAAAACAACGTTGCAGTCTGTTATACCTTGCTGTAAAACTGGCTGACTAAAGTTGCTTTTAGTCTTAAAACAAAAAACCTTAACATATATACAGCATAATAAACTTATCAATAATCGATACACAACGAGGCTAACAATAGCAGTAATCAACGTTACCATATAGTAATAATTTGACATTAAAAGCAGTCTATAAATCCGTATTTAAGAGTGCGGACAAGTATGGAATAGCACTGTTTTTGTGCCTATCATATCTGGCAAAAGGTATGCTAATCTAGAACCCTCGTTTTAAACCTCTGTTGTGAACTTCATTACGCGTAGCTGGTAACCAGCTTCGAAAAGTGGGGGAATGAAACATGGATTTCGCAAGCTTAAGACATAGAAATTCTATTCTTGCTTTTAAAGTGCAAATATTTAGCCTACATGGATCTTCGGCATAACAAGTATTGCGCAACAATTGTACACCGTACAAAGCATGGCATCTACTAATACATTTTCCTTGTTTGATGTAATCAAGTCAACTTTTACAGATGAAGTATTACGTATATTCATCTAGTTTAACATTCATAACATAAGTTGAGGATTCAATAACTTGAAAATATGCTATAGATCTTTCATCATATCAATCTGTAGGCATTTTTTTTTTATTTTACATTTGTATTTTCTGTTAAATGTCTACATTATACATTGCCTAGATTTTCGCCATTGATGTCATGTAAAACCGCATAGGCTAAACATTGTAAGGTGAAAAAGTCGTAATAAAAAATCATTTATTCAATTCATTCTGTCTCAGGCTACAATGTATGATTTGTATACGAACTTCAAGATAACTGCAACGGATATTTAATTTTGTTATTTTCCAGACGGACTGGCTTTATACTTTTTTCTTTATTGTTTGTCCACAAAAGTGTATCGGAGTCATACTTTGGTTGAAATAGTGTTCAGTGCTTAGTATATTTCTCTGCCTATTGACTACATCTGGGTGTATTTTCTTTTCCTCTCTATCTCTTTTTCTCTCTTTGTGTAAGTGTGTGTGTTTGTGTGTGTGTCTTTCTGTCTTTGTGTGTTTGATTTTTCAGATATCTTTTGTTAGCATAACGTGAGATCCTCTGCATGGCTTGTAAACATATTTGGTTTGTAAAGAGGGGCTTTTTTCTAATTTGAGTCAAGTTTTTTGCTGTTCAAAGAAGGCAGTCTACTCTATATAAACTCGGCACGAAAAGTTTGGAATATCAACTTTGGTATATCATATTTCCGTTATTTCTCCATAAATTTCAATGTATCAATAAAAAGCTTGTGTAATTTTCTTTCCTATGGTATCAAACTTATTATGATTGTAAACACATGAAACGCGCACCAGGCCTGCTTACGTGAGTGGGTCACGAAAAAAAGTCCCCAAATTTCCCTGATTCTGTTCAACACTGCATTGTCCTGTTGGCATTGGCGCGTGTACCATTGGAAAGAAAATCACTCAAGCTTTCTATAGATATATAATATATTGAAATCGATGCAAAAACAACAAAAATATGATCAACGGAAGTTAATACTCCAATCTTTTTGTGCCGAGTTTAGATCTCCAAAAACTCAACTTTGCTGTCACGCTTTAGAGTCCCTGCGCTTTTTCCCTGCGCTGGCTATGCTCTGCTTCCTGATCAAAGACAATTTATGGTGATCTGACGATAGAAACCGCTGGAGACGCGGTAATCAGGAAAACTTGCAAGTAAGCAGTGAAAAAGTGTGTGTCACCCACAGTCTGCAATGGAGACCATGTTTCTATGGTGTGCACTTTTGTTTGAGACCTGGCTGCTACCCAGGACCATGTTTTATAGTTCATTACTCAGGTCACAGGTGCAGATCGGCAATAACTTCGTCTTTGTCTCAGAAAGAAAACATTCTACAAGGTCGTTTGGCCTCCGAGTAGATGTTGTAGCAGAATATCGTGATGTTTTTTTTTTTTAAACTTCATTCTCACTTTGTACTTTAATTTTGTCTTTTGTCCGTCATACTTCTCTGTCTTCTATCCAACATCTGCTTGGAGGTTGAATTGAGTTTATGTCATGAGCAACAATATTGGCCGGATTTCTCATGTCATGTCCTTATGTTCAAACAATACCGTCATCTCTGAAGGCTTTTGTTTTTATAACATAACTTTTTCATACAGGTATGTACTATCTTTTGGCTGGTGTCCTGTAGAACGTATTGCATCATCCATATGAGCTCATTTTCATTGGTGAGACAATGGGGCGATTCGACGTCATATGCCTGTCTTCACAGAGAATAAAGGGACAAGCCGCGCCTACTCATAAATATTCATAATGACAACATCTACCTGAAATTCATAGGCTGAGACCCCTCTCTGTACTGCGCAGACTCTCTTTTCTTACGAAACACGCCCCTTTTGCAAATCGTTCAACTCTTCAGAAGGTTGTAGCCCGTCGCCCGAGCTCTGATTCTGGACTGGGGCGCCGGCAGTCCTGACTTCTCTGACGGAGCAGCGTCTGTACCACTCAGACAATACCAAGCGTGCACAGTACCTGCAACGGGACAACTTCGACATGAAGTAAGTCTATAACTCTATCTCTGGCCTGCATGGAAAAGTTTTACAGGTGTTAGTAATTCTACCATTGTACAGAAACACTAGTCTATATACCTCATGTCTTTATGTCTATACTCCATTATAACTACCTGTCTCTGTATCTGTTTGGAAAATATAAATATTTCATGGTTGTTTCCTCATAGATGAGTAATCAAATTTAACATCTACTAGCCATCTTACTCGGAGTACGCCCCAGCTAATCGTTTTGCCCACAGTAGCCATTAATATTTCAGCCGTCTACACGAGCATAGAAATGAAATGTATGAACTTAGAGCGGAAGGAAACAGGTTCTTGTTTTAACTGCTTCAATCAATCGTGACTACAGTACAGTCAAACCTGTCTATAGCGGCCACTCAAGGGACTGGAGAAACATGGCCACTATAAACAGGAGGCCACTATAGAAAAAAATGTTGATCAATTGACCATGAGCAAGCTACACATGATTTCAGTTCCCACTAATCTTTCTCACCAATTAACATTGTCTCGATCGGTAAATTCATCGACAAAGACTTGCACTTTAATGCTCAAGGCATGCATACCTTCTGCTACCGCCAAAATGACCCTGGCAGGAACTCCAAATCCTCGCAAACTACAATTGCAAACTCAGTGCAGGGTGACATAAGGCTGCTGTATGTTTGCAATAGGCAGTGTTTCTCTATCAACGGGACCGGAAATCGTGTGGCCGTGGCCACTATGGACAGGTGGCTGCTATGCAAAGGTGGCCGCTAATATAGGTTTGACTGTACTTACGAAATGTTGAACGGTCGCCGTCTGTAATGGTTTTTATAAGACGCTTTGTCCGCCAATTGTACTGTAGCTTGGGGCTTATGGTTCATTGCGATTTGGCCACTGGCAAATGAATATTCTCTCTTAGAGTCAGGAAAAAATCTGAAAGGGGTCCTTCAACTTAACTTCGCGATCATTTCAGAGCTAGCGCTAGCATTGTCTCGCACATTTTGCACGCTTATATCATTTTGATCAAAGGTTGTGAGAGAAGTTATTTCGGATGACCAGAAAATACGAGGCCGAATGCTCAGTGTAGATCTCATCAAACATTTTTCTAAACTTGAGAGATTGTTTTTATTCTTGTATTTGCTGTTTTATCTACATATTTAAGGTCCAGGCAATTCTTTTTTTCCACCAGCATCCTCTTTACTTCAAGGTGCGATGCTTATTTGCATATCTGAAAAAATGTTCTGTACCCTCGCGGCTATATATACACTCAGAGATGCTGTTACCTGCAACCGACATGCTCAAGTGCGTAACCTTTACCGCAGACCATGGGACAGTAACAAAACAAAAAAAAACGCCTCACTAAAGTCATGGTATTACTCTTGGCATTTGCAAGCACCACTTAAGCAAAACGTTCCGTCTGTGCTTCGATGACAAAGATGCACACCATTCCATTCAAATTACACCTGCATGTCTTACCACGGCTATCATGTGCCCGAAATACTATTTTTGTAAACATGCATGCATGCCAGAAAAAACTTCTGTTCGACGTAACAAAGCAAATGTTGCATATATTGCACAGGCATTTATTTCAACGGTAAATTGTCAAACTTGTTTTTGCTGTTGATAGTTTTTTCCAGCCTCGAGTCACAGAGGCCTCCTATTACCCGCCTCACATTAGGCGCGATTCGATCGGAAGACTAGTTTACTAGCTCGAAATGACATTTTCGTGAGTAAGACGTCCGGTGTTCTCACGATCATCTTGCGATTTTTAGGGATCGCGGGCAATTCTCAGGAGTCTTACGACGGTCGCGGTGCAGCGAAACATGTTCTTAACATAAGTGACAAGTCGCAGGAGATCTCCGAGATCGCAGAGCTCGTTACCGAGTCGCAGATCGTGCGTGTAAATCGTGCGTACCTCGCAAGGGTATCGGTCAATAGTCTTCCGTCAATCCAACGATTGAAGAACGATAGGCGAGCACAGACATAGTTATTAATCATCGAACGCAAATCGGATGGCGAACGCCCGTTAGTCGGGCGTCGTTCACCCGACTTCCGATTGTGTACAAATTGAATTTCTGGGAATGTAAGGGTAATTCTAACGTTGTGGCCCCTGTGGCAGTATGTAGGCTGGCTTTGTAACACACTTTCCTTTCTTGTGTCATTTCTATTATGCCCTCGCATTCCATTCATTGGTTAAAAAGATTCCGACAACAAAATAAGCAACATTTATTGATCTCTTGCCTTTTTTGAGGAACGTTTTGTGTTCCCTTGTCCGCGCGCAAGAGGTCATGGGAGGTTCATTATCATAGATTTATTCACCGTCGATCAGAAGAGGCTCGCTTATATGTGAGGGGAACAGATTTTGGGCAAAAAATACGCAAGACCATCTTAAGATCTTAAAATCAGCCGACCTTCCTGAGATCGCGAAGTACGTCCGAAGATCGTATATAATGTGAGGCGGGTATATCGACGCTTATGAATCCCAATTCTTTCTTGTTGCGTGCTGATTTCTACCTACCTACCTACCTATCTACCTACCTACCTTCCTACATAGTCCCTTGCTTGACCTCCAGGTCCTGGGGGGGGGGGGGGGGGGGGCAAGGTAGCCATGAAAATGGAGAGTTCTTCTGCCGTCCTTTGTAATGGTCCCTCCCAGGTAATACAGTTAAACCTGCCCCAAACGACCACATGGGGACCTTTATTTTGAACATAACATCGTAATGGTAGTCAAAATCCGACGCAAACTGGCCAAATTCGACACAAAATCACGCTAGTTATCATTGAAAGTCGATGAAACCTCAAGATTTGGAAATGTCACAGTCGTTATGGGCAGGGATTTGGTCCCAATTTTTGGCGGTCGCGTTGGTCAGGTGGTCGTTGTAAAGAGGTCGCTTAATGCTCACGTCAATGAGTAAAATTTTCGGGACCGAAAAAAGGCGCTCGTAATGGCCAGGTGGTCGCTAAGAAGAGGTGGTCGCTTGGGCAGGTTTGACTGTATGTAAATGTTCCCACCTCTTCTAGCTGCTCCTCGTTCATAACGATGACTGCATGTGCCTCATCATTGCTGTTCACCATCACCTTGCTTTTCTCGGTGCTGACCTCCATGCCGAACTACCAGGAACTCTGTGTTAACTTGTCTGTAAGGTCTAGGTTGAACAAGACTGGCGACAGCAAGCAACCCAGGCAAACCCCGACTGTTGTCCTGAAGAATTCCCCCACTTTAATCACTTCACTAGATGCACTTTGGTACAAGGCTTCGATGCTCTGAATTAGGCCCTCTTCGACACCGAAGCCTCTCAGGACCCACTACAAGCCTTCGTTCCACACTATGTCGAAAGCCTTAGTTTGTAAAGTCGATAAAGTTGTGAAACAAGTCCCGTTGGTGCTGTAGATGTTTCTCAATTATGAGCCGGCAGTTGAAAATTTGCTCGGTAATGCTTTGACCTGGCCTGAACCCAGCTTGTTCTTCTGCCAGTAGTTCCTCTGACTTGAGCCTCTTCAAGATTACTTTGAGAAGCATCTTGCTCGGGGGGCTGATCAGACTGATGGTTCTGCTGTGTTCTATACATAATTGAAAGAGACAATTTCTGGTGATCAGATGACGCAAGGAAAACAAACAGGAGACGCTGTAATCACAAACAGGAGTAAGCAGTGAAAACGGCGGTGGATTTTTAAATGTACCATAAAGCCTGCAATGGAGGCTAATTGCCCTTTGTATGCAATGCATGTCCAAGATGATCTTTTTTGTGTGAGATTTGGCTGAATCCCTGGCGGTATGTCCGTAGATTGTCTGTAGTCAGAGTGACCTTGTTATTCTGGCGTAGAGCCAGCAAATGTCTGACAACAATGTCTATGCCAGCACTGCACGTTTCTGTCATTATGATGAATAAGTCGTTAGATTGATGATTTCGTCGGCCAGAAAGGACAATACCGTTGTATGGTTATGTTATGAACATGTTAAGCTGAGTGTAAACACTCATTGTTTGTATGCGGCAATTATTCTTTTGTGTTTTAATTGTGGTTATGGTAATTGGTAAGTGATTGGAATACATGTATTATACTTGCGACATGTATAAGTTAAATGTAAAACGTAAGCATCACCATGCTTTAATTATGCAAATGTGTGCGACATTTTGATAACATTTAAATAAAAAGCTATAAACATTTTGCAGCATCTTTCACATGCACAGCTTTGTTGAAAACTTCATGCTTTAAGTACTCATCTGAGTCAAGGTTGTAATTCAGATTTGTAAAAAGTCTTTTTACAAATTTATGCAAAATCTGGCATCAGATTAATGAAATTAATTAAGTACTTGTAATATTTTGCTATATATTGAATGATTTTCAGATTCCTACACCGTGTATTTGTACTCCTTCTGTTATCTACACTAATCCTGAAGTCAGAAGGTCGTTCTCTCAGAGGTAAGAGTGTGATATGATACAACTGTGTTACAACATGACAATGCTAACCTTTCAGATGCACATAAAATTCTGTTTCATCTTACTTCTTGTAACACGTTAACCCTATTCAGACGGGGGGGGGGGCTTTTGAGGCCTGCGCTAACTTTGATGTCCTATACCGCCAGAACGGCTTACGCTAGAGCCACCAAATTTGGTGAGTGTTCCTAAAATATTGTTGGCAACAACTTTACGAAGTTTGATAAATTTTCCATTTTTTCTTGTTGCCATGACAACCGTTTGTTGACAGGCAGTTTTGCCAAAAATCACTATTTTTGGTTCTAACCATGTATTTTTCACATTTATTTGCTATATTACTGCGATTTTGTTACATAAATAAAATCTTATATCATTTAGCATATCTTTCATAATTATATATGCATAAATTATGCTAATTTGATGACGTCATCAGCCCAAAATCCAAGATGGCGGACCGACTGGCCAGATCAAGAATAACAAGCTAATTATCCTTTAAAATTTGTAACTACCTGGTATTTTTTCATCAAAAACCATAGTAAATGAATGAATTTAGTCTATTTCCATCGCCCTTTGTGATTATTTGTTGCAAAAAAAGTATTTTTAAAAATTCAAGGTGGTGGATATAATATGGCGGAGCCCAACTCGTATCTTAGATGTGCATGACGTCATTTTATGACGTCATATTGACGTCATTGATGTTGCTATTGGCAACACAAGGCGTAAAAACATTATTATTCTGTTATCTGCACTTGTTGTTACATTTTTGTAGCATAACTTGAAGTTTTCTGAGGATACCTTTTTTTCATGGGTTTGGCCAATATAATCAAATTGATGACGTCATAAATACGTAATCTTACGTCAACGTAGCGTCAGACGTCACATATTTGTCAGATATCATGTCGACATTATGTCCTAAAAATTTAGTGGCCTTACGACACGTCGTTTTAGAGTTATAGGACTTAGAAGTGGAGGGCCTCAAAAGCCCCCCCCCCCCCCCCCCTCGGTCCAAGGATGACCAAAAAAGCCCGGTCTGAATAGGGTTAAGTGTTAGGAGTCATGTGCAGAAAAACAACTTGTCACTTCAATTATAGCGAACATGATGATATTTTCATTTAAGACCAGATCCTGTTTGGTACAGCGTTTCCACAAGAACTGTTGCCAAATTTTTTAAACAATCTTTACAATACAGAAGTAAATGTTCAATCGTATGTTTTTTCGTATGTGGTCAGTTTTTATTACATTTGTTTTTCTTAACTAACTTTTGATGATGATGAATGCTATGGATTTTTCACTTTGAGTCTGGCCTCTTGTTTTTTTTTTAACTGAATCTGATTCATCTCATTTGTAGACTGCTCTGCGCCACCAAGGCCAGCCAGCACCTCCATTACAGACTGTAATTCCCCATACCACCCTGGGGAGGAATGTACCTACAGCTGCCTTCCCGGGTGCGCGTACAGTGCCGGTAGTGAGACGAGGACCTGTTGGGATGAACGCTGGACTGGGACCGACATGGTCTGTACGGGATGTACGTACTGTTTTATACGAAAGTGTTGTACACGTCAGAACTGTAGGATATACGTTGATAGTATACGTCAGAAATGCCCAGTAGTTCATCAGAGGCAATGTTTGTCAAACAGGTCAACATTTCGTCAAAATATATATCATATATAATGTGTTTTCAACGGTCCGCGTTGATAAAAATCGTCGTCTGTCCCGAGAGATGTTTAGCACATAACCACAGCAAAAGAGGAAGCAGAACTGCAAGTTTGTTGCAACACCGTAGAAATCCACCAGGTACCAACCTGCCAAATATCATGAAGATACACCAAGAGCCTGTCAAGTAATTTGCTTTCCAGACAAACGCATTCACACACACACACACACACACACACATACCGCTTAGATCGGCTTACCTTGCCCACAGTCTCATTTTCCCTGTTCGCCAATCACCTTACATCTTACGTCTTACATCTCTTCTTATGGTTCCTCAGAAACAATGGCGGCTGCTAGTTTTGCACAAGCCGTGCAAGACTTGCTTTTAACAGAACGTACGGCTTCCTCAACATCAGCAGTGTACGCTACAGACAGCCTGCTCGATAACCAGTTTGAGTTAACAGTTTCGATTTTTCTCTGGTCGGCTTATAACCTGGAATTCAGTCTCCTTGTGGCACGGCCTAACGTAGATAGTGTATGCTCTCTACGGGGCCATTGCAGCTCTCAGCTGCCGGGGCAATAGCTAACACCCGGTAGAATTTTCACGCTATGAAAATCATACCGGGTGTTAGTCGCCTTAGGGATATTTTACACGACAAAGTGTGCTATATATATAAACCGTTTATGTGAGCCTGGCATTTTGAGATTTCCTCGCCAAAGGAAGCCTGGTAACGCTTAGGTCCCAATTGCACAGGTGCCCGTCATGAATGAAGCCCCGGTCGGGCTCCGAAGCTACAAATCTGACCCGGTGGACTGCCGGATACCGCGGGGCACCCCTGGGTATACCCACGGGTAGATTTGTTACCGTGTGCCGGGCCGATTTTAACCTCGCTGAAAATGAGCTCGGCCGGTGCCCGGTCGTGCTAAAGTTTATTTGGGGAGCCACAGGACATCCCACGGGGACACATAGGGGTCATGCCGGAAAGTGTCACCCTCGTATACCCGGGTTTCCTGAGACCATACTCAACTACCAGAGATTCAGAGGGATGTTACGTACGATCAGGGACCAAATCTAAGATTTGTCGGATCTGAGGGCCGGCAGTTGCAGCATGCTATAGCTAGCATCACAGAGTACTAGTACCGATCAAAAGATCTAGAGAGTATTGGTTTTTACCTGCTCTTTTCGCCATGCTTGTTGTTGCTGTTCCCACCGCGAAAACTATTCTAAAATTTTGTGATCTAGGCGATGATTTGCTGTTGCCTTAATATTTTAATCCGGAGGGGTAACACATGCAAAAGTTTTATGGCATGGGCAAACAGATAACGAATCTGTCCGAGTTCTGCATATGGCGCAGGTTTGTCTCTGCGTTGGAGAATTGATGTAATGATGACAATGTATTGAGGAATATTAGAATGAATGTTATACGTGTATTTTCGGTCACTAGGACCGAGACCTTTATGGAACTTTGAGTCTGATCCATTTCATTTGTAGGCTGCTCGTTGCCACCATGGCCGAAAGACACCTACATGAACTGTGACATCTCCTATGCTGAAGCCTACAAAGAAGGGACGGTATGCTCCTACTATTGCAGCCTTTATTGGCACATTCCAGACTACGGCAGTACCACCAGGACCTGCTCTAAAGGAGTCTGGACAGGGACCGATCTGGTCTGCAAACGTAAGGAAGGAGGTATGTGTCCCACACGTCAATCAAAAGAGATGTTAGAAACCAGCCTACTTAATTGGGATTACTCAATTTGTTCAACCTAACTTACCAGAAAAATGCATGATTATCATAATGGAAATATAGATTCACATCAGAAAGCAATAATGCACCTTTTGTATCTAAATTCTTTTGGCCCCAATTCACTGTAGATCCATTTAATATTGGGTTGGAAACTATAGTGTTTGATGAAATTGAAGTAGCTCATGGCACTTAATTTTAGCGGAGTGATCAAATTAAATGACTTGTGACCGTTAAACCCACTAAAATTACTTGCAACACATGCAAATCAGAGTGATGACCTAAATCTCAATAATATTCCCCTTTTTTTACAAAGCAAGTTATCCCATTGAAACCACATTATGGAACCGAAATTAGCGATTTTGGTTAAAAAGAATTCCTGTTAACAAACGGTTGCAGTGAGAAAAAAATGAAAAATGTTACAAGCTTAGTGGAATTCTATCCAACTATTTTTTAAAAACTTACACAAGTTTGGTGGCTCTATCGCCAGCTAGCGCGGGCCTCAAAAGCACCCCCCTCGTCTGAATAAGGTAAAAAGCCTTGTACTGATTCCTTTCTTAAGTGAATTAATGAGTTAAGACCCCCTTTACTCATCTTTATTACTAGTACACCAAGTCTCATATTACATGTAGTAAATTAATGAGATAGCACCCCTCTAACTCGATTTAGAAGGTGGCTATAGCTCATTAATTCGCTAGAAGAATAAATATACTAATAATAAGAATGGAAGTACAAACGACTTATTACAATTTTTGTCTTGAATTACTTTTCAGGATTAAATAGATGTGACAAATACTCAAGTATGTTATGAAAACCATCATGATATATAATGTTAGCTTTATTTACTATTTCAAGTATATGGTTATCGATTGTGGTTTATTTTTACTTTTGCACTCTATTTTAAACTTTAAAGTTTGGAAAAAAATATGACTAAATCTTAAAGTCCCTTTCATATTTTAACTGAATGAGTCGAGTAGACGCAACCGGGATTAAAAAAAATTGCCAAATTCGCGAGGGGGAATTTCAAATGGACCTTATACCCCATTCACAAGAGATGAGCCGGAATACCATCTGAATGGAAATTGTTCAGTCCTGGGTACTCGTAGTGCATTGTTGAAATTCTAACTGCATTTATTTATTTATTGATTGATCTATAGGGTAGTCCCTTCAGTTTCAAGGGAGCCCTATAACAATAATAATAACTCAAAGAACAGAAATAATTACTAACATAGGATTGAACATAACAAAGCAATAATCCAAATCGGATTTGTAAATCATACAAGCAACTTAGGAAAACTCAAAAGAATAAAAACTCATACTTGATAACAAAAACAACTCAAGATCACAAACTCATAAGGTCATTGGACGGTCAATGTGGTCAGAGGTCAGATGTCAGTGCCATTTGTCCCGATCAATCGGACTGAACATAAGAAAGAATAATCCAATTCGGATCAGTAAATCATATACGCAACTTACTAATAACAACTCATACACAATAACAACTGAAGATCACAAAAATCATAAGGTAATTGAACAGTCATTGGGATCAGAGGTCAGATGTCAGTGTTATGATATCAGAGACTGTTTGAAGGCTTTAAGAGAAGCATGCCAAATATACTTGTAAAATGCCAAAATAGACTTGTATAATGGATATTACGAATTTACCGCGAGCAGATCCTGGTTTCTGATCAAATAAAAATGTATGTTGGAAAGCTGCAAACATCAGCATATTTTCAGTTCATAACAAATGAATTAAGATCATACAAAATGAAGTTTTTTTAATGTTTTTACTGTTAGAACCACCACACTGCTCTGAGCCACCAAGCCTAGCCAACACCATAAAGAAGCGCTGCAACGTGAGATCCCCACCCCAACAGTCGGACTATTGCACGTGGGAGTGCATTCCCGGGTACGTTAGAATCAGCGGGTCGACCTTCAGGAGCTGCTCTAATGGATTTTGGAGAGGATCCGATCTGGTCTGTGTAAAAAGTATGTATCCTACACATATAGACGACCGTAATAATGGTTATGATGCAGCATACAATGTTTTTAATTCACTTTGAGCTGTATGTCTCTTCGTATCTTTGAAATAGAATGCGTCTAATTCATCTCATTTGTAGGCTGCCCATCACCATACAACCATTACAGAGACTACACCGTCGAGATGCACTGTGACTACCCCTACCAAGTAGGAGCGCGTTGCACTTTTCACTGCAGTTTTTATGGTGGGTACATTGCAATCTACGGCAGCACCACCAGAACCTGCTCTAATGATGGGACCTGGACTGGAACTCCCCTGGTCTGTGTTCAAGGTATGTATAGAGTCCAAGTCACCGTGCGGATGTTTTATGCCATTGTTCAGAATTGATTGTAAAGCTTTTTGATTACATGTCTAGGACATTTGATACTTCAGAAATTTTTTTAACGCTGTTTCAACTTTATAAACTTTATATTTCCCGGTTCCATAAAATTTGGACATTTCCATGTCTTGGAACTGGATACTTCTAATGGTTTGCAACTAACCATAAAAGCATCCTACGATTTTCTACCATTTTTTCCTCATTTTGTAAATAAGTCAGTAGGATTGGAAGATAGCAATTCACACATCCTTGTAAAGTATGGTTGGGTGCCTTGCAACAATGGCTCACCACAAAAGACCTACCAGTGCTAAGCACTGAAGAGGCAACAATAGGGCTTACTTTAAGTGCGACAATTAACAAATATTTGTAAATATTTAAATACAAATAGTTGTAAATATATGTAAATATGAGGGAATCACACCGAGTTTTTTTTTTCAATTATTCTAAATAAAGATGTTTTATATAGTTACTTTCAACATGTTTCCGAAATATTCATAGAAATTCAAAATTGATATTTTCTTGGTCAATTAAAAAACAAAATATTGTAGCTTAGATATTCCTTTATTCAAATTAATTCAACATTATTACAAATCACATATTTCCAAAACCCAATATCTTCTTCAAATGATGATGGTTACTTTGATTTTTTGTCACTATTCATGCAAATAAGGCCCACATTTGTATGGTTTATATTAGCTGTTCATCTCCTCTAGCCAAATAACAGGCGTACACAATCCTTGTTCTGGAAGAAGGCTTTCATCGCAATTCTTGATAATTGATGAAAATGAGATCCTCATCTGCATAATCAATAATCAATGATGTTCACCTGTACATGATTTGCAAATGCCACAAGGAAGAAATTCCCGTCATTTACCATCATGGGATGATAGTATTTTCTCATTGATTATGCAAAGTAGGTCTCTATTTGCGTGGCATCTAAAATTTAACATTCTTTTCTTCCTTAGTTACAAATATCACATGCTGCTATAGTCCTACGATGGAACCGAGCAGGCTAAGACAATTTCCTAATTAATTACGCAAACTATGTTCCGATTTGTATAACGTTTATTGATATATAACTATATGCAGCATCATGTAAGCTACATTCCGATCACTGCAGTTCCAAAACAAGCCACTAAGACCCACACTGTTGCGTCCAGAACCGTGCTTTATCCCGAACCGTGCATTATCCCGAACCATGCCTGGGCACACGTATCCAGAACAGTGCCTGGGGGCAAAAACACGTTTTGCGATGCGCAAGACTAGACACAAACAGACGGTCGGCTTAGCACGAATTTGCACAACAAATACTTTAAAGCTAAATGACCGGATCTATCAAATTGTAAGACTACATTTACCCAGGCACAGTCCAAGATACAACATTATATATACATATTCAAAACTGTAGATTTAACCACGTGGCACGGTTCTGGATGAAAGATTGATTTTTTTAAAAGTCCAGAACCATACCCAGGCACAGTCCTGGATAGTCCACGTGTATCCAAAACCGTGCCTGGGGAAAAGCAAACCGTGCCTGGGGAAAAGCACGTTTTTGGATACTCGGGACTATCCAACTGTGGCTCAGATCGTGCAATGAGGTCTGACACAACGAACTGAATGGCTTGGGCACTTGATCAAGCTGCAGCTGGACGTTTTCATTGATTGTCATCACGGTTTATGGTACATTTTGTACGTATCTTGGGATGCACTATTGAAGAGCTTTCTAATCGATAAAGATCATATAGGATATAGGAATCAAAAGGACGAAAAAGTATTAAATATGCATGGAACTAAGTTTGATAAATCACCAGCTGTATACAGCTCTCAAATTCAAGCCTTCTTTGGAAAAATTAATATATCACTGTTCCGTCAATCACAGTGATTGACAGCGCTTCCGGGCACAAGCCTGGATAGTCGGTCTGTATCCCGCACCGTGTCTGAATGGGCACGGAACAGGATGGGCATGGTTCGTGACACAACACACACCACTTACTCTCGGCCCCATGAGCTATTACGGCTCAAAAATCATGACCAGAGCGTGTCCAGAACTCGAGATATCCAACTCGAAAGTTCCCCTGCAGTCCCGTAACAAGCCGCTTAGGGGCCAAAAACGAATCGTTTCCAGGTCTCATCAAGACCTACTCTCGAGTTATGGTGGTCTTCTGCAAACACACCGACAAACCTGGAAACGCTACCGAAAATATAAACTTCTTGGCGAAGGTAATAAGATTGGGCGGTGAAAAAAAAGATGAGTAAAAAAAAAACAAGAGGGCTAATTAGACACCATAAACGTTGTAAGAAAAATTGAAATGACAAAACATAGTAACATAGACAACAAATCATGGTTTGACTGTTCTGTATTCAAAACATAATAAGCAGGAATATAATTATGACTAGAGTTCGACGACCTCATACCTCCATGAAAACTTAGAGCTTTCGTAAATTTCATGCAATTGACTAATACATTAACATAATTTATGCATGGTGTTGTTCATCATTGACAAACGTACACATCAGGACACGTCACAATTATAAAAATCCCATTATTAATCATAAAGCGGTTTTGCAATTTTTACATAAATTATGCAAATAAGTTCCTCATTACCATATTTGGTATTTGCTTATATTCCACCTATCATAATTAACATGTGTTACATTTATTGAAGTCCAGTTATTGAAAACAATGGAATTATACAATTTCCTCATTAATTATGCAAATTCAGTCCTCACTTGCATAACATGTATATCATTATGAACATCTTTGCCTGAGGTACCCACATGCCTAATATGATGCCAATCCGTCAATCCTTTCTGTAGTTATCCTCTTTGGAATGTCTTGACACAAACGCCCCTGTAGTTCCCAAATTGAATGATAGGGGGCTGAAACTTGATCCACTATGTCATGACACTGAAAGCTATCTACCACCCAAATTTCAAGACCATATCATGTCCAAGACAAGAAATACATAGAAAAAACTGCTATGATTGAATGTTGTCATTAATTATGCAAATTTGCTCCAATTTTGCATAATTAGTATTTCATTTTGTACAACATTGTCCGAGGTACCTACAATCAAAAATCATGAAAATCCGTTGTTCCCTTCTTGAGTTATCCTCTTCAGAAGTTTTTGACAAAAATGCCCCTGCTATCCCAAAACTAGACGCTAGGGGGCCCAAACTTATGTCATTTCTTCCTGAGCACAAGAGCTATCTAATACTAAAAAATCGTGACCATAGCATGTTCAGAACACCGAAATAGCAAAACCGGAAGTTGCGCTGCAGTACTAAGGGGAGCCGCTAGAGGGCCCAAAATCTCATCATTTCCAGCTTTTATCACACCCTACCAACACACCAAGTATGAAACCAATCCACCGAGCCGTTCTTGAGTTATCTTGTTTACACACAGACACACACACACACACACACACACACACAGACAAACACAGGGTAAACTAGAGTTCGGCGACCTCATACCTCCATGAAAATTTAGAGCTTTCGTAAATTTCAGGCAATTGACCAACACATTAACATAATTCATGCATGGTGTTGTTCATCATTGACTAACGTACGCATGTCACAATTATAAAATTCCCATTATTGATCATAAAGCGGTTTTGAATTTTTACATAAATTATGCAAATAAGTTCATTACCATATTTGGTATATGCTTATATTCCACCTATCATAATTAACATGTGTTACGTGTATTGAGGTCCAGTTATTGAAAATAATGGAACTATGCAGTTTCCTCATTAATTATGCAAATTAAGTCCTCAATTGCATAACATGCATATCATTATGAACATCTTTGCCTAAGCTACCTGCATGCCTAAAATGCAGGCAATCCGTTGTTCCTTTCTGCAGTTATCCGCTTTGGAGTGTCTTGACAAAAACGCCCCTGCAGTTCCACAATTAAATGTCAGGGGACTGAAACTTGCTCCACTTTTTCATGATGCTAAAAGCTATCTACCACTTAAGTGTCACGACCATATCACGTCAGTGACAAGACATACATTGAAAAAACTGCTATGATAGAATATTCTCATTAATTATGCAAATGTATTCCTGATTTGCATAATTAGTATCTTATCTTGTAAAACATTGTCTAAGGTACCTACATACCAAAAATCATGAAAATCCGTTGTTCCCTTCTTGAGTTATCCTCGTCAGAAGTTTTTGACAAAAATGCCCCTGCTATCCCCAAACTAGACGCTAGGGGGCCCAAACTTATGTCATTTCTTCCTGAGCACAAGAACTATCTAACGCTTAAAAATCGTGACCATAGCATGTTCAGAACACCGAGATAGCAAAACCGGAATTTGCGCTGCAGTACCAAGGGGAGTTGCTAGGGGGCCCAAAATCTAATCATTTCCAGCTTTCGTCACACACTACCAACACACCAAGTATGAAACCAATCCACCCAGCCGTTCTTGAGTTATCTTGTTTACACACACACACACACACAAACACACAAACGCGGGGTAAAATATAACCTCCATGACATTTCATGGAGGTAAATATAACCTCCATGACATTTCATGGAGGTAAAAATGCGTCGTTTTGTACACCAGCAGTACAGAGAAAGGTGGTATTATGTTTCGGCCATACCACAAGTATTGTAAAATTTATTGTGTAATGTTTCTCCAGTCAAATCTTCAAATTGATTCATCTCTGTCGTTCCTAGACCGAATGACCTGAAATTTGAGACAATGGTAGAGTGGGCCCGAGCCAATACCCTCTGATTTTTTTTTAAATTTCATTCTTTTATATCTGCCTCTAAAATGATTTCATTGAGTTTTTGGTCATTTTAGACCAAAACAGTATATATTTACCCCTGTACCCTGGTATTACAACCGAAGAACTGAAATTTGGTTCAAAGGTACCTTGATGCCCTCACAGATTTGGCATAAAGTACAACAAAATGCTTACTTTTGCGGTTTTTTGGGATGTTCTTGACAAAAAAAGTACTTTTTTTTCATCCTGTACCCTCGTTGCAAAACCAAATGACCTGAAATGTGGTATAGCGGTGCCCTGATATATGCACCCATGGATTCATTAACACTTTGGGCATACGGTACAGAAAAAAACAACACTTTTTTACCAAGAACGTACACTTTGGGCTCCTGTACCCTGGTTTGACAACCATATGACCTAAATTTTGGTAAAGGGGTACACTATATATTAAAATAATTCAAATGATTCATGTATAATTTGTGATATAAACAACTTCAAAATGATATATTTGAGGATTTTTTGGGTCATTGGGTCATTTTGGGGTCATTGGCCAGATGTGTCAATTACCTCAAGGTCGTTGACCCCTGAAGACTGCACCTGCAGGCTTGTACATTTCTATATGACTAAATTAAATAGGCAACTTATCACTTTGCCTGAATCAATATCCTGAGGACGATTTGACAGCCAAATAGCGTGCTGGAAGAGTCCATTCTTTCACGGAGGGGGCATTCTCAAAGTCCTTTATTTGGTGATTATGTCAAAAGTCCTGGTCTAGTGGATTTATTTTAGACTGCTCAAGTTTACGTAAGGTTATCACAGGAAGAGTACATTCTTGCACGGAGGATTCTTTTTCAAATTCAGTTTTTGACGGGTGCACATGATGATTCAAAATCCCATTTTTAGCGGAAGTGTTTTGGACTCGTCTATTTTACATTTTCAATATTAAATTTTGGACTGGGTTTCTTATTGAAAAGGCCAAGTTTTTAGTGGAGTATTTCTGGACTGATCTATTGTGTGAATTCTCCTGGGATGCACTGGAAGAATCCATTCTTGTATGAGCGAATTGTGTAAAATTCATTTTGGGGCTAAAGTGTGATTAGTAGAAGTAATTTTTAAGCAGAAGTGTTCCATTTTCGGACATGGGTGATTTTGGAACAGTATATTATTACGAGGGGACGGAGATGGCTGAAATGGGCTTTCTAGTTTGGTGTTATTATTATAGCGACACCATGACTAGCGTTGAAGACCCCAACTACCGGGGTGCTGAGTCCTCCTGGACCGTTTTCCGGCGTCGTACGATTCTTCACTTGTAAAGAGCCACTTGAACGTTTGCTTTTTTTTTCTTACCAACCAAATGTAGATCTAGCGGTTGAATAACAGGCTTTAATGTTCTCCTGCTGTTTAAAAAAAGCTTATTTTTGAGAGCAATCAGCAAACTGCCCGCTTGGCAAACAGGAACCAGACACAAACAAGATAACATACTCTGTTACCTAATTATGGTTTATGTTGGTTGTGATGTTTTCTGTGGTGTATGACTCGTTTTTTATATCGCATACAGAAAACATCATCGCCTTGTACCAAAAACTTACTAGCTTAAAAGCTAACATACCTATCACTTCCAAATTTAAAACACAGTCCTGTACGCATGAACAGCAAAATCAGCGTCTCAAACGAACGACACCAAATGCGAAAATTAACACTGGTCCAGAATTCATGTGTAGAAACGAGCTCTTGATAAGGTACGTGCTAGTGCAAACCGTTCCTGTTCCCTGGTGTAATGCTACAAATAGTTACGATTTTTCCCAACGTCTGCTTTGAGATCGTCACAATGCCATCACCCTGCTTGACTTGTATGTTAAGCTCTGAATAGGGACATGAGCCCTGTACCTAAATAACCGCCTCTGTCCTTGTACATATTCTGGTCCCTTATCGCTAAGTCTGCGTCTGCATAGGGTGTAGACACCTGAGAGTGGGTTCAGTGGGTTAAAATTGTGTGTTTACGTTAGTATCTGCTTATTCCCGAGTTGTTGACAAAACCTTATCGCAGAGTTCATCTCCAACAGCTGTTCTGGAATATAGTTACCTTCCTGGCACATTGAGAACCGGCTTTTACCCCTGTCAATCAAATGCCTACTTTTCCAGGGTACGAGGTAGCACAGCTGTTGTCAATTTCCGACGAGGGCAACATCTGCTTGACGGTATCAAATTACTACAAGGCTTAAGGCGCAATCATAAGGAAGACCTGAACCACTATACCGGACGGGGTAGGGGTGAAAACTGAAATCATTACATCCAAAATAAAAACAACTACGGCGAAAAAAAATAACGTTCATCATTTCCCAATCGAGTACAGACGACATGCCAATCCACATGCGATTGCGGCAAACGGAACATAGAGATATAGGTGCGAACACTCAACGCACAAAGTGATTACAAGACTCTGTTACTGGAGGTTACCCTCCAGTGTCACAGAGTAACAACGATCTTACATTATATTCACCACGTTACATATAGTCATCAAACAAGTGTATGCATCATCTGTGCGTACTGCTGTCTACCACGTCGAAAATTTAGCCTTGAACGCAGGCTCATCTACAGGCTCGCTGTTATTAATGATATATGATTGCCCCAGTTTACAAAAACATCGATGCTATCAAAGAAAACTGAAACAATCAGAACATATTAGAACTTTTTTCTAATCTTTAATGTCATCAGTAGAAAGATATGGCCGTTATGAAGCCTGCTAGGGGTTTAATAGAATCTTACGATGATGGAGAAATCTCAAACTACAAATCTATTGTACCATTGCAGCCACACGATGTCAACCGTTAACGTTCCCAACTAACGGAGCGCTGAGTCCTCTCGCACCGCACATCTACCCTTCAACGGTTATGTTCACCTGTGACCCGGGATACGTACTGAACGGCGCTGAAACTACGACGTGCCGACGTGACGGATCATGGAGCAACCCTGTTCCAACATGCACACGTAAGGTTCCGGTTCGGAATTTGTTTTGACCAGGGGGCGAGATAGTCCGTGAAAGTAAGATGCCAATTATTTCGGCTATCGCTATAGCTATAGCAGTGCATCATCTTTTTTATTGCCCCCAAAGCCCGTTCTTCTTAGGGTTTTTCGGTGGCGCACCATCGCACGTGTGGGGGTTCTTTAACGTGCATAGGGTGTGACTCTCCCCATACACGGGACATCCATTTAACGTCCTATCCGAGGGACGGCCCTAGCCGAAGCTAGATACTCATTTTCACCTGAGTATAGTGAGGAAATTCGTGTAAAGTGCCTTTCCCAAGGGCACAAGATCGGTAACACGCAGCAGGATTTGAACCCGCAACCTCTCGGTCACGAGGCACAAATCCTGCCGCTGCGCCAGGCGATCTCAAGATAAATGATATAGATAAACAAGTGTGCTTTAGCAATAAAACCATGAAATCCCATAATTCAAACTGAAATTTGTAAATTTGGTAAAAGATGCCTGTCAGAAACTATATACCAACAATATTTTAGGAAAATTCATCAAGTTTCGTAGTCCTAGCACACATCGTTCAGGAGTTATACAAAGTCAGAGTTGGCGCAGGCACTTTTAGCCCCCTCGACCCCCTGTCTAGAGAGGGTTAAGCTAGCGCTTTTCCAAGAGACAGCAAAATCGGCATTTTGCAACGAATTGTAGTATAGACAATCTCTAGAGAAGATGAGATGGAAATTGCATGACCTAGTACCTGTTCATCTTCCGTAAAAGGTCATTGAACATTTCAGTCGGACAATGTTCGATGTTGACGGCCCCAACTAACGGAGCGCTGACTCCTGTTGGAGTAATATTTACCTGTAACCCGGGATACGTTCGGAACGGCGCTGAAATCTCGACGTGCCATGGTGCTGACGGATCATGGAGCAATCCTGTTCCAACATGCACACGTACGTAAGATTACTTCTAAGTTTATATATACTGTCAAGCTCCGTCTAATTTTAGTATACGTAGGATGCACACATCGGATTTTCAAGATGATAACAATTTTAATTGAAATGTAGAATAAACATATTTTCGTTTATACAAAACATGATAGGCGTACATTAAAGGCGTTGTATTATTTTAATCTTTAGTACAGAAATAAATCTCAGATATAAGAAGTATTTGACCATTACAGCCAGACCATGTCCAAGATTGACGGCCCCAACTAACGGAACGCTGAATCCTACCGGACCTGATTACGCCTTCCCGATCCAGGTTACGGTAACCTGCAACTCGGGATACGACCTGGACGGTGTCTCTCCTGTGACGTGCCAAGCTGACGGAACATGGAGCAACCCTGTTGGAACATGCAGACGTAAGATAAGTTTTGACTCATTGATATTTGCAATGCTACGTAATATATACTAATGTAATGTATATCGATAAATATCGTAGGATAGTATGAGAGCAGACATGTGCAGACACAATGATCAGGCCATTGCAAACCTATTATATCTATGAGAAATTATGGGAATAGTATGCCATATAGGTAGGTATAATCACGCCTTATTTGCATTCAAATGTGTTTAGCAAACGTGGAGATAGTGAATATCTTTCGGATGCAAGTTCATCTTCTGTGTTAGTGAAAGTCTAAGGAGCATTGGATTTGAATATCTGAGAAGTTATACGGCCGTATAACCAAACTTTTTTCTAATTATCTCCATTATCACAGAGAACGAATGCCAGCTGGTGGATCCCTATGCGCGACGGAACTGTGGTTGGCCGGGCATTACTGCAGCTGAGTGTCAGGAGCGAGGATGCTGCTGGGATAATTCAATACGAGGAGTAAAGTGGTGCTTTAACAGCACAGGTGGGACATGTCTAGTTTTAATGTAGCCGTGGATGTCTATATTCATATTTTCTAAGCTTTTCTCTAAGCAACATTTGAGATCTGGCTATTTACAAGTAGACTCATCATAATAATCGTTTCTAATTATATACACACACACGTGTTCGTAATAGGTCGGACGTAGCTCCCGTAGTTTTGAAACAAATATATTGCCATAGACACACCAATATCAATACCTCATAGGTAAAGGAAAAATATCATACAAATGTACTAAATCTTGCTACACCTGTCAATGCCACGTACGCCATCTGTACCATCATACTTCAAAGTGATTTTAACACCAACGGCACTGAGATATAACAGTTTTTAGTTTGTATTAGATTTGAAGTATTATATGGTATAATACAGACATTTGTTCAAAACATACACCCTTCTCGATATCATGCCCCATCAGGGAACATTAAGAAATGATTGTAATTTTTGATTCATGCTGTTGGAATTCGGTAGAGGCAGATGCGCATCACGGTCGGTTTAGATGACGTCTTGTAGCGGTAACTCGACAACTATTTAGAGAGGGGTGGGCTTTTCAGGCCTGCGCCAACTTTTATCGCGCATAACGCAAGAACGGCTTATGCTAGAGCCAACAAATTACGTAAATTATAAGGCTTGGTTTTTTAATCTTTAGTACAGAAATAGATCTCAGATATAAGAAGTATTTGACCATTACAGCCAGACCTTGTCCAGAGTTGGCGGCCCCAACTAACGGAACGCTGAATCCTACCGGACCTGATTACGCCTTCCCGATCCAGGTTACGGTAACCTGCAACTCGGGATACAAACTGGACGGAGTCACTCCGGTGACGTGCCAAGCTGACGGAACATGGAGCAACCCTGTTGGAACATGCAGACGTAAGATAAGTTTTGACTCATATTTGCAATGCTACGAGTATATCGATAAATATCGTAAGATAGTATGAGAGAAGACATGTGCACACATAATGATCATGCAAACCTATTATATCTATGAGAAATTATGGGAATAGTATGCCATATAGGTAGGTATAATCACGCCTTATTTGCATTCAAATGTGTTTAGCAAACGTGGACATAGTGAATATTTTTCGGATGCAAGTTCATCATTTGTGTTAGTGAAAGTCTACGGAGCATTGGATTTGAATATCTGAGAAGTTATACGGCCGTATAACCAAACTTTTTTCTAATTATCTCCATTATCACAGAGAACGAATGCCAGCTGGTGGATCCCTATGCGCGACGGAACTGCGGTTGGCCGGGCATTACTGCAGCTGAGTGTCAGGGGCAAGGATGCTGCTGGGATAATTCAATACGAGGAGTAAAGTGGTGCTTTAACAGCACAGGTGGGACATGTCTAGTTTTAAATGTAACCGTAGATGTCTATATTCATATTTTCGAAGCTTTTCTGTAAGCAATATTTGAGATCTGGCTATTTATAAGTAGACTCATCATAATAATAGTTTCTAATTATACATACACACACACACGCGCGCGCGTATCCGGCTTATGCTAGAGCGAACAAATTTGGTGGGTTTTACTATGATCAGTTATTAACAATTTCACAAAGTTTGAAGAATTCTTCATTGTGTCGTGTTGCCATGGCAACCGTTTGTTGACAAGCATACACGAAAATCGCTAATTTTGTTTCTTAAAGTGTATTTCTCACACTTATTTGCTATATTACTGCTAGCTATTTTCTCAAATACATAAAATATCATAATATCTTGAATATTTTTAATAATTACATTTTAATGAATTAGCTAATATGGCGGACCATGACCAGATTAAATATAACTAGATTATTATTACTTAAAATTTGTACCTACCTAGTATTTTTTCATCTCAAACCGTTCCATCTAAAACGTTTTCAATCTTTGTGTTTATTTGCTAAAAATGTATTTTTTAACATTTGAGATGGTTGATATAAGATTATGGAGCCCAGCTGGTATTCGAGATATGCATGACGTCATTTTATGACGTCATTTTTACGTTATTGATGCTGATATTGTTATTGATGCCTCGAAAAAGCCCGGTTTGAATAGGGTTAATAGTCTCTAAAAGACTTGCGCCTGGCCGAAAAGAAATATGGGACTTTGGCCAAGTTAGGAATGAAGTCCTAGTAGGAGTGAATTGGCCTAGGAGTGAAATGACCGGCCGGCGTAGTCTGTTCGTTGTCGCCGACATAGAGTGATAGCTGGATAGACTACAAAAGACTGACTGAAATCCCATGGCAACTTATTTGGCCAAATTCTTCTTTTTTTTATCCAGCTTGCACGTCTGCTTGAAGACGTATCTCATTTCACAATCTCTTAACGTATCTCATTTCACAAATGTGGCAACTTTAATGAAGAAGTGAATAATGGGTCCTAGACTTGAAGCAGCCTTGACTCCTTCAATTAGCTGGTCTACTTCTTCTTTGTATAGATGATAGATTTATTATCTATTGATTATTAATTTATTAGAAAAATGGCAAAATAGGTATAAAAGATACGCAAACAACAGTAAAGCTATAGAATCCAAGTAACGAATTCGTAGATATTTGACAGGAAAAGCACTCGGTCTGAGAAAATAGATATTTTCTACGTCAGTGTATTTCTCTTTGTACATTTTGCCTGTGAGCAATTAATTTGCAATAAACGATTCTTTCTTGCACTTCGTTTTCGAATGTTGGTGTTTCCTAACAGTTACAGATCTGACTCCCGTGTATGTGATTTTTTCACAAAGGTTATGAAGAAACAACCACCATTCCTGACACCAGTGTGACAACAGAGCACGGGTTACCGTTATCACGAAGCCCCCCAAACGGACCCTAGAAACTCGTGTACACCCGAGCTGCTCTTCTACTGCGGCTTTTTGTAAATAATTTCGTATTGTGTCAAAAAACATTGCTTTAACTATTAGTTCATTAATTTGTTCATCTATTCAGACAATTATCCACTGGTAAAGTAAAAAAAAAAACATTACTTACTCTAAAGTTGTATTTGCTTAATGATGGAACTCTAGACAGTACGACCACCTTCTGAAAATGCAGGCAGCTTTTAATGTCTAACCGATTATTGCCGATGGTGCATACCCCAAATCCTAGTGTATATATTTCATCTTTTAATGCAATCAAGTCATCTTTTAAACATGAGGTGTTACATATATTCATTTAGATTAAGATTCGTATCAAGTTGCGGTTTCAATAACTTGAAAATATATGCTACATGTATAATTTCTTCATTACATCGGAAAATCATATATCCATTTTATTCTACGTTGAATTTTCACATGATGCTATTCGTAGATTTGTGTCATTACATCGGAATATAGACATATCCATTTTATTCTACGTTGAATTTTCATATTATGCATTTGGTAGATTTGTGACATTACATCGGAATATAGACATATCCATCTTATTCTACGTTAAATCTTCAACTTATGCATTTTGTAGATTTGTGTCATTACATCGGAATATAGACATATTCATTTTATTCTACATTAAATTTTCACATTAAGCATTTTGTATATTGGTGTTATATAACCTCACACAAGCAAGGCGTTGTAAGGTGCAAGAAACGGTAATGAAAATGATTTATTTCATTTATTCTGTCTCAAGCTGCCATGTATGATTTGTACAAAGATGTCGGCCATGTTTGATCGAAAGTTTGTCTAAACCCAGAAGAAATGTACATTTGTGGGGAAAAGTAGTTTCTATCTTCCTATAGAGCTAGAAAACTGCATCTATCTCTTCTACAATCGACATTTCAAGAATATAGGTTGACCAAAATCGGAAAAAGTACATAGCGGGAGTTTCATCCGTACACTCACAAACCATGCGTACATTCTTTTTCCAGAAAATGTTGTTGCGCTAAGGGGGGGGGGGGGGGGAGGGGGGGCGTCTATGCCTACCAGTTTTAATCTGTAGATTTTGAGGACTGATCCGACAACACGCCTGCTTTACCGTCCAAGAGTAACGGGAGATGTGGCGGTCCTGTTTTAACCAGAGTATCACAAAAATCATAGATGGTGTCGTCATCCTTGGTCTCCAAGATATTGAGCAGGCACGTGACTCTGTGTTCTTGCCTGCCAAGAGAGAAGTTTTATTTATCAATTTGTACAACAGACAAGCACAAAAACACATGTGGTTTACCCCTAGGCACAGTACTATTCATGGTGTTTCTTTCGTTATTTTCACCCCAATGTTTTGTAGCATTTGTTATCACTGTACATTATTTTCTAATTCATAAATAAACACACTTGATCAACATAATGGCGCGCCAAAGTCCCACTACCGAAGATTTGGAATAATATCTTTGCAAACCTGATTATAAGTATATTAAATAGAAAAATAGCCACTTCTATATCTGATTGACGAGAGAAAAGTTTCCCTCAATCCGATCAATCATTATGATTATTTTTGTATTATTGTATAATTTAGTTGCACGGGAGGCAACTAGTAAAGGTTACAAAGTACCTGTTTTTGCCTCCCTATCATTTTGTGTAAACACATATGGTGAAGTTCAAATAAATAAATAAATGAATAAATAAATAAAGAAACACGTTACAACACGAACAAGAAATTAACGTTACCAACTTACTTGCTATATCTGATTAGCGGAAACATGACCGCCAATCATAGTCATAGTCAACTAGTCATGTAGATCGCCGCAAACTTAAGTTTGCTGTCAACCGTTTAGCTTGCAAAATGACCTGTCAACGCTTTAGAATTCCCTCGAATTTGCATGCTGATTACGCCCTGCTTTCTGAAAAAAGACACCATTTCTGGTGACCTATGCGAGTAAACAGAAAATTCTGCAAGTAAGCAGTGAAAACGTTTATGTCACTCAAAGTCTGCAATGGAGACCATGTTTATGTTGTTCACGGCGTTAGTGAGGTAAACTCTGGTTGTCTTTTGTTCAAGACCTGGCTGCTGCCCAGAAGCAAGTTTCATGCTTCATAGGTCACAGGTGCAGATCGGCGATACCTTTGTCTTTGTCTGAGAAAGAAAACAATATATAAGGTTTGGCCTCCGAGCTGATGTTGTAGTAGAATGTCGGGATGTTTTCGGAAAACTTCATTCTCATTTTTACCTTTTCTCTTCTGTCAGTCATTCGTGTCGATTTTTAACATCTGCTTCGAGGTTAAAAATATTCATTAAGTTAATGTCAGAATTCGACAACATTTGCCTTGTATCTCATGCCTTGTAATCGTCTAAAAACACAATCGTCATCGAAGGAACCTTTTGTCTTTATAGCTTGACTTAAGTTTCCATGTCGCCGTTTACTAGTTTAGCAGGTGTCGGGTAGAACATATTGCATCATTCATATAAGCTCATTTGCAACGGAGAGACAGTGGGGCGATTCGACGTCATCTGTCTGTCTTCACAGAGGACACAGACAAGCACCGCCTACTCTTAAATATTCATAATAACACCATCTACCTGAGTTTTAATAGGCTTGACCCTTCTCTGTACTGCGCAGACTCCCCTTTCTTACGAAGCACGCCCCTTTTGCAAATAGTTCAACTCTTCAGAAGGTTGCAGTCCGTCGCCCGAGCTCTGATTCTAGGTTGGGGCGCCAGCAGTCCTGACTTCTCTGGCGGAATAGTGGCTGTACGTACCACTCTGTCTCTGACAATACCAAGCGTGCACAGTACCTACAACGGGACAACTTCAACATGAAGTAAGTCTATAACTCATTCTCTGGCCTGCATGGAAAAGTTTTACAGGTGTTACTAATTCTACCATTGTACAGAAAACATTTGTCTTTATACAGCATGCTGTATATGAACCGTGATAAGTTTTGTGTAGTTTGATGTCCTTTATATCATACTTTTCGTTCCCGAAAGCTGCCCGGCCGTGCCCCCGTTTGGAAATGTGACCTAAGCATTACTCGGCGTACGACCCAACTAGCTCCATACCGCATTCGTCTGACCACCGCAAATTTGAAGATTCCAGCCGTCGAAACGAGCATAAAAACAAAATGTACAAACTTAGAGTGAGAGAAAACAAGTTCTTGTTTTAATTATATAACTGCTTCAATCCAATCGTATTTACAGTAGCAACAAAACGTTTAACAGTCGCCTGTTGTAATGGTTTTTACAGTATTTTTTCCCAATAATTGGACAGTAGCTTGGGCCTAATAGTTCAGAGTGATTCTTGCTTAGAGCCAGGAAAACACTCACAACTCAACATCATTTCGAAGATAGAGGACAAATATTGTCAAACACAGAGTGTCTCTCGCACATTTTGCTATATACGATTTGAATCAAACGTTTTGACTTTTTGAGTTTTTTGGGCTGACCAGAGAAGACGGGGGCAAATGCTCATTGTAGATCTCGTCAAACTTGTTTTTCTTTTTTTTTTACCTGAGAGATTGTTTTTATTTGTGTGTTCGCTGTTTTCTGCATATCTAAGGTCCCGGGGATTCTACTTTTTTCAACCAGCATTCTTTTTACTTCAAGGTGCGATGCTTGCCTGTATATCTACAAAACATGTTTTGTTCCTTTACGCGGCTGTATACACTCAGAGATGTGGATACCTGCCACCGTCGTGCTCAAGTGCGTAACCTTTACCGCAGGCCATGGGACAGTAACAAAACATAGAAAGATACGCCTCACTAAAGTCATAGCATTACTCTTGGCATTTGCAAGGAACACCTAAGCAAAACGTTACGTCTGTGCTTCGATGAAAAAGGTTTGGGCCATTCCATTCAAATTACACCTACATGTCTTACCACGGCTGCCATGTGGCCGAAATACTACTTTTACAAACAAATTCAATGTCTGCCAGAACTGAATTCTGTTCAAAGTAACAAAGCAAATGTTACATATTTCTAAGCCACCAAACAAAGCCAAAATCAAACATACGTGTCTTGAACTGCACGTTTCTACTATTTAAAAACAATAAGTAACGTCGATGATTTCGTTAAACATGGAAGACAATACAATTTTATCTAATCTACCTAACTGACGTTAGCGTTGAAACGAGACTGACACTCCCTTCAAAACCAGCAACTTTCACAGCTTAGCTTTTATATTGTACTGAAGTTAATCATCGAATTGAACGAATTCAATATGTATGTTCTCTTATCGTATCAGGAGCAGTTAAAGGCTCATCTTACATATCTGCTTCCCAAGAACTAGGTTGGGAGTCTCCCTCTAGCAGACGCCATATTAATCGTTTATCTTTATTCTATAAAATAGTACATGGCCAGACACGGAGGTACCTAATAGATCTGCCCCCCCCCCCCCCGAGATTTCCCAAACTACTTCCTACAACTTAAGAAATAATTTCCGAAATACCTAATTAAATTTGTACGCCCCATTCGTCCCCTACACTACGATTGTGGCCCCCGTTACACCTGCGCCCTTCTAGTTTTCAATTTGGCTTCGCATCGCACCTGTGCTCTCAAACAAAGTCTGTTCATCCGAGGACTGTCTCCCAGTGCCTCCTGTAGATGCGGGTGTCGATACGAATCTGTATTACACTGCATGCTTCATTGTCCATTATATATTCACCAGAGATCGGAATTTTTCGGCAATATTGCAGATTTACTTGGTCATCGTGCAAACCTAAATAATATGTCAGACAATGCCAAATTATATTTTATTCTCAGAGGTTCCGCATTGTTACCGTCTGTGTAAATTGCAACTTTGAAACGATGCAACTCACGCAAACTTACATTGAGGATACTAAGCGCTTCTAGCTCTACATGACTGTATCATGTCCGACTGTAGAAGTCCCAACTCTACTTTTGTTAATTCTCTTTTTCATATGTACTCAATTAGGCTAATTGATACTACTCTATGTCTTGGGGTGGTGAGAAATGGCGCACAGTTATGTTGACCTAAGTTACCTACATGTAAGTTCATTAATTCATTTGTATTTTGTTATGTGGCGCTGTTAAAATAGGTTGTTAAACTTGAGTGCAGCGCCACATTGTCCTTGTTATGTGTTTTGAATAAAGGAAAAAAAATGTTGATCAAGATTTTAAACCTTGTTACAAATTTATACAAATCTGGACTAAGTTTGAATATTAGCCATCTTAGTCAATATCTCAGTATGTATGAAATGATTTCAGGTTCCTACACCGTGTATTTGTGCTCCTTCTGATGTCTACACTAGCCCTGGAGTCAGAAGCAGGGTTAGGGGGGATCGTTCGTCGTCCTCGTCGCTATAATGGTAAGTGTTTTAATACGAGTGCGAGTCTAAAATAAATGCAAATAGCCTTATAGTAAATTCAATTTTTTGCATCGAATGAGTTGAAATTTGGCACAAAAGTAAACTCAGGCAGCTTTAAGGCCTGTGACAATTTTGGTCTAACATGAAATTCGAACTTGCGTGACCGCATGTGACCCCCCCGGACCGGGACATTCATTTTAAAGCGGTCCAATGTTAGTATCAAATGTTACATTGCGAAAACAAGTTCCTAATGACTTTTCTTAAGACTTAATAAAGTTGAATGTTAAAGATATTGATCTAGTATTTATCAAATATTGACACAACAAGATGCGGCTAACGAAAAGGGACCCCGCAAGAGCCGCTTATGGTACCGTCCGAACGTTCGAACACGCCTTCGGATTCCCTGGGGTATGGAATGGCAGCAAAATAATGATTAAAATGGACATTTCTAGCCCAAAATGATTGTATGGCAGTTGACTGATGCTTTACAAGGCTAACGGCTTGCAAAATTTCGCATTGATACAAACGCGATCTTAACAGATACCGACATAAATCATTGAATGTTTTGCCATCGGTTAACCGTTACGTACAGTGAAACATACTTTGGCGCAGTTCTTGTAAGGTAAGTAACGGCCCTAAGATGCCCGCTTTTTTACGCGCTCGAACTCACGGCGCTCCATCACTAGTTGCCAAAGAGTGGTCAAGTTGTGATCAATGAATTTTTAACACATTCATCTAGAGACCATACTTGAATAAGAAAGGCTTCGGGTGGCGTCGGGCGTGGCGTAACTGGTAGAGCTTTCGGCTCAGAATCTATGGGTCCTGAGTTCGATTCCCACCGTGCCCCCGACGTTGTGCCCTTGGGAAAGGCACTTTACACGACTTTCCTTCTGTCTGTACCGTGTATGTGGCATTGTTAATATAAGTTACAAAAACTTGAGTGCAGTGCCACATCGTCCTCGTCTGTCCAAAAGCAAATAGAAAAAAAAAAAAAAATAAGAAAGGCATCCATACTGTTCATGAACCCTTCACCCTCCACGTTACAACTGGCAAACACCGAGGACGTTATCGTGAATATAAATTCCGATTTTGAGCTGCTTTAAACAGTGCGCCCTAACTTGCCACGCTTTGGGAATTTGCTCTCTTCGGAAGCTGGTGACCAATTTAGACAAACATAAATAGAAATTCTAATTTCATGATATATTAGCTTTCTTTTGACAGTAAAATTGTGATTGTGTTTGCTTCTTGTCTCCCGCGAGGAGGGCTAAATCTTTCACAATCCAGGTCATGTTTTCATGGGAAATGGGCGAAATGCACTGAATGCGGCGGCCTAACTAACAAAATCATTACGAAAAACGACAACGCCAAAATCACAACAAAAAACTCTGTGTACGTATTGGGAAACGTATTCGACATCCCTCTGTGAAGTTTCATTTTTATAGACGGTACGAATCATTTGTTAGAGTAACAAATTATTTGGGCGTTCGCTCGTCTGCCACCTGCGGGGCCACACTCCCTGTGGGGAAAACAATGGCGGTGATGCTTATGTTGTTTTTTCTATGGCCAGTCTTCTACTCAACAAACATTTGAAGACCAATATTTTGTAGTGTTTTGTGAAGCTTTCTTTCTTATGTGTATGACAGTTGTGTGGCTGTTTTTTACTGGTTGTTTATTTATGGACACGAGCCACCAATACCTAGTAACAGGTGACCACAGTGATTCGGCGATACCAACATTATTGTAAAAATTCTGTCTTAAAAAAAAGGGAAGTGGATATGTGTAAAAAAAAAAATTTAATAGAAAAAAAGCTATTTGTTTGGACTTGGTTAAACTACCTAAAAGTTTCTAATCATCATAGTCATAGTCAATGGCAACAAACACGGCGTACTTATGCATAATAAGATCAGCAAAAAATCCCGGCATCTTATGGCAGGGCGCATCTTAGGGCGGCCCCCGTTAGTGTTTCATCGACTGCTGATCTTATTATGCATAAGTGCTGACCACACCAGGATACCGGTTGTATGACGAGTTTTGAGCAGATTTACGTTCATTAAGCCTTAGACCTTCGGAGATCAAGCGGGCCTTCTTGCAATATCTTTGATTTCGGTGGCTGTATCTGTCACTCTAGAAAATATGACTCTGTTAGACAGTCATTTCATTATGGGCACAGACCCATTTTGATAGTATCACTATTTTTTACCAAAAATGATTTTTTAACCCAAAATATTCAGGATCCAGAATTTTGTTATCATCATATTTTGTATATGGGTGAATTACGTCAACTGGCCAAATTTTGTTAAAAACTGATAGTTACATCGAAAGTTACGGCCATATAACTGCTCGACTGGAGAATCTGCGGGTGTCACAGGCCTTAAACTGCCTGAAAGACACATGAGACTGTAATATAAATTTTTTTGTTCAAGTTATTATGAGCAACTGAGTTGATTTCTAGAGGCCTTGAGGACCAAACCCCTGAAAGTCCGTCGGAAGCAACGGGCAGTGCATCCATTGAAATGTCCAATGACAAATTTGCAACTTAACATTTGTAAGAGACTGTAATTGGACATTTATCAAACTGCTTATCTTTCTTAACCTTCAAATTAATTCAGTCTCTCATACAAATCTGAGAACAAAATTTAGAAATTTCAATTGCAAGAAGATATATGCCGTTACCTTTGTGCCAAATTTCAACTCATTCGATGGAAAAAATGAGCTTCCTATATAGTACTCGCATTTACCCTTTGACGCTCTCTCGTATAAGTGTCCCGCAATGTATAGCTATCCTAACTGTAGATGGTAATATGAAATATCAAGTGTAAAAATTGTGTTTTATCTTACTTCTTGTTACACGTTTCCCTTAAGATATTAATGATTTGCCTCTAGCACATCCTAAATGTAGATGGGATAATCAACCCTAACATAAATTTTCACTTCATGACAAATGCATAAAGATTCCATACTAGAAAGCAAATCTTTCTAACGTTGTTTTCCATTGAAGTACTATAATATTTTATAATCATGCTAGACACCGGTGATGATAGTGTATTTTTCGCTTTGAGTCTGGCCTGTTCTCAGCTCTAGTTTTATCTAATTCATCTCAGCTTTAGACTGCACTTCACGACCATACCCAGACCGCGCCTCCGCGGAGCCCTGTCCGAAACATCATTGGAATTCCTGTTACAACTACAAATGCTTTCCCGGGTGCGTTCGTGACTCCGGTGATACCAAAAGGATCTGTAGGTATGGACGCTGGACTGGAACTGACCTCATCTGTAAGGGATCATGTATGTATTGTACAATTTTATACGAAAGCGTCAGAACTGTAGCATACGTCTGTTTATCATTAGCCTTTCCAAACGCGCGCGCACACACATGCACACACACACACACACACACACACACACACACACACACACACACACACACACACACACACACATATATACACACACACACACACACACACACCACACACACACACACCGCACACACACACACACGCACAAACAGAGAGAGAGAGAAAGACTCACTGGGCTAAGTACAGGTCGCAAAAAAATGGTAGTTGGCGGATACATGAAACCTCTACAATTTCAACGAACACAAGAAGTATATTCTTCTAAGTGAGTGGGGACTTTTGAGGCAGTTTAGTTGGCAACAATTTCACAACGTTTATAAAATGTTTCCATTTTTTCTCGTTGGCATGGCAACCGTTTGTTAAAGAGGCACTTTTGACAAAAATCGATAATTTTGGTTCTAACAATCTATATGTCACGTTTATTTGCTACATTATTGTTATTCTTATGTAAATAAAATCTTACGTTGTCTAGAATATCTTTCATAATTAATCATGCATAAATTATGCTTATGTAATGACGTCAAGGGCAAATACAAGATGGCGGACCGTATGACCAGATCAAGAATAACTAGCTTATTATCCCCAACAAAGTTGTAACTACCTGGTATTTTTTTCATTAAAAAAACGTCTAAATGAATGTTTTTAGTCTATTTCTGTTGTCTTTTGTGATTATTTATCGCCAAAAATGTGTTTTGGAAAATTCAAGGAGGTTGATATAAGATGGCGGAGCCCAACTGGTATCTTAGATATACATGACGTCATTTTAACGTCATTGCTGTTGATATTGGCAACATAGTCATAATAAACATTACTATTCTGTTATCTGCACTTGCTCTTACATTTTTGTAGCATACCTTGTAGTTTTCTGGGAATGCCCTCTTTTCACGGTTCCAGCCAGTAAAGCCAAATTGATGACGTCATAATTACGTCATCTTACGTCATCGGTGCGTCATTTTTTTAAAATCGTTAGATATTATGCCTACATCATTTTCTGAAAACTCGATGGCCATATGATAATTCGTTTTAGAGTTACAGGAGTCAGAAGAGGCGGCCTCAAAAGTCCCCCCTCCCGATTCAGGGATGACCATAAAAGCCCGGTCTGAATAGCGTTAACTGAGTCTGATTTATCTCATTTGTAGGCTGCTCGGTGCCACGATCGCCGACAGGTGCCGAAGTAAGCAGCTCTGTATACCCCTACACAGATGGGGCGGTAATTACCTACCGCTGCAGTGAATGGTACACCCAAGAATCCGGCAGTACCACTAAGACCTGCTCTAATGGAGTCTGGACTGGGGACGACCTGGTCTGCAAACCTTATGAAGGGCGTATGTATCCCACACGTCTATCTTTGCAGTACACGTCAGAAGAAGTGATTTTGGACAGGCAGAGTTTATTACATTACAGGTCTCGTTTCTGCATGATGTGGTTCAGCGGCCCAAGAAGCCTGATATTAAAACGACACAAAATTAAATTCCTTATGGCAATGTCAGATGACCGTTACAATTACATGGTGATCAATGCTATGGATTTTGTTGCAGTTTAAGCCAAACCTCTATTTTCAACTTTTCATTTTGGAAAAAAGTTCCCTTCACACTTTAACAGAATCAGTAGGAATAAAGAAGAACTGAGTCTGACTGAAGAATTTGAAAATTCACGCCACATTTGGGTGGGAATTCCAAATGGACTTTATACCCCCTTTAAACGAGGAAGTTGAAATTGCACATGTATAATAACAAATGTACCCATGGATAATTTTTATTGATGAACTCCCAATGGTTCTTCATTTACAGCTGCTAGAATGGAGAAAGTTTTGATATAGAGTCAGTTGGATATTTATCCGAATACGTGAGTTGTTGATCAAACGTTTTGTAGACTACCTTTCCTTTGAACAAAAGAAACGAAATTTCACGCAGTTTGGTGACTGTTTGAAGGCCAAAGAGTGTAATAAATTTGATTCTATTTAGCTCATAGAAATGTAGGCTACAGAGACTTTTAAGAAACACACCGCAAATCTCATGACCCTGACGACCGCTAATACCTCACTACACACTAGCAGCGTAAAAAGAAAAAAAAGTGACAGGATTTCACAGTTGAAATTAAGTATATATTGCTTATAGAGAAATGCAGCTTGTTCCATGTGCAGGTTCAATAGCAAAAAATGAGTTAGGGAAGAAAAATGAATGTTAAGTGGACCTCGCTTTTCTTCCGACGATCTTCTGGGTGTGGTCATCTAGTGATCAGCTCAGTCATTCATAAAATCATTAACAACAAATTCAAATATTTCAATCTCAAAAAGATACATGCTTTTACCTTTGTGCCAAATTATAACTCATTGTTTAAAAATTGAGCCCGTTATAAAACCACTTGCATCACCCTTTGACTCACCCTCGTAGAATAAGGCGACACAAAATCTCATATGGCAATACCTGACTAGTCGGCCGGCCAGAGGAAGTATTTCCTTTAATGCGTATGTGGTGAGGAAATAACTCCTCTGGCCGGTAGATTCTCCTAGCGTACTATGTCCAATTTGTACTATTAGACCACCAATCCGCGGAGCCTGGTAGGGGCTAATGCCACACGACCGTTACAATTACTAGAATATGGTGATTGGATATATCGATTGTTTGCATTTATGCACTCCATTTTCAACTTAAAATTTTGGAAAAAAAATATGAATAGAAGCCCCTTCACATTCTAACCGAATCAGAAGGAATCGAGTAGAACCAGCCGGAATGAAGAATTTGCAAAATTCGCACTATCTCCGGGTACAAATTTATACCCATTATACCCATATACGAGGAGGGATGATCCCTAAGAATGCCGTCTAAATAAAAATTGTATAGTGCATTCTACAAATTGTATAGTGCATTCTACAAATTCTCACTGCATGCCAAATATCCGCGTGGGGTGAATATTACATTTACCGCGAGCAAAACCTGGTTACTTCCATGAAATGTCATGGAGGTTATATTTTACCCTGCGTTTGTCTATCTGTGTATAAACAAGATAACTCAAGAACGGCTCGATAGATTAGTTTTATACTTGGTGTGTTGGTAATGTGTGATAAAAGCTGGAAATGATTAGATTTTGGGCCCCCTAGCGGCTTTTCTTGGTACTGCAACGCAACTTCCAGGTTTGCTATCTCGTGTTCTGATGACAAGCTAGGGTCACTATTTTGGGGTGTTACATGTAGATAGCTCTTGTGCTTAGGAATGAGTGACATAAGTTTGGGCCCCCTATCGGCTAGTTTTGGGGTAGTAGGGGCATTTTTGTCAAAAAAAACTTCTGAAGACGATAACTCAAGAAGGAAGCAACGGATTTTCATGATTTTTGGTATGTAGATATTAGACAATGTTGTACAAAATGAAATACTTATCATGCAAAATAGGAGTACATAATTAATGAGAGTATTCTATCATAGCATTTTTTTCTTAGTATCTCTTGTCCCGGACGTGATATGTCCCGGTCTTGACATTTGGCTGGTAGATAGCTTGCAGTGTCATGACAAAGTGGGGCAGGTTTCAGCCCCCTAACATTTAATTTCAAAACTGCAGGGGCGTTTTTGTCAAGACATTCCAAAGAGGATAACTGCAGAAAGGGTTGACGGATTGTCATCATTTATGAGGTCGCCGAACTCTACTTTTTGATCAAATAAAAATGTATGTTGGGAAGTTTCAGACATCAGTATAACTTTCAGTTGATAAAAGTGAAGTACAAAACACCTATAAGTAAAAAAAATGATTGGTGCTCGCTGCGCGCTCTCTTGGCGCTCTCTCTGCGCTCATCGTTGGATCGCCGTCCACGGCGCTCTCATGGCGACAGTCGCGGAGGTGATGGTGACCATGTTGACCATGGCACTCCCAACGCGCTCTCTGCGCGCTTCGATGGCGACCTTAACGATCCCACTGCGCACACACCGCGCTCTTACATTTTGAGGTCGCGGAGAGAGCGCCGTCCCAGTGAAAAGGGGGTATAAGGTATTCCTTGGAATATCCTTATTTTGCTTATCGTTATTGATTTGATTTTTCTTCTTTCGCTTCATCTTATTTTCGCATGTAATGTATGTATATGTGTAGATTACAATTATCGGCATAAACAAAATGTTATCAACAGCAGTTAAGGGGAAACACCTGACAAACCTGTAGGTTTCTGGTTTCTACAACATATTTTTACCGCCGTTTTTAGTTTTTAAAATTTGTAGTGTATTATGTGCAAATAAACAATCAACAAAAACTAAGAAACTAAGATCATAAAAAGTCAAGTGTTCGGAATGTTTTTTCTGATAGCAATACCAGTCTGCTCTGAGCCACCAAGCCCAGCGAACACCACAAAGAAGCGCTGCTCCCTGAGATCCCCGCCCCAACAGGATGACTGGTGTCGGTACGAGTGCAGTCCCGGGTACGTTGACATCGGCGGGTATGACTTCAGGAGCTGCTCTCGTGGAGTCTGGATAGGACGCGACTTGGTCTGTGTGAGAAGTATGTATCCTACACACTTAGATGACCGTAATAATGGTTATGATTCAAAATAAAATGTTTTATTCACTATGCGCTATATGCCTCTTCGTACCTTTGAAATCAAATGAGTCAATTTCATCTATTTTGAAGGCTGCCCAGCACCAGACACAGACTACACAGTCATAACGTACTGTAACCCCCCCCTTCAAAGTGGGAACGCGTTGCTCTTTCTACTGCCGTTATCCTTGGTACATTCCAGTCTACGGCAGTATCACCAGAACCTGCTCTAATGATGGGACCTGGACTGGAACCCCCATGGTCTGTAGGAGAGGTATGTATACATGATGCGGTAACAGGTTGTTTCGCAACAATGTCAGTTCGCAACCGTCATGACGTCAGTTCGCAACAAGGCAAGTCTTTTCGCAACAAAGTACAAGTCGTTTCGCATCATTTGAATGTTATCAATCTTGATAGCCTGATAGTATTAGAAATCGTATTCCTAACATGATTATACTCCTTCCGCGTAAAAATTTTACGGGGTGCAAAAGACAACACCGACGGCTTGGGAACATGGGGTCGCGTGGACCTGACAGTCCGCGCCCGATGATTTTCATACGCCGGGCGGTACAGTTTCATACGCGGCGTGCACAGGTAGGAGTATAATTATGTCAGGAATACGATTTCTAATACTATTAGGCTATCAAGACTAATAACATTCAAATGTTGCAAAACGACTTGTACCTTGTTGCGAAAAGACTTGCCTTGTTGCGAACTGACAGTTGCGAACTGACATTGTTGCGAAACAACCTGTAACCCACGATGCATGTATGTCTAAGAAGGACGGCGCTAAAGGTACCAATTTCCTCTCTCGACTCAGGTGCAAATGAATATCTTGCTATGGTTAGGGCCGTCGTTTATGATATGGCGTAAACTGGAGATACCGTGTTTGAGGAAAACCACACATTAACCCTATTCAGACCGGGCTTTTTTGGTCATCCCTGGACCGGGGGGGGGGCTTTTGAGGCCCTCCACTTCTAAGTCCTATAACTCTAAAACGACGTGCCGTAGGGCCACCAAATTTTTAGGACATGATGTCGACATGATATCTGACAAGTATGTGACGTTTGACGTTACGTTGACGTAAGATGACGTAATTATGACGTCATCAATTTGATTATATTGGCCAAACCCATGAAAAAGGGGTATTCTTAGAAAACTGCAAGTTATGCTACAAAAATGTAACAACAAGTGCAGATAACAGAATAATAAAGTTTGTTACGACTTGCGTTGCCAATAGCAACATCAATGACGTCAATATGGCGTCATAAAATGACGTCATGCACATCTAAGATACGAGTTGGGCTCCACCATATTATATCCACAACCTTGAATTTTTAAAAATACTTTTTTTGCAACAAATAATCACAAAGGGCAATGAAAATAGACTAAATTCATTCATTTAGATGGTTTTTGATGAAAAAATACCAGGTAGTTACCAATTTTAAGGGGTAATTAGCTTGTTATCCTTGATCTGGCCATTCGGTCCGCCATCTTGGATTTCGGGCTGATGACGTCATCAAATTAGCATAATTTATGCATATATAATTATGAAAGATATGCTAAATAATATAAGATTTTATTTATGTAACAAAATCACAGTAATACAGCAAACAAATATGAAAAATACATTGTTAGAACCAAAAATAGTGATTTTTGGCAAAACTGCCTGTCAACAAACGGTTGCCATGGCAACAAGAAAAATTGGAAAATTGATCAAACTTCGTAAAATTGTTGCCAACAATATTTTGGGAAAACTCACTAAATTTGGTGGCTCTAGCGTAAGCCGTTCTGGCGTTATAGGACATCAAAGTGAGCGCGGGCCTCAAAAGCCCCCCCCCGGTCTGAATAGGGTTAAAGACGGTTAAAGAACCCATCAGTCACACCTTCGACAAGAGTAGGGGTCCTTTCCGGTGCCGTAGTAACACAAATCCGAAAATCTCCGGGTTACTGCCTTGAACGTTGATAGTTATTCTCTTCGCCAAGAAGAGTATGTTTTCGGTCATTCCATAGAGTGATGGGTCTATATGTAGGTCAACATCATATAACTCGAGAAATTGTGGATGGAACTTTGTGATTTTGGTAAGTGTGTAGAGGTTGTCGAAAGGAATGCCAAGTTCGAAAACGGTTTACCTGGCGTTTTCCAACAGTACTGTAGTGAGCTTGGTATTTTGTGCGCTTATTTGTGGACAGCATAACTCGTGAAGCTGCTGGGGTATTATTACGATATTTGGCAGGTGTGTATCAGTTGTAAAGAGGAGGTCAAGTGCAAAAATGGTGTACCTGGCTCTTACCTACGGTGCTGTACGTAAGTGCGTTTGTCTGTGAACAAGTCTAATAATGGGCCTCCTAGCGGCGGGTTGCAGTTCTGCAGTGGTGCTTTGAAATTAGAGGTCCAATTTTCTACAAATGCCAGGTTCATGATTTTTAAGTAGTTGATAAGTCTTTGGCAATGAGCAAGTGGTGTAGGTTTCGGCCCGCTAGCGGCTTGTTTCTAACTGCAGGGGCCAATTTTGTTGCAGATTTTGAAACAGAATAACTCAGGAATGGGTCGACGGATCGTCAAGATATTTTGTATGTAGATACCTTGAGTGATGATCTATATATTGAAATGCTTATAATGCGAATCAGTTAATTGTTTGCAATAACTGGACTTCAATAAATGTAACACTTGTTAATTAATTATGATAGGTGGAATATAAGCAGATACCAAATATGCTAACGAGAAACTGATTTGCGTAATATATGCGAAAATGGTAAAACCGCTTAATGATTAATGATGGGAATTTCATACTTGTGACATGTGTATGTTAGTAAATGATGAACATCCACATGCATAAATCATGTAAATGTGCATAAAATTTACAAAAGCTCTAAATATTTCATGAAGATATGAGGTCGCCGAAATCTAGTCGCAAATCACAAGTTGCAAATCATTTTGATTTCCCGAAGGCCGACTACAAATTGCAAGGTAGGTAAAAATGATGGGGAAACAATGTCAAAGGTGAAGTTTTAAAATCGAAATAGCAAATTCGTTGATTTTTAACAAGAAATGGCACTCCGCCGGAGAGACCAAGACTGTATATCTTAATTTGTACGATTTGACCGTGTGCAATATGCAGAAAACACTTCTTTCTTTCTTGCACTTTGTTTTCACAATTTTGTTGTTTCCTACTACTTAAAGATCTGACTCCCGTGTATGTGTTTTTTTTTATCCCAGGGTCGGATCCGTCTGGACATGATATGAGGCATTATTGCATTCGTCTTTTGCATGGGCCATCGGACGACAATATGGATTCCGGGCCATGGGACGACAATATGGATTCCGCGCCATGGGACGCGTACGACAATATGGATTCCGTGTTCCAGGAGGTGCCTTGAATACACTACCAAAAAATTGTGTGTATCCTGTTTATCTTCCTCACAGAAAATTTATCTTCCAGGAACAGAATTATTCTGTACCCCAGAAATCTTAGAAAAACGTGCTTGTCCATGGGGCAAGCAAATTTTTGCTTGAATTTTTGAGATTAATATTCTTACACCAAGAAGACTTTTCTTCATCAAGAGCAAAAATTCTTGTATTTCCTAAGAGTTATAAAAAAAGCAAGAATTTCTAGAATTTGTTTTCTTGCATCATAAGAAAAACAAGAGGATTGCGTTTAGTTTTGATACGTAAGTTTAACAGTGGCAAGAATGCATGTATTTTTTCCCTAGCAAATGTAGGTACGTCTAGTGTTGTTGTTGTTCTTTTTTGACTTAAACTTTGTTCATTCAAATTGTAAGTAACTTTAAACTGCGAGACGTCTCCGTTTATGTAATGGCTTAAAACAAGAAGAACATTTAAGTTTTCAGCTTGAAAAAACAAACACTCCTACTACACAGTACCTGCACCTGCTTGATGATTATTAAAACGTATGCCCTACCTGAATAAAAAAAAAATTCACCTAAATAATAAATGTACTCACATCACAAGGAGATTATGGCGGTACTTAGACCTAGTTATCGTAGTGGAAATTGTTGAATGGCTTCATGTAATTTCATGATGAAAATCTTCTGAATGGAAGATGCGGTGTTTTTTTTTTCACTTTCGGAAAAGTAGGAGCTGCCGCGATTCTAAAAACAATTAGTTATGCATAGGAGCTCCTGTGGAAGATTATATTCTTCCACATGCCACATGGGCCCGGGACATATTGGGCAAGTTATGTTTTGACATGGAATCAATTCAGAATGTTCTCTTTTGGGGATAACTTACAGTCAAAATGTTCCATTATTGCGCAGGGGTGACTTGGAACAGTCCAATGTTGCGTGGGAATAGGTATGGCTGAAATATGCTGTATTTGCACCCAGGCAAATGTCGGCCTTTCTAGTTCTACATTTTCTTCTTGCAAGAATATTTTTCTTCATATAAGAATTGTCCATGGGGTAAACAAGCAAAAGTCATTTTTAGTACTGTATCTGAATCAGTCTCATTACTAACAAAAATTGGCACCTTCTGGTAGCAATTAATGCACTAGATGAATAACCGAAGATACAATCATCATGACACCATCTTCACCAGGATCACGGGTGGTTACTGTTATCAGGAAGCCAACTAAATGGACCCTAGAGCATTTTGACTGTGGCTATTGGTAGAGCAGTACGTTTTATATGTACAAAATTGGTCTATCATTAATTTTTGTGTCTATTTGATCATCCATCTACTGCTGAAGAAAGAGCATTCATTATCATCAAGTTGTGTGGTATTTGCTGAATAATAGAACCTTATCTGAGTACTACCGCCTACAAAGAAAATGAATGTAGGTTTTAATGTTTATATGATCATTGCCGATAGTGCGTATGTGTTCCCCCAAACCTAGTTTTTACATTTTCATGCATTGTTTTGTGTAATCAAGTCAACTTCTACACATGAGGTATTACGTATATCCATTTACTTTAACGTTCATAATATAACAAGTTGCGGTTTTAATCAGTTAAAGATATGCTACATGTATAGTCGGATATCCCTTCATTACATACAGAATCATCCATTTTATTTTACGTTAAATCTTCATATTATACATTTCGTAGATTTTGGTGTCATGTAAGCCGACATAGGCAGGCATTGTAAGTTGCAAGAAACACTAATAAAAAGTATTTTGTTCAAATCGTTCTGTCTCGAGCTACCATATGCATGTATTATTTGCATGAAAGTAGTTCCAATAGACACCACGCCTAATTTTCCTAACTTGCAACCGGTTTAGGTTTTTCTTTCTTTCTTTTTTGTTTACTCAAAAGCTCATTGGTTTACTTAAGTGTTTCGAGGTCATAATTTGGTCGTATTTGATCTTAACACAGAAGAAATGTACCTTTGTGAGAAAAACAAGTTTTTATCTGGCTATAGAGCTTTAATAGTGCATCTCTTTATTCTACGATCGACATTCTCAGATATGTAAATTGACCCAAATCGGAAGAAATTCACAATGGAATTTCTTCCGCACACTCATAAACCACGCGTTCATTTTTTCGTCACGTTGTTCCCATGAGGGGGAGGCCGTCTATGCCTACCAGTTTCAATCTGTAGTTTGTGACGACTGATCCGACGACACGTCTGCTTTACCGTCCAAGAGTAATGGAAGATGTGGCGGTCCTGTTTTAACCAGAGTGTCACGGAAATCATAGAAGGCGTCGTTGTCCTTCGTCTCCAAGATGTCGAGCAGGCACGTGACTCTGTCTTCTTGCCTGCCACGATAGACGTTTTATTCATCATTTTATACAACAAACAAGCACAAAAACACATGTGGTTCATCCCTACACACAGTACAGTGCTTAGGGATTTTTTTCGTTATTTTCGACCCCAATGTTTCATAACATTTATTACAACAACATCGTGTTCTTTCTGGTCATGTGTGTTAATGTTAAAACTCAATTAAGGCCCCGTGTCTCTTACGTAGGAACAGATCTAGAAAATGCGGGGTTTGACTAATCTCCAAGCAGGTGTTTGAAGGTGGTGGAATCGTTTTTGATGTGTTCATAGTTCCCCGTGTCTGTCACATACTCCTGTAGTCGTTTGTAACGGACAGCAAAATCTAACAAACCAACAGTTGTAACGTTAACAAGGCCCCCATCTGTCAATAAAAATGTCCAACAGCGCAGAATGAAGCTGACTGGTCATTGTATTATCACACCCTGAAATCTCTGCGTTACATCTTGCACCTTGGGAACCTATAGCTATACCTATACAAAGGGGACAGAAGTAGAGAGGGGCGACCCAGATTTACCTTGTAGCACATGTAATTAGAAAATCTACGTAGTGAAACAAAGCTGCAAGTTAAACATACTAAAGAGCTGAAAAGGGAAATGGAGGATAATCTGGTGCTATGGAGGAGGCTGTCTAGATTGGTTCGAGCAGCTCCACGAACTAAGTATTAAGAAGTGGTAACAGGATCAATGGGATAGGAAAACGATATGATTTTTCCTTCTAACACCTGCTTGCAGTGTAGGGTTTGACCCATAAGATATTGCGTTTTGATCAAGCTTTTTTCATTGCAGACATCCATAGATAATGATACACCTGACCTGCCATGACAGATGATAGTGTCCTTCTCCTCCCTGGTGATGACCTCTCCTCTGTAGAGATAGTCCACCACAGTGTCGATGTTGTAGCTCAAGTTCACCACCAAGTCCAGCCGGTGGAGCTGTAAAATCTGTAGCAGGCTGTCCTTCATCATCATCAATGTCGTTAATTGAAGAGCGCTGTTCCTGGATGTAGTATACTGCGTATACTTTGTACAGTTTTCTTCTTGCAATACTGTACAACTCCCATTCGTTAGAGACACGCGTACAGAACTGAGATAGAGCGTTGTGTGTTACTGCTTGTTCCTCAGACGATAGTAGACTGCGTCCTCAAACTGTACTGGGACTTGTATGCAGTATACAGCGTATGCGGTATACAGTTTTTTTTTTCTTGCAATACAGTACAACTTTCCTACGATAGAGACACAACTGGATAGAGCGTTGTGTATTATTGGTTGTTCCGCAGATGATGATAAACTTGCCTGGGACAGAGATCCGATGTGGTAACTTGAAGGTAAAGTGGTCCAGTATCTGTATTTCCCATCGCCAAAAACACTGTAACGCACTCACGGTTTAAAGCCAACTTGTAGTCGACCGTACCACAGCGACGCCTGGCGACACAATGGCATATAGCCTTAGATAAAGTTTGCTGTATGCTGGTAACTTCGTAGAACGAGACGAAACGAGTTTAAAGCCGCCTACGCTACCGACAAGCTACCAGAATGTTGAAGAAATAAAGGACAAACCTTCGCCAGTTCCAACGACCTCCCCTCTATGTTCTTACCCAATTGTTGCATCTAGTTACCATGGCAACTGGAACAGAATACGCCCTGACCTTGTCTCGCCCTTTGTCAATAGTTGTGTACTCATAGTATAACATGTTGGCCTACATATCGTGTTGCCTTTTAAGTAAACATTACACTAACGGCTACGCGGTGATCTATCTCGTATGCACGCTGTACGTTATAGGCAAGTAAATACCACAACGTTGGTCACAAATTGCTAAACTAATTAAGCTATTCAAGCTGTTTATAAAGGGGAAACGTTTTATGAGGATTTCTGTGTTTGTTTCTTTAACGATGAAAATCTTGGTGTGATTTGCGGCACTCCATATATATCCTTGCAAAAGTATAGCACGCCAAACTGGAAGCATAACTCTTGAGGTGAGGCGTTATAATTTCCCGATAGAAATCTGAAACGTAACTTCTCAATCACACAGAGTCACCCTTAACTTATCTTTTTGATAAAATGTTTCATTTTTTTAATATGCTTGTCACATTGCACCTCGTTCACGTTCAATGCCAAACCGGGTCGCTTTTTACCTGTTTCAGAATGGTTGTGTCCACACCAGTACAGCTACATTTACTGCAGTTTCACCAAAACCGCTAGCTGACGGTTAAAGAAGTTCGTCAAAGTTTTTTTTTTTTCACAAAAGTGATATAACTATTGCGATCACATTTCGTAGAAATAAATCTGACTCCACCAAGATGCAAGATACTTCAGAAAATTCGAAATTTTAGGAATGTAGAATCGTGGTAGTCTTTTCAAAAGCTGATTCTTACCTGGGTCAGGTGGGGCGACCAAGGGGGGCACGATAGACAAAACAAATAAATTTGATTCAAAGAGAGGTGGATCATGAAAGACATGCACATATGTGGTTATGTATCCAAAGAGACAAGGTACAATATACAAAGGGTAAAACCTACTAGTAACCATCTGGGCAAAGGTAACGAAAAGGCCTGCTCCCCTCCCTAACATTCAAGAATGGTATGTTCCTTTTGTGAACATTTGGAGCGAGCAGTCCGTGTCCTCCTTTTCGCCCGAGGTAACATACAGACACCTACGTGTGTATGCAAATCAGGCGGAACAACCAGCTCGTTCGGTTCGTTTTTGTAAGCCCTGTCCCTCCCACCAGCCAAATAACGCCAAAACATCAACATCTGGGGAATTAATACCAGTAAAAACTGTCTCGGGACAAACTTTCTTCACATTGGCACACCTGACAATACAAACTCAAGGTAAGAGACTTCTTTCCATGTATCCAGACATGCATGTTTGCGTCTTTTGACAACAAGCTTAAGCAGTGAAATCATAGTCTCTTAGACTACACTGAGGTCACAATTGAGCCGATTTTGTAAAACATATTTTTTTATTTTCGTCATCAATATTAACTATTAAATGCCCCACTTACACAAACGGTTACGGTCAGGATGGTTTCAATAAGGGTGCTATCGGCCATGCATTTCAGTCAAGGATGAGCTCTAAGCTTCGTGGCCACAAACTGTAAGGTAAACAGTTGTCTACAGTCACAGGAATTCAGGTGTATAGTTCGACAATGGCGCGATAAATGTCAGGGGTTAGACTACTGAGAATTACGGACGGGGTGAACGGAAATCGTGAAGAAGTAGTAGACTGTGACGAATGAAATTACTGCCAGTATAACGTTACTCCAAGTGGAGGTTCAATGAATAGGGAGACAGCTGTGAGATAACCTGGCCAATATTACCCCCCCCCCCCCCCTGAAGGTAAACTCTGCCTTCAAAGCAAAGTTAACTCAGAGTGTGATTAGGGGTGGTGGTATGTTGTATTGCCTCGAAGTTGATATGTAGCTAGCACGTATGACAAGGAAAATACAACATTTTGAAGATACGTTTACACTTAGTGCCGTTTATGTTTGTATCAGCTCGGAGTCTAGCCTGTATGACAATGAAAATGCAACATTTCGATCATACTATTACATTGAAGTCAACAACTATATGTTTGAGTGCAGTCGTGTGTGCTAACTACTAGTGTCTACAGTATCTTCAGTAAGAGTATACAGAATGAGGTACGCCAGGGCAAGGACGTTAACGTCCTTGGTCTGGGCCAGCATGTACGTATACATGAACATGTATATTTGGTTGTGTTTTCAACGACCAGATTTTGTCTTCAAAAATGTCACACCAAAATGTCAGACAACAGTGACTAGGTCCATGCGGCTAATGGTATGTGGCAACTGATATCATATTTAATTCGTGAACATAAGACATTAAGATAATAAGATCTGTCAAAAAGCAGTTACTCAAGGAACTGGACATTATTTTAGAAACGGTCAGACGTTTTAGATAGCATCCACTGCCTTTGGTCAGTGACACTGATATTATCGTTATTGTCAGCGTAACGTCATTCACACAGTCTATGCACAGTCTTTACATTTTGAACAAACACTTTTCCTAAGAGTTATGTTTGCCTTATCGAGACCAAGCAGGGAATGTGGGGGAGGGGGTATTTATCAATCGTCGCAATCTAGCTCAACAAGATCGATTTCATTGCATATACATGTACAATTATCATCATCATCCATCCGTCATTATTATCATTATAGTAGCATGATTACTGTCCACGACGGAAAATTGTGGTATATCTATTGTAAATGGTGCTTCTTTGCACGGGAGAAACACAAACTTAATACTTCCCAAACGGTTCATTTGTTCGTTCTTCCTCAGGCTTCACAGGCAAAAATTCCTTCTCACCAGAACAGATCGTTTAACCATCTCGTATTCATGCAGATGTGCGGTACAACTCTTACGTGCTTTTGAACACTTTTGAGCATTTTTCTAGAACTGGAAATACCGACTGATTGAAAACAATGTCACAAATCATGCGTAAAACATCGAGTTTGACCCTAAAATCTATGTGTAGGTAATTACGGCAGTGAACGGTTCACCTGCTGTTAACAGTGCAGTGGACATGGACAGGTAGGGGCATGGAAGTGAAAATACTGTCTGCATTTTCTCCGTCTATTCCTTTCTTTTGTTCTCTTTGGTCTTTTATTTGGCGCTATCATATATTTTCAAAGAAAAGGGATAACAAAAATTTGGCCACAAATTTTGCCTGTCAATGCAATCCAGCTCTGAAATTCCCACTCATTATACAATACCCGCATCCAGTCCTTCGAGTTACGATGATTGCTAACTACAGCAAATAACAACGTCTCATTATAATTATTTCTCTTTCATTTTTTTCTCTTTACAGATTGTTAGTGGCGAATTGATGGAAGTCGACCAGAGGAAAACAGAGAACAAATGAGCGAAGCAAACCGCTAAGAAAATTACGCGAGAAGAAAAAAAATAGCACGAGGTTTTCAACATGTCTTCGCGGTCTAGATCTGTAAACTCGGTTTCCTCGGACGCTCGCGGGTCCAGTCTCCTGTGCAGCGCGCTGTGCTCTAAGCTGGTCCGGACTAAGAACATGGGACTAGACGCGCTGTCCACGCCGCTTAGACGGTGTCTCTCCACCCTGGAACTGACGCTGCTGTCACTGGGATCCATGGTGAGGGATTCAACAATGTTCATTAGATCGTTTTATAACAAATTCAACGGTTATGGTTAGGCATATCTAAGACTTGATGTGAGTCAAGGCATTTGCTGAGAATAACCAGTCGATTCTGCATTCCTGTGAAGCATGTTTGCTTTGCCAAAGGGCAATCATGTCAGATACAAATGTAGATTGACGGAAAATACGATCCCAATATACTAGTATTTAGGGTATTTTTCCTACAATCGTTTAACGAGCGTATCACAACAAGATAACAGAAAGCTTGCCCGGCTGGTAACTTAATTTTCACGTTTATATCTGCAATGAAAACACTTTAAGTATTGATAATTGGTTGTGGAATTTGTCTTTTCTTAGAGAACCAGTCCACGGTACATGTAACACTTGTTCTCCGTTACAAACTGTCTCTTACCAATTTTGCCTATTTTGGGCCGATTTTTCTTCAACCTTTTAAACTGAACAGAGGGCTTTGATAGGGACTATATCTCAACTGGGTGCATCACTCATATATAGAAATGTTCTTTAGACAAAACCTTGAAGTACTTCCAACGTTTTGATGTCTATAATAGACACCACCATTAGGGTTAGAATGGCTGGATACGATTCTCTCGCTGCTATTTATAGGTGGCGCTGCAGCAGCGAGAATGTCGCCCCAAACGTGGCTCCGGTTGTATCCCCCTTATCTCTTCATCTCTGTTAAAAATGTTGGAAGTAAGTTCTCCCTGGTTGTGCCTAACCTTTCTATATAAATAATTGCCAACCTGATGAGGTTATTTACGGACGGGTGCATCACTGTTTTCAGGTGGGTGCGGGCCTGTACGTGCTGACTGGGACCGTGGCGCACAACATCGTCGGGCCGGGCATCGTGGTCAGTAGTATAGTAGGTGTACGCTGAGTCCTATTATTCTGGCGGTGCAAGGTGGTGCAGGTTAAAGGTCATCGCCTGCCGATATTATTTATTCAGGCGCGGGTCAGAGGTCAGAAGTCACATATTGTGTATTCAGGCGGAGCAGGTCAGAGGTCAGATATAATGTATTCAGGCGTGGGTCAGAGGTCAGATATTATGTGCCCTTTTGATACACACACACACCCACCCCAAATGAACCTCCCCCTCCCCAATCGTGAAAGACATGCCCTTATTTGGCCTGGTTCTAAGTCTCTATCGCATAAAATAAAAATGACAATGACCGTTTGACTTTTGTATTCTTTTATTCTATACTTTCAAAAGTCAGCATCCAACGTGAACTTTTGCTGTTCAGAGGAGGACATAACCCCCATCTTTGGTACTCTCCCACCTTTTTCTCAAAGAAGTTGGTCTTTCCCTCCAGAGAAATGTTCTCCATGAAGTCAAAGGGGTTCTCGCTGTTGTAAAGCTTACTGCACATGAGTTCGCCCAGCAGCCTATCAGCGACAAACTCGATGTACTGTTTCATCAGGTCTTGATTCATCCCAATCAGCTTCACAGGAAGAGCTTCCGTCAGGAACTCTTGCTCAATCTTAACAGCATCGTCGATAATCTGGTGAATGCGCTCCTCACTAGGCTTATTGGTTGCTTTATTCTAGAATAGCTATATGTGTTGCTCAGGAGTAAAGAAAACTGCTCCGGAGTAAAATAAACTGCTCCGGAGTAAAAGAAAATTGCTCCGGAGTAAAATAAAGCTGCTCCGGAGTATGCTCCGGAGTAAGTGAGTAAGTATATTTGTTGTATGTGTATTTGTCATGTACGTACGAACATATACCATCTATATGTACATGCAGTAAAACATTGCTTTGGAGTAACTATACGTGTTGCTCCGGAGTAAAAACACTGCTCCGGAGTAAAAGAAAACTGCTCCGGAGTAAAATAAACTGCTCCGGAGTAAAATAAAACTACTCCGGAGTATGCTCCGGAGTAAGTGAGTAAGTATATTTGTTGTAAGTATGTATATTTGTCATGTACGTACGAACATATACCATCTATATGTACATGCAGTGAAACATTGCTTTGGAGTAACTATACGTGTTGCTCCGGAGTAAAATAAACTGCTCCGGAGTAAAATAAAACTGCTCCGGAGTAAAATAAACTGCTCCGGAGTAAAATAAAACTACTCCGGAGTATGCTCTGGAGTAAGTGAGTAAGTATATTTGTTGTAAGTATATATTTGTCATGTACGTACGAACATATACCATCTATATGTACATGCAGTGAAACATTGCTTTGGAGTAACTATACGTGTTGCTCCGGAGTAAAAACACTGCTCCGGAGTAAAAGAAAACTGCTCCGGAGTAAAATAAACTGCTCCGGAGTAAAATAAAACTGCTCCGGAGTAAAATAAGACTGCTCCGGAGTAAAATAAGACTGCTCCGGAGAATGCTCCGGAGTAAGTGAGTAAGTATATTTGTTATAGGTAAGCATATTTGTCATGTACGTACGAACATATACCATCTATATGTACATGCAGTGAAACATTGCTTTGGAGTAGCTATACGTGTTGCTCCGGAGTAAAAAAAAAACTGCTCCGGAGTAAGTGAGTAAGTATATTCGTGTCAAGTAACGCATACGTATTTGCCATGTACGTGCCTGTTATGTACTAGGCATATATCAACACAACAATACAAAAGACAGAAGTGTACGGTGATCCTGTTTCTTAAGACTTTACTATCACTTGACGTCTATAAAAAATGAATCAAGGAATTCATAACCAATGTACATCTCGTCCGATCATGTATGTCAAACATGGTATGACATTAGGAAAGAAAAGTTGTACTGCAGGCGATATGGCGACCTCACATTACTTCAGGACGAGGTAACCATATTTCTTCATCAATGTCTGTTCTGAGACCCAGTTCTTGCTGTGTACAATCTCATTACTGTAACGAGGCAACGCAGCGAACTCTATTAGATAAAACTTTTTGCCAGCGCGCTTCGTCTGTTTGATGACACTTTGAGGAACATCGCCTGGCTGGTGAGGTAGTGCGATGGTCAAGTCTCGATAGAGTGTCAACTCCTCCTCGTCACCGCTGTGGTACCCGCTGTCGTAGCCGGTACATTCACTTTCATCAGATGAAACCGTCCCGGAGGACACATCTGTCCCTGTAGCACTCTCGGAACCACTTTGGTCGCTGTCGGTTTCTTCTGTGGAGTCTCCCTGCTCGGAACCCATCACAGATTCGGCGTCCGAGACGTTTTCTTCATCTTGTGACGCCGTCGAACCCCCATCTTCGGAACCAACCGTGTCCGTATCGTGTTCAGACGACACGTCGGAGTCGTCAAAAACATCGCGCTCCCGGTAAGAGCCCGTCTCGGCATCAACGACGACTTCTCCCGAGGCAACACCTGACTTGTCTCGGTGTTTTCTTTCCAGATGACGCTCGAGGTTGAACGCACGATCAAATTCCCGATCACAAATTTCGCAGACGTGAGGCATACTTTTTGTTCGGTGGACAGAAGGGAAATGATGAGGTATTAATGTGCACACATATATTTGTCGCGCATGAAAGTTTCTAAGGGCTCGTACGTTTATCTTGTATACATCATGCATCTACGTATGCCGTTACTGCATACGTGGTATTTAAATATTGTTGTCATGAATGAAACGTAGATGCATCCAGGTTGTATACAAGCTTAACGTACGAGCCCTTAGAAACTTTCATGCGCGACAAATATATGTGTGCACATTAATACCTCATCATTTCCCTTCTGTCCACCGAACAAAAAGTATGCCTCACGTCTGCGAAATTTGTGATCGGGAATTTGATCGTGCGTTCAACCTCGAGCGTCATCTGGAAAGAAAACACCGAGACAAGTCAGGTGTTGCCTCGGGAGAAGTCGTCGTTGATGCCGAGACGGGCTCTTACCGGGAGCGCGATGTTTTTGACGACTCCGACGTGTCGTCTGAACACGATACGGACACGGTTGGTTCCGAAGATGGGGGTTCGACGGCGTCACAAGATGAAGAAAACGTCTCGGACGCCGAATCTGTGATGGGTTCCGAGCAGGGAGACTCCACAGAAGAAACCGACAGCGACCAAAGTGGTTCCGAGAGTGCTACAGGGACAGATGTGTCCTCCGGGACGGTTTCATCTGATGAAAGTGAATGTACCGGCTACGACAGCGGGTACCACAGCGGTGACGAGGAGGAGTTGACACTCTATCGAGACTTGACCATCGCACTACCTCACCAGCCAGGCGATGTTCCTCAAAGTGTCATCAAACAGACGAAGCGCGCTGGCAAAAAGTTTTATCTAATAGAGTTCGCTGCGTTGCCTCGTTACAGTAATGAGATTGTACACAGCAAGAACTGGGTCTCAGAACAGACATTGATGAAGAAATATGGTTACCTCGTCCTGAAGTAATGTGAGGTCGCCATATCGCCTGCAGTACAACTTTTCTTTCCTAATGTCATACCATGTTTGACATACATGATCGGACGAGATGTACATTGGTTATGAATTCCTTGATTCATTTTTTATAGACGTCAAGTGATAGTAAAGTCTTAAGAAACAGGATCACCGTACACTTCTGTCTTTTGTATTGTTGTGTTGATATATGCCTAGTACATAACAGGCACGTACATGGCAAATACGTATGCGTTACTTGACACGAATATACTTACTCACTTACTCCGGAGCAGTTTTTTTTTTACTCCGGAGCAACACGTATAGCTACTCCAAAGCAATGTTTCACTGCATGTACATATAGATGGTATATGTTCGTACGTACATGACAAATATGCTTACCTATAACAAATATACTTACTCACTTACTCCGGAGCATTCTCCGGAGCAGTCTTATTTTACTCCGGAGCAGTCTTATTTTACTCCGGAGCAGTTTTATTTTACTCCGGAGCAGTTTATTTTACTCCGGAGCAGTTTTCTTTTACTCCGGAGCAGTGTTTTTACTCCGGAGCAACACGTATAGTTACTCCAAAGCAATGTTTCACTGCATGTACATATAGATGGTATATGTTCGTACGTACATGACAATATATACTTACAACAAATATACTTACTCACTTACTCCAGAGCATACTCCGGAGTAGTTTTATTTTACTCCGGAGCAGTTTATTTTACTCCGGAGCAGTTTTATTTTACTCCGGAGCAGTTTATTTTACTCCGGAGCAACACGTATAGTTACTCCAAAGCAATGTTTCACTGCATGTACATATAGATGGTATATGTTCGTACGTACATGACAAATATACATACTTACAACAAATATACTTACTCACTTACTCCGGAGCATACTCCGGAGTAGTTTTATTTTACTCCGGAGCAGTTTATTTTACTCCGGAGCAGTTTTCTTTTACTCCGGAGCAGTGTTTTTACTCCGGAGCAACACGTATAGTTACTCCAAAGCAATGTTTTACTGCATGTACATATAGATGGTATATGTTCGTACGTACATGACAAATACACATACAACAAATATACTTACTCACTTACTCCGGAGCATACTCCGGAGCAGCTTTATTTTACTCCGGAGCAATTTTCTTTTACTCCGGAGCAGTTTATTTTACTCCGGAGCAGTTTTCTTTACTCCTGAGCAACACATATAGCTATTCTAGAATAAAGCAACCAATAAGCCTAGTGAGGAGCGCATTCACCAGATTATCGACGATGCTGTTAAGATTGAGCAAGAGTTCCTGACGGAAGCTCTTCCTGTGAAGCTGATTGGGATGAATCAAGACCTGATGAAACAGTACATCGAGTTTGTCGCTGATAGGCTGCTGGGCGAACTCATGTGCAGTAAGCTTTACAACAGCGAGAACCCCTTTGACTTCATGGAGAACATTTCTCTGGAGGGAAAGACCAACTTCTTTGAGAAAAAGGTGGGAGAGTACCAAAGATGGGGGTTATGTCCTCCTCTGAACAGCAAAAGTTCACGTTGGATGCTGACTTTTGAAAGTATAGAATAAAAGAATACAAAAGTCAAACGGTCATTGTCATTTTTATTTTATGCGATAGAGACTTAGAACCAGGCCAAATAAGGGCATGTCTTTCACGATTGGGGAGGGGGAGGTTCATTTGGGGTGGGTGTGTGTGTGTATCAAAAGGGCACATAATATCTGACCTCTGACCCACGCCTGAATACATTATATCTGACCTCTGACCTGCTCCGCCTGAATACACAATATGTGACTTCTGACCTCTGACCCGCGCCTGAATAAATAATATCGGCAGGCGATGACCTTTAACCTGCACCACCTTGCACCGCCAGAATAATAGGACTCAGCGTACACCTACTATACTACTGTGGTCGCCTTCCTGTTAGCCGGGGTCGTCGCGCTGTTGTCGGGACTATCCTATGCCGAGTTTGGGGCCAGGATTCCAAAAGCAGGTGAGTGTTTAACCCTTACTTATAAATGTCACATAGCAGGTGTCAATGTTTACAGAGAAGTGTTAAAGTTCAGAAGTTGTCTTTTAATAGTTTTGGAGATGTCTTGTATAACAAACTATGGAACTCTTTCAATGACAACAGTTTCCTGTCCGTATACAATCTTCACGCCGATGTTCACCGCTCAATAATTTTTCTACTATTCACTCTATTTAGTTCACTACATAATAGTGGTCAAATAGCCTTGCTTTGAACAGACCAGTAACGTCCCTCCAGCTTACGTTTCGATGCCTATCAGACTTCGTCCTCAGAGCTTCTTATAACTGGAATGGTGCTTCTCGCCTATATATAGCCGATGTAGACATCAGGTCCCTTAAAAACAACGGATATAGGTCATCACGCGGATAAAGGTGAACCAGTGCCATGTACCCTGTCAAAGTTAGGCAACCCTCATTCTATCTTCGCTATGGTCCGAATGGATCTGGCTACTTTTGAAATCTAACGGCTTCTTCCTGTTCCCAGGTTGCGCATACGTGCACACCTACGTCACGGTTGGCGAGCTCCTGGCTACTTTTAAAACCTAACGTCTTCTTCTCGTCCACAGGTTCTGCTTACTTGTACACCTACGTCACGGTTGGCGAGCTCCTGGCTACTTTTAAAACCTAACGGCTTCTTCTCGTCCACAGGTTCTGCTTACGTGTACACCTACGTCACGGTGGGCGAGCTCCTGACTACTTTTAAAACCTAACGTCTTCTTCTCGTCCACAGGTTCTGCGAACGTGCACACCTACGTCACGGTTGGCGAGCTCCTGGCTACTTTTAAAACCTAACGACTTCTTCTCGTCCACAGGTTCTGCTTACGTGTACACCTACGTCACGGTGGGTGAGCTCCTGGCTTTCGTCATCGCCTGGAACATGATCCTGGAGTACGTCATCGGCGCAGCCGCAGTAGCGCGCGCCTGGAGCGGGTACGTGGACTACCTGGCCAGCTACAAGATCTCCAACTGGACAGAGACGCACCTTAGCATGGGTAACGTCCAGCCGTTCGCGGACAGTCCGGACCTGATCGCCTGCGGTCTCCTGCTGCTGGTCATGCTGTTTATAGCGTTCGGGGCTCAGGTGCGAATATTTTTAGTTCATTGATTATTATGGGAGGCAATATTGATGGTGCTGGGGCAATCAGTTATAAATAGTCAATTCAAAACAGTTACTTTCATCCTAAAAGCCAAAACCAACAACTAACAAAATTCCATGGCGTAGAAGTACTGTTCCCCATTGAATAAACGTCTCACTCGGGGACCATCAAATTCACCGTTCTTTGGATGTCAGTAAACAGTCTAAATACCATAATGGCTGATTAGTACCATATTTAGTTACAAAGTATAACAAACGTCTGACAAAAAAAGCTTTCCTCAACTACCGCACATTTCCCTCACAGGTTTCGGGCCATCTAAACACCATCCTCACCGTAGTGAACATGGTGGTGATGGCTTTCACCATCGGTCGGCAACTTTGTTCTCGTTATCCATGTTTAGATGAAAGTCTATCCAAAGTGTTTCCAACTAATCTAAACGTTTCTACAAGTTTCTACCCATTTAAACGCCATCCTTGACGCAGTGAACATGATGGTAGTGGCCTTCATCGCCAGACGGCTGCGATCTTTGTATCTTCGTATCTTTTATTTCTAACTAATAATAATTCTTCCTACAGGTTTCGGCCCATCTAAACACCATCCTGACCGTAGTGAACATGATGGTGGTGGCCTTCATAGTCAGCTCGAGTTTTTTCCTGGTGGACCTGCACAACTGGATGGACCACGGAGGGTTCATACCTAACGGCTGGAGGAGCATCATACAGGGTGAGCCACATGGCTAACTATCTGGCATTCTTTAACATTCCCCCTGCTGCATAACTCCATAGCCAATTGAAAGCAGATTCTTTTTCGACGAACTGCAAAGAATAGTGTAGGTTAAGGGAAGCATATTAGAAAATTAGAAACACACAGTGCCATTGCTCTTTATAGTTTAATTGCGATTGCTGTCATACCTGCATTCAGATGCTAAAACCCATGTTTGGGCAAAGTGCTTATTGTTCGTCTTGCGTAATCAAAAATATCATCATTCTTTTTGCATAGCCAATTGTGCTATGAATGTCATCCAACAATTTTGGTGATATGATCATGAATTTGTCAAAGCAAGGAGCTCGAGGTTTTATGCCTACTTCAGAGGACTGATCGAAAGCTTATTGGTAAGCGATCTATTTTGTGTACGGATGTAAAATTTAACATTGCAATATAATGTTGCTACTCTTGTATCAATACAGCGTCGTCCTCCTGTTTCTTCGCCTTTGTCGGGTTTGATGTTGTTGGAAACGTGGCTGAGGAGGCTCAGGACCCCGCGCGGGGCATCCCGGTAGCCATCTGTGTCTCGCTGTTTCTCGCGATATTTGCGTACACGGGAGTGTCAGGGGCTCTCACTCTGATGGTGCCGTGGACTAAAATCAGCCCCAAGTCTGCACTGCCGTCAGCTTTCAAGTAAGTCGACGCCCAAGTTCTTATAATAATGATAGCTTTGTCGCAATTTTATGCCAGGAGGTTAATTGCAAGTATACATGGAAAGAAAATAATGTAAATAGTAAGGTATAGTTCACAACAATGAAATAAATTCATGAACGGTGTATTGCTGTATATTGCTTCTGCAAAATATTTTGGCTTTTGGAATGCTAGTCCAAAAGGTCTTTTTTTTTCTGGCTGAAAAAAAGGCCCTATGTCTTAGTGCGCTGTATAGCAACGTAACCTACTGACTAGAAAACACATCAATTGTTAGCTAGACTTCTTCTCCTCTATGTTACAGAATGCGAGGCTGGGGGTGGGCAGGTAACATCATCGCAGTGGGGGCTCTGAGCGCCATGTCTGCGTCACTGGTGACGTCACTATTCGCCATGCCGCGGTGTGTGTACGCTCTAGCATCGGACGGGCTCTTCTATCACTCGTTCGCAAAGGTGCATTTTCTTAAGTTTTTGCCAATCCAGGAAGTCTGTTACGACGACAATCCCTGTCAAGATATATCAAACTAGATTGCTAAGTGTTCTCAAGACTGGCCATAATAAGGCTATGTCACATTTCCAAACCGGGGCCCAGCCGAGCTGTTTGTGGAAACGAAGATATCTAAAGATGCTCACAAATTATACCCACGACTATTCTCTTGAAGTCTTGTGTAGCTTGGTGTCTTTTATATCATATTGTTTGTTCCCGAAAGCTGCCCCCGGTTTGGAAATGTGACTTCGACCTAAATTAGATAATACGCAACGCACGTTACGTTACTTTTCAAGGGACGTTGTGAAGCATTCATGATCAGTGTGCCGCCAAAACATAACTGAAGATCAAAAGTAAAAGATATAACTATAGCGAACATTTAGTGACGTCTTTGGAACAGTTTCATATCGGCTCGTGCGTGACCAAAGCATCAGTGACTGAAACGAAATGATCTGTATGCTTTTATTAGATAGTTAGGTGTTAAAAGAATATTTCTGAATATTTCTATATCTACACAGATAAACGAGAGAACGCAGACCCCGATACTCGCCACCATTGTGTTTGGTGTCCTGGGAGCCATAACCACCCTGCTGTTCAACCTGCGGTCGCTAGTGGAGTTCATGTCCATAGGAACGCTCCTAGCGTACACTGTTGTCTCTGCAAGCCTTATTGTCACAAGGTATCCCAAACGTTCAACTGTTTTTCGTATTGGATAGAACGATATAAGCACAGAAAGTGTGCGTGTGTGTGTGACTGTGCTTATAATATCTCTCGGTCTGTTTGCCTGCAGGCCTGCCTCGCTCCCTCTCTCAATGCATGCACGCGTTGACAATGTGTGCGTGTTTGTACACAGTGCATATAAAGCTATCTTGGTAAAACGTTATGTTGACTTTCGTGAGCATTTGGTGACTATATATATTTTGCTGTCCACTTTCTTCAATACTTTGTTTTAAATCCCCCTCTCCCTATGCATATGTTTGTGTTGAGGATCAATATTGTATTGCAAGGACAAGTAAACAGACACCACCCTCCCACAGATATCAGTCGCACTTCCCTCACGAGGTTGCTGGACTGGAGATGATCCCGCCGTGGTTCGAGCGGCTGGAGGACAGCGAGGAGGCCACCAAGGCCCGCGCGCGGCGGAAGAAGCAGAAGCCCGGCCGGCTGAAGGATTCCTTCTCCTTCCTGGGTTTCCTGAACAGATACGAGCCCGGTCACGCCGTCACCACTGCAGTCCTCATCATGGCCATGTTTCAAGTGGGGCTGGCGATAGTGCTGTTCTACGGCGTCGACGGTAGGTGGCTTTCAAGGACATCAACAAAACTTGGCCTTAATCAGCCAGATAGTATTTCACAGCCTACACAGGTCTACTCGGCACATTTGCTCCAGAGCAGAGGATATGACTTTTGTAGGCACTAGAAATAGCGGGCGTCCGGGCTGATATATCAAGACATGAGGGACGATTCGGAACATCGTTGGGAGATGAAGCACATCATATCTCGTGAATGTACTTGTGTGGAATAACGACACCTAGTCATTACGTGTACATGTGTCCTTGTATGATAATCATTGTTCATAATCCTGAACTATGTAAACTGCGACTACCAAAATATGCCATGAAATCGTGATAATCCGTCACTTTTATCGTCATCTTTTGTATCGACTTTTCAGTACCATGGCTCGCCTAACTGCTAACTTTCTTTGTACATGGGACTGATATAGAGAGTATCATATATGCTAAAGCGTTTATGTTTTCGACAGATAGTGGTTTTAACATATGATGGAACTTATACCAAATAGCAATTACTCAAGTCCATTGATATAATTGTGGAAACGGTCAGACGCTTCAGCTTACATTCGTTATCCTTCATCAATGACACTGAAGAGATCTTGAGGGACAGCATGTTTTACTAGTATATCCTATGAATTGATATGCAAAAGAGATAAAGACAATTTAAGTTGTCCAATCTCTCCAGTGTCACTGACGAAATACACGTATAACGGAAGGTATCTGAAACGTCTGACCGTTTACAAATCATATCAGTTGCTTGAGTAATTTGGGCTATCTTATTACCTGGATGTCTATTAAACCTTTATCGACGTATGATGGAACTTATTTTTCTCTGATGATCTTAGCCATCGGAGAGAAGAAGTGGTGGGCGATCGCGGGTGTGACCGTGTTTTCTGTGGGCTTCTTCCTGTCACTGATCGTCATCGGGGCTCATCAACAGAACAGGAACATCATGACTTTTAAGGTCAGCATCAACAAGTCGTCAGTCTACTTCAACTACTACATTTTGTAGTCATGCCTTAAGCCAGTAAAACAATATTTGAAAGTAAGCAATGTCCTCGCATCTACTGACCATATTGCTGGATTGTTTTCTCTCACCTACTGAACATGTAGAAGACTGAGTTATCTTATTTATCATTCTCGGTCACTGCCTCTTTTCTGAAAGACAGCATTTATTAATAACTGAGGAAATATCCACACCTACTGCACGTACTTTGTATACATATTACCCAATGCAGCTCTTACTACTTCAGCAAGTAGTAATATTGTGTAATAGTAGTAGTAGTAGTAGAGTGCCAGTAGTAGTTGTAGTAGTAGTAGTAGAAATAGTAGTAGTAGTAGGCATCCTTCCATTCTGGCAGATGATGGGATCAATATCGAATTAGGGCCGTTGGTAGCGTCTGTAATGGGTCTGGTGAAAACTAATCCTGGCGTGACAATAACCGCCACAGTTTGGACGTACACAACCAGTGGAGTTATGATGTTGCTGAGAAAATGATTGTCATGATGGTGTGAAGCGCTGATGTTGTCATTGACATTGTTCCGTGTGTTTCCAGGTCCCGTTCGTCCCGCTGTTTCCCGCCATCTCCATGTTCTGTAACATCTACCTGATGGTCGCACTGCAGCCAATGACGTGGGTCCGCTTCGGGATCTGGATGATCATTGGTCAGGATCACGTTTTACTGTATATCCAATCACAAGCTTTATTCTCAAATATTCAACTAAATTTAGTTTGACATGTCAAACTTAACTTATTGAGATGCTAAGGCACAGTATATCAAAGTGCACGACGTAACTACTCTATCTATATATTAGCCCACTGTCTATACGTCGAACAAATCATTGGCGTGACTTTGAACTTAGATTCTCTGAGCTTCTGACTGGAGTGCTGCTTCTTGCTCCTATGTGTAGCCGATGTAGGTGGCGCTTTTTCGGCGAGAACACAATCCCAAATATGGCTAAAGCTGTATACCCCTCAAGAAAACGCAAATATCCTATACTGTCTAAACCTAATTAAATGATTTTCGGCAGTGGCACAAAAAACTTATACATGTATAGATAAATCTTGTGCCTGTTTTCCAAGATACATTTACCAACTATTCACCATAGAAAATGTCTCCATTTAATCCCGTTAGGTTTTCTGGTGTACTTCTCGTACGGAATCCGGTACAGCCGTGCCCAGGGTCCGGATACCGGGCCGCAGTCACCCTACCTCATCGTGCCCAAACGGAAAATGTACAAGAGGAGTGACGTCATCAGGGTCAACCAACCGCCGTCATGTAAGGCCGCTATATCAATCGTGCATAGCCGATTTCAATTTGTCGTTCTAATTTTTCTTTTTTTGAGTGTCACAAAATAGTGTCGCAGTAAAGTTTATGAAGGAGAGAAACTACAGCAGCTTTCTAAAATTTTACTAAGAACTATGATACCTTTCTCTTGCATATTTATCATAAATACGTCGAAGAATGAAAGACATATGTCATAATTGGCCACTGTTAAACAGGCTGCTTTGTACCTTTTTGCACAAATATATTGTTTCAAAGACCAGAGAAGAACTAACTTTCCTACTTATCTTCTTCCCATAGGTATCGACGATCGTCGTACGGCAGGAGAAGAGGACAGCCTCATTCAAGGAGGTTCCGACTCGGATTTTCCTCTATCAACGTACGGCACTCGATCTCCCCCACCCTCGGGCATGTATGACAGCGAACCCACGGGGCCAGACGGACCCAGGAGTAGGAAAACCAGATCGGAGGATTCTGAGGGGAGCGAGGTAGAGGCAGAAGCGACGACAGAGGATGATACTAGTATGCTTAGAGTAGGGTCTCGCAGATGACGACACTGTGACGTCACAAAGCCAATGCAATAACCGTAGTTATGTCAAAAACTACTTTGAATATGCAAATTTGCTCTGTGGGCAACCTTACCTATGAAATCCATGTGGAATTCATTGTTTAGTAAATCAAATTCTTTTTGCATCGATATCTGATAGTGATACTTAAAATAAGGTTCTTAACGTTACTTCTTTAATCTATTTGGGCCTTTATGGAATAATTAGTTATATACTATTCGAAAGGCTGATGGAGACTAGACTAAATAACGGGTTATTGAAGAGACCAATAACGTAAGAACGTCTAGTTTTCAGAAAGCCGTATATACAATCATACAATATGTAACCTGGTTAAAGTGCAATGAGAACACGGCGCCTCCTTTTGTGTATAACATTTTCATTGTTCAATAAAGTTGGGAAAGAGACTTGTAAGACTTGTATATTGATTATAAAGGGACCAGCCCCTCAATTTCAATGACAACAGTAATGATAGATAATACACAACACTCGTAAATCCGACGATGTTCACACAACAGTTTATTACCGTGATCGCTATCTTGCTAAATTAGGTCCACTTGAATATTACAACACGCAGACAACACGAATGTTTGAAAGAGGCATATATTCTTTACATAAGATTCTAGCTTTCGCATACATACCACACTAAAAGTGAACAGCAACAAATACTCCTTTTTTCTATAAAAGTATAAAAATACAATCAAATACTCCACACCTGCATAGATAATATTAGATTCGAGGTATGAAACAACACTCCTAAGTACCTCAGCCGTACACAAGTCTTAGCACATTATTCAATGCTACTCGCAGGATTCTCAACAATCGAAATGGCAAGCTTTCTGGACTTGAACCATTTTGGCCACATTCTTTTATGTCCGTATCTTTTTCCGCGATGCAAGGATCGCCGTTATGTAGTTCCTGTTTCTCTTCTGTGGTTTCGGCTTTTGACTGCACGTCACCACAGAAAACAACGTCGCCACTACCTCTATGAGGGACTTCTTTGCTTTGGTTGTATGGTGAAAAGTCAAACAGAGTCTGCGATGAAGAATCTGGAGCTACATCTTCAACAACGGGAACGCTGATTTTATCATCAGAAGATGCTTCAGTGATGTCTGTAGACGTTTCCTCTGTAGCATCTGCCTCGGAAGAAGATTGAGTTTCCTCTTCCAAAGTTTCACCTTTATCTGAAGACGCAGCAATGGTTGATGCTGCAGTTCCACTGGTAGGTGGCGCACGGCACATTGGATCACTCTTAGGACCGCTATCTCCGGTGACAGACGTCGGTGCGTCAGAGGAGGTCTCGGGATCCTGTGCCACACAGACGGTGACGTCATCTATGGCAGCCTCCTTCTGGTTGCCATGGTTACCATGGAGCTGGTTATGATCGTCTGCGTCCCCCGCCTCCTGGTCCTGCTGGGCGGGTTCTTCCACCGCGAACACGGAGCGTTGGGTGGGTACGAAGGACGAGCGGGTCCAGGGGTGGTCAGGGCAATAGCTGGAAGAAAATGAGAATAGCAAATCCATTATATGTTGAATTTACATTAGTTGTATCTGCATCAATCTGTCCGTTTGAACTGCCATTGAGGTAGCGCACAAAATCACAATCCAGATTTTTTTTTTACTTTAAGATTTTGAAGATCTCGAAATATTTTAAAATTACAAGTTTTATTTAACAGCCGTTACTAGAGAAATGTATAAATTTTACATTATAATTCTGGATTGACGAAACTTTGAAGAGGCTTTGTGTTCTTTTCGGATATGTAGTGAAGTGTTAACTAGTTCTTACGCCAACGATTTGTTATCATTTGTACAGTCTCAGTTGTGTGCCCAGGAGGGGAAAAGTGCACCCTTAGAAAAAACGACAGAGATGACATTCAGCTTACCTTTTACAAATGCCCAGTAGCCACGTGTCTATGGACCGGAAGTGGTACTGCATGCTGTGGTACGACTTGGACTGGAACCGGTAGGAGTCAAACATCTGCACCTTCCCGCGCTGCCAGCGGGCCCCAACCACCTGCGGGACAGATGGGGTAGTGGGATCAGTGAGGATGATAAAACCGGTTTGCAGTCACTGGAGGCAAGACAGAGAACGCTGACTAAAGCGTCTGTTCGTAGATCATATCCAGTTGCTTGCGTAACTATTATTTGGCTGTTTGCATTTGTTTTTGCTGAGCTACTTGGCAAGATGACACCTTACTTCATCAGTTGCATGGTATCACATATCATCATCAAACTTTGTTACCTTTAATATTTGTTAGGTTTAGTATAGCGAATTCAAATCAAGCAGAATGAGTGATTTACCATAGAGGTAGCAGGGAAATGATGGTGCACTTTTGCTCACAAATAGGGTCAGGTCATGGCTTCAGGTTTGTACCTGTGCGTCAAAGCTAGCTATAGCAATATGAAAGATAAAGCAACGTAGATTCTACAAGTTCCCGTCGTAAGTTCAGTTCAGTGTATAATCTAGCCGGTGTTCAAACAAATGACCTACCTTTTCTCCCTCTCCAGCCCATATCTCCACGTGAACCATGTTGTGACGCTGTTTCTTAGACTTGGGGTTGTAGTAGATCCCCGACACGAACACCAGGTCACCGGGACGCATGTCCTCTTCCCTGGAGAACCAAAGGTACGGTGTTTAGAGAAGTGAAAGCAACGATCACTAAAACAGTGTTTAGTAAACACAGGAATGTTCTAGAATAAAACATTCTACAATGGCCACAACTATCCGTTACGACGCTCGTTTTGGAATATATTTGTGATGAAAAAATTCTCTCAGATTTTGAACCCATAAAAAAGGCACGGTTACACGATTCGTTCGCGATTGTTTTTATTTTAGCAAAGTTATGACGTCATAAACGAACATATCGAAGAGACGCCCTTGGTTGTCCCTAGAATTGCTGTCAACGGTTTACCTGCCGTAGCATCAAAAAGAAAAGAAAAAAAAAATCTTTAAAAGCCGGTGGATCAACGCAACTAATTTCTTCAATGAAATATTTACACGTAAAAGCTGTTGTTCTGGGATGTACATTAAGAGTTCTGGAAGCTCTACAAAAATTACAGTTCCTAAGCGAATGCGACCGGGCCCGGCAAAAGCATATCAAAAGCATCCATACCTTTCCACCACGTTGGGTAAAGTGTCGAACATGTACGCCTGGTTCCAGGGACCGATAGTGAAGCCGAAGTCTTCCTTCAGTTCCCGGAGCACGCGTCGGACCAGTCCACAACAGTCCAGGAACAGGGGGGAGCCGTACTCTGGGCTGTCTGTATTAAAGAGAAAAGGGGAGGAAACCAATTGCGATGACGGAACTTCTGATACATCAATAAATGTTAAACATTTAAGTTATATAATAAAATACGCAATCCAACAGAGTAACTACATTTACGGTCAGACGTTCCCGAACGAGTTAATCCTATCTGCATAAAGTGACGTCACAGCAGCAGTGGATTGTTCATTCCATGACAAAGCTTTAAGACTGGAAATGTTCAGGCAAAAATGTGGTACGTCCGTTTTGTGTGCGTTGGGAATTACAGTTTAACCTGTTCAAGAATAATTCTACCAACAAAGATGAACTTAACGGTGAGACATTTAAAGCCTAGTGTTGGCATAAACAAGTCCAGATTTTCGTCCAGTCACGTCGACGAAAGACGTCGACATCCGATGTTGTCTGAAACATTTGACGGTTTCCAAATTTAGTCCACTTTGTGCAACGGCTCTGCCTAACGTACGTTGACCTCTGTATATAATCTAGGTGGCGTTCAAACAACGTTTTTGAACCAAAACTGTCCAAGCTGAGGAATTCTTCATCTTTAAAACGTAACGTTATATCTAATCCCGTATGGGTTTTGAATGATATGCAAACAGGCTCCTGCATTTTGCGATTGAAGAACAAAACAGAAAAATCAAAATGGCACGACTCTCCCTCACAATATCTTTGAAAATTTGAAGAAGCTTTCGGAATGTCTTTATATGCTGTTCAATAAGCAGGGTGACTTCATTTTAGAACAAGAACAAAAGGTAACACGTTAATTACCTGGGTGGTGATATTTCTTGGCGTAGGGCACGCCGTAATATTTCTTGGCCGTTTCCAGAAACTTGTGCCGGAGCGCCTCCATGCGGGCGGGATCGGCCCTGGCCTGCAGCTCCCGTTCCTTCATCAGCTGTTGTGTCTTCAGCTCCGTTTGACGCCGTTTCTTGTACTAGAAAATATTTAAACGTCAAGCGTTAAACGTCAAATTCACATAAAGATAACGTTCGTTATTTATTGAGATTGCAGACAATGCTACCTACCTACTACTGTAGACAATGCAATAGATGGCAAACCCAACAGCTTAGCTGATACTGGGTGCCAACACATACATACATTTACACTTCTCATAGAATACACATAACTAACTCAAATCATTGACGTATACTTCAAATGAAATAACAATCTTTTTCAAACCTCAAGAAAAGCATCACTTGATTATAGACCCAGAAAAATGTGTGATGATTACTCATAGCTGGAAAAAAAGAACTATATCAACGTTGATCGCGTGAATTGAAATAACGAAGTAAGAAATTAAATGTTTACTTGGACTTTAAATGTTGTTCTTAAAGAATTACCAGAGGTAACATTATTACTTGGAGGAAGAGTTTATCTGAAGAAATCTTATGGCGTTTGGTGGGTCACATGTATCCGTTATTTACTGTTACACTAACCGAGCACTAAGTAATGTGGTAAGATTTGTCAGTTTTTAGGGTATTTAGGATTGCTCACATTACACTATGCTTGAACAGACGTAAAGCTTAAATACAATTGCGCTATAAAATTATCTACTACCTGTCGAAATGCGCCTTGTAGGTCCTTCTTACTGCCCTTGTTCTCCTTGTTGTTGCCGGCGAAGTTGACCTCGAAGACGCAGGGCTGGGGCGGCTTGCTGCCCGCTGTGGCCGGCCTGACGGTGTCGGTCCTGTTCGCCATATCCGTCAGGGAGACCTGGCAGTTCTGGAGAGGTGATCGGGTACTGGTTGTTGCCATCGATGTGTTCTAAGTCCTCAATAATTTAAAATAACCGCGATATCTTTGCCGCAGAACCACAAGGGACTTTAACTTCCGCGTCAGCGTTCAATTTTTCGATATAGCTTTGCCGATATCCAAACGGACACCTGTTTTGGCACAAAATTTTGATTCTTTCGACTACAGTTGATGCTAGTCGGTCAGTCGACTGATAAAATGACGAAGAGAAGCCGTTTTCAGACGGTTTTTAAACCGACGCACCGTCACCGCTGTAGTGTTTATATTTGAATCCTGCCTCCACGGCAGTTAGTAAACACTCGCCCATGCATGCCCTTATAAGGAAGTGGGTCGCCCGCCGCAGGTGAGACCAGGTGTTATTTTCACACCTGTAGGTCACCTATCGGATAACGTAAGGTCAGCCGGCAGGTAATGTTGACAATCGCAAAGAGTTACCATGGCTTCGACCCTAGGGTGAGGTCTTTGTTGGTAATGGCTGTGATTTCACAAAAGGCCATTCTAGAACGTCAACGTTTTCTGACGATCAGACCCCATAAAAGTAATTATTATCAAGTGCTGAATGACAAAAAAGCTTACCTGTAACTTGAGAAATATTTCTAGATCAGCTCCATTTCGTAGTTTTCATGGACTGGCTAAAAACGGGGTGTTGATGCTTACAAATCTGTTCAAACAGGTCAAGGGTCAGCTATGTTTACACGGGACGATTGGTCACCATGGTAACAAAGATGGCGGCCGCATGAAGCTTGAACAGTGGTAGCTCTTCAAGTTCCTTTCTGTAGTCGAAGCTATACCTTAGTTCTTGTTTTTTAAGGATTCTTAAGTGGATTGTGAGATGCCTGGGAAGAAGAAGTCGAAGAAGAAGTCAGCCCGGGAGGAGTCTGCGTCCCCGCGGGAGCCAGAGGACCCGATCGCCGCCAACGTCCGGGTCCCGCCGCCTCCCAGACCCGGCGAGAGCGTGAGTTCAACAGCTTTATGATATCTTTAATAACGATAGATCAAGAAGGTGATGCTCATATAACCTCAGGCAGCAGAACATTCGATACTATGAAGACGTTTGCCTTAAACGAAAGGAAAAGAAGTAACCTTCTTACTTTAGATCAAACCAAGGAGCTTTGATCAAACCGAGGAGGGGAAAAAACTCATTTGATCAAACACCTTAGAGTTTTTTAGCTATTACTTGTCAGCCTTTAGTCTTTTATTTAATTTTTTTTTACTGAATGATGGAGTCTCAAATACAACAAAGTACTTCAAAACAAGTCTCCGAGCAAGTCTTTTATTCCTGGCCTGTTACAACATTAACCGGAGAATCCATTCACTTAGCAGAAGAACATGGTCTGAAAACGCTCATTTTTCCTCCCCAGCTGCGAGCACTACTACTGAACAGACAGGTAGATGAGAAGGAGCTGTTGGGGATGAAGATCTCCTCCCGAGTCTTGGAACAACTCACTCCTCAGGAGATCAGGGAACTCAAGATGGTGTTCGACGTCTTCGACACAAACAGCTCAGGGTAAGGCTAATTTGTACAAGAAATTTTCTTCAATGATAAAGAATTCCCTGCAGTGGTTTTATGCATAGAGAATGTCAGCAAAAGTTGTAGTTTTGGAAAATGAATAAATGTAGTCTTTTAAACTTGAAAACATAACGGGGGCCGCCCTAAGACGGTTCCCGTCCTAAGACGGTACAGATTTTTTGCTGATCTTATTATCCATAAGTACACCGTGTTTGTTGCCACTGACTATGCTGATTACAAAGGTAAATAAACCAAGTCCATGCACACAGCTTTAATTTGCATTCCAAGTATACTTTAACATATTTACTTCATGTTTTTTAAAAACAGAATTCTAACAGTAATGTTGACAGTGCTGAATCACTGCGGTCACCGGCCTCTGCGTATTGGCGGCTCGTGTCGCTAACTATACGAACTCGTCCAAGCAGTCACACAACTGCCATGATACACATAAATAAAGCTCCATAAAACACTATGAATATGGGTCTTCAAATGTTTGTTGAGTAGAAAAGCAAGCAAAAGGAAGCGACATAAACATTGCCACCATTGTACTCCCAAGGGAGTGTGGCCGTGAAGGTGGCAGACAAGAGAACGCTCCAAAGATTTATTTGACTGTAACAAATGATTCGTGCTGTCCATGAAAATAAGACTTGATAGAGAGATGTATATGATATTTTTATATAATCACACAGAGTTTTGTTGATGTTGGCGGTGTCGTTTTTTCGTAATGGTTTTTTAGTCGGGCATTCACAATCAGTGCATTCAGCCCATTGCCCGTAAAAACATCAGCTGGATTGTTCTAGGTACAGCCTTCCTCATATAAGACAGAAAGTACATACAGTCACGATTTTACTGTTAAAAGTAATTTAAAATATCATACTATTAATTTTTTTCTGTGTACTTAAATTTACCACTTACTTCTGAAGAGAGCAAAATGTAAAAAAGCGTACCGAGTTAGGCACACTGTCCAGCGTAGCACAAAATTGGAAGGTTACATACACGAAATTGTCTTACAGTATTTGCCGCTTGTAACACGCAGCGCGAAAGGTTCATGAACCACATGAATGCATTTCTTATTCAAGTATGTTGTTCAAATCTATGTGTAAAAAATTCAGTCATCAAACTTTGACCACTCTCAGGCAACTAGCGATGGAGCGCCATGAGTTTGAGCGCAAGAAAAAGCGTACCGTGTTGGGGCACCTCCCGTTATAAATGTCAACAAAAAATGTGATGTGGTCTTTACATAAACTTTCTTTAATACTGTAGTAAAACAGTGTGACTAGGTTAGATACACATGAAATGTATATTTAAAGTAACCCTTATTTTCCCTCTCCAGTACTGTGGATGCCCAGAAGCTGAGGAGAGCCTTCAGAGTTCTTGGGTTTAAAATGTCCAAAGAAGACGTCCGTGAAATGATGTTTAACGTCACCAAGAAGGCAAAAGGGTAAGAAATTCAATGTCAATGAAAAAGTACAAGTACAACACCCAACAAAACTACTGGACCATAATTGACACTATACAGGTTGAAAAGCTCCATGCAAAAGTACAATGTTCGAAATGTACCTGTTGCAATATAGTAAAACTAAAAGGTTGAATAAGTACCTGTGTACAATCCATGTTCTAGAGCTAGCCTGGTAAAACTTAGCCTTGGTACTATTCAAATACTACCTGGGCTCCTTACACTCGTATTTTTTTAGGATGGTGAGTGTAAGGAGCCCCGTTAGAAATTGGATGGCACCCAGGCTAGTTGTCTGTTGGAACCATCTTCTCTTTATTTTCCTATTTATTTTTATGTCAGCGTCACTACTATCTGAGCTAATCAAAGTTTGTGTGTATTTTTCCAGAGAGATTGACTTCAATGAGTTCCTGGAGATGGTGATAGAGAGACAAGGAGACTCCAGAGACATCTATGAGGAAATTAAACAGGGTTTCAAGATGATGGACTATGGTAAGAAGTCATAAACTTCATGCAGGAAAATGGCTGTATATCAAGAAGTTCTAAATGTAGCTTTGACGTGAAAAAGATGAGTTACATATGTACATCTGATTCAGCTGCTTAAAGTTTCATGCAAGCAAAGTCCAGGAGATTTCTTTGCTTCCTCTTGCTGATCTAAGAATGCAGTGATTTTCTTCATATTCCAAACTTATCTTTATTAATATCTTTCATCATCATTTGCAGATGACACAGGGAAGATCACTGTCAGTAACCTTAAGCAGGCCTGTAAGGATGCTGGCATCAGGTCAGGAAGTCTCTCTTCTTCTATAGTGTCACCCTTAAAATTTGTGGGGATAATCCAAATGAGATCAACTGTTAGGTAGTCACTGTAACAGTCACCATACTGACTGCATTGGTTGTTCAGACAATTTAAGAATTTTCTGTCAAAGTTTGCTTTTTTTGCAAAATGTACATTACATCAAGGAGCTTTTATCTTGATAAAAGCTTGTTGATTTACATTTTGTACTGAATTCCATTGGCTACAATATTCTGTTGTGTGTACTACATGTATCCATGAATGTATGTATCTAGGTTTTGTATTGATCAGCCCAAATACATGTCATTGAATACTATATGTAACCTGTGTGTGTTGTAGGCAGATAGCTACAGTTGTGTAGGATGAAGAAAAGGTAATCAATGGACTTAGGTGCACTTTGTAAAAGCAACCTGTCAATGATTCCCAGTACAGTACCTCTGTATATTAGGTTTTGATGCTCTGCACGTTATCACATGATTTTGACTGCATTATTTGATTTCTGTGACATGAGTTATCAATCATATAGATGACCTGCTATGTAAAGATTAATGAGAAAGATAATTTTGTATTCCTGAAAACAGGTTCACTGATCGAGAGATCCATGAGATGGTCGAGGAGGCAGACATGAACGGAGATAACGCTGTGGATGAGGAGGAATTCATCAACATCATGCTCAAGACAAACCTCTTCTGATTGGTGGAGAGTGGACTGAAGTCTTCTGTCATTGGTGGATTTGAGAACATTCATCAATCTGATTGGCTACAAAGGATACTTGAAACTGTATTGAAGTCTTATGTGATTGGTGGATTCAAGAACATTCATCAATCTGATTGGCTACAAAGGATACTTGACTGTATACCTGACAGAAGGTACCAAAAACAAGAGTACTTGGCACTGTACTGAAGACTTCTGTGATTGGTGCATTCAAGAACATTAGTCAATTGGATATATTGGCTACAACGGATACTTGACTGTATATATCTGACAGGGGGTACCAAAACTATAGTTATGGTACCTTCTTTCAAAACTGTTACAGTTACTCCAGAAGACTATGAAGTAGGATGTTATGATGACTATCATACAGGAAACATGCTGGCCATGTCAAGGAAAATCATGAAAAGGGGAAAAACTGTGATATTACACAGCAGGGAAGCCTGTACTTGTCAGGTACCAGCGGACTTAGCCTGATGTACCTTACTTAGACTCCGTTGCAGTCTTCGAACGGGGCTTTTTTTTATTCAGGGTGGGGGGATGGGGTTTTTAGCGATTTTGACGGGGCAAAATCGCTATCACCGCAACCTCCTTTTCACAGCATACTCCTTTCCTCGGCAACCTCCCTTTCCCAGCACAAGAGAACCCAGCCAATGTTGAAAATCGCAAACTAACAGTAAAAACCAGCCCCGTTCGAAAGACTGTCTAGATGCACCTACCCGAATTATTATCATGAAGTCTTTTGCCTGCTAGAAGCCCACAGAGAGAAAGATCTTGAAGTTCAATCAATTCATGGATACTTCGAGTTGAAGTTTCAGAAATTTCAAAGTTGACTGTACAGGAAAGGTGTTGCATGACTGTGAAATGTACTAGCTGAGTGTATATTTTATGAGCTGTACAATTTTTGTATCATTGCTGCAAATAAAACAAAATGACGAACTACTGTTGTCCGTAGTGCTGTATTTGTCATATGCTAAAGGCCTGCCATGAATACGAATTGTTATACTGAGGTATTAACTGTTCTGCAGGAAGGCAATCATTTGCTGGGACCCATTCATGTCTTTGATTAATGACAGGGCAAATTTAAGGAGATTCTGAGAACTTGATGGCCTATCATTTATGATTGGACAGTGCATGGTACTTTTAATATTAGTTTTAAAGAAGATGGTTCTACACAGGAAAAAAATCAGTGGATGATCATGACCAGGCACCACTGTCCTTTGTATCAAAAATTGTGACAACCCATATGTGAACATACATATCAAATGTGAACATTTTAGGTGTATCTAATCATAAAATTGAAGACCAAACTCATCGCTACTATGTCATCTAGTGTTGTTGGACACAGACAGACCACACAAGACAATATGTAAATTAGGATGTATTATTCTCATTATCAACATAAATGTGAACAGCAGCACAGTTACCATGGTAACCTGCCATAGACACTTTGTATATTACACATGGGTCACAAGTCTAGAAAGTGACATTGTGGCTCGAGATGAACAGCTGCTAGCAAAACTAATACTTCTACAGCAGACACCTACAGTATCTGTATATCAGATACAAGTAGCTAGAGCTAGTGCTGCTTTCTGTTGGAATCTGCAAAAGTTTACAAACAGGACTTTTGCACAAAAACGTGGGTTAAGATTATATCAAATTGAAGCCTTGCATATTTGGGGTGTCTAAAATGTAAGCAGATGTATGACAGTATTGTATGAAGAATTGGTTTGCGTAAAATGAGGAAAAATGATTCTTGAACGTTTTCAATAGGAAAAAGTCTGAATTTTCAAATAACTGTAAACAAAAGATATCTCAAGATGGTAGTTGCAAGTTTTTTTTCTCGATACAGTATCAGATTAAAAAATAAAACAAACAAAAAATTCAGCAAGGAGTATTTTTAATTTCCACGAAGTGAAATGATCTGAAACTTGATGGAAATTAAGTTAAACGTTTCCTGTTTTTAGCCCATTTGTTACCAATGGGACTGGCAATGGTAGAGCTTTCTTAATCTTGGAGTTTTACTCTCTTTAAAATAACCTATGGTACGTTATAGAAGTAGATGAGACAAATGAGATTAACAATGGGTACTTGCTTTTTTAGCATGAAAAACATCTTGAATGTTTTCATTCTCAGTAACAAATTAACAATATCTGATGAATACCTTATTTGTGCAGCACTGAATGTTATTGCATGGAAAAAGTAACAAGAATTGAAATAAGAAGACAGTTTTAGTGAATGCTTTTATTAGGAATCTGAAGATAGTAGTTAAGAGGAACTGATGGCAGAATTTGTACAGCAACTGAAGACTATAGGGTAGTGAGTATTGCAGGTTGGTAGAATTGTAGGTCTTGGCTTTGCATGGTAACTATAGAAAGAGTTTAGTCTGAAATAAAATGTGAGAAAATTTACTTTGAAACTACAAAAGATTTATAAAATTTAGTATTTAATGTATCTCCAAATGTCAAAAGAATTGAAAATTCTCAGCAAATGTAAGATTTCAGTGACGCTGAATTGTGTAGCAGTATTATTTTTAACTGAATAAAAATAAACGGATCTCAAACATTTCAATTAAAGATACAACCATACTGGGAGAATATGACGTCTATTTTACCTATGAAAGAATCAAAAGGCTCAAGTTGGTTTGATGACCACCCAAAGCCAACCATACAAGAAAACAGAAAAGCGATCGAATCTTGTAATGTTCCAAAAAATCTCTTAGAGAAGTACAATAAGCATGAAGACATGGACACATCACATCTCAAAGACAGGACATCATTCATAATTTTTACACGGACACATTAAGAAGAAGGAAAGGAGACTTGTGGCTGTGTATGACACAGCTCAGCACCCTTTACTATACACACCCTGGGTGCTCTAGTTTGTTTGTACAATGACATATAACTAATGTTCCTTGCATGTTTCCTTTATGTATGACAATAACAAAACGTACAGTTCCGTGTAATTGTAGTACAGACTTGTGGCTCTGTATCTGTTTCAAGCTTTGAATTAATACGAAATAAGGATCAGTTAGCTGACAAATGTCAATAACACTTGATTCTGTGCAAAAACTATAAATGTATATGGTGCAAGTGGCACTAAATTTTTACCTCTTTCAAAATGTGTGAAAAGCTAGCATTTTCATGTTCAGCTAGTAAACAAGTTGTGGCTTATCTGATCAAGAATGTTTCTTAAGTCTCAAGTATTAGTTTCAAGTCCTGTTCCTACTGATTTGATCTTGACTCTCATCAATCAAAATTAATTGGTCATAAATTTAGATATTTGATGTAATATATCATGATTCACAATCATGGCTATGCACTATCTTAACTATCATGTTTTATCACTGGGTGACTGATTATACAAATGTATGCTTAAATGGTGCAACTATAGGGCCATTACAAACAATGTAACTTTTACTTCTGCACCCATTCACCCAAGCCTGATTAAATGTCGCTTATAGAAGCCCTCCTGCGTCAAGGGGCCAGCTATAGCTCTATGCAGCAAAGTTTGTTTCACACTACCTTCAAGTTCGCAACTGACGTGAGCACTAACTGTGCAAAATTAGGAGAGCCCCTATGACTTAATTCCAACAAAAACACCCCTATTTTGGAGTTTGTTGTCCCTCGCCAACACCCTGAACTATAGGGATAGGCAGCACCATTCAAAGTGGCCGGGGAGGGGGTAGTCGCATTGGTTGGTTGGCTTTTGCGTGCAACAATTAACATGAATTATTCAACTGTTATTCTACTCCTAACTATGATTTGGATAAATCACAAAATTAAACTATAACATTTTCAATTATCTCTTAACGTGAAACCAAAGTGTTTTACTGTTTAGAAATTTAGGTTGAGAAACCCTCACATATTGCTTTGCAACTTAATGTAACTTTTATATCTGGTAACATACAAGGAACAGTTAGAATATCTCTTTAAAAAGAACAACTGCTGCTGACATTAACAAGTTGCTATGACAACTGGATTGACTGACAACTAATGAACAAAAGCCAGCATATGACTCAGAAAGAGTTTTTAATTTTCATGTTAATAAAGGAAAAGAAATTGACACATGGGTTTTGCTAGTCATTCAAGTGTTTGATTTACATATTTAAGCACTGCAGGAGGCTTACATGTATATCATGGCAGTAGAAAAGACAGAAATATGGTATTTTATCCAGTTTTTTTACATTTACGTACAAAGGGCTGCTTTCCTAAAATCTGAACACTTGAGACATTTTGAAATTTATGTTAAAACATCTAGTCAATCCAGTGGGCATAGTAGCAAATGTCTGCCAATAGCTGTCCTTTTACCAACACTACTGACTCTACTGTGGCTATGGTACAGTGCAAGGTGGCCACGACCAGTTCATCCTGGTTCCAACCAGGACAAACCAGTTACAGCCAGTTCATCCTGGTTTTTGCCAGGACAAACCAGTTACAGCCAGTTTATCCTGGTTCCAACCGGTACAAACCAGTTACAGCCAGTTCATCCTGGTTTCTACCAGGACAAACCAGCTACAGCCAGTTCATCCTGGTTTCTACCAGGATAAACCAGTTATAGCCGGTGCAGATGGAGGTTTCTGCTCAGGACGGAGCGCACGTCGGCCGTGAAGCGCAGCGCGTCAAGCATGGGCAGCAGCGACAGCAGACACGTGTCGCTGGGATCCGCAAACCACGACTTGATGGGGATGGCATTATCTGTGAACAAGTAAATAACAATAAGACATCATCAAAAGTAACTGACGTTCAAGTAATGACTGTTCCTTCAAGAATCACACATGGATTTTAAGCATTGAAGTAAACCATCAAAATACATCTTAAAATACATTTTACACTTATCAGATAAAAGAAAACAGTACTTCTTGTAAAATCAAAGAAATCAAATGTGTATTATATTCGGAATAATAATAACATAATAAAAAATGTCATAGACATGGAGCACTTTGAATTGGATTGCCACATATCCCACATTGTATCTATCCATTTGGGTTGCTTTAAAATTAGCCTATAAACAAGAATTCATTAACGTTATCAAAAAGCAGTTACTCAAGCAACTGGATATGATTTTGGAAATGGTCAGACGTTTTTAGTAGCATCAACTAGTTTTTGATACTGAAGTGATCTGGAAGAAACTGGTCCTTTATACCCTAACTATGAATGAAGACAATCTTACAGGTCCGAAAGGAAATATGTACACCATCATAAATCATAAACGTATCATAATCTAAAAAAAAAGCATAATTTGATAGTCTGACTAGTAACCTTGAAGGAACAAGACTTACAAACGTAGACTACAAGCACCAGGTGATTATGCCTATAACACCCACCTGGATATGATCTGTAAGCTCCTGGGGAATTATCCAGGATAATAACACTGGACAGGTCATTATGGACCGATGACAAGTCCTTCGTGTAACTCCCATATTCTAATGTGCAATGCTGGAAAATAATGGAAACAAAGCTCATGAACAACTTCATCTTAAACTACAACACATATAAATTCATATTATTATTATACTCAGACCATAAACTTTTCTTTTCTTTAGGTCATTAATAGATACAGAGTAGCAAGATATAATGAAAATGCTTTAGCTAGTACACTCAATTTTTTCAAGTGATCACCTATACTTTATCTTAAGGTATGATTTCTGACATGAGAACATTCCAAACTGGACTGAACAGAACTTTTTGACTGAACAGCTTTGGTTGGTGTCATCTTTTTCAAGGCATGAACCAATCAGTGGTTCTGATGAGCCACTTTTTTCTTTTGTTGGAATTATAGTTAAATTCTGCTTCTAAATGATTTTTAAGTTTACCACCACACATGAACGTTCAAGTCAACACTACTAATATTTTTGCTTGCATCAAAAAGTTGAGAAAGCTTCCTTACCTGTCTATAGTATCTCCTTTTTAGAATGCCTTTAGTGTTGTCTAGTTTGTCTGCTACTGCTGCCCCGTATATCTCCATACTTGCAGTGAATATTACCAACTCATACCACTGGCAAACCTGGGGAAAAATACAGGGAAAAGAGTTGCATGTTAGAGGTACATGTAGCAGTTCTGCATGTACATGTATAATATTGATAAAAATATCAAAAAAGCAATAATAAGATGACAAGAGTCTGTACTATGCAGTTTCTGGTGAAAGTGTGTAGGGTTGATATGCAGCAGACTCTGCCTGATGTTGGCACTACAGAGGAACAATGGCATGGGTCTATGCAAAGGTCTAACAGAACCACCAAACTTGCTGAAATTGTCTGTTTGTGGCCAATAATACTAATTTGGTCTCCTAGGGTTAATTGACTAAGCCTGATAACTGCATAAAATCCTCTGACAAATCGGCCATGCAATTATTACCGGATTCTACCGTAACTTGAAATGGACACTAGTCAAACTATTAATTGTCATAATTGATTTACCTGGTACTATCATTATCAAATACTACTAGATGAGAAGATCAACCATCACTTTTTTTGTAAATTCTTTAAAACTAGAAGAATCTGTATAAAAGATGCCAATGCTTTTGTGCAATTGTGTACTTCAGTACTGTATCGTACTCAGCACTCTATTGTCTTTGGTAGAACAGTGATACACAACAATGTCTGGGCAAAGAAATTCCCTCAATGTGAAAAAGTCTGATCAAGTGCTGAGTGTGTGTGAAGAACTCACCACATCCAGGAAGAAGTCAACATGCGGCCTCTTGTACACAAAGAACCTGACTGGATGTCTGTCTATTGTGATCTGTGGCAACACGTCGACAATATACATGTAATTATCATCAGACAACCTCAAAACAGTGAGAAGTTAATGCATTAAAGTTTTTTTTGGAAAATGTACAGGCTACATAAAGCCATACAGACTGAGAATTTTTAAGAACCCACAAAGACTCATGCAATAAAGCTGAGGGAATCCGAATGCTCATGTCTTACTGGTAATAAAACCTATAATCTAATGACAGCACCTGGGGCAACTGCTGCAAAATTGAGGTCAATTTAGTAACATGTGGTGTTAAAAGTATGCCCCTCCAGACCCTTGAGTCTCATCATTTACAGACCGCTAAGAATATGAAACAACTACTTGTATCACTGTTCTGTTCCTAACTAAACGTACCTTTAGTATAAAGTCTGGAGGTGTTCCTGGCCGTACTGTTCTGTTCATGACTAAAGAACGTACCTTTAGTATAAAGTCTGGAGGTGTTCCTGGCCGTACTGTTCTGTTCATGACTCCGTCATGGTGAGAATGGATCAACGTCTCGTCTAAGTCTAAAACCAGCACTTTCCTTTTTACGCCATCTGAAAGGAACAAAGATAGACTGTAAGTGAAAAAAGATCATCTGTGTTGGTAATGCATAGTGTACACAACTTAACTACAGTCTAGCAAAACAAAGGCAGTATCTTTACAATCAGGGAAAATTTGGGAATGATGCACTCACATAATTCATCACTTGTATGATGCTTTTGTGTGCGTGTGCTTGCCCGATTGGCACTATCACTTGCCCTGGACAATAGGGCTAGTGGACTTGTCTAACTCTGTTTCCATTGACATACAAGGCAATGAAATTGACTAGTAAGAATCAACAGTGATAAGTTTCCATGCTTGTTTTGAGTTTATATATAACAGGATTGACTTACTGAGTCTGTGTCTGGAGATAGGAGAGAGAGGCATGATGTCATACCGGACTGTCTGATGTTGGATGATCTGAAAAAGCAGAAGAAAAAAATTTCTTAAATGTTGAAGAATGCAAACCTCTGAAAAACACAGGCAAAAACAGTAACATTTTGTAGATAAAGAAAAAGTTAACATAGATCTTGAACCCTCCTCCACTGTTAGTGTCTCCAATACTACTTCTATTATTGTAAATTTGATTGTATCCATTCAAATTAACAACATATATATTACTGACAGTATGGTGATTGTGTATTTGGCACATATTGAAGATACAACATGTACATGTATATCAAAATATGAATGGGAACAAAATATGTATAGTTTGCATGTTTTCTTATCATATTATTCATAGAGGTAAAAAAAAAGCAATCTGTTCAACAAGTTACAAGATTTATTTGGCTTACTATAAGTATTTATCTTTCATATTAGAATCTGTATTGGCGGTCCTAAGTACTACCCAGTTCAATACACTACAAAGAAAGTGCATAACTGTGTGCTGATGTAGTAACATTTCAGGCCCCCCAAACCCTGGGCCTTTTGTTGAAAGATAGGCCTCTTCTTCACCCGACTGGGTGTACACAAAGGTATGATTGCTGGCGGGTCAAGTCAAGGGGAAAAACTGGTTACCAGGGTCAGGGGGGGAGGGCAGATTTACAAATAATTAAAGCGTATTCACAAACTCTCTGATCGTCTTATCTTAATCTTACACATGGTACCAGTGATCTGAACATATATATATATATAACAGAATAAATCTAAAGAACCGATTCTATTACTATTAGAACACATTTGCAAATCAAAATATGCTGCTAGGGGGCCCGGACCTACATCGCTTCTTACTGACTTCAAAAGCTACTGATGCCTGCCAAAAAAATGAAACGCAACCATATAAATGGAACAAGATACCAGAAAAGGGAAGTTCTGTTGTAGTACCAATGACAGACACCAGTTGGCCAATAATGCATCTTGGCCTTTATCTTTCCAAGACCTACAGTACCAACATACAATGTACCTTATGCTGACCACAAATATATAATTAAGAGGAAACATTCCCTCCGTTTTTCATGGAGGTAACAAGACCCGTCTACAAGTACTTTTATTTATGAGAACATGTACATGTATATGTATATGTTTATGACTAATATGAGAAAGCAAACGTGTTGTACTACAAATCTTGAAATGTTCATAGTACATGTAGTTCTGTTGAGAAATTATGACATCCAGAGAATCAATAAGCCTTTCAAATATAGTACATTGTACAGTACTACTACATTATTACAAAGCTGTTACCAATTAAAAACACAGAGAAAACCGCCTCCTTTCCCATTTTATCACGAAATTAAGTCCCAATGAAAATAACCAAACGTACAGTGAATTCAGATCTACCTGTCACCATTGTAAGATTGACGACTTTTTCTCATCCTTCAAGCCTTGACCAGAATACAAATGCGAGGGCTGTGAGTTGTACACCTGCTTTTGCAAACGTGCTTACACATAAACTTGTACCTAAGTTGTGTATTATATTTCAGATTTAATTCATTGAGGTTGCATTCAATGCAATACATGGCAAACCCTAGGCAGCTTACCTATATAACTATAACCATCATTCAACAATCCAACAAGCTACCATACGAGCAAACATTGTTACATGTACATGTACTTACAACAATGTATGAACAGCCTCAAAAGTCAAAACTATTTGAATTACTTGTCCATCCAGTAAATTGCAGGTTTCCACATGGACGGTGGGATTTTCCAGCCCAGTGATCTAAACTTGCATGTACTATTCAAACTAGGGTTTTATATGGCTCCTTACGGAAGTCCTTTAATTATATATAGACAACTGAAATTTTCCTGGTCTTTATAAAGCCCATGTACACTTTTGAAGATGAATTGTAGTACATTGAAAAAATTATCATTTTTCTTTCTTTAGTACAATATGTTTTTCATCATACTTCAAGCAGGTAAATTTTTTAGCTACCCGAACTCACCTTTGGTGCTTGACAGGATTTTCTGTCACACCAAAAGGACAGAACAAAATTTCAGGCTGACTAGAACATTACTACAGAGAATGGTACCCAGGCTAACTGCTTGGAGCTTCCTCCAGCCTACCCTGGGAGCCAGACAGGACCGGGTAGCTAGCGAGTTTTGTTCGGGGAGCCAAGGCAGTCAGCCCGCCAATCTCACATAAGCGCTCCAGGGAGTTTAAGCCTGATGCAGTTATCACTATTCGCTACCCTTTTCCAGAAAGGACAGGTGGACCTCATCGGGTGCTAATAGGCGATCTGGGAGGCCTGACTGTCTTGGTCCACCAAATAAACTGTCCTAGCTGCCCGATCCTGGCTGGCTCCCAGGGTACCTACAGCCTAGTAATAACTGTGCTGACCTGACTCTAATAGGCTCTAGTCTCCTGGGACCTGGCCTGGATTCCATAACAGCATCCAACACTTCATTATGCACATTCCTACATGTACACACTGTAGCACTGTATGCATCCTATTATTTCATAAATGTATGTTGAATATTTCTTCTTTTCTTGCATAGTAGGGGTATCCTTACTACATAACTTTTGACCATTCAAGGTCTGGTAAAAAGTGTTAGTCCTGAAAAAATTAGGGTCAGTAGCTGTTGAGTACTTCATTTTTTTAAAGACTTTGATCCAAACCATAATGATACAATAGTTTCACTACAGTAAAACTGAAATGTATAAAGGCACATAGATTTTCAATGTCAAACTTTAATTTTGTGCATAATGGTTAAAAATCTGTTCATACATTTATCCTTCATTAGACAGGACATTTCTTTTTACTTGAATACAAAGCAGGCTAAATAAATTCTAAATTCTGACAACATTTTTCCCTACCAATCGATCCTAATTTTTTTTTATGACTGAACAGAAAACACAACTTTTTTTTTCTAGGCCTGAGGCCACACCAATTTAATTTCTTGGTTCACGGATTTTTTCATAAAAAATATGGAGCGAGAGGGCGAAATAAAAATAAAAATTGTAAAATGCTTCGAGTAAAGGTAAGGGCTAATCCCAAACATTATGAAAAAAAGTTTTCAGCTTGAAAAAAAGTACAAAAACACTATTACTGTACAGTAACAGCACCTGTTCGTTGAAAATTACAAAAGTAGTGTCAGTTTTTATGTTTGCTACACCAGAAAGTTGGTGAATGGTTTCATTAATGGTGAAAATTTGCTGAGTGGTAATTTTTATTTTTATTTTTTTTCTTCCAAAAAATAGGAGCGAGTGAATCCGTGAACCAAGAAATTAAATTGGTGTGGCCTGATCTATCAGTTGGAATTGACACAGACAACCATAACTACATCCCAGGGTTTATTCAGTTATCTGCTTTCAACACATGAAGCCATCAACTGCAAAAATGTAGAATGGATTTCATTGTGAAGTGGTGATGTCTGTTATCGACGAGATCGCAATATGAATTATGCCCCTATCCATAGTCTCCCCTTATTATCACCTAGTTGTGCAAGAGGACCGGATATGGATTGGCCCCAGGGCATATCAGATACTGTGCTACATAGTAATAAACTATGGATCATTTGTTAGGAAGTTGATATCTGAATTGTTGTAATATTTGTTTCACTAGCCATTTCTGCTGGAATAGTAATTGCGTATTCTTTTGTTGCCTCAAAATCAAACAATGGCTGAGTTTCACCACATGTAATATCACACTCTGATAAATTTTCCACATCATCTTCAAAGATTCGTACATCATGTGACTTAGACAAAATGGTCCACTTCAAGGACAATCGTCAATCATCCATCCTTTATGAAGACTTCCGACATTGCTACATTTCTCATACCTTGAAAATGATGTAAGATTACTAAGAAGCACATATATTGGATCTTTTATGTCACTATCAGTTTCATAAGACAGGAAGATATGAAATAACAAAACTTTGATATGTACTGACAATAACATCCAACGACAGGGACATCCATCTAACTAAACTAGAAGAAGAAGTACTGGTAGAAGTTATATGGATTCATTCATTTCTTGCTCGTGATGTTCTCTTGAATATGTGGGCTTTACCATTTTGAGTTCTAGTTGTTTCCAGTTCATTTTTCTTTCCTTTTAATATATAGTTTTAAGGCGTACATGTGTCTATCTTTTCAATCTTATTGACCAAAATGTCCTTTTTCACTCAATAACTTAGAAATGTGGTTATGGTAAAGCATGTGTAATCAGGTCGAAATTCAGGTGTACAAATGTACATGTGTACAACTGAGAGAGCCTTACTGAATACAAGATATATATAACATTGACATACGTTTACCAGCTAATAATGGGTCTCATGGACCCCATCAGCGTGTCTTCATGTCATCCTGAAGTTCATATCCCTTCCACTGAGTATGGACAAGTCAGTCAGTAGGATAAGTTTTTGCCAAGTTAGCCTCACTGCCATACTAGCTAGTTAGTTTTTCACAAACTCTATGGAGGTAAGTGGGATGGCACCCAGGCTAATGCTTATCTTCTGGACAAGTACTACTGGTACTACACAACCACTTGTGTGTTATTCTAGTCTAGCCATATATGGGTAGTTTGATTGACATGTGGGCCAGTTGGGGTGACCATGACAGAGGGATCATGTAACTGACCTGGTTGGGCCAGGCAGGGTCTGGGCAGGGGTGTGGACGTGGGCTTTATCGTCCCATTCCCGTAATACTCTTGAGTGTATATTCTAAAACAGTCCGGACCCAAAAAATGATTGGGTTGTAAGGTTGACCATAAATTCCCATTATTATTCTGCATGAAATATTTTGTGACCAGAGCGATTCGCTACAAACGTTTTTTAAAACCCTATCTTCATGTAAACAAATTAACTTTAGACCAACTTTAAGTTTAACTGTAGAAACTTGGTAAAAAAAGATTATCAACTCTCCTCTACTTTGCTCTTGTTACTTCTTTTTCTTTTCTTGGACCTGTATTCCACAAAACATGTATACGCCTGCCAGTATGATACGTTCATTTTCTATATCGATCCAAGATCCAGTCTACTGATTTTTTTCAGGTCTGTTTTTTCTGGACCGTACCGGTACTCACCTCTACTAACTAGTCTCTACCAGACTCCGGATCGCTGGAAAATCGTAGAAAAGGAACAAATAGAGAGGAATATACTAGGATCGCGAGCTGTTCCCTGGCCGGTTATATTCCTCTGGCCGGCTTACTCCCCTATTTGTTCCATTTCTACGATTTTTCCAGCGATCCGGAGTCTGGTAAAGACTATCTACCAACCACCGTTTAGGTTAGAGAGTACAGGTGTACAGTTTTCTTACACTACAAACCTACCTAAAATCCCACTATAAAAGTTTAGTGACCCGAGCGATTTTGGTACGTATATTTTTTTTGGCCTGAGTGCTGCCGCCACAAACACTGAAAATAAAACAATTCAACCAAGTATTAAAGCAATAAATATCTTTAAGTCATCAAGTTGTAAAGTCTTAAAATTGTAAACAACCACAATGTGTGTTCAGCTGTGCCTATCAAGACTAGATGAAGGGACAGGGAGGGGTGTGTCCCTTGTGTAGTATGATATGCAAATGACAGTATCATATACCATAGGGGGTGAAAACGCTAGAAGGTGTAGGGCTGGGTCAAACATGCCCTGCTGTATGGATGTATCTTGATACAAAATGTACTTATGATCTGTTTTCCATATGCCACGATGATGTGTTTGTAGTAAACTTAAACATAATGCTCACATCACAGATCACTATCCCTTCTTGTCTTCTATCAAAAGTTTGAACTTACAAGAAATGCTCTGATTTCTATACATTACTTGACCAACGAAAATGTCTAGTCATCTTTCCAAATGTAACTACAATAGTTTCTCACAGCCTTATCTACATTTACCCAGATACATGTAGGTAAACAGACAGTGGTGTGTTTTTGTACATACCACATCTTCACTTTCTGTTTACTATCCCTTCCCACAAGTCAAACAAATAATACAGAGGTTGGTCATATGACCTGGACTTACCAAATTTTGAGGTTGCAACAAAAACAACCCTTTTTCAAACTCAAGATGTAAACAAGTGACCGTAGGTAACATAGTCTGTGACGTCGGTCTGGTATATGTTGCTTGTTTTGTCTTCTTTGGTGTGTGACGTTGTGCTTATATCCTATATGATTCTTTTCATGGTGTTAGATATATCGTTGTATCTAAAGTTGCCTAATATTTCTGTGTCATGTGAATCTTACTAAACAGGTATGGATTGTGAGATAACATGTGGCCAAAGTCAAAAAGATATGGTGACGATAAGTTACCGGATGGTCTACTCTAATACACAGGCACATTCACACACAGACACACCTACAAGACCGACAGGCAGACTGACAAACGCACCAAGTATTAACATGTTTCTGTTATGGACGTAATAAGTATGAAGTACGGAATAGGACCTTGATGTTTCTTAGTCGAAGTCCGGGAATATAATATGGCTAAACTTCATTTGGGACGAGAATTCTTACACGCTTCATTGCAAACGGCGACAGGAGGTATTTGATTGACAGGGTCATTAGTGGAACATTAGATGTCGGTTCCCATGTCCCACATACGATAACACACAGCTGTTGATGATGAACTGTGCGATAAGTTTTTAACTAGTGTGAAGCCATAAGGTAGCATGACACAGTGTTAATGGGTGAATCCCGGGGTCCATGATGCTGGTACATAAAGTAGTACGGATAAACTTGTTGAATAAGAGGTAGAAAGCAAACGCGCGTAAAATTCTTGCACATATCGCGCATCTGCTTAACTATACCCAATTACCTCAACGGGCACCATATGCAGACATGGGCCAATACACTGTGAAACGTACAATTTGCAGGGGTGATTTCTTAAATTATTACATACATAATAAAAACAGCTGCCGAAAAAATAAAACACCTTGCATCATCGTCCAACTATGTGTAGAGAACCTGCCAAACCACAAACGTATGTGACAACGGGAACATGCAGATATAGATGCGAACGCGCGTTACATTGACGACCAGAGAACATCACGCATCTGCTTGCCATATCTCAATTACAGCATGACCCATATACAGGGGATCTGGACTAATACACCGAAAGATGAACATTTTGTAGGGGTGTTATTTTTATTGCGTCCCTAATAAAACCAACTGCCGCAAAAACAACCAAAAAAAAACAACGTGCATCATCGTCAACCTCAGTGCAGATGACCTGCCAAACAACGTACGTATGCGACAACGGGAACATGCAGATACCGATGCGAACGCGAATAACTTTGACGATCAGGTAACACCACGCATCTGCTTGACAAATTCCAATGACACCATGACCCACATACAGAGGATCTGGACCAAAACACCGCAAGACGAACAAATTGTAGGGGTGTTATTTTTATAAAATCCATAATAAAACCACCTGCCGCAAAAAAAAGTTCACGTGCATCATCGTCAACCTCAGTACAAAGGACCTGCCAAACCACATAGAATTCAGACAACGGGAACATACAGATACAGCTGCGAACGCGCGTAAACGTGACAAAACTAAAAGTCTGTCGACCAGAGGGTCTGGTCACAGACTAACATACACAGCATTCGATCATTATACACTTCAAAATTGCACAGCCATCATACTTCTTCAGAAAACATGGAAGATCTGGTAATGTGGTAACCATAGTATCCTATAATTTCGTGCTAAAACTTTGAACACATTTTATACAAAACAGTACTTGTGTTGTATTGCCCAATAATACAATGAATAAGGACGGCTTGTTCATATTCCATACCACAACACTATTACTTCCATTCTTTAGTAGTGCCAAACTACAAAACATACATGACCCTGTCACATACACCACATGTTGACAATACAGTATTGCATAACCATGTAATTATTTATAGGGCAAAGGTACAACTGGGAATGTGTGTTTGATTGAGGTCACAGGTCATCCCTTCCACACAAGACACTTGTGTAACCTTGCACAAGGACAAACAACCCCGCCCTCTCTCTCAGCCAATCACAGGCCATCCTGGGGAAAGCAGAGCTTGTTTTCTTTTCTTATCGACCACAGGATCTAAAATGTGCCATATCCTGTTTTCATCCCCCTTATTTTGAAAGTGTCTATCTGCTAAACCGTGTAAATACATGTACACATATACCTCACACACTTCTGTTTCAAAATTTCAAACATTCCTGTATTATGTACATGTGTGGTATTGGTAATACTACATCTTTGTGAGTATATCCATGTATCTAAGCTTCTGTGCCCCCCCAAATATACAACATTTTAATAATACATGTCAAGTCTTGTCATGAAAGTCAAAGCCATGATAAAGTTTATCTAGTCGCGATGGCGGGTACTGGCCAGTAAAGCTACTTTTTCAACAAGGTTGTATGGGGGGAGGGGTCACCAATAAGAATAACAATGTATGACATTACACTAGTAAACAACATTGATAACAGTAATCAATAATACATACAAAAATTTTTTTGTATGCAGAAAAAGAAATACAGTAATAGCTTTGCTGAACTTGTCAACTGTAATTTTTCTAACAGTTACTTCGTAACAGAATGTTTGTGACAACATCAAGTTAGAACAGCTACCCTATTACTGTAAATGCAGAAATGTTCGCGATGGATAAATGTTCACGTTCTTTCCAGTGACCACTTCAATTCACCGCGAATATTTTTCTATTATGGTATTTAATAGACTGCAGTCTACGGTGTTACCGCAAACTTAAAACCACCGCGAAAAGTCCTTTTTCCCGCTACACCGAAATCAAATCCCCGCAAACATAAATGCTTTTACAGTACACTATGTATGAAACATGCAAATCTAAATCTCATCACACATCCCTTTCAAAGTTTAATATTTTTATCCATATAAAACCTTATCTGGAAGATTGCTTACGTGCTTTGCTAAAGTTTATGACACGTGCTTTGCTAAAGTTTATGACATAATCGTGTAGTGTCTGAGACCAGCTGTTATTGTCTGCCACTGTGCGGGTTAGGGAGAACAGGTGTACAGTTTCTTTACACCATAACCCTACCTGACACCACAGACCTGTGTCTATACCTGGCACCCAGCCACATAACATAACCTTATCAGGGTAGGAGCTAACACCAGCCAGGTCACAGTACTACCAGTCATGTCAGGACAGTCACTGCAATTAACTACTTAGTAAAACAGAGACCGTATTGATGATGTCTGATGGCTGTTTCTTTGCATTAGACTAGTCATAAACTGTTGTATGGTATGACACATCTGTTGGGCATATACTAAAGTATGGGGGTATTGTTACTAATTAGTGATCAAGTGTTACTAGGATTCTGAACAATATTCATTAATTTCTTTCAAAGAGGGGGAAAGTATCAGGACAAGGACTAAGCTACTTAGGGTTAGAACAGACTTCCGAGTATTTACCATCAAGTAGAGCAATGCATGTCTTGTATTTGAAGTTTGGAGGTAGCGCTACCAATCTGAACTGCATTAATACTAAAAGTACATTTTGAGACCTTTACAAAACAAGAACTATGGTCATTCAATAGCTAACAGTCTATTGATGTGGGTAGTGTACTTGTAACTTATTGTAAGGTGTTGGTACATACAATCTACAAGTACAAGTTGTCTGAAAAACTATGTATGTATGTGTCTATCCAAAGCTTGAGCACCTTGAAACTTGTATGTGAACAAGCATGCATATGATATGGTGTGTATTTTTGTTTGGAACTGTACGCACTTGTGGTTACACCAAGTGGTGACTCAGTTTCTAAAATTCTATGATAGATCATTCACATTTCACAGCATACTTGCTATAAGCATCAAGTACACTGTATTCTTTCCCCACACCATCTGGTATCTCTACATGAAACCAAACCCCCTCTGTCCGAGGAGAGGTGAAGGTTAGGCTGTGTTACACTATCCCAAGCTATCCAACCAAGGCTACTGATATGGGGCCTCCTACCCTTGCAGCACAATTTTAGTCATGTTAGGGTGAAGGCCACACTATTAAAAGACACAGGGTAAACAAACACTGACTGTGTTGAACTACATTTTGTACCTCCAGTTGTGCATCCATTTGTGTCCAGGATTAGACAAGTTTTAAGCTATATTGTTACAACTAAGGTAATGTTATGAAAAAAATCATGAAGACAAAATAATCAAATAATGTCTGCACTCTATATGAAACTTTATGAGAGATTGAAACTAATTTGACATGGTACATATACTTTATTTTCAAGCAAAAAGTATATTGTTTTATGAACATGTTAAGTGCTATTACCTAGTACTTTTCCTACTGTATCGTGATCATAAATATCATTTCAGAATGACCTCTAGCATATAAATTGATTAACATTAACATTGGAACTGAAATGATGATGGTTTGCATCTAGCAAGTTTTGTTAGGCTGTACTAACTGTACTACTACAGTACAGTAGAAGCCGCTTAATTGCACGCCCCTTTTGCCAGTGAATTTCGTGCAATTATCCGGCTGGTGCAATTATGCGAAGTTATCTAGCTGGACCGCACCAGTTTGGGATTTGGGGATTCCGTGCAGTTAACAGAATGTGCGTTAATCCGATGTGCAATTAAGTGGCTTCTACTGTACTAGTAATTTTAGATGAAATGAAAGGGACAATTAAATTTTAACATATATATATCGTAATAAATTTTTAAATCTCAACATGGTGCATCTTTTTGTGGACTTACTTATTTCAACTACAAGTTACTATATATTTTAGTATAATAGGTAACAGTGCCTGGTTTCAATTTCTTATATCTATTGGACAAAATATAGTTCTAATAATTTTGATTCTACAACCAGCTAGTACCTTGACAGCTTGTTCGACCAAAACAAGTCTTTTGTGAAAAAATGTCAAATCTTGAACTTCTCCTTTTGAACCAAGGTTTGAATGGGACTTGACCTATATTTTGTAAACAAATTAGGATTGCATGATGTTTGTGATGTATCTGTAGTTAATAAACAAAACAAAACAAAAAGGAACAAAGCAAATTTGTGCAGACCTCAGGAATACAAATCTATGATTACTTGAAATGAATCAGATAACTGTACAGACTTAAAACTATATACTAGTATGTTACTACCTGTAAAATACTATGCAGAAATATTCGTATCAATCTCATTTTTTCCATTACAGTATGTAACTACATAATATGGCACAACTGCGAACTCAAAACCACGGCGAACACTCCATTTCCCCACTACCTTGAAATTAAATCCCCGCGATGTTAAATGCATTTACAGTACACTGACTACCCATATGGTATACATTTCAATCACAGGAAAAGTGAGTGAATGAAACGAATTAAGAAAACGCGTCCAAGATTTGAAATCTAAGTGACAACAAGTGATCACAACAATTGACATGCGAAACAATTGACTGTGTGCACTTTTGCTAATGATATGTTGTGACCTTTTTTTGCAAAAGAGCGGGAAATGTCCCTATTCCCCTGGCGATTATATCATTAGTAAGGGGTAGTCCCACCGACGGGGAAGCGAAAATGTGGCAATTTTTTTTACGGAGGAGGCGGGCGCTAACCCTGACAACCACTAACTACTGACACTACCCTGGCACTTGTAGTTCTAGATTTTACATCTACACGTGAATGTTAGGACGTTAGAAGGAATGTTGTTGCGGGATTTAGAAGGAAAACGTGTGGAAATCGTTCCTAAACCGAGCGAGGTTGCCAACCAGGCCACTCACCGTTCGGACCTGCTTGCGGAGGAGGTAGCACAGGAAACTCCATAGTTTGGTCGCCACCAGCATAAAGGTCCTCAATCCCTGCTGCAGATATTTCATCATACACGATGGATCCGGCTTCATAGACCCGATGTACGGCGGCAGAGCGGAGTTTTGGGCCCCCGTCCGGCGGTGTTTGTGTGATTTTCTCCCGGGTTAAACCTCAGCCTGCCGACCGGCCGCCATTAATGAAACCTGCGCAGTAACCACTGCGCACATCCATCCCATCATGCACCGCGCTGGCCCGCTCGGGGAGGCGCACCACGAGTCATCATCGCGGAAGTGGCATCAGGAAACTTCGCAGTTGTTTTTGTGCGTTTTTCTCCCACTTTTCAGCCTTAAATTCGCGTGAAATGTAGATCTTTCGCGGTGAAAACATCGACTAGATGGTAGATGTAGTATTGATCTACACTAGTCTGGAGAACAATGAGGCAGCGAGGCTTGGAAGGTCGATTTTTCCCCTAACTCATCGGGTAAGTAAGCTTTGACACTTGTGTAAGAGCTGTGACCTTTCGATTTTGTAACATTTATAGCTCCATAAAAGTAAACATTGACATGTCGGAAAGGTATTTGCGATCTGTGTTGTCCTTTTTCACTTTCTCTTTCTAGTAAAATTATCTATACGTGACGTCTATTTACTAGTAATCTTTTATTGTAAAGCACGCACACTAGCCATGCGGGATTAACGTTACCCCAAATGTTTATGATTACCATGACAACGGCCCGGGGGCTAAATGCTTCCCGCATTCTTCCCTTTCACGGGTGAGCAGACCGGACCGTGAGAATCAGGCCGGGCTATCAGCGCAACAATACACCGATCACACTGCCCCGCCCACCTCGGGAAATACATAGACATGCAAAATAATGACGTAGACATGCAAAATTTTGATTGCCTATGTAAAGCCTAGAGCACGCCTGTATTGTAAAAGCACTCAATGAGGGCAAGGCAACAATAAAACTGATCACGCAGCTCCGCCCACCCCAGGAAATCCATAGACCTACAAAATGAGGATATAGACATGCAAAATCTTAATGACTGTCACTGACATGTGGCCAATCTTTAATGGTTCTGATGTGTGGTCATTCAATATACAGCTTCTTGACAATGGTTTCCAATACAAAAGAGGAGGAAGCAACTGTTAATAATTCAAATGTCTGACGTTGCTGGTACTCAAACATACCTACACTTTTTTTTTCAATATTCTTGGACATAAAATGTATATTTAAGGAATTGATAAGAAATTAAGATTTGGTGAATGTAAAGTACTGTGACAATCAGAAATACTTTGTAATTCAATTGTCTTTTCATTCATTTGTTATCAACCTTTGATAATGAAATTGCAATAAACATGTCAATTATCTAATCAGAAGAAGGCGCCGCCTTCTTCCCCCCGAGGATGGTATCAAAGGTATCAAACTTATAATCTCTTTCAAACGTTGACTTAAAACACACAATACACACTCTTGGTGCATCTCATTATACTAGCAAATTCTACAAAAGTACATGCTGTAAAAAGCTTGCTTTAAAAGTTAAACAGTGTTTTGATGTAACATATTGTGCAGCCTGTGAAGAGCCATCCCCATGGAGTTGGAGGATGCAGATTTCTCGGACACAGCGCTCCACGAGGCTGTTAGGTACGGGGATGTTCCGGGCGTGAAGAAAGCGCTGAAGGACGGACTGGACCCAAACCAGATCGGACTGTACCAGTGGAGCCCCCTACACGAGGCAGCGTCTCTCGGGGATGCAGAGGTCTTAAAACTCCTGCTGAAGTTTAAAGGTACTTAATGAAATATACAGATGTATATGGTATACAGTTTGTGTTCTCACTTCTGTGTGAGGCATCAAGAATCAGCCAACACTGCTATGACCATCTCCCTTGTGTTTTATGCAACATTTTGCCAATAAAAAGTATATAAACAGGGCTGGTGAGGTAAGGAGAATAATTATTCCCCCCCTCCCACAAAAAAAATTGGAAAAGTAAAAAAAAAGAATATTAGAAAACCGTGTATAATGTATATAATTCTTTCTTCTTCTCTCAATTAAGAAATAGTAGTAGATCATAATGTGTGATAGATTAACCAGTCTGGGATTAGGGTATACTGTAATAAGGATTTTTTAACATCCCAAGTAGGAGTGAAAGGTTTCAGCATGTAGGGATGATCAGAAAGAGATATTAGAAAGTCATGATAACAAGTGAGAGTTAGTCAGTGCCAAGCCTCGAATCATGTGTTGTAGAATCAGCCAGTTTTATCAGTCATATCTGCTAATATATCAGTCCCTTTTGACCTTCATCGAGTCTTGTCTGCAAAGGTCATGTAACAGAAATGGATGACAGGGTCCTTAATGAGCAGATTTCAGAATGTAGATGGATAATTGGACAGATTCATTTTAACGTTCATACGAAATGTGATATGGAGCCTAAGATATCTGAATGTCTCTTGTACTTCCCTGTAACTTGATGCTAGTATTCACTAGTACTGCAGTGCAGTATTAGTGTCTGTATTGCCTATTCACATTGTAAAGGGGCATGAAAGGATGTCATGTCAGCCGTGCTATGTCGTCGTCGTCGTATCGTCAGTCTGTAATTGGTATATCTATTATTCATTATCAGAAAATGCCTGAATACATCCATATGTTGGAGCTATGAGGTTGAGTTGCTCTTGTTATGTTTGAATGGTCATTGGATCTTCCAATGCATAAGAAAATGTCTGGTAATAAAGGGATATGAGATGAATAGAACTATAGGCATATCTTTGGAAGGAGAGGGGCATTTGTACACTGTAGCATTTATCAACCTGTAGAAATACCACTGTGACAGCTATATGCGTCATATGATGCATTTTTAATCACATTGCCCTTGTTGATCTTATTTTTTAAAAACTTATGATGCACGTAAACATGTACATAGGATCACATAGTATTAACCAGAGAAGGCTGTGACACTGCTTATTGTATCTTTTAGGTAAAGAGTTTTTAAGAAGTTTTTCAAGACCTATATGTTAGTGTTTGATCTCACTTTCATCTTCTTCAATAGTATCCAATGCCTTAAAAAGCATATTTGCCTTATCCTTTCCTTCTCAGGTGACCCAAACACAGCAGACTGTCTCCATGGCTGTACAGCTCTGCACTACGCTGCCAAGGAGGACCATCCAGAATGTCTTAAGGTAGGAGAGGATTTCTGTATAGTTCCCGCTCACCGGTCCCTTGACCAGGAGTGGTCGTGGGGGTGCTTTGCTGCTGAGTACACTGCCTCCCTCCATCTCTCCCTGTTGTGCACCAGCATTATATAGCCTATACAGTACACAATAAAAGTCTGTTCCTTTCATTGGCACCTCTCTTATGAAAAATTAGCCTCTTTGTCAGTCTCTTGGAGTCAAGCTTTTTGGGAGGCTTATGATGTACTAGTACTTTGTGGATGGTAGGCCTCTAGAAACGTAATGATATACAATTAGAACTGAATAATGCCATGAAAAAAGAGAATGTTCATTTCAAGCCCCTCAAAATCCTGACTTGTAAATGTAGACTATAGTAGCTAGGATTTTATTATTGGGTGTTCAAATTTCTTGGTGACTGATCATGAGTTGCCACAGGCGCATGTGCCTTAGGGGTGTGTGGGGGCATCCCCCCTCATCCTCCCCCCAGCAGAAAGTTACATCTCCCACTCCTGTCCTGTAGGCCCTACTGACTGCAGGAGGACAGATTGACCTGAAGAACCACCATGGTGAGACGTGTGTGGACCTGGCTGAGGGGGAGTGTCGTAAGATGTTGGAGGAGCACAAGGACAAGCTGCGTGAGTGGTCTGGGGTTTTCTGAAGCTAACAAGTGATAAGCATTGTATTCTGTACATAGAAAGCAGCACTGTTTCTTCCAAACTACAACGGACTTTATGGTGGCATTGGTGTGGCATATGGTACCGTAAAAGGTAGAGTGTACATGTAATGTTCAGAATCAATGGCAGGCCTTTAGCTAGCAGCCCTATAGGCGTACATTGTATGGCCTGTAAAAAATAACTCAAATTGTACTGCCTTACACTGGGGAGCACATCCTCTGAGAAGCATGAAATTCTGATTGACCAGGGATGCTACAGGTCACATGTGGCCTGTCTGACAGTGAATTTGCTTCATTTCCCCAAAATTTGCACCTCAAGATGTGGGAAATGGTATTTAAGAGAGTTATAAATTTCAAAAATTTCTTAGTGTCAGGATGTCCGCAGACCCCCTAAAATACTCGCACCTGCAGTGCTCGCCGAACGGCAAGAAATTTGGACACCCTATGATAAAATCATAGCTAAAAGCCTGGGTCCCGGCTTGGATGCCCCCCATGCAGATGTTGTGCCCTAATGGGAAAGGTGCTTTACTTTCCCTAATACAGTGGAGTTATGCCCACCAGGCCATGAGTCTAAATGTGTACCAAAACCACACTATGGATTTGGTGTGTCCATGTGCCATGCCAACATCTGCACATTGGCATGCACCAAGAACCATTTACATTTATTATCTCTATTATTTCATCAATGACTCAGACCTTCATTGTTACACAATTACAGCCAGGACTTGATCTTGTGCTTGGAGTGAATTACTAGTAGTAATGGCTCAGTGTCCTCAAAAGTGATTATAGTTGACCATAAAAAAGAACAGAACATATTTGCATTATCTTTATTAGCTTAGGATGCCAGCAAAGCATTCCAGAATACAGCAGCCTCATGGTCATTTAGGGGAGGGGTGCTCTTGCTACATAGTGTATGCCCATTGTTGTAGTTGCTCAATGGTCCAGCTAACAAGCCCGTTACTATCCCTCTGACCAGGCGTCAAAGATCTCCTGGCCATGTCAACCAGCCAGGCTCGTCAGCGAGTCATCCAGGAACAACAGGAGGAACTTAACTCCAGGAACAGTAACCATGGTGATGGCAGAACAGGTGGTTCAGGAGATTCCGGTAGCCATGGCAACGATAGAACAGGTGGTTCTGAGACATCTGACATGGCCTGGGGGGACAGGCAGGACAAACCTGTCAGTCTGGAGGAGGAAGCAGGTACAGACTTTGATATATCATGGAAGCTCATATTTGTTGGTAGTGATCATAGTACTTTCTTTCAACATAAAGGTAAACACGGATAAAATATTCAATGACCACTGTCGCCTTCTTCAGGATCGAAACTTCCTGGCACATTTGACCAATTGCTGACATCATGTATCTGCAAGATCATGCGTTAATACACACGTCTGTTACTCTCGCAAGTTTACATTATGAAGTGATTGGTCATCTGTATTGACCTGAAGAAAGCGACAGTCACCGTTAAAAATTTGATCCGTCTATACTTTTGTGTTGGAAGAAAGTTTAGCATTGCACTTGAAGACTTTGATTTGCTTCAATCTGTGTTTTGGGCTTGCAAGACACGGTTTCATTCACCTAATACTTGCTATTAGTTGCAAGATAACTTTCTATATAAACTGCAAGTATGTGAGGTTACATTTTGCAGTTAAAAATAATTCTTGTTGATCTTTTTTTAATATATTATACAGTTGGTGGCTCCTTGCTTCTGTCGTTTGAGTACAACTCCAGGAAAGCTGTTCTGAAGGTGCGAGTTTGGGAGCTGCAGGACCTACTTCTTCCACCAGGTGGGGCTTTTTCACAAGTCTCACCTCACAACATACTACATGTAGTAACTGTTAGTGTTACTGTCACAGTAGTCATACTTTTTCAATTTCAGGAGAAACAACAGACTGCCCTAAGCATGCAATATTATAATCGGTTAGAATCTGTTTCAATTCGAAATCACCGTAAATTTGGTAGCATGTCCATTATTTGTGTATATGTTGTAGAATAAAGTAAGTTGATTGAAATAAAAAAGTAATGTCTTCTTTGCTTTGAAATAATTTGAGATATGTAATGATTATGTTTTGCCTCCTCACACAGCTGACACATCTATGATAGCTTCCATACACGTCAGGAGCCTTCTTATCCCAGACAAGAAAGGCCAAACCAAGAGGAAGACTGAAGACGTCAAAGTTGACCTTGAGGAGCATCAACCCAAGGTCAAGTACGAGATCAAGGGCAAGGGGGAGGGCACCAAGGTCACCTTCATTCCCACTAAATTCTCTTTCAAGAAAGGACTTGAGTATGAGGATGTTGATAAAGAGATGGTGGAGAGGAGGATGGTAAGGTTAGAAGTGTGTATAAAACAGAGATTCACGGGGAAGAGTTACATGGTGGCCAGTCTGGAGTTGCCGCTGAAGGTCGCAGTCAAGAAACTCTTGAAGGAGAAGTTTCCTCTCAGGGTGCACATCAATCCCAACATGCCTCACAGCCTGCAGGCGTATACGCTACAGGACCTCGTGGTCAGTAATCCGAGTGTCGTGACCGTCAGTAACCCCGATCTTCGGTCAGCGTCGCTGACGAGGTTACGCGCAGATGACCCCACTCCAAGGGCACACAGTGATGGCGACCTCCAACAGGTCAGCAGTCAAAGGTCAGGGAATGTGCCCTCAATAGTGATCAACATTCCGCAGGAGGATTCGGATACGTCGGACGCTCTGAGACAAATCAGAGTCATGGAGCACACGGATCGGGTTTCACACATAAGCAGGAGTGAGTCCGACCTCCAGTTTACCGCCAACATTCCGTCCGATCAGGATATGTTGAGACAAGTTCTGATTGGTAGAACAGCCATGGCTAAAAGCTCGCCAAACATTTCATTAAACATGGCGGAACCTGAGGAAGGACCTGAGGTTGTTGATGTACAAATGCCAGGCTCGGTTACAGAGAGCAAAGTTGACATCCCCAAACCTAGCTCGAAAGGCAAACACCTGAAGAGCAAAGGAAGAAAACAGGAGGAAAAAAAGTTGTCAAAAAGAAAAAGTGAAGAGGGGTCCGTCATTTGCATGGAACCTCCAGTTTCTTCTACGATTGTAGAAGTGGAGGAGATACCAGAGGAAAAAGACTCGCCTAGGTACAGAAGTAGGCCAACTTCACCCAGACAGAAAGAAGAAAGTGACAAGAGTGGACGGCACAAAGAGGAAAAAATATCCATTCCATTTCCAGACATTAGGAACAAGGGAGTGGATTCGAAAGTAGAGAAAAGGGTTTCAAAAACTAAAGGATGGACTGAAGATGATTTAGATGTTGACAAAAAGTCAAAGAAGAAAGTGCCATTCTTAAAGAAGAAGGTGAGAGAGAAAAGACTGGAAGGGATGGTGCTGGAGAACAGGCAGGCAGATGATCAGGGAGCTGGAGAGTCAGAAATACAGGAAACATCTTTTGTCTCACCGCGCGACAAGAGTCCACGACCTGGCCACGCCATCCGCCAAGGCGACGGAGAGAACAAAAGAACAACAAAGATGGATGAGAGGAGGAGAAGAGAACAGTTAGAACGAGTCAGGCCAAAGTCTCCCTTTGAGAAGGCTGGCGAACTCCTTCCCACCATCAAGACAAAGTCGAAGAGAAACAGGAGGGAAGCAGAGAGGTACATCATGAGTGATGAAGAGGATGACCTTTCACCTCCTGACCCCTCAGCAGTACCAGTCAAAGGTTGGATGGGGGCAGAAATCAAGACTGTCGAGCCAAAGGTCAAGAGGGGTCACAGGTCAAGGTCAAAATCAAAAGAGCGAATGTTAGATGGGCCCAAAAAAGATGTCATTCAGGAGACACCAAGAGGTGTCCTGAGGCAAAATCTCGTAGACCAGTACCGCTCGCAAATGGAGCACCTGGCAACTCCTGAGTACCGACTACAGCTGTTCCAGAGGACAGGAAACCAGCCGCATCCAGCTACACCTGGCGTCCTTCAGCTGCAAGAGACTGACCTTAGTATGTCCACTATTGAGCAAATGGACCCCTTCTTTGTGCCTGAAAGTCCCACCCAATCACCGCTTACCTTACAAACTCCACACAGAATGGACCAATCAGGTGCCTTGTTGCATTCGAAAAGGGACCAATCACCAGCCAAGTTGAGATCTTCTAGAAAACCAGAGAAGCCAGGGACAGAGATGAAATACTTCCCTGGTAGACAACGCAAGGACCAAAAAGGGTTTTTCCAAGACTTTGACTTGGAAACAAGCGAGGTCTAGAACAACTGAAGTTCAGTAGTTCCAAATCTCGCCAAAGAAGCATGTATTGTTGCACATGTTGATACATTGTATCTTGCCATTTTTACATAAATGATGTAGCTTTTCCATTGATGTTAATACTGTAATTTAGCATCTTGATATATGTATTATTTTACATTGTATAATGTATTTAGGACAAGAAAACTAATTGAGACTATTTTGTGAATTTTTGAGGAATAAGAAATGTTTTGTACATATTGTGATCTTTTCAAAAGCAATAGAATTTCTTATCCTATCCAACCAGCTAAGCTTATGGTGTTGCATTTGTGGAACCACGAGAATACTAGTAGTATGGTTGTTTTCTAAGAGAGATCACATTATTCCTTTGGTCAAACTGTCCTTAAACTACGTGTTATAACATTGCACTACCTTCAGTCAACTTTGGCATCAGATATTTTGGTCCTAATACTTTACGTGTTCACAAGTTAAACTACTATATGTAGCATCTTGTATAAAGTTATGGCACATTAATAAGAGTGTATGAAGCCCCTGTATGATGTATAGCTTTCATCAGGGATATGCAACCTCAAAAAGCCAGTTTTGAAACTCACAAGCTTCAGGCAACAAATGATCTTGGTCTATCTGGCTAGTATACAATGTACCTGAATAGTTTCATTGGGTAGGTTAGTTAACAAATACCAGAAATAAAGCTATTCAAATAAGAACTCATCTAACTCTACATAAGGGCACACTCAGTTGACACTCAACAGAGACGGGGGCCGATATCACTTGCCAGGCATTTATGATTCGTTACTCAAATCACGTGTCTCTAAGTCACGTGATCAGAGTAACTGAATTATCACTCCTGAAGAAGGTCGACGGAAGTGCGACTGAAAATTCAATGTAAGCTAATTTTGGTGGTGTAAGACAGTGGAAAATCTTCAATATGAGAACTCATCTATGTTTATGTGCTAGAGTCATGATTGGGCATGGCTATGAAAATAGGATCAACTGTCAAGAAGATCGGTGTAACTGTCAAGAAGATCGGTGTAACCGTCCAGCCCTGAACAAATCTGGCTCGGTTTGATATGGGTAGAAATATGATTTGTACAGTGACACCAAGTTCCCATTTTCCCTGTCCTTGGTGCTGAACAACATTTAGAGATTTGTTCTCACACAAAGGAAACACAAGAAGAATTTTTGGCCGATCTCGCCACTTTTGGTTCACCCCTAATGTCATCATGTTTCCAGAACATACTGAATCAGACATCTCATTTAAGGTTGGCGAAATCGAGTACAGTATTTATGGTGACTGTTTACTTTGCGTTGGAATGAAGCTCAAATTGTACAACCAGTTAGCTACAGTACCGATGAAGTTTATATCCTGTTCCCACGCGTTTTACATGAATGAACTTTGCGATTTAATCTCATTTAAAAGTTTTGCAAATCTCGATTAAAAGTTACGCAAATCTCGATTAAATCGCAAGTAAATCTCGTGCACTAATGAGCTGTAAACGCGTGTAGCTATCTAATTAAAAATCTCGTGTCGTCTGTAAATGCCTTTACTCCCGGCACCCCACAAACTCAAAACAAAAGGCTTTGTTCCAACTGCCCCGCCCCTTGGTGAGGCATTTAGCCGACGAAATGATTTTAGAATTTGCATGATACTTGTTAGTCGTCATTTTCTGGTATTTGACGTTAATTTGGGGACGGTGCGTGGGATGGATAACGCCGCGGGTGATGACATCATTGGCCGAAGCTTCGGTAACCATCGGTCTGTCTAGCTTGTAGTAGATTCAGTCCCAACTGTTGTCGACCTTTGACCCTTCTCCTGATTGTCCAGTAGTTGTAGCTGTGCAGCCTGTAGGGCCTCCTTGGTTCTCTTGAACTTCTTGTCGACACACTTGGCGCAGAGCTGCAGGTGGATCTGTGTCACGACGATCTCGCTGCGTTCTGTCAGAAACTGTGACACGTACTTGGTTCCGTGTGCCTTGGTGAGCCGTCGTGACGGTCGGACAAACCGGTGGGAGGAGCCCTGCAGACAGCGCTTTACAAACTCCTGCACCTTGAATAGAAAAAAAAATGTCCTCTTATTGGAGCAGTTAAGAATGTATTCACTCTATTTTCTAATGACTGATTTATTGAATAGCAGCCAACTGTTTAAAACTAGCCTGCCAAAATTACTGTAAGCTGCAAGTCCATTGTGAGCTTACTAGACTAAGCACTTCAATCTTTGCTTTCAGAAGTCCTCAAGCATAGGAAACAAACGTTAACAACAACTGACTTCAAGTTTTAAGTCACAATGTCATGTTATTCATTTGGCAAAATTCAAACACTACAGGATAAAAAGTGGATATGATGTTGAAATCGCACAAATCAACTGGAAAGGAGGTATGTGTCGCAATGTCATTCCAGAAAAGCTGTCACCTGTAGTTGATGCTGGTCCCAGTCCTCCCTGTGCTCCTGGATACTGAGCTGTAGTTCCTCCATAACCACTCCCTCCACAGTCGCTAACACCTGGGCTATCCTGGGGGCAAACTGGTGCTTATCTGTAGCAAACAAAAATGTCTGAGTTTGCAGAATATCTTAAAGACTTCTACATAACACATTATCTTAGATAAAGTACGGGGTAGCATGCACTGTCACATTTTGCACCACAATGTTACCTGCTAAGAGTAGAGCCTCCAGCCCCAGCTGTTTGGTACTGATGTAGGCAGAGTTGATGGCCTGGTGGTCCACTATAGCCTGGATCTCATTCAGGACCTGGGGAGGGGGCAGAACAAGGATAAGAGGGCAAGTTAGTTACAAGTAAACTTAGAGCTGTGCAGGTATCTCTGGTGTTTACCTGCACCTAACTGCCGTGTGAGTACTCTGGTATTTGGATATTTGCCAAGTGGATAATTGTTTGCACGAATTGACACCATCAAGGAACTGAGAAAAGTGGTATGGAGTACCTTCGCACATCATTTAAAGTGGTATGGAGTGCCTTCCCCATTGCACATCATTTTGGGTTATCAGGTATTTGATTCCAAGATCTCTTTTAGCTTCTACATTTAATAATTCTTAGTCAAAAGTGCTTCCAAACAACCAATAACTTTAATACATATAACTAGGCCACCAATGCTGTGTAATATAATTGAGTTCTTAGCACAATGTATTCCTATAAGCAGGCACTATTGTGTAGATCTGACCTCTGTAGGAGTCATGGCCTCCAGCCTTCTCCTCAGGTCCCTGAACTGGAACATGTTCTCCTGGTAGAACTCGTACTTGGCCCTCAGCAGCCCCTTCAGCAGCTTCAGCTGGGCGGCTGTGCTGGGCTGGAGCCGCTTCAGGCTGGCCACCTCCACAACCAGCCTCGTCAGGTGGTCCGACAGGTCCGCCTGCGCCTTGGCTAACATCTGCATGTTACTTCTGGCCTGGAGAGGAATAAGGGATACATTATTGGAGATTTCAACATTCCCTCAACCGAGACAGGGGCTGATACCAACTTTCAAGGACCTTTGACCCATTGCTGATCCGACAGGTCTGCCTGCGCCTAATTGCTTACATCTGCATGTTATTTCTGGCCTGGAGAGGAATAAAGGATACATTATTGGAGAAAATCTTTAACCTTCCCTCAACCGAGACAGGGGCCGATACCGACTTCCAATGACCTTTGGCCCATTGCTGATCCAACAGGTCTGTCTGCGCCTTAGCTAACATCTGCATGTTAATTCTGGCCTGAGAGGAATAAAGGATACATTATTGGAGAAAACCTTAAACCTTCCCTCAACCGAGACAGGTGCCACTATTGACTTTCAAGGACCTTTGACCCATTGCTGATTCGACAGGTCTGCCTGCGCCTTGGCTAACATCTGCATGTTACTTCTGGCCTGGAGAGGAATAAGGGATACATTATTGAAGAAAATCTTCAACCTTGACCCCCATTAAACATTTCAAAGAAATCTTCGACCGAATCTTCTGGTCTTTTTCACTAGCTGACCCGATTGCTGTCAATGCCCAAAATTGCACTCCTTTAGATTTTTTTCTTGCAGACATATTGTCTGACGGAAGGAAAAACCCACAAACAATGTGCAACGTACAATGTACTCCCGCACAAATAGTCAGCTATTACAACCAAACCCAGCAAAGTTCAGCACCAGATGTCTTACTGAGGGACGCCTGAGGTGCGAGAGACGTCAGTCAGTTGAGGAATGAGACCACTCTACTTTATAACCATAATATCTGACCTGTGGCAGGTATTTAGGACTGCCTGCACTGATCTCCAGACCTTCGATCAGTTCCTGGTACTTGGGTAGCTGGGTGTCAACCTTGGACTGGGTGGCTGAGATCTTCTCATAGACCTGAGAACAAGACAACACAACAAGACAGTGTTAAACACTACATGAAGTGGGCAACAATCAAAGGCCAACTTGAACTTATCATGATAGGATAGGACAGTTGGATGTCCTTTATGCACACACTTACTCAAGCACCCTTACACACAAACACACACACACACTCATACACACACAATGCTACAGCAAACTAGCACTTACTAGTAAGAAGTACAGTACTTGTTTAATGCTAGAGGAAATTTCCTGTAAGTTGTACCTGTCCAGTATATCCTCTATGCCTGACAGGACCCCTGTGACCCCCCTACATATGCAGGCACACAATCATGTACTAACAGTAACACAAATACACACACACACACACACACACACACACACACACAAATGCACACACACACACATAAATACACACAATATTTCTTCTTCAAAAGTACCTGTTTAATGCTAGAGAAAATGTCCTGTTGTTCCTCCTCCACCACAGCCTGCGTGACCTCGGCCAGCTGGATGTCCTCTAACTGTGCCTGACAGGACCCACATACACGCTGGTACAGGCACAGGTTGGGCTCCACCTCAGGACAGCCTTTCACCTTGATGATGGCCCAGCGAGGGTCTGGGAGGGAAAATACAGTTATCAAATCCATGCACAACAAGTGCCTTCAGATGCCCAACCTGTGGCAGACTGTGCAGAAGTGCAGCGGGTTTGGTTGCACATTGCCGAGTCCATCTGTCAGTGAACTGATCGTCCGTCAGGATGACAAGGACAAGTAGAAGAAGAAGTAGATATGGGGCTCTCTTTGTTACATTTAATGCATTACTGTCTTATTTAGAAACCAAATGGGTACAAGATAGAGCAAATAAGTCATATCCTAAACATAAAGTAGCAACTGGTAGTATACTTAGTACAATAAAGCTCAAGTTTTCAGCCAAGCACCCCTATACTCTCCTCAAATTTGATCCATATGACTAATTGCAGCAGTGTCAGTGTTGCTGACCACTTTTCCCATATTTAAGACAGACTTTACGAGAACAAAACAACAGGGCGGTCAGTAACTATAGTATTAGAATGATGTTCACACAGATTGCAGTAAATTTGCCAGAGTCTTTGTTATCTGTAGCAATGTCAGTAAGACATGAGTCTTGCTCCCCATAGTCAGGTACAGAGGATAAGGGTTGTAGCCAGCCTGTAGTACATTGTAATAGGAAAACTATACCTGAGTCCTGTTCCCCATCATCAGGTACATACAGGATGAGGTTCTCAGCTGAACAGGAGGAACAGATAACACGCCCGCACACACGACAGTTGTGCTTCTGTCTCAGTAACCCAAACTTCTGCTCACACAGCTAAGAGGAGAAACAAATTTTAAAGAAGGATAAACTAAAATGGCAGAGCATTACGAAATGCACAATTTTATCACATTCAGGAAGGTGGCATTGTATCAATTAACTTTGATGGTAATACTGTTAGCCTTAGATTTTAAAGGATCAAGCAACATTTGAGAGAAATCAAATTTTTTTCTCAATTTTTCAACTTGTCTAAAGCTTCCTAAACATATTTTTCAGCAGCTAAAGACTTTTAAAACATTATGATTTGATGATCATTATGTCTGTTATGTAAATATTGTTTTGCGTAATGAACTTTGTGTGATTCAAGGGCCTCCCTGAAAAGCAATGCCTATATGCTACTGATAAATGAATGGGGGTATTTGAGTAGCCTGACGTGAGAGCCAGCCCATGTAAACAGCCCACGTAGCAAGGCCTGGTGCACAGTCTTGCCTTTTCCATAAACCATTTCTGCTAGGAGGAGGAAAGAAAGAAGATAGAACACACCAGCAAAACATAATAGATATGATTCAGAAAGCCTGCTGACCTGGCAGAAGTCTGTGGCCCCCTTGGGAAGATAGAAAGTTCCTTTCTGCCAGTCTGGGAGGGAAAAACTCTTCATGATCTCCAGAGAGGCAGACTTTAGCCATGACGTCCCTCCTGCCGCAAGGAACCCTTCAGTTAGACGACGGCACTCCTGAGTAAAATCAGTTGTAATTTGAACTTAAGAGAGCTAGACTTCTGTAGCAACAAGAGCACAGGTATTTGTAAAAGTATATGCCACTTCAGTCGTTATACATTTTTTTCAGCATAGAAACTTATCGCAGACACATACCTGTCTACAAGCATTTGGGTAAGAAATGATGTTGAAAAGCCATTCCAATGGCATCTATATGTACATGTACAGTCCTTATCGGTAACTCGTAAACTTCAAATAATGATAAAAAGTCTGGAATTTTTGAATGACATAGCAGATATACATTTGCACTGAGAATTTTTAAAATGACAACACTGTATCATCATGTACAATGTAGTACATGTATCTACCTTCTGATAGTCCAGTTTCCTGTGCAGCCTACTGCCAGACTTAGACTTGTACTTTGGGCTGGTCTTCCTGCCCTTCAGTGTGAAGAACAGATCAGTCAGGTCCTGGGTCTGGCCTATGGTCTGTGGACCCTCGTCAAAACAGGAGGCACACACCTGGGTGGGAGGGAAGGAGCGAGGACACCTTAAGGCTAAGGAGTGAGGTCACCTTAAGGCTAGAGTGTCTTAAATTCTTGTGTAGGAATCAAAGACAGGTGTAAGAATCAAAGACAGCCTCAGAGGAATATTGGTAAGATTGTAAATGCAATGTCATTTGGGGTGGGTACCGGTACAAAGCTGTGTTGTTGTTTTTTTTTTTTAATGTCTTGTTGGACCGGTAAAAAAAAACAGACCTGAAAAAAATCAGTAGACTGGATTTTGGACAGAGTAGAAAATGACAGGATTGTATCAGTACAGTCTGGGTAAACCCGTTTCATGCTTATTGGTTTAAAAAAAATGTCTACAGTCAAACTTGCAGAGTTTACATAAAGACAGGATTTTAAAAATGCCAATGGTAGTCACATACTCCACCAAATAGATTCCTTTAAATTTGTAACACATTGGGCAAGTTTTTGTCCAAGTTTAGATTTAAACCGGGCCCTGATCCTCTGCACCTGGATTGTACATGTACATGTACCTGAATTTTCTGTACCGGTACCCACCCCTACTGACATATGTATTTAGTTGATTAATGATGTTGATATGGAAATCCTTTGCAAATAAAGTACAGAAGTGAAAGACCTACAGCTGCAGCAGAAAGTTGTTTGCATCTGTGATGAGGAAGACATCTTGGCAGTAGTGTGCAGTCAACTGCATATGGGACAGGGCATGCAGTTTATTGATAGGACGATGATTATCAATATACAATTCTGACGATCATGCCAAGAATAGAAAAATGAGACAAGAATCACCTGTACTCTACTTTCATCTCTAATCAGTTTCATTGAAATACCAATTGCTAGCGAGCAAGAACTACTAAGGTGCTAGGTGGCTAAGGCAAGAGGTACAGAAGAGAACAAGCAAACATATTGATTATTTGTGTGTCTCATAGTTTTTACACGCATCAAGTCCTGAAAGTAGTAAAAACCACTGCTACTACATGACTTTTTGTGTATATGGAAACTTTATGAAATCTAAACTTTTAAAGAATGAAAACAAAGCTGATATATGACTTGTACAGTATGGATAGGGATATTGGGGGCTGTACCTGGTAGCTCCGCCCATTTGGATCGGGCTCAGCTAAGATTGACAGCTTTCTCCTGTATCTGGTACACTTCCAGCAGCACACCTGTCCACATCTGTAAGATCACAAGGTAGGTATTATGATTGTAGTGAAGACACATGACACTCAAACTGAGGAATACTACTTTGAATTGTGATATATATGTAGTGTATGTATGTATGTATGTATGAGTATATGCATGTATGTAATGTAAATTTGGGCACACGGGGCTCGAAATACTGGGGTTCTGTGCACCCAGGTGCACCAAAAATTGGAGCTGTGCACCCAATTATTTTCTGTTGGTGCACAGGGTGCACCCAAATATTTTCATAGGCTTAAGTATGTTAAGATGTCAGTATACTAAGTAAGCACCATATTCTTGACATCTATAATAAAATGACTGTCAAAGTACCGATTTCTAAAGAGCTCCGTTCAAATTACTAATCTATTAGGTTTGCAATTAAGTTATTCTGATATTCTACTTTATTTTATGTGGTGCACCCAAAAATATTTTGGTGCACCCAATTGTCTAGATTGGGTGTACCAGTGCCCCTATTCCCCAAAATGAATTTTGAGCCCTGGCACATGTGTGTGTGTGCACGTAAGTCTTCGTCTGTTCCCCACCTGTAGCAATGGTGTTTTCTGTCCGTCAAGCCAAACTTTTTCCGACAGTTGCTGCAGTTTGTGACTTCTCCACTAGGTGTCCAGTGGCTCTTCTTGATGTAGGGAAAATCCTGCGCGTCGATTGGTCGATTGTTCTGGTGGTCACTGACGAGCGTTCCGATATTCTGCTGGACCTCTGACCACTCACTGGATATTATCATGCTGGGGGTCCGTATGGGGGGTTTCTAGAGACAAATGGTAAAACATAAATATTGCTATCACTATCAGTATCAAGGATCCAAGTGCACATACAGGTCACAACGTGCAAAATACCACTTGCACACTTGCACATTGCAACCACATTTTGCTTAGTGCAACTTACTTCTGAACTCAGGTTGCACAGGGCACAACTTACATTTTGAGCATTTTGAGTTTCAATTTACTTGAAACAAACTTGCTTATAAGTAATATGATAGTAAAAGGTGATGTATTTATGTATGTATTGTACCTTTTTTTCAGAAATTAGTAGATTGTAGGTGGTGCAACTTGAAATTCAGTTGTGCAACCTAGTTTTTGCCCCAGGTTGCAGTGTGCAACCAAACTCAGAAAAATATTTTGTACACTGAGGTCAGCACAGGTCAAAGTCAACAGTGAAGGCCTCACTGTCTTGTAAATATATCTTGCGCTTATCACATCAGCTGAACATGAGAAGAACAACAACAAGAAACTATACCTTTTCATTTTCATCTCCGAATCCAAGTTTGTGTAACGTTACAAACACTGAACATGAACTTTGTCTCAAAAGTCAAAGGTAGTAACAAATTAACGTTATAAAACTTATATATCATAGACACACAGATGATGCAAGATTTATGAACTTGGTCTTGAAATATATTTTAATTTCAACATGCAACATTTCTTTATAACATCACTTAATGCGAAGTTGTACACATTTGCGACAAAACGGTTGTGTTTATTTGAAAGATTTTAGCCAAAACGTAAACATTCAACTTTAGGAAAACAAGGTCGGTATGCAAGCCTTTACCGTAGCTGTAGTGATCATTTCATTACATACAATCATCCTTGATTCTTAAGCTATCGAAAATCATCAAGAACTTCACGTAATACATAAGACAGCTGAAGAACATAAGTGTAAATTCCTCACTTTGGCGTACGGACTGACTGGTACAGTAGTGGCTGCCATCTTGTTTCGGGATCGAAATTAGACCCACCCAATGTAAAATAGGGGTGATAAAAAGAAATTTCCTCTTCTATATTTTGACTTAAATTCAAACCTAATTCTGGTTTCTTAAATTTTACATAACTTTGAAATATATGAATTGATTATTTTAGACATTTTGAGCTGAAAAGTAAGGTGAAAGACAGATAATTACTTTACAATCTTTAGTGTAGTTAGACTAGTAGTGGTTTCGTCCGTCAGTGAAGAAGAAGAATATGGCGGCAGGCAACGACGATGTATTTGACAGCTGGGAAGATTTGGCCGATAGCGGGGTAAGAAAGACATCATTGTCCGAAGTATATAGCTCTTAACATAGCAAACATATGGGGGTTTTATCTGGGAAAGTCATGATCTGTTTCACGCAGTAGAATAAAAGTTATAGTAATCGGCGTAAGGAAGGATTTCGTGAGTACGCACAACGTGTGCCCCCCTCCCACCCACAGATTCCATTCAACAGACGTGTGTTACATATGATATGTGTACTATAATTTGTTTGGGCGTGTAGCCATGTTCGGATGCCAGTGGAACCAAGGATATATTAGACAAATTTGTTGTTCAAAACAATCCGAATTTTCCCATGCCATTGATTTTGATGTAGTTTGTTGCAAGAAATCGTTGAACGGTTGAGGAAAATACTTTGTTTTGCTGTTACTGTTTTGCTGTAGCACTTTCCATTAACGTCGTGTTATGTGTGCACACGAGGTTTCATTTACTTATTGCAGTATCAGAAAGCGAGTAGATTGTGAACTGATTTACATATGCTAGAAAAAATATCTATGCCAGAGAAAAATGATATAAATGAACACTGTTCTATTTGTACAGATTTATGTAAACTTATAAGACTGTATATAATGATATAACAAGTTGCTTCTTTATTGCTCATATTATTTTCAGGAGTTAGAACGTCGCTTAGAGAAAGACATGAAGACTAAAGAAATAAAGATCAGCAAGTGAGTAAACTGTTGTGTACCATTTGGCTGATTTTCTAACAATAATGTTAAAACATCTTCTTTTACTCGATAGATATTATGCATAATTCAAAAGTCATTAGTGCAGCTGCAAGCAATTATTTCCCACAGTGTGCAAATACATTGTACTAGTCGCAAATTGGAAGTAGCAAACAACTAGTACTGGAAATCTAGTTGTACATGTGTAATACATCGAACCATTTGGTGTATTACTACTATAGTGTCTTATTACGTTGGTCTAACCTTTATTAACATACATGTAACTGGAAATCCAGCTGATTCTCTGTATTGTTTGTCCCACTTAACAGTTTGTGATTTGCATATAGCTTATAATTTTTTGTCACTGACGAAAGACACTGGATGGCTATCTGAAACGTTTGACTGTTTCCTAAATTATATCCAACTGCTTGGGTAACTGCTTTTTGGCATATCTTATTACCTAGCTGTCTAACCTTCATCTTTTATTTAATCTCATGTCATTGATGTATAACTTCCAACTGATTCTTGGTGAAGTCGCGTGGCGCAGCGGCGGCATTTGTGCCTTGTGACCGAGAGGTCGCGGGTTCAAATCCGACTGCGTGTCACCGATCTTGTGCCCTTGGGAAAGGCACTTTACACCGCTTTCCTCACTATACTCAGGTGGAAATGAGTACCTAGCTTCGGCCAGGGTTGTCCCTCGGATAGGACGTTAAATGGAGGTCCCGTGTATGGGGAGAGTCACACCCCATGCACATTAAAGATGGTGCGGTGTGAGATGGAGCAAACCCTTCTGTCTGGAGTTGGTGATTCACTTCAAATCACCCGGACGGGAGACCTGGCGCATCCCCGTCTTGTAATTAGCCAGCAAAAGGGTATGTCACCCCGTAAGGGGCGGTCTAACCCCCGCCGTGTGTAAACATGTGCAAACATGTGTGTATGGCGGCTTTGAAGAAGTGACCTTTGACACCTGTTTCACCATACCCTCCATTGTCATCGTATATGGAGAATCCTAATAAATAGATAAATAAATAAACTGGTCACAAAGGAACATTCATTTTCCCTGTAACAGAAAGAACAACAATAGAAGCCCAGCAGCACCCATAGTTCTTGAAGAGGACACACAACGCACACAGTACCAGCCACAGCTGAAGATCCTGAAACGACCAACCAACTCCCCCGACACATCATCCCCCAACAGTACAGACGGTAAGCCCAAGGCGAAGCACAAAACCCTGGCCCAGAGGGAGGCGGAATACGCGGAGGCTCGGCTGAGAATACTTGGAGCTACGTCAGCAGAGGAGACACAGGAAGAAAGGTATCATTATCTTGTATCAAATTTTATATACATCGTGAAGGTATCATGGTACCAATAAGAGTGCCAAATCATCTGTCCCAGGGTTGGACAAGTTCACTAGCCCTATTGTCCTGGGCAAGTGAAAATGCCGATCGGGCAAGTGCATGACCTACCCTACTCGCCCGACCAGGCAAATTAGATTTTTTCCATTGAGTAAGATTTTGATATACTTGCTACTTTTCACAGTCATGACATCAAGCAATGGTCAACATAGAAAAACAGAGCCAATAACAAGAATTCCATCAATGGAAGTCAAAGTACATAGAAGAATGTCATTTAAATTTCGGACAAGTGAAAAGCTGGTTCGGGCAAGTAAATTTTTTATGTACTTGCCCGATAGGACAAGTGAATTTTACAAATCTTGTCCAACCCTTTTTCCAAAGGAAAACATATTGTTTTTGCTTGTCCATTCTTCTTATTTCTTCTGCCATCAGCCAATGAATAAAGAGATGACAAGCCAAGAGAAGCAGTTAATCTGCTCCTTATTTTAAGGGCATCTTGCTTAAAGTAGTGCGCCCATTTTCTTATCATTTTTAGATCAGTGCATCCAAAAAACTCTTAGACGCATGCCTGTCTAAAAGTCTGATTCTCATTATTTGTATGATCTTGCTGATATGGCCTAAATGCAGCAGTTATGCTATTATTATAGCATAGACTAAATATAGCGTACCTTGCAGTGTTAATAATAGAGAATAAGGGGAGAAACAGAAAACAGTAACGTATATAATCCCATGCTATTACCAAAACTATTGTGTACAGTCATGTTGTCACTATCTCTTATTGTTTACCTAACTCCTATAACTTAGATTATATCTCTCTCTCCTGTACTCCCCAGGCCTGCCCATCTAGTGCAGCAGCTGGAGGAACTGAAGGTGGAAGATGGAGTAAACGTCGTACGCCAGCCTCGAGGCCCGGACGGCAGCGCAGGGTTCCAGCTCCAGAGATAGTGTAGGACAGCAGCTCTCCAGGACATCATCCTCCTATGCATGGACATCCAACAGCCAAACTGTCTGGATGTACCCTGCTCTTTCAACCATCACTCTTAGTTCCTGACCGCCCTGCTTATAAATATTAATGAGGTTACCCTTATACATGCGAGACAGCTTTTGAAAACGGAAAGCCTATTCTCTGATTGGCTGACAGCCAGCTGGTTTGGGGGGACATCCACAGGAACTAAGAGTGACGGTTGAAAGAGCAGGTCACATCCAGACAGGCAGTTTGGCTGTTGGATGTCCCAGTGTAGGAGGATGCCAGGACATATGCCCTTTACACTCATAAGGCCACACTAGCACTAAGACATGACAATAAGGAAACACACAAGAATTGCGCTTTGAAAGAAAGAGATCTCGGTATATGCAAATCTCCAGATTCCCTACCCCCCCTCTTTATATCCCTAACCCAGCTCAAAGAGCTACTAGAATCAATACTATAAAGCAGACACACAGCAAAAAAGGAAGACTCATGTATTTTGAGCTGTTCAGGGATAAGAATGAAAGGTTTTCCTGTCGCAGATGACCTGTATTTTTTAAACGAACTCCAAACTACCTAAACCTTTCTACATTGAAGGTACAGAGATATGCTAAGTAGTAGCTACTTAAGCAGCTGGATATGATTTTGGAAACATATTCCAAAATCATATCCAGTTGCTTGAGTGACTCCTATTTGGCATACCTTAACCTTACCCTCTAATGCACATCAATGCTGATGAGCTGTTCTATATATATATAACTTGTAGAAATCTACATGTTCATGGATGTCAAGGTATAATATCTTACCTTACGGTTGACTACTAAAACTTCTATGTTTTGAACTGTGTGTGAAACAAATGTTGAATTAGAAAAAAAAAATCTTTACAATGTTTGACTCCCATGCTCTACTTCTCAACTGCTACATCTACAATGTACTGGGGACAATGGTAATATTACTTTCAGGGCTTGGGCTACAAGTAAAATGTAGTTGTATCTTCCAGAGGTCTATAGATAGCTCATCTTGTCCTACAAGGCCCTTCAGAGTTATGTGTCTGCAGACATTACAGGGTGTAGGAAAAGAGCTCGTATTTTTGGTTGATGATTAATTTTGTTTCCTAAGCTAGGACTTTCATCAACTGTATACTTAGAAACTCAGAGTAGTACTTGCCTCACTTACTTTCTGCATCCGCATAATATCATAGAAAAGTTATAGTTTGAATCCCAGTTATCTTCTTATTAATAGGACTGCTTACTGATATCTCAGTATGTATAGTTTTATCAATGTTACAAGATGAAAGTGGAAAAGAAAAATGAAGGCAAGAACAAGTATTTACGTTGTAGTTTTATTTGAACTGAAACTTTCTGGACTTCCGAGATAGTGGCTTTGTGTTAACGTCTTTGAAATAAGCGTGCACTGCAATTTGTAAACCTTTACAAAACAGCCACTTGTGGATAAACTGTGGAAGCCTAGCCAATATTTTGTGCAACATAATTGCAGAGCGTTTCTTACACATATGTATCTTGCAGAGTATTGAAGAGATGTAAGTATTAGTATAGAGTAAGATTGTTGAAAATGTTGAGATAATTGTGAAAAGGATACGCTTTGTATGGTAGGGTTTATTTTCTTGCCCGTGCTACCACTGTGCAATTGTATTTGTAAATAAAACAAAGAAAAAATGTGCTTTTTTTTTTTCAGCACAAAGGTTGTACATGCTTCTTCACTTCTTGGGTGACATGATGTGGGTATCTGCTAATGATTCAATGGCTACTTCTTACAGTACAGTAAGAAATACAGACTGGGAGTACATTTACTGCAATACAGTACCTCATCAGCTAACCTATTTTATTGAAATGAACTACAACGAAAAAAAAAGGTCAAAAGTTAGTTTGGAGTCCAGGGCAAAGGGCACTTTAACACACTCCACAGTGAAAGATGGCATTTTGATCAAGTGCACAGACCAGTGACCTAAAAGACAGGTCAGGACTTTTGCTGCCCCTACAACTGGCTTGCTAGGAGACTGATGATAAAAGTACATTTTACACAGTCCACTCTGTACATAGGCCAATAAACAAGTGAAGTAGATTGTTTTGAAGTTTTATTTTCAAGAGGCAAGACTCTAATTATGTATCTGCTCATGTGATAAGTCGGGTGCTCTTCTTCACTCCAGCCTTGATGCCAGAAAACTCGCCATCGTAACGTTTAAGCTCTGTCCGGGGTTCTCGCACCTGTGTACAACCAAAAACAAAGGAATTAAGCCACAATAGTTTCCATAAGAATAACCCAAAATTAAAGTCAGGTACGAGGGTGCTTCAAAAAGTAATGTCACTAGTTTTATAACAGACTCTTTTTTTTATCGAATGAGTTGAAATTTGGCACAAAGGTAAATCCATATCTCCTTTTGAGATTGAGATAGCTCACTTTGTTGTTCACATTTTTATGTGTGATCGACTTGAGTTCTAGCTGACCACACCCTTGTTATCCCGTCGAAAGAAATTAGAGGTTCAATTTATGTGCAATTGATAATGTCCCTGACTCACTTGTAGCTATTGTTACAGTATGAAGCTGAAATTGCACATGTATCAAGTTCTATTTCTTCATAAGGCACATGCCAATGTTCACCTTTGAAATCCAATCATGTTTTCTTTTTTCGTTCCTTGGGTGAAGTGAGGTATGACCCCGATCATTAGTGTCGTTAATCAGGGGTGGGCTGATTAAAGTTTCTGTAGTGGACTTTTAATAAACAGAAAGAAATCAAACTTTGCACACTTCTTTGTCTTGAAACAACAAATAACAGTGCCAAGTTTCGTATCTTTTGGATGATATTAGTCTACAAATGAAATTAGTCTACAAAACCTTTGATAGATAAAGCACGTATTTGGCTATTAATCAAACTGCCTGTAATATAGTAACTCGCTCCTTTCTAGCAGCTGTAAAAGATGAACCATTTGGAGATCAGAAATGAAAATTGGCATGTGACCTATAGAGACATTCGTTATTATACAGGTGAAATTTCGGCTTCCTCCAGTAGTTATAACAGGGTCAGATCTAGCGGAACTGATCTTCTGACAAACTTCCAGGGGTATGGTTATCTTGAAATCAACTCAGTTGCTCATAGAAATTTTAACAACAAATTGAGATATTCTAATCTCAAGAGGATATATGCCTTTACCTTTGTGCCAAATTTCATCTCATTCGAGGAAGAAATGAGCCTGTTATAAAACTAGTGACATTACTTTTTGAAGCACCCTTGTATATTAGCCTACGGCTGATTAAAAGGCTATGGGACGAACGAACGAACCATGAAATTGGCAAGTCAGTAGAGTTCTCGCCTTGTATTTGCATTGGTAGGTTTGTAGTTCAATCTCTGGCGTACTTATACAGAAGGCTTCAAAAATGGTACTTACTGCAAATCAGTCAGCAATTTAGGTATTACTAAGAGCATCATGCTGATAACTGATCTCAAACCACTACCAGTGGACAAGCTCCCTGCTATAGTGATTGTGTAGCCTAAGGTTTGTTGAAGTGGGAATAGGCACCACACTATGCAGGAGTGGAAAGGACCAAGGAGGTTATATCACACCGATATTAGGACTATTTATGAAGGCTTGTGCCATCAGTGAGTACAGCATATTGTGATGGGAGAAAGTTTGACTGCATTTACCACCATCCCCTACTACATACATTCCTACCTTTCAAGCTATGCTGATCATTAGTTTTATTCTTACTTTACTGTATGAACCATTCTATTAGTAGACGGATAATCATTAAGGTCTGCATGAATAACACAAGAAGAAGTGCCTGACAGCCCACACCTGGCCCTTCCGCCGGATCTTAGCCTTACGGAACTTCTTTCTCAGCTTCACACGAGGGTTTCTCTCCTCCTTCTTCCTCTTGGGAGTCAGGCCCTTGTTCTTAGATATCTGGAAGAGGTAAGAAGGAAAATTATTCAACACTTTAACTTAGGCAAAATGATTTCTTCTTCATCATCATGACTTCCTAAATTAAACAAAACATGCTGTAAAAAGATCTATTATTTAAAGCTCTCAAGTGTAAAAAGGACCGTAACAGGAAGCACATGTAAATCATTGAAAATTTATGGGTTCAATATGGAGGGAAGAAAGACAAGTCTAAGCTCAAGGATGTTTTTTTCTGAAAAATTGCTCTCAGGTCGAAGCCATGTTTCATAGGGCTAAAAAAGTCCACTAGCCTGATTGTCTCAAGTGAAAGTGCTGATCAGACAAGTGATTGTCTTACCCCACTTTCCCGACCTTACCCCACTTGCCCGAGTTTTCCATGAGTGAGATTTTGATCTACCTGTTACTACTAGTGTTAATTTTCACACTGTTATGGCAACGTTCTGAACAAGCATTGTTCCACACAGAAAAATAGAGCCAATGATAAAAGAAATCCATTGCTAGAAGTGAAAATACAACTGTTAAATTCCGGGCAAAATGACGAGTTGGTTTGGGTAAGTAAATATTTATGTAATTGCCCAATAGGACAAGTGAATTTCAGAAAACTTGTTAAACCCTGGACAACCAGTAAAGAAGCCTTAAAAAGTCAAAGATACAACCTCCAAAATTGGCAGATCAATATCAGTTTAACATGATGATATGCTTATGTTCCTGACACAGCCACCCTATATACCTCATAAGTGATGGCTCTTTTCCCATCCTCCTCTTCCTCGTCCTTCTGGTCCTCTGTCAGCTTATCTTCTGTCACTTTGCCTTCTTCCTCCTCTGCAGAACTGTAAAATTAGATTGAATATCTTTATCAAGATATAAAACTTTAAGGCTGTCATACAAACTCAGCAGTCTTCTGGTGCAGTGATTTACCAAACTCATGTTTAGGTTTCTCTTATACTATCTTGTGCAAGAATGAATTTGAGACTTATATAAATCTACACATGCAGCATATCCGTCACTGTACACACTCAAGTCAAAGAAACCTTTAAAGCTTCCTGCCTCACTCACCTTTCATCCTCTTCTTGCTGGGCTTTTCTTCTCTTGGCCTTCAGCTGTTCATAGAACTCAATGGCTTCCTTCTCTGCTGCTGTCAGGTGCTCTTTCTTTCTCTGGGGGAAACAGAAAACATTATCAAGTCACCTGCAAACTTCCAAGTTACTTAGACTATATTGCTACAGTATTGGTACACTATGTTGCTTCTAACAGTAACTGGGTAGTTCAATCAGCATTTTAAGTCAAGAAAACTACTGTACAATGTACTTGTAGGGCAATGCAGGATCTTGTAAAACAAGTTTACCACTTTTGTATGTAATAAGAAATATGATTATCAATATCATGTTTCCCTTAGGTACAAGTGTATCTTGTACCTATTCAGTAATTTATTTTAAAAACCACAGACGTTGAAATCCATGTCTATGTCTTGTCTTGTAACTCTCCTTTGTTTACAAGAGGACTACTTGTCTAAGAAAATCAGATTATAACAGTCCCCACAGGTGGTTGTCTTAGACAAGTTTGACTGTACCTTCTTCAGTTTTGCACTCTTGAGAGTCTGTTGTGTCTGTGAAGTCTCTTCATGCGCCATATTGTCTGTGTTTGTCTGAGTGTCCGCAGGTTTCTGTCTCTCCTTCTGTTTCCTCCTGGCTTTCTGCATCCCCCCAGGCTGCACCTCTCCTCCCACCTCCCCCATGGGTAGTGCTTCCCCTACCCCCTCCTCCCTGGGCTGTAGAAGGAAGGACACTTCTGGCTCCAGTTGTTGGTCTAGTGGCTCCAACTCATTGATCAACTGAAGTGTCAAGAAACAAAACTGTTACAAAGATACCAACACGAGGGTCAAGAAACAAAATTGTAACATACTATTAGATACTTGTACTTTATGTGTTATAGCCATCCCCATGGCAGGCCCTTTGTAATAGCCATTGGATAGTCAGGTAAACCTGCCTGTATGTCTCTTACATCCAAAACAGTATATAATTAAACAAAATTAGTACTAGTCATAAGGACTACATACATGTGCATGTACCTAGCATACAAACATTTCAACACCTTTTTGGGGATTTTTCAAAAATTAAGACATGCGCGTTAATTGGGTTTTAGTGATCTCAATTCAAAGAGGTCCTCCTGGCTGGCAATTTGTATTTTCGTTACTCTGTTTATCAATTTTTTCAAGTTATTGAGAACTTGCTGATGACTGACATTTCTATACTGCACCAGTCTGTTGATAACGGGATGACTGCGCACGTTGGGGGTGTGGCCTGCCTTCAGAACCAGGTAGAAGGAAATGTTCACACAGTAGCTGGAAAATAAGTCAAGACAGAGAAGGATTAAAACACCAACACAAAACCAATAACTACTGATATACAGCCTCAGTCAAAATACTGGTATGTACAACATTATGATGCATAAGACAAATGTTATACAAGGTTGAAAAGAACTTACTACTTTTGAAATCATTTATCATTTTCCTGGTTATCCTATCTACTACCTTGACAATATGTCAGTTACTTTGTAGTATACAAAATTATTAGTGCTTAAGATCAAAACATACATGATTACAAGAAATACTAAGATTGCCTTACTTGAGGTAGAGTTGAAACTTTGTCTCCACATAAGTTGCTCCCTAAAACAGCAATGGTAGGCAAACAATCAGAAATGTTATCTCACATCAATGATTTTAACTAAAGCACCAGGTATCTGGCAAGTTAAAGATCTGACTCAGCATGAAAGTTCATCTGTGTTCTTGGTAGAATACTTTATAGAAAAATTGCTTAACTTTCCTTCAAACACTGTAATAACTGTAGGGAAAAAGTGGTGTCTTCCTGACGTCACTGCTGGAGATAGAAAGGGTCATGCTGTGAACAAGTTTGACAGAGATTGACCAAAAATTTAGGCCCGGAAATTAGGGGTAAGTCCCTACAGTTATTACAGTGTTGGAAGGAAAGTTTAGCAATTTTTCTATAAAGATCTGACTCCTTTGACTTAGCTTGTCACTTGGTTGAATAAGATATTAGTAATGAAAATAACAGACTTGCTTACAATTAATACAAATACAGGCTCTCTTTTTTACATGCACATTTCAGATATATTACAGCATTGCCCTACAATTATTATACCTTTCCAGGAGGTATGATTCCAGACCGAACCATTTTCAGCAGGGGGTGGAGTCTGTCAATCACCTCTTGCAGCTGTACAGGTAACAATGACAAAACTTTAGGTTATCGTTACTTTCATAGAGTAAAGTTAGTTAATATTCCTGCACGTATCGATTTTAGAGGTGTCAAGGATCCCAGACGGAACAGCGGAGAAGCGACTGTATATAGTGTATAATGAATGTCAGAGCTAGAAGCGACTGTATATAATGCATAATAAAAGCCAGAGCGAACTACTTTCCAGATGGTACCCAGGCTATTTCTACCCAGCATCCTACCTTTTCCTTGAAGTCATCCATGAGTTCCTGAAGCTCCGGTGCCTCCTTCTTGAGTAGCTCCATGCGCTGCCTGTGAGACAGCTGACTCAGATCCTGTAAGACTCTCTCTTCTGCCTCCTCCTCGGGCAAAGCAGCATCTTCTGTGGGCTTCTTAGCTGGCTGGAGATATAAATGATGGCATGAGAAAAAGGCAATGCCAGGCAAAAGGATATAACCTGGCGACATTCAAACAAGTAGCAGGGATCAAAATACCACTAGTCCTGCCTATACAGGTTAGTGCAGGTAAACTTAAAGCTGTTTCTGGTGTCTACCTGCACCTAACCTGCACTGGTCCATGTACTTGGTTTTATACATAAATGTCCTATTATAATGTACATGTAGGTGTATGTGGACTGCTACTAGCTACATTGACCACCTGTAAAGTATAGAAGAAAAAGTAGCAATGGTTCTTGAACAATTTTAGTATGATCCATACTTCCTAAATTCATAGTGGTGCAGGTAAAATTTGTCTGGTGCAGGTAATTTTCAATGTTACCTGCACCAGTGCAGGTTTGCAGCAGAAGGTATTTTGAGCCCTGAGTATAGTGATGCCTTTGTTGGTCATCTGGTTAGTTTGTGAACCGAAAAAGTGACATCAAAAAAGCAGCTACTTTGGGGGTAGAGTGACCCAGAATTTTGGGTGACCCAGAATCCAGTTTATGTTTTTTCTTTCAAAGTTTCAGTTATTCTTAACTAATATTTTAACACCTTCATCTTTTTTACATATGAAAAACATTTGAAACATTTTTACAAATTCCTTTTGGTTTGCAATTTTGTGGGGATTCCTTTTCATTTCGGCAACAGACTGGCAAGTACCTTAAAGAAAAAAAAGTTAACAGTTCTTAGTAGGAGTCAATGTGCAGACGTTGGCACATTGGCGCACCAAATCCGTAGTGTGTTTTTGGTACACAATTAGACAGATTAGCCAAAGAAGCTCAGTGACCATCACTCCACCGTAAGGGAGAGTTGTGTAAAGTGCCTTTCCCAAGGGCACAATGTCGGGGCATGGTGGGTATCGAACTCGGCACCTTTCAATTCTGAGCCGAACGCTCTACCAGTTGTGTCACACCAACGCCATGAGTACCTTGAAGAGGTCCAGCCCAAAGTCCTCCTCACTCAGTGCCTCAGTCATACGTTTCTGAATGGCCAGAGCTTCTCTCTCCTCCTCCTTCTGAGCTTCCTCTTCCTCCTCATCCCCTACTACTCCTGGGGACACAACAGAATATGTTTTTGTCAGTCACATCAAGGACGTTATATAACGGTCGCACTGGCACATTTGACCACTGTGTATGCTTAACTCATGTATGTGTACATTGTAAAACAAATTCTCTCACTTTAGATATACATTGCATAAGTAGCACAGTGACTGAAAAATCTATATTCCTCATGCCTTTTGATCAACTGGCAATAACTAACCCCTTAAAATCATTCAAGTACAATTATTCAAATTACAATGTTAGTATTACTAAGGTTAATGTACAGATATTGACAAAACTTCAAACCCAATACGAGCTGAATGAAAAAACCCTGCTTTCTAGTATAAATGCCTATTTTCAGTGTTGAGAAAGCTAAGTCAGTAAACCCTTACCTGGCAAGTCCTCATCTACATAGTCAGTGTTGTAGTATAGAGACTTCTTCTTTCCCCAGGCCTTCTCATCTGGCATGTCTGTGGAAATCAGAAAAAGAAAGGACACAATGTAGTACAATGCGGCATTGTGTGGCACAATCGGAAAGGTGTTTGACCCAAACCCCAGAAGTAACAGGTTCGAAACCACTGATTTGTCCCAATGTTGTGCCCTTGGCAAAGGTACTTTGCACAACTTTCCTCACATCACTCAAGTGAAAATGAGTACATAGCTTGGGTTAGGGCCATCCCTCGGATTTGACATTAAAAGGAGGCCCCGTGTTTGGGGAGAGCCACAACTCGAGCACGTTAAAGATTCCATCACACTTATCGAAAAGAGCAGGGGTCTTTCCCGGTGTGAGTGGTTCAAAATATACAGTCCTATGGCTGCACCTGGGGTAATTACTGTCGTATCGAGGTCACCTGAGTGGCGCCAAATGGCAGCCGCTCCAGACGCTTGGGATTTAGCCCCGCCTATTGAAGCTCCTCACAATTCAGCCTCTAGCTGGCTGCAAAGAGATAGTAGGCGGCCCACCCAATAACAGTACAATTTAAGTAGCCCTTTGTAACAGCCATAGGCTAGTTGAGCAGCCCTGGCTGTTTGTCCTGAACAGCCATACTTATGAACAAATAAATAAACAAGTTCATGTCTTATACATGTAAATAAAGAATTATATATCTTGTTTCAGAATGCTGAGTAATGATACTCAAAATATAAACACAACAGACATTGTTGCTCAGAAGATAGCAGCATACTCTTTGTCTATAAGAGCTGTTTCTCTTTTTTTAAATTTGAAGCAAGTTTATTGGTTAGTGTAGATGCATACCTTCATCCTGTTCTCCCATGTCACTGTCTGCCATCTCATCATCATCATCATCATCATCTTCACCATCTTCCTCATCATCATCAGAGTCAGGTACATTAAGTGCCATCACCTCGTCCTGTACAGCAGTAACAAAAAATCTGGGTGAGCAAACTAGATCTTCTCAATCATTTTCTCAAAGTCGATGATATGATGTTGCTCATGCAGACTACAGATCCAAAGAAACAATTGTTACAGATCCCCTGCCAACTAATTCCATAAACAATGCAAATTTGGTGCCAAATGACTAGCCTCCTTTGCAGGCTTTTAGGATTATTGTGCTGATATGCAAATTTCAACATGGGGTATGTTCTCTAATGCCAGGGTAGATGTTTCCATGTGCATCAACCCCTCCCCCCCATAAGAAATAAATGCTGATGCTCTTTAACCAAATAGCTACCAAATGGCTTCCTTAAAAACGAACTGCAGGTCTTTACAAGGCGAACTCCAGCATACATTTAAAAACAAGCTGTAAGAAGTATGCAAATAAAAACTAATAACTGAAAACTTTCTATACACAACGTAGCTCACCTCCTCCTCACTGCTATCAGCTGGTTCCAAATCTCGAGCTGCATCCAACAGAACCTACAGATCCAACATGAAGCAAACTTTTTAATCCGCAAAATAACATTAGGTTTCTTTTTGGAACAACACTGTCAATAGTCTGGAATTCAGTCTTCATAGCTGTACTCTGCTTCCAACTGTTGCTACAATGCTAACACGATAGCATCCAAGGCAAGGCAGGGGCAGGGGGAAGTGAACTAAAACTAACAAGACTAGATTCCAATTAATCACATCAGGAAAACTCCTAGTCTGTGCTGCTGCTGCAGATTTACCTCCCCAACCATTGCACTTTGCTACTATATGACACATTTAAGTGAGATTCCAGGGTTCTAGCCAGGATTTCATTATAGTGTAGTGGGAATGGCATGGTAGTGAAGCGACCAATCAGGAGATTGGTGTGGAAGGGGGGTCTTGGCCCCTCCATGGTAAGACTTTGACAATGTAGAGTTAAAAGTTGGCACGTAATTTGAAAAATTTTTTGGTCAGTTCTTAATGGCATATCATCATTTTTCATTGTTCAGACATTGATTAGCCATTGTTGAACAAGCGAATGATAGCAAAGCACCACTACACTAGTTAAAAATTAGCGTAGTGGCCCTTATTTTTGCGTAGTGGGCCACTACGCTAACATGCACTAGAACCCTGGATTCTGGAATGCCCCAAACCCGTAAAGATACTGGACCCATATAACTATAAGGGCATTGTATATATGCATTCCGTATATATATTCGGGCTCAGCAGGACAAGGGTTAAGCGGTATTTTTTTACATTTCATACTTTATGGTGTTCATTACAGCAATTTATTAACATTTCTATCAATGATACAAACTTTATGGATACTCACCTTATCTTTTTGAGAGTAGAAGTCGTCAACATCATCCTTCAGGTAGTCCTCAGGTTCAAGTTCATCATTCTGCACATCAGACGCATCACTGTCATCTTCTGTTGTCTTGGCAACTGGCTTCTTACTCCGCCTGAGATGGACATACAAAATTTTGTGCATTATGTATCATATTCAAAAATGTGTTGGATCTTCAGCAATGCGAGGGATAGCTGTTCTTGTTTACATCTTATATATGGCAAGAAATCGGACATAGAAAAACAAGACCCATTTCAGAATCTTACAGAAAATCTTACACTTCAAAGAATACTGTACCCAAGAGGATTCAATGTTTTGGCAAGACTGGTGCGGCCTACTTACTTCAACCTGCATTCTTCCTGAAAGTACTAGTATGTCACCATGACTTTATTGTGATCACTCATATAACTTCTAATAATGTATTTCGCAGAGTTCACTACGCATGTACGGGGGACAGGAATTCTGGGCAATATTTCAAAGGTGAAGGCCCCATGAACGTTAACATTCCACCATTTTGCAAGCGCCATTAGGTTTTGGACATTATTATGCAAATCAAAACAATGGTAGAGATGCGTCGATGTAAGTTAGACATCCAGGTAATAAGATACACCAAAAAGAAGTAACTCAAGCAACTGGATATGGTTTTGGAAACGGTCAGACGTTTCAACTGCGATCCAGCAGTTTTCGTCAGTGACACTGAAGTGATCTGGAAGAATCGGCTGGATCGCAGTTGAAACTACTTTTTGGTGAATGGTCGAGATGTCTGACGGGCCTACTTCTTCTTTGTCACAGATTGTATTACCCAAGGCTAGTGCCAAGTCACCCACACATGCATACTGAGCTCTTTGAACGTGCTTATTCTGCTAAATTATGTTGCACACGTCTTCCTAATCCTTTTCATGATAACAAGTGTGGCATAAACATCAGCAAAATGATAGTGGCCACCTAAACCAAGGAGGTTGAATACCTCCTTGCCTAAACACTAAGAAGAAGAACAACAACAAATATCCCTTTATATAAATTTTAAGAACATGGTGAAACATTGATGTGTTTATAACTCTTCAACCCACTTAAAGCAACACTAAAAGCTCCAATTAGCTTTTGAAGCAGTCTTCCCTTTCCATAACACTAAAGGTTTCCATGTCGAGGCAAAGTTTATGCTTGGCACATGTGATCGTGAAAGCAGTCGACGCGAGAGCCCCCCTCCCCAATTCTCAAACCAGACAAAACCACAGTCCTCTGCTACACTTTTGTACAATCTATGGTAGTAAGACACTATTCAAATGTCGCGTCGAAGACACTACTTACTTTCTCTTTCCTCTTGCCATCGTTGGAGTCTAAATAGTCCCCAGAAATCCCAAGAAAATTTCGTAGAAACTGCGCACCATGTGGAGACCCTCTTCGTCTGGGAGTTTAAAGGTCATAGTTCAGAACCCTCGCGAGATTTTTCATGCATGTTAGCTGCGCCACCTAGCGGTGAGCTGCGGTATGAAAGGTTAACGTTGCTTCCTCGGCAGACTTCTAAAAGTGTTCAATTCAATTTACATACCATTAAATACGGATGTGCTGAGAGCGTTTCTATTAAAGAAATCTAACGTTAAATCTCAGTGAACGTTTTGATCCGTGTATATAACGTTATATATATAACCCGTTACCTTTGTGTTTACGTGGGAAGAAAGTTTAGCATTGTGCTATGATTACTCCCAACACAGATGGGCTTCCATGATAACCACCCACCTTTTTTTGCTTGCCAAAGGTATATGAATATGAGAAGCAATCTTGTGATACGTCTGATTCGAAGAAAGGTTTGACATTTCGCAAAGTTTGTTTTTCTACTGTTTGAGGAGACTAATGTTTGGAAAAGTGGGTATTCCTTGCGAGATTAAGTATTGCACATATCCGTACTTACGTAAACCAAAGGTCAAACTCGCAAGTTCAATCACGGATCATCAAACCTGTACATTATGACACTTTGGCCGATAATTATCAATTAGTTAATGTTTAAAATCACAATGGTGGCAAAGAGATGTAAACGTTTACTTTACGTAACGCAGCGGTATGATAACTATTCAAGATCCTGATGTTTCATCTGTCTGGTGTTTATAAAAAAATCCCGGACAAGTTCGTTGAGATATGTTTTCATGATAGGGTTATGTATACGCCATATATACACTTTTTATTATAACACATTCAAATGTGTCTGGTGATTAAGTCCTCCTTTTAAAAGACAAGAACTTTATTTACTCAATTCAATATACACCAACATATAGCATCTACATTCGATGTTGAGCATCCGCGAAATGGTTCGTCCTGAGTCTTTAATAATTCATTTCAGACAACTGACACTGAGAATGAAATCTGTCTACCTAGGAGAAAATATCGCAGTCCTGTCGATAGTTTGGCTGGAGTCCTGATAAAACTACAGTGAGGCACCAATATAGAAGTTACCCGGTGAGTACAGTCTGTCTCATCATTTACTTGATTGAGCACGCCGAACTGAAACCAATTATTTGCTAACCTGTGGTGAGGAACTTTGCTATGATTGCTCTCATGTATTTTACCAACGCGTAAACATATGACGTTACCATGCATAAGCATTAGCGAGCCTGACATTTTATCCACCTCACTGTGCAACTTTGGCACATGGATAAGTTTATATAAAGTGGCAAAAGCGCTTAATGATAAATTTTGGGATTTTTTTTACAAATGCACTTGTTACATGTGTAAGCTAGTCAATGATGAACACAATCATGCATAAATCGTGTAAATGTAAATGTTATTTGCAATAATTTGCAAAAATATTTCATAGAAGTATGAGGTCGCCAAACTCTAGTTATTGGTTCCAGTTATTTGCTGAAATACTGTCTTATCTATAAGCGATCGGTTTACACCTTTCTGCTGAGAACCGAATATTGAAGTATTTTACAGCTGAGAATAATTGTTAAGGCGAAGAAGACTTCTGCTACGAGTCGCCCCCGCAGACGCCTTGTTGTGAGTACAAATGTCTTACGCCTGATGCATATGTGTAGAAGAATAGAGAGGCATACGTGGTTTGACTTTGAAGTTTCATCTGGTTGATACGTCACTGAATAAAGCATTAAACAATCATTTTTAATGATGAAAATACTTTACGTTTGTGACCGCATTCTGTCAACAGCGACCCCTGTAGCTGCAGTACAATATGAACCAGTCGAAATTGTACTGGGGAGGGTGACAAGCGGTGTCTGTGAAATCAAAGCAAGTGATGTGAAAAAAAGCATCTTCATTTTTTAGAGAGGGGTACCTCCGCAGAAAGAACACAGCGTTGTCGTTGGGAACGTTATTTATGGTCTCATTACCCGGGGTTAAAGTAAAAGTTCAGAGACCATAATGCATCGCGACTACATGTTCGAACTAGGAATTATGAAATGTCATACGCATACAGGTTGATAAATAAACAAGACTGAAGAAAACATCACCCCAGACGACGTACCGAGGGTCGACACAAACAGACCTATCCCGAGTACAGGTCCGAGCTCCATTCGAGACGCCCTGAACAGGAACCCGATGTACGTGCCAAACATACCACAACAAGCACGTTGTCGTAAGTTTGTTTTATATAGTTGTTTTTAATTTCAGTAGTGTATAAAAAAGGAACAAATATATGGCATTTCATGCTAAATTGCAATTGAAAAAAATCATTCTCAATTTTTGATAATTCTACTTGTTTCCTTATAGCTGTATGTTTTCGGTTTTATTTTATGTTTCACTAGAAGTCTTTTGGATATTCCAGAAATATCAATGGTCTTTCATTAAATAAGTAGTTCATGGTCATCACTTTCAATACGTTAAACATATTATTAAAAGTTCCAATGTATATCGTCCTTTTTTGTTGCTTAGTATTTTTTCTTCATTTTTTTGTAAAAAGTGTTTTGACTTAAGTGTAATGAATGTCAATGAGTTATATTCGAACTTAGTAACTGTTTGTTCTTATGTCGTACCAACAAACAAAAGTATAGACACATACATGAGTCATGCTACATGGAAATGGCTTTTATGTTCCCTCTTCTCATGAATATCTGTAATACATGTAGCCTAGATACTTGGGTCATTAACACCAACACATTGACGTTCCAATCGTATGTATTTTCAGAGTGCACTTCCAGAAGGCTTAGCGTTGCCGTGATAGTAACTGTCCTGTTGGCGACATCGAGTGGTTTTGGGACCTGGGTCCATTTCCACAACAATGTTCGAGACGTTCATCAAAAGGTAAGAAAACGGTCTTCATTCCGTTCGGGATGTATCTTATGTGTATGTCTTTGTGTCTTGTAAACATGTTGAGGAGGGCATTGTTGATCGTACATCATCTTACATAATCAAAAGGGCCGTCCGTATTTACATTCATCGTTTACTGTAAGGGCTATATAAACTAGAGTCTCTCCTATCAGCAGACAGGGGAGGCTGTTTATAATACATCCAACCCTGGTCAGCCTGCTTTGGACTCTACCTACACCAATGGTCAGCCTACTGTGGACACTACATACACCCATGGTAGGCCTGCTGTGGACACCATCTACACCCATGGTCAGTCTGCTGTGGACAACACCTACAGCATTGATACCCCTGTTGCGGACACTACCTACGCCAATGGGCAGCCTGCTGCGGACGACTCTCCAAGCAGAGGTTAGGCTCCGGCTTTTTTGACATTTTGTCAGGCGTTTTTATCGGGCTTTCTATTGTGTACTGAAATCTTGATGTCTAGTACCGGCCTAACAAGGCTGGACTCCAGGGTAACAATAACTTTGTAGGTTAAGATCTGACTTTTATGCTTTAAACAACATTAGAAATAAATGATAACATGATCAATTTATAATTCCTGCCAATGAGGATCCTACTAGTATAATCACAGAAACCATTAATGACACGTCAGTTAAAAAGGTCAATATATTTTGGCAAAGGTATGAGGTCGTGGAACTCTAATTTTGTAAATAGTGACGGAATAAACCTTTCATCCAATAGCTCCTAAGAAGAAGTGGCGAGACGACTTCCGCTGCGGCCAACGTTACCCTGCAGATGATGGTAACCCTGCTGAATGTGATCCTGACGGTGTAACCCCATGCTGCTCCGGGTTAAACTGGTGCGGTAGCTCGGTGTACCATTGTAACTGCCGCAGCTGTGTTGACTACAAGAAAAAAGAATGCATTGTGAAAAGCTTTTTGGGAATCTTGACATGTCGATAGTTTTCTGTACCCCTAATTTGCCAGATGTCCTTGTCCAAGTTTATTCTGGGCGATAGGCCGTCGAGATTTTGTCGAAATCGCTGTTGCTTTGTCAACTACAGAAAGAAGAGGAGCAAGAAAAAAGAATGCGGGACGAAAAGTCTTTGGGCAATATTGACAGGGAATTCGTGTCTATAGTTTACTCTACCACTAATTGACCCTGTAAGGCATACTCTGATTCAATTATATAACTGACGTCCTCCGGAAAAGTAAAAACTGATGAGGAGGTGTGTGATAATAAAGCCCACATTTGTTTAGGCAAGTACTTCATTTACTAAACTATTGTTACACGTTACAAACGATCACAAGTTTATGCATCTACATTCGATGTTTGGCACCCACAATATGGTTCGTCTTGAGTCTTAAATAGTTTACGTCATGAGTCATCTAACGCCAGGCACGAACTCTGTCGACCCAGAACTAAATATTGTAGTTGTGTCTTTAAGGTCTTATTCCTGAGAAAGCTAAAACGACTGGGAGATATAGATGTCACTCACTGACCATTAAATGTATAGTCATGAGAACGCCCAACTGAAATCATCACTGATAACTGACATAAACAACTGTTTTTCAAACTAACTACCATACATCGTTTAGGATCCTAGGATTGAGCCATTTGTAGATTATGGTCTATCTCCAGTTCTAGTAGTTTCCCTAGGTACCTTAAGAGCTGATGTCTGTAAAAACCAAGCAAAATCAGAAAAAGTTGGCCAAACTCAAAAAATCGATTTTCCTTAAATTTTGTGTGGTGGTAGGGCCTTGGTCCAAACCTACAAAAATGGCAAAGTTTTAGATCTGCGGTCACCGGTTGCCATGGCAACGGCCATTTTTCAAAATGGCGGATTTTCACCAAGAGAAGGCCTTGGTCGCGTCCAAAATAGGCCTCCTTTGGACTCCTGTAGCCCCCACAAATGAACAGATATTTTATTGATTCTCGGATATGTTATTACCCATATTCTAATGAAAAAAATGATATATAGTGATGCTCAAAATGTTTTTGTAGTGAGGTGCAGCAGATGTTTGAAAATGATGTGTTTTCGTGAATTTCCAAAATTGACAAAAATCAATTTTTTGACCATTTTTATTGACCATTAGCTCATTTACAGGCAAATCAATTTGCTTGATTTTTGGCACAGTTATAGTTTGAACCTTTGTATACATCATATGTAAAAAAAAGTTTGGGCCTTTTACGTATCGAACCGTGGTGGCCCCGAGAGTAAACCAATATTTCCATTTCAAGAAAATCGTAACCATAGAATTATTCCTGGAAAAACAGTCATAGCTTACCAAAAATGAATTTCAGTTTCATGTTATGTAGCAGAGGAACTTACCTATCACTTATAAAAGCAGGGTTGTTCTAGATTTTTTTATAATTGCCTTTAAAATGATTTTATTGAGTTTTTTTGTCATTTTTAGACCAAAAAATGTATATTTTGGCCCAAGCACCCTGGTATTGCAACCAAATGATCTGAAATTTGGTATAGGAATGTCCTGGACAAGTACACAGATGGATTGATAACTGGTTTGCCATGTAATAGAACAAAATGCTGAATTTGGTGACTTTTTTTTGGCATTTTCGGCCCAAAAAGTACATTTTTGGCCCCTGTACCCTGGTTTTACAACCGAATGCCCTGAAATTTGGTATAGGAATGCCCTGGACACATGCGCACATAGATTCAATAACCATTTTGGCATACTGTTCAACAAAATGCTTAATTTTGTGATTTTTGGTTTATTTTTTTCCAAAAAAAGTACATTTTTGGCTCCCATACCCTGGTTTTACAAGCAATGCCCTGAACATACATGTATGCGCACATGGATTCAATAACATGTTTTGCATACAGTACAACAAAATGCTTTATTTTGAACTTTTTGCCATTCTTTTTTCCCAAAATCATTTTCGCTCCTGTTCCCTGGTTTTCCAAGTAAATAACCGGTAAAAATTTGGTATAGGAGCGCCTTGGAAATGGCTTTTATAGCCCGTTTTTGCATACAGTGCAACAAAACGCTTAATGTTGTACTTTTGGGTCATTGTTTTACCCAAAGTACATTTCTGGCTCCTGTTCCCTATTAGGCATTACAGGCAAATGACCTCCTAGACGCCTGTAACCCCCACAAAGTAAGAGATATTCTATTGATTCCCGTATATGTTATTACCCATATTTAGTAATAAGAAAAGTGATATAAAGTTATACTCGAAAGTTTTTTGTAGTGAGGTGCAGCAGATGTTAAAAGATGACGTGTCTTTGTAAATTGCCAAAAAGTTTCAGAATTTCAGATTATTTAGTTGGAAAAACAGGGTACAGGAGCCAAAATGTTTTTTTGGGGGGGTAAAAAAAATGACAAAAAACACACAAAATTCATCATTTTGCTGTACTGTATGACAAGCATTCGGCTCGAAACCGAGAGGTGGCGGGTTCGAATCCGACTGCAGTAGTATAGTAGGGACAGGATCACTATTATTATTCAGGAGCAAGAAGGAGCAGGTCAGAGGTCAAATATGATTTATTCGGGCGGAGCAGGTCATAGGTCAGAGGCCATCGTCTGCTGAGATAATTTATTCAGGAGCGGGTCAGAGGTTATGTTATGACGGCAAAATCTAGGGGAATAGGTATGTTTTTAGATCTGGTCGGGGTGAAATAGGGGTCAGGCCGCCCTTTTGATAGACAACCCCTGCCGCCAAATGAACCTCCCCCTCTCCAATCGTGAAAGACATGCCCTTATTTGGCCTGGTTCTAAGTCTCTAAGTCACAAAATAAAAACAAAGAAAACATGACAACGTTTGATTTTCCCGTTCTTTTATTCTGTACTTTCAAAAGTCAGCATCCAACGTGAACTTTTGCTGTTCAGAGGAGGACATCACGCCCATCTTCTGGTACTCCCCCACCCTCCTCTCAAAGAAGTTGGTCTTTCCCTCCAGAGAAATGTTCTCCATGAAGTCAAAGGGGTTCTCGCTGTTGTAAAGCTTACTGCACATGAGTTCCCCCAGCAGCCTATCTGCGACAAACTCGATGTACTGTTTCATCAGGTCTTGATTCATCCCAATCAGCCTCACGGGAAGAGCTTCCGTCAGGAACTCTTGCTCAATCTTAACAGCATTGTCGATAATCTGGTGAATGCGCTCCTCACTAGGCTTATTGGTTGCTTTATTCTAGAGTAGCTATACGTGTTGCTCCGGAGTAAAAACACTGCTCCGGAGTAAAATAAACTGCTCCGGAGTAAAATAAACTGCTCCGGAGTAAAATAAACTGCTCCGGAGTAAAATAAAACTGCTCCGGAGTATGCTCCGGAGTAAGTGAGTAAGTATATTTGTTGTAAGTATGTATATTTGTCATGTACGTACGAACATATACCATCTATGTGTACATGCAGTGAAACATTGCTTTGGAGTAACTATACGTGTTGCTCCGGAGTAAAGACACTGCTCCGGAGTAAAATAAACTGCTCCGGAGTGAAATAAAACTACTTCGGAGTATGCTCCGGAGTAAGTGAGTAAGTATATTCGTTGTAAGTATGTATATTTGTCTAAGTATATTTGTTGTAAGTATGTATATTTGTCATGTACGTACGAACATATACCATCTATATGTACATGCAGTGAAACATTGCTTTGGAGTAGCTATACGTTTTGCTCCGGAGTAAAAAAAAACTGCTCCGGAGTAAGTGAGTAAGTATATTCGTGTTAAGTAACGCATACGTATTTGCCATGTACGTGCCTGTTATGTACTAGGCATATATCAACACAACAATACAAAAGACAGGAGTGTACGGTGATCCTGTTTCTTAAGACTTTACTATCACTTGACGTCTATAAAAATGTATCAAGGAATTCATAACCAATGTACATCTCGTCCGATCCTGTATGTTAAACATGGTATGACATTAGGAAAGAAAAGCTGTACTGCAGGCGATATGGCGACCTCACATTACTTCAGGACGAGGTAACCATATTTTTTCATCAATGTCTGTTCTGAGACCCAGTTCTTGCTGTGTACAATCTCATTACTGTAACGAGGCAACGCAGCGAACTCTATTAGATAAAACTTTTTGCCAGCGCGCTTCGTCTGTTTGATGACACTTTGAGGAACATCGCCTGGCTGGTGAGGTAGTGCGATGGTCAAGTCTCGATAGAGTGTCCACTCCTCCTCGTCACCGCTGTGGTAGCCGCTGTCGTAGCCAGTGCGTTCACTTTCATCAGATGAAACCGTCCCTGAGGACACATCTGTCCCTGTATCACTCTCGGAACCACTTTGGTCGCTGTCGGTTTCTTCTTTGGAGTCTCCCTGCTCGGAACCCATCACAGATTCGGCGTCTGAGACGCTTTCTCCATCTTGTGACACCATCGAATCTTCGGAACCAACCGTGTCCGTATCGTGTTCAGACGACACGTCGGAGTCGTCGAAAACATCGCGCTCCCGGTAAGAGCCCGTCTCGGCATCAACGACGACTTCTCCCGAGGCGCCGCCTGACTCGTCTCGGTGTTTTCTTTCCAGGTGACGCTCGAGGTTGAACGCACGATCAAATTCCCGATCACAAATTTCGCAGACGTGAGGCATACTTTTTGTTCGGCGGACAGAAGGGAAATTGATGTGCACACATATATTTGTCGCGCATGAAACTTTTTAAGGGATCGGTCGTTTATCTTGTATGCACCCTGGATGCATCTACGTTTCATTCATGACAACAATATTTCAATACCACGTATGCAGTAACGGCATACGTAGATGCATGATGCATACAAGATAAACGACCGATCCCTTAAAAAGTTTCATGCGCGACAAATATATGTGTGCACATCAATTTCCCTTCTGTCCGCCGAACAAAAAGTATGCCTCACGTCTGCGAAATTTGTGATCGGGAATTTGATCGTGCGTTCAACCTCGAGCGTCACCTGGAAAGAAAACACCGAGACGAGTCAGGCGGCGCCTCGGGAGAAGTCGTCGTTGATGCCGAGACGGGCTCTTACCGGGAGCGCGATGTTTTCGACGACTCCGACGTGTCGTCTGAACACGATACGGACACGGTTGGTTCCGAAGATTCGATGGTGTCACAAGATGGAGAAAGCGTCTCAGACGCCGAATCTGTGATGGGTTCCGAGCAGGGAGACTCCAAAGAAGAAACCGACAGCGACCAAAGTGGTTCCGAGAGTGATACAGGGACAGATGTGTCCTCAGGGACGGTTTCATCTGATGAAAGTGAACGCACTGGCTACGACAGCGGCTACCACAGCGGTGACGAGGAGGAGTGGACACTCTATCGAGACTTGACCATCGCACTACCTCACCAGCCAGGCGATGTTCCTCAAAGTGTCATCAAACAGACGAAGCGCGCTGGCAAAAAGTTTTATCTAATAGAGTTCGCTGCGTTGCCTCGTTACAGTAATGAGATTGTACACAGCAAGAACTGGGTCTCAGAACAGACATTGATGAAAAAATATGGTTACCTCGTCCTGAAGTAATGTGAGGTCGCCATATCGCCTGCAGTACAGCTTTTCTTTCCTAATGTCATACCATGTTTAACATACAGGATCGGACGAGATGTACATTGGTTATGAATTCCTTGATACATTTTTATAGACGTCAAGTGATAGTAAAGTCTTAAGAAACAGGATCACCGTACACTCCTGTCTTTTGTATTGTTGTGTTGATATATGCCTAGTACATAACAGGCACGTACATGGCAAATACGTATGCGTTACTTAACACGAATATACTTACTCACTTACTCCGGAGCAGTTTTTTTTTACTCCGGAGCAAAACGTATAGCTACTCCAAAGCAATGTTTCACTGCATGTACATATAGATGGTATATGTTCGTACGTACATGACAAATATACATACTTACAACAAATATACTTAGACAAATATACATACTTACAACGAATATACTTACTCACTTACTCCGGAGCATACTCCGAAGTAGTTTTATTTCACTCCGGAGCAGTTTATTTTACTCCGGAGCAGTGTCTTTACTCCGGAGCAACACGTATAGTTACTCCAAAGCAATGTTTCACTGCATGTACACATAGATGGTATATGTTCGTACGTACATGACAAATATACATACTTACAACAAATATACTTACTCACTTACTCCGGAGCATACTCCGGAGCAGTTTTATTTTACTCCGGAGCAGTTTATTTTACTCCGGAGCAGTTTATTTTACTCCGGAGCAGTTTATTTTACTCCGGAGCAGTGTTTTTACTCCGGAGCAACACGTATAGCTACTCTAGAATAAAGCAACCAATAAGCCTAGTGAGGAGCGCATTCACCAGATTATCGACAATGCTGTTAAGATTGAGCAAGAGTTCCTGACGGAAGCTCTTCCCGTGAGGCTGATTGGGATGAATCAAGACCTGATGAAACAGTACATCGAGTTTGTCGCAGATAGGCTGCTGGGGGAACTCATGTGCAGTAAGCTTTACAACAGCGAGAACCCCTTTGACTTCATGGAGAACATTTCTCTGGAGGGAAAGACCAACTTCTTTGAGAGGAGGGTGGGGGAGTACCAGAAGATGGGCGTGATGTCCTCCTCTGAACAGCAAAAGTTCACGTTGGATGCTGACTTTTGAAAGTACAGAATAAAAGAACGGGAAAATCAAACGTTGTCATGTTTTCTTTGTTTTTATTTTGTGACTTAGAGACTTAGAACCAGGCCAAATAAGGGCATGTCTTTCACGATTGGAGAGGGGGAGGTTCATTTGGCGGCAGGGGTTGTCTATCAAAAGGGCGGCCTGACCCCTATTTCACCCCGACCAGATCTAAAAACATACCTATTCCCCTAGATTTTGCCGTCATAACATAACCTCTGACCCGCTCCTGAATAAATTATCTCAGCAGACGATGGCCTCTGACCTATGACCTGCTCCGCCCGAATAAATCATATTTGACCTCTGACCTGCTCCTTCTTGCTCCTGAATAATAATAGTGATCCTGTCCCTACTATACTACTGACTGCTGTGTCACCGATCTTGTGCCCTTGGGAAAGGCACTTTACATGACTTTCCTCACTTAACTCAGGTTTAAATGAGTATCTAGCTTCGGCATCTCAAAGATGTCCACGTTCAAGGTTCAAGGTTCTAGCTTCGGCTAGTGGCCTTGGCGGGGCTTTGTGGCCGAGACAAGCCTTAGGGGCATGTTCGGGCATGACGCACCCGCCATGACACACGAGTTGCGCGATCGGGGGTAGGAGGAACCCCTCACATCCTTGGTCGGAAGTCCTCCTAGGAGACGGAAACTCCAAATAATAAACCTGCATCTGCTGAGGCCGTCTTACGTGGCAAACAGTTCTGTCCCTGTATGACTTAGTGCGCCAGTAGACGAGAGGGTGGAGAAGGGAGTGCACACCCCTCCTTCACCTTAAAAATAGTCACGTGCAGGCCAGGCAGACTGGTCGTCTAATCAACCTTTTCTGCCTACCATTGATCTTCGGATACGAAGAAACAGCCATCATCATGCCAAAATTATTATTGACTCTATGTGCGCATGTGTCCAGGGCATTTCCATACCAAATTTCAGGTCATTTAGTTGTAAAACCAGGGTTCAATGGGCCAAAAATGTACTTTTGGCGCCAAAAATTACAGAAAGAGCCAAAAATGTACTTTGGGTAAAACAATGACCAAAAATTACAACATTACGCGTTTTGTTGCACTGTATGCAAAAACGGGTTATAAAAGCCATTCCCAAGGCGCTCCTATACCAAATTTTTACCGGTTATTTACTTGGAAAACCAGGGAACAGGAGCGAGAAATGATTTTGGGAAAAAAGAATGGCAAAATGTTCAAAATAAAGCATTTTGTTGTACTGTATGCAAAACATGTTATTGAATCCATGTGCGCATACATGTATGTTCAGGGCATTGCTATACCGAATTCCAGGTCATTCATCAGTTGTAAAACCAGGGTATGGGAGCCAAAAATGTACTTTTTGGGAAAAAATTAAGCATTTTGTTGAACAGTATGCCAAAATGGTTATTGAATCTATGTGCGCATGTGTCCAGGGCATTCCTATACCAAATTTCAGGGCATTCGGTTGTAAAACCAGGGTACAGGGGCCAAAAATGTACTTTTTGGGCCGAAAATGCCAAAAAAAAGTCACCAAATTCAGCACTTTGTTCTATTACATGGCAAACCAGTTATCAATCCATCTGTGTACTTGTCCAGGACATTCCTATACCAAATTTCAGGTCATTTGGTTGCAATACCAGGGTGCTTGGGCCAAAATATACATTTTTTGGTCTAAAAATGACCAAAAAAACTCAATAAAATCATTTTAAAAGCAATTATAAAAAAAATCTAGAACAACCCTGCTTTTGTAAGTGATAGGTAAGTTCCTCTTCTACATAACATGAAACTGAAATTCATTTTTGGTAAGCTATGACTGTTTTTCCAGGAATAATTCTATGGTTACGATTTTCTTGAAATGGAAATATTGGTTTACTCTCGGGGCCACCACGGTTCGATACGTAAAAGGCCCAAACTTTTTTTTACATATGATGTATACAAAGGTTCAAACTATAACTGTGCAAAAAATCAAGCAAATTGATTTGCCTGTAAATGAGCTAATGGTCAATAAAAATGGTCAAAAAATTGATTTTTGTCAATTTTGGAAATTCACGAAAACACATCATTTTCAAACATCTGCTGCACCTCACTACAAAAACATTTTGAGCATCACTATATATCATTTTTTTCATTAGAATATGGGTAATAACATATCCGAGAATCAATAAGATATCTGTTAATTTGTGGGGGCTACAGGAGTCCAAAGAAGGCCTATTTTGGACGCGACCAAGGCCTTCCCTTGCTGAAAATCCGCCATTTTGAAAAATGGCCGTTGCCATGGCAACCGGTGACCGCAGATCTAAAACTTTGCCATTTTTGTAGGTTTGGACCAAGGCCCTACCACCACACAAAATTTAAGGAAAATCGATTTTTTGAGTTTGGCCACCCTATGCTTGGTTTTTACAGACAGAGCCTCTTAAGATTGCAATATAAAAAATGCTGTAAAAAAGGCTTTCTGACGAGTGACGTGAATATCTGAAGTGCACATAACTCTGGGATTGCCAATATAGATGTTTGAAATGTGGCTGTCCAAGAGTATCAATCGTTACGGTAGTCGTCAACATTACGTCTGATGCTTTCGTTTTCGAACATGCGTAAAAAATAATATGCTTTTGGGAGGGATTGGCTGCGACCGACATTTATCTTTATACTGATATTTTTTTTTGCTATGAAACACTTTCAGAATGGGAAAAAGAAGAGACTTGTGTCTACACACCTCTGTTCCTATTAGTGTCACAAATGTATGTAAGACTCTGTACAAGCTGAAGTTGTGCAATAAGGTAGCCATGTCAATTTTACCCGACACGCGCTATTTCTAAGGGGGATTTGAAATAGAATCATGATAAAACAGTTTGCGGTGCTTGAAAATAGGTCTAATCAGTCTCTATGTAATATTCTAGCATGTTGATTATAGACTTTTGTAGTCATGATATATATACATTTGAAATATTATATCTTTTTAGAGATTTTGTCTTAATAACAATGTAACTTACGCCTCATTTTATTGCTGTAATCTATTAAGTAATCAATTTTTACAGCAATTCAAAAGTTGAAAATGTATATACATAGTAGCTTGTCATATGATCTCTGAAGTATTAGCCCTAAAAGGGGGCTAAAAACTTGATTAATTTTTTTGCACATTTACCTATGTGGAAGGATGTATCTTTTTTATTTTTTTTGAGAAACAGATGCAAACTTTAGAGACACAACTTTCCGTAGCTCGCTTTTCCAGTTGACACTAATGTGTAGCTTTTACACACTGCTAAACTATTGTGTACTTTGCAAGCAAAGAGCCACCCACGTTCTTTTGCTAGACAAAGATATAACTGTTATGAATATGAGAAGCAATTTTTGTTTGTGATTGTCTGAAGTAAGATGACCTTTGTCTTTTTGAAAAGCTCGACGATGTTTTGCCATCGTGTTTTTTTACAGACAGCTGCAGATTAGTTTTTGAGAAAAGTAGGTAGTACTATCTAGATATAGAACTTGGGAGATATTGCACGAATCTGTACTTAACTATGTCCAACCAACACGTTCTCATGCTGACCACTTAACTTATTTACATCAGGAAGCAGCTGAGATGAAACTATTTTATCTATACCCATCTTCTTTTGGTAGCCAAAGATATATGAATATGAGAAGTAATATTGTGGTAAGTCTGAATAAGGGCTTGACATTTCGCACTTTTTACATACATATATATATATATATATATATATATATATATATATATATATATATATACATATATGTTTGCGCCGATGTATGAAATCAAAGAAAGTGACAAAGAATTTAGCTTATCGATTTTAGAGTAGTTTGACAGTTGAACTCTGACCTCTTGCTTTGCATACATTTACGTACAATGTGTTGACATATAAACTATGAAATAAAAGCGTTACAAAGGGGCTAAAAGCGTTCAATTCAATTGTTACCTCATTTACCTGTGATTCAATGTGGATGTACTAAGAGAGGAAAGCATTTCTATGCAAGAAATCTAACGTTAAATCTCAGTGAGCGTTTTGATCCGTGTATGTATACCTTTTTGTTGGAAGAAAGTTTAGCATTGTGCTATGATTACTACAAATACAGATGAGCCTCCTTGCTCACCACCCACCTTCTTTGCTTGCCAAAGATACATGAATATGAGAAGCAATCTTGTGATACGTCTGAAGAAAGGCTTGACATTTCAATTCGCACTTTTGTTTTTCTACTGTATGAGGAGACTAATTTTTATGAAAGTAAGCATGTTGACATAAGGCTTGCGAGATTAAATATTCTACATTTACATACTTACTAAGGGTCAACTAACAAGTTCAGGTACTGATAAAAAAAACTGTACATTATGACACATTGGGAAATTGTCGAGAAGTATCCAACTACTTTCTTCAATGTTTAAAATCCCAATGGTTACGTCGATATTAGACTTTACCTTACGCAACGCGGTTTTATGATAACTATCCAGGAACCCGATGTTTCATTGTCTGACATGTCTAATGTTTATTCATAAATGTCCGGAAAAATTCATTGAGATATTTTTTAATAACAGGGGGCTGTATACGCCATATGTACACTTTTTATTTTAACACAATCAAATGTGCTTGGTAATTAGGTACACCTATGTAAATACAAGAACTCTATTTACTTAATTCCATTTATGCTAACAAGAGGTCTCAACTTTTTTGCATCTACAGTCGATGTTTGGCATCCGCGAAATGGTTCGTCCTGAGTCTTGAATAATTCAGTTCAGTCAACTGATAGTTGGAGTGGAATCTGTCTACCCAGGAGCAAATATCGCAGTCTTATCTAAATTTTGGTTGGAGTCCAGTTAAAGCTTTTGTCACCACAATAGAAGTTGTGGTGAGTATAGTCTGTCAAATCGTTTACTTGATTGAGCACGCCGAACTTAAACCAATTCGTTTGCTAAACTGTGGTGAATAACTTTGCCGTGATTGCTCTCATGTATTTTACCAACACGTAAACATGTGACGTTACCATGCATAAACATTAGCGAGCCTGACATTTTATCCACACCTCACAATGCAACTATGGTGTATGGATAAATTTGTATAAAGTGGCAAAATCGCTTAATGATAAATTATAGGATTTACATTTATAAATGTACTTGTTACATGTGTAAGGTAATCAATTATCAACACCGCCATGCATAAATCATGTAAATGTGCATTTCATTTGCATAACATCTACAAAAGCTCAAAATATTCCGTGGAGATATCAGGTCGCCGAACTCTAGTTATTGATAATTTTCCTCATATATTATTTGTTGAAATATTGTCATATCTATAAGCGATCGGTATACTCCTTTTCTGCTGAGAACTGAATATTGAATTGTTTTGCAGCTGAGACTAATTTCAAGGCGAAGAAGACGTCTGCTACGAGTCGCCCCCACAGACGCCTTGCTGTGAGTACAGATGTCTTACGCCTGATGCATATGTGTAGAAGAATAGAGAGGCATACGTGGTTTGACTTTGTAGTTTCATCTGGTTAGTACGTCACTGAATAAAGCATAAACAACCATTTTAATGATGAAAATACTTAACGTTTGTGACCGAATTCTGTAAACAGAGAGGCCTATAGCTGCAGTACAATATAAACCAGTCGGAATTCTACTGGGGAAGGTGACAGACGGTCACTGAAAAGTCGTTGAAATCAAAGCAAGTGACGTGCAAAAAGTCTTTATTTTTAAGAGAGGGGTACCTCCGCAGAAAGAGCGCAGCGTTGTCGTTGGGAACGTTCTTTATGGTCTACATGGGGTTAAAGTAAAAGTTCAGCGACCATAATCCATCGCGACTGCATGTTTGAACTAGGAATTATGAAATGTCATACGCATACAGGTTGATAGATAAACATAGCTGAAGACATCATCACACCAGGCGACGTACCAACGGTCAACACAAACAGACAAATCCCGACTACAGATCCGAGCTCTAGGGGAGACGGCCTGAAAAGGAATCCGATGTACAAGCTTAAGCCAAACGTACCGCAACAAGCACGTTGTCGTAAGTTTTTTTTTTTATAGTTGTGTTTAATTTCAGTAATATATAAAAAAAGGAACAAATATATGGCATTTCATGCTAAATTGCAATTAGAAAAACTCATTCTCAATTTTTGACAATTCTACTTGTTTCCTTATAGCTAGCCGGGTACGTTTTCGGTTTTATTTTATGTTTCACTGGAAGTCTTTTTGGATATTCCAGATATATCAATGGTCTTGCATTAACTAGTTCATGGTCATCACTTTCAATACGTTAAACATATCATTAAAAGTTGTATATGTATGTGTATCATTTTTTGTTGTTTAGTAATTTTTTATCATTTTTTGTAAGAAGTGTAATAGTTTTGACTTAAGTTTAATGAATGTCAATGTTTTTTTTAGCTTTAGTAGTAACTGTTTGTAATAATGTCGTACCAACAAACAAAAGTATATACACATACAGGAGTCGCGCTACATGGAAAATGGCTTTTATATTCCCTCTTCTCAAGAATATCTGTAATACATGTAGGCTATATACATGGGTCATTAACACCAACACCTTGACGTTTCCATAATATGCATTTCCAGAGTGCACTTATAGAAGGCTGAGCGTTGCCGTGATAGTAACAACCTTGTTGGCGGCATCGGTTGGTTTTGGAACCTGGATTCATTTCCACAACAATGTTCGAGACGCTCAAAAGGTAAGAAATGGTCTTCATTCCGTTTCGGGATGTAGCCTACGTGTGTGCCTTTGTGTCTTGTAAACATGTTAAGGAAGGCATTGTTGATTGTACATCATGTTACATAATTAAAAGTGCCGTACGTATTTACATTCGTCGGCAGTTCTGTTCACTGTATAAGCCCTATATTAAAGCTAGAATATCTCCTATTTTCAGAGAATGGAGGCTGTTTATAATACATCCAACGCTGTTCAGCCTGCTTTGGACTCTACCTACACCCATGGTCAGCTTGCTGCGAACATTACCTACAGCATCGATACTTCTGTTGCGGACACTACCTTCATCCCCGGTCATCATGCAGTGGACACTACCTACGCCATTGGTCAGCCTGCCGTGGACAACTCTCCAGGCAGAGGTTAGGCTCCGATTAATTGTTTTTGTAGTTTTCAGGCGGTTTAATCTGGACTATTTTTGCTAAAATCTTGATGTAACCTGGCCTAGCTAAGGAAACGAAGGCTAAAAATAACTTCATACTAATTAGAATTGGATGATCAACTCATAAACAATCAACTCATTATTTAAGATCGCATATGCACACTTCATAGACTATGAGAAGGCCTTTGACAGCATAGTCACCTTGTAAAAGATTTCAAGACACTACGGGATACCACAGAAGTTATATAATTCATTGCGAATAAGGATCATAATTGTATTATTAATCACAAATATTCTTTAGGATTCATCAGTCAAAAAGGTCAATATATTTTGGCCAATCAATTCATATTTTCTAAGTATGAGATCGTGGAATTCTAATTTTGGAAATGATGACGGAATAAACACTTCATCCAATAGCTCCTAAGAAGTGGCGAGACGACTGGCGTTGCGGCCAGGGTTACCCTGCAGATGATGGTAACCCTGCTGAATGTGATCCTGGCGGTGTAACCCCATGTTGCTCCGATGGAAACTGGTGCGGTGGCTCGACTGACCACTGTGACTGCCCTGACTGTGTCAACTACAGAGAGAAGAATGACAAGAAACTTGAAACGTGCGGGGATAATTTTTTGTTTCAACTACTGACAGGGTATTGGTACTGTACCCCTAATGACTGGATGTCCCTGTAAGACATCTGTTGATTAAATTATATAAATGACTTCCTCCGGAAAAGTCAAAACTGAAGAGAAGATGGGAAATGCTTGTCTTATGAAAAGAAATAGTGTACTTTAGTATTCTTCCTCATAAGCATCCATCTTTTGATTTTATTTTCATATTTTCAGCATGTATGGAACCCTTTAATAGTTCATTTGTACGATTAACAATGTGGTCGAAAAATTTTGTTTTAGGCGGGTCAAAAGTGACGCCCAATAAGATGAGATGTTCTCTGTGCACAATAAAAAAATATGTTATGCCAATATTAACAGGATGTTTCTCTCAAAAATCGCCTGGCACCATTCAAGGGATTCTTTTTAAACGGCTATTGTACATACGCCCCATGATACATATAATGTAAACCATAACCACGAGAATGATCTCCAAAAATGGTTTAAGAATTTAAGATTTTTAAAATATCGGTGAAAATAAACCCAACAAAAATTACAAAGTAATAACTGAAGATCTAACTAAAGATAAAAGTTTTCAAAAAGGACATTTATTGATTGATTGATTGATCGATTGATTGATTGATTCATTCATTGATTCATTCATTCATTCATTCATGTATATAAAACTGAGCTCATTAATATTTATAAGCAGGGCGATGCTTGAAAGAGCAGGGTACATCCAGACAGGCGGTTTCCCTGTCGGATGTCCCTGCGTAGGAGGATGATCCAGACAAGTGTTTAACCCTATTCCAACCGGGTGAGGGGGGTCTGGCTTTTGAGGCCCACGTCAAATTACATGTCGCATAACGCCCGAACGGTTTACTCTTAAGAGCCACCAAATGTAGTGACTTTTGCTAAAATTCATTTGCCAACAATTGTAAATTGTTTGACAAAAATTCCTCTTTTTACAGTTGCCATGGTAACCGGCTCTCAACAGACGTTTTTCGAAGACGTTTTTTACACAAACACACACAAACACACACAATAACACACATAAGCACTGAACATTCTCCTTTAATTCTTTCATGGACAATTTATACTATCTCTGACTAGCAATGAAGCTTCCCCTGGCGACAAGCAATTTTATATGTGCTGCAGTATGCTTCATTTAGTTAGATAAAAATAAGAAAAACTCCTGATACAACTAACATCATCCTCAACAAAAACACAAATAGCATCCTTTATTTTAAAGTCTACAAACCTGAACGTGAAACACATTCTATTCTTGTGTAACTTTTACACCACGCTAATTTGTGTTGTAACTCTCAACCATAACAAACTTGAGGTACTACTTAGTAGACATCGTACTTATAGTTATTACCGAACTACCCTCTGTCACTAAGCAATTTTTGCACTTATCAAGTGATCCTTTTTCTACGTTCACACACTGACGTGTTGTTTGTCTGGTATTTTTTTTTAAATCGTGTACAGGTGCTCACAATTCATGCCGTCATAATTTCTATTGTATTGACTGGAACCCTAAAATGGTATTCCCAGAAAACTTTAAGGTATGCTACAAAAAGGTAACAGCAAGTGCATATAACAGAAATATAATGTTTGTTACATGTGTTGCCCATAGCAACATCAATGACGTCAAATGACGTCATAAAATGACGTCATGCGTATCTTAGATACCATGTGTCATCGTCATACTTCTTGTAAAAGCAAACGTTATTCTTAACAATTACACATTTCAATATACAGTGTGGAGGGAGTGCATCTGATAGCAAAAAGCAATCTATAATGTGTCATCCTCATACAATGTTAACTTGTGATGTTTAAGTTTACTATAATATCATTGAGTTGGAATCTATCAGACTGTGCACGCGTCGTCATTGCTGAAAAAGCCTTTATCACTGAGCAACCTGTGCACTTGGAATCATTAGTAAACTAGATTTTTGTTACTCCAACAACTATTTTTCTTATTTATTCTTTCTTGCAGTTCCTCATTAATGATGTGCAGCATTTTTTAACGTTTGCACACCATCATTTTAAAACTTTTTCAATTGTACAAGAAAAAAATACCCATCTCGTCTTGGGAGGTAAACATAAATAAATATACAAAGAATACCATGATGAGTCTCGGGTATGTTTGCATTTGCTTTTATGTAAGAGTTTAGTGACATTTACAGGTTTTGATTTTTTTTCTCGAGCAGACTGCTTTTGAAAAAAATGGGACTTGGGAGATATAATGTTGTCAAACTCGCACTTGCCTAATGCCGACGTGGTTAAGTTACTAATCGTGTAACTAATACAAAACCATTATCAGGAAACGACTAAGAAAAAGAAACCGAGGCATTTGAGCCAATTTTTCTTAAACCTCAATTGCGATAAAGAAACCTTACGTGACTCGGTGGGTGTATTGATGTCTATTCAGGAGTCTGCCGTTTCATTTGTCTGATGTTGTTGGCAAACGTGCCAGGGCAAGTTCATGGTTTTAGTAACAAGGAATGTATAAACCACAGATGCATTTTTTACTGTAAACAATAACAATTGTGTCATATTGAAGTACATATTTGTAAAAACAAGCACTTTGTTCACTATACTTACAACATACCAACAGGCGATGACATCAATGCATCTACATCCGATTTTATGCACCTGCGAAATGGTTCGTCCTGTGTCTTGAATAATTCATTACAGTCAACCGATATCAGAAACGAACTCTGCCTACCGAGAACCAAATATCGCAGTCGTGTCACCGAGACTTGAGTCCTGATAAAGCAAGAACTGTGATCCACCACCATACAAGTTCTCTGGTGAGTATAACATGTCTAATTATTTTGCTTTTCGAGTTCATAAGACAGAGACCACTATCTTAATATTGACCATGCTAAAATTATAAAATTGATGTTTTATTTATTTGCAAAATTATGCCCGAAAGCTAATTGCATGTACATTCTCAAGGTCTAAAAAGAGTATTCGACCCTGATATTTCTTTGTAAAATCCTGGCTTACCATTGTCTGCGGACAATTGATGAAAAAATGTTTGAACATTTATATCTGTCTTCACTTTAACAATGTACAATCATATATTCTTCTTCAGGGTAGTTGGTGCTAGGAAGTAATAGCATATCTACTATTTCTTAGATATGGTGCATCCAGTATTTTCTGAACTATTTCACATATTGTATTCTTGACAGAGTAGTGCGTCCACCTGTAAGGGGTGTGGGGAGCTTTCCGGTTGTATAAATCTTATCCAGTATCTTATTACTCGGGCAGATATGCCATGTCTATATCTGTTGGGCACATCCCAAGCTCTGACCTATATGCCTGTTTACCTGAATTACTGTGCACACCAAGATTGTTTTTGCAAAAACGGTTCTGAGATATTTCAACAGGGAATTTGTCATTCAAATTATATTCCTTGCCCCAGGTCACACAGACATATAACATTATATACTTGATACACAAACCATAGAGTTTAAACATGGCCTTCGGGGTCAGTGAAGTGCGAATTATGGGTTTAAGAATGAAGTCGTCTTTGCCTACCTTTAAAGACAATTATTTTTTTGCTAAGGAATAACTTCCTGCCGAGGACCAAATCAAGCTTTGATAAGTGTATGAGTTTGTGATTTGTACATTTTCTACGCAAAAGAAATGGCCAGGAAAAGTGTATAATGGGCCAAAAAAAGACGGGAAAAGGCCCCAAAGAGCCTTCGATGGAGGGTACAATGGTTTGTATTGAGTTTTGAATAGTTTTAGCAGTAAATTGAAATCAGAAGTGAACTCTAACGCTGTCGTGTCGTTGAGGTTTGAGTCCGGATAAAGTGAGAAGACTGTGAGTCATAGACGTCATCTGGTGAGTACAAAATGTCTAATGACTTCGTTTGCAATTGGGGTTGTCTTCACCTTTTATTTTTAATTTTGCAGAGAGCCCATGTTCTGTTTCAAAACTGTAATTCTATGCTTACAGGAATACATAGTTATCAGTTACAATGTCACAAAGTTCATTCCTTGCGAACGCCTGACTGTAACAATTCTTTCGCTGAAATATATCCTTTATTGATCATTACATTAACAGCTACTTTTCTAGCTAAATATTTTACATCATATATGGATGGGCCAGTTTTAGACTTATAATGAAAGTTTATTGCGTGTTCTTGCCCAAGTGACAAAAATGGCAAACAATGGCAAACAGTATACAGTATTAAAGAGTTATTCTAGTGATTGATTTAAATAAACAAAGCAAAGCAAGAAATAAGCTTTTAGGTTTGATTTCTTTTTCGGACACAGTAGAAGACGAATGAACCCACCTTTTCAATGTGTGGGATTTGTGGTGTTAAGAGGAGGTTAGTTTCCTTTTTTCTGTAAACGTAGGGAGATTAAGGTGGAATTTGGTGGCATCTTTAAAAAGATCATTTCGTTTTTGATCATAAAGGGACAGTTTGAAATAGAATGGGGTTCGTCTTCCATCGTATATAATGTGAAGGAATTAACAAGTTCTTTCGCAGACAGGTAATTTCTTGTACCGCCCATTTTCTATTTCAATGGGGTGGGCACTAGTTCTAATTTTGCTAGTTCCAGATATCTTTCCATAGTACGTACTACTTTACATGTCTTATGAAACCTTAACTTTCCGTTATCCATACGTATACTCAAATTATGAATGAAAGTTTGAATTTATATATCAGAAAGTCTATATGATTCATTCAGGTTAACATCAAGTTTGCAGCTAATACAAAAGTTTCATAATTTATTTAGAGCATTTTTCAGCCCTTTATCGGATTCAGAAAAGATAACATCATATGCGCATAACAATCATGAGACAAAAGTTGTATAAAGAGGGGTTTTGCTTAAAAGTATTAACAATAAAAAGATTATTCCTCGTTCCGGAGTTGTCGAAACCCGGCTTGATTTGGAGATATAAGTTCATTTTCATGAAAAAAGAAGTGGTGAGGCGTGAGTTTAGTATGGATGTGAACAGCTTGGCTAAGCAGCTAGTAAACGATATATACCCCTGTACTTACTGGGAGCATATTCAGCTCCGCCCTAATGTAGGTCGACAAGTTCGCTATTGCACCATTCCTGGAGGATATAACCAGAGGATTGGAACAGGATGAATAGTTTAGAAAGCGGTTCAATGAGAATGTGTGGAGAGCACGTAAACTCCTTTCTCGAGGCTTTACCATTTTTAAGGTTCGAAATCGCTTTTTTAATTTCATTCCTCTGGATAGCAGTGTCTAATTGATTGCATTCAAGTGCATATTCTAACTCTCATAATTTAGTTCTTAAAAAAATTCAGTTCTTGGCGTTTCAAAACAGCTGGGGGTGTACAGGGACACGGGGTCGAGGATTCTCTCCATACAGATATTTAACCCTATTCACAGGAGGGGGAGGGCCTTTTAGGGCCAAGCCAACTTTCATCTCAAATAACGCCAGAATAGGGCTGGGTATCGGTACAGCGTACCGGTACAAAACTGGTTTTTCTTATTGGACCGGTCCAGAAAAACCGGACCTGAAAAAATTAGGTAGACCGGATGTTGGACCTATTAGAAAATTAACAGATCATATGATCAGGCATTCACACGTTTTGGCGCACGGTGGTCAAATACGGGCTCCAAATCTCCCATGTCTAGCCGAATTCGAACCTGCTTCCACAATGTTCCATCTGACGTAATTCAAACCGAACCCGTGTTCTATTTGGGGTCATCTGCGGTCGTTGCCGGTAAAACACTGCTGGGTAGCCTTTTTTGCTAAACCGCATTGAATTAGCCAGAAAAGATAGTTTTTCTTCAATATAAACAAATTTCTGGACAGTACATCCATGCTATCACTTTGTTTGGGACATGTAATATGTAACGAAGCTACTGACGTTTGTGTTGTTGACCTTGAATATCATAAGTGTTGTTTACACCGGTATCAATTACACCCTCCCGCTATCCGTGCGGCATGACCTGCGTGCAAACATCGTTTAAGATCGCGACCAAGAAGAGTCCAAATTAACTCATTGACGGCTCAATATGACCGCAACGATTTTCCCGAGATTTCTGTTTTTGGGATTTTTAAAAAAATGCCTTCGATTTTGAATTATTGGTAATTAAGTGCGAAAAATGTCCCTTTTACGCATATTTTTGACTGTAACTTTGCTTAAGATTAAAAATTAAAAATCCCAAAAACAAAAAGTTTTTTTTACCTCTCAGATGACGAAAAATATAAAAATCGAGAATTTGCCATAGCACTTGCGGCCCATCTTATCAAGAGTATGGTCAAATTGAAGGCCTTTCTTGAAACAGGAAATAATGGTATTTGGAAGCAAAATCGAAAAAAAAACAAACTATCTCAATTAAAACGGGAAGATTCAAACTATCTAAAATTGCGAATTTAATCTTATTTTGATTACATTTTCCTTGTCATAACATTTTGTTTATTTTGAAATATTTTACGGTTAGCAAATAGTCGGCCTCTTGTAACCCGATACTCTGTCGAACGCGCATAGCAACGGGAAAGAATACCCTAGCAACCGACCGCCGTGGCGCTTGCAGGTGGAAGAAAATAACAAGAGTGAAGTAGAGATTATGAAGATTTTATAGTCATTTTTACCAGTACCAAGTTTTACAGTCAATCATACAGGTGCAGTTAGCGTTGTTGGATTTTAAAACGCCATTGAGTCGAATACTCCACCAAACAGATTTCTTTGCAGTGAAATTGACCATTGGCATTAGTCATACTGAATCAGGTCCAGGTTTAGGTCCGGACCTGGACCTGATACTCTGGACCTGAACCGGACCTGGACCTGAATTTTCTGTACCGGTACCCACCCGTACGCCAGAACGTAGTACCAAATCTGTTGAATGTTCCTAAACTTTAGTTGGTAACAGCTTCACGACATTTTTTGTGTTGCCATGATAACCGTTTGTTAACAGCTATTTTTGACGAAATTTGCTAATTTGGGTTCTAACAATTTTTCACAGTAATTTGTAAATAAATCTGTACCTACCCGCCTGTGTGAAAATTTGCCCGTCCCGGACCAGTCCGGACCGGCATGAACCGTCAGTTCGAACCATGCAATAGTCCGGGGGTCGGACGGGTCGGTCGGACGGGACGGACGCTCGACAGTTCGCAGAACGGTTCGGACGGCCATAAAGGGTCCAGATTGGCCGCTTGGACTAGCCCGGACTACGTCCCGGACTGGTCCCGGACGGCATCGTTCGAACGCTTTCGGGCGGCGGCCTGGAGCGGGCCGTTCGAACGGTTCGAGCCGGTACGGCTCCGCCCGGGCCGGACGGCCGAACGGGCGGTTTCCATAGCAACAAAGCGATCCGGACCGTCTGGGGGCGTGCAGAGCACCGCGGGGCGCCGGTTCGGACGTCTGCGGACGTCTGCGAACCACCAATTTACATGGCAACTGTACCTCCCAAACACCCGTGGAATGCGTAAAATCGTGCTGTTGTGAGGTGGAAATCGCTGCCCAAACAGTTCGGACGGTCTGAACCGCCGGAATGCCGTCACAAAATAGAAAGAATTTGAATGCAATTCATCCCTCTGCCGCCAGCGCTCCTATAGACAAAGTATTAATGACGGCTTGAAGTTACAGAATGACACCAGCCGCAAGACAATCAATATAAATCACATGTGCCCTCACTTTGACGTTATGTGCGTGCGGAGTCCCAGGAAACATTTGATTGCCCGCACAAACCATGTACAAAGCGTAAGTAATGGATTTCTGATGTCTTTCCGACTGAAGCGTGGTTACCAAACATGTGGTGGATACACTATCACTAATATATGATATACATTCAAGTCCATAATCTAGAAGATTCATTTATAAACATAATTGAATGCCCTAATATATTCATGCCAACGCTAGGCACGTTACGCACCCAGCGGCGGCGAGGGTTCAGTGACCCCATCTCAAACGTAAACAAGAAGACGATCCTATGAAGAAGCCAAACATTTTGTTGGTGTGTGTTGAACTTTATTGTATTTTGTTGAAAGAAAGTTGTATCTAAATATTGAATTGTAATATATATGTTAATCTAGTGCCACAAAATATTATTCTACGTGTCTAAAATAAGACTAGTTTTGATATAGGTGCTGGCCCCCATACGTGAATTGAACTCTCCCACACTTGATTGAAGCCTCCCGGTCCTTTGGGACAGCCGCCCGACAAGTGCGCACATGTCTATAACTCGTTGTTTGTTGTTTATTTTACGTTCCATGTGTTAATTTTGGCACAGTTTGCACATCCATTGACAGGAATACCACTAAGAATGATGTCGTCATTATACCCATTTCCTTTGTGTTTCTTGCCTTTTTTCACGAGCAAGTTATTCAAAGACGGGAAAATACGATCCAGATATCAATTTGCGAGCCAGTGGCTAGGCCACACCCACACAGCGCGAAACTTTAGGTATAGAGGCGTGCCGCTGTCCATCATCGCGTGGCGACCGACAAAATAATTAGCAACCATATCTCCGCTAGCTGGGTGTCATGCTGTCCGTATTATAAAACGTCTGCACAATTATTATTGGAATCTTTCGGCAGTAAATTTACTTTGCGCACTTGTAAGCGACTTTTGACAAGACTGGCCGGTGTTCCCGTAAAGCTTTCCTTCTGTCCTAATCCCAGCAAAACTGGTCTCCGGGGACAGCCGCCTACCAGACCGATTCGTAGGGCAGGAATCAAAATGTCACACTACAACGGGTCTCCAATTTCTGGAAGGGTGGCAAAATCACCAATTGCAACGTCCGGCCGCACCTTTGAGCTTCGGCCGTAAGTCTAGAATCTACTTAAATTATTCAGCAAAGCAAATAGGATGTAAAATCTGCTTGTCTCTAGTGTATAGTTATTGTGCATGTGATTTCATTAACTTTTGTAAAATCAACGATATTCAGAAGGCTTTAGAAGTACCACGAGTGATATCATACAATGTTGATTGAATGAGTAGAGATTAAAAGACGTCACCCTAGAGGATTATTGTTAACCTACGCCGTAGACGTTTCAACTTTCACATCGCTTGATAGATTTTTATACCCGTCAAAGGCACATGTGTGAATAGCAGGCGAAATCTTTACTTGCGGCACAAGTAAATAAACGCTTTTTGAAAAGTTGGTAAGGAGGAACAATATTAAACGGGGAGGATTATTGTCGAGGAAATTCCGCTCGTGAGGACATGGATATAACGTCCTTGGGAGGAAGTTACTAGTATGCCATGGTGAGGAGAAGTAATTCTATGGAACGTTGATATTAATATTTTTCAGTTGTAGTTGTACTCTACTCTCTCTACTCTATAAGAAGCATGGATATGGACACCTGACGTGCTAATTCAGATTACGCTTAGTCTACAGTTTAGTCTTTGTTCTGTGCGTTTAGTCGTTACACAGCATTGGGCATGTACACAACCAAGATACACTGAAGTACAGAGAAGAAAACAAATTCGCTGGAATTTCACAGGTTTTATCCCCAGGGGCAGGCAGGCGAGTTTCTAAAGCTTGACTCCCTGCTGACAATAATCCCGATAGCCCGTCCGAACGGTTCAAACGGTTCGGGATTTACTGTGGCGTGTCCAGAGATCCGCCTGGCTCCGACATGTCCGACCCGTGAGAACGTTGCCCCCAACCAGGGAGGTTTTATCAAACCCGGGACATTGAGGAAACAACTTCGTTACCTTCGTCATGGATTTAAAATTACCTCCGATCAGTGGTGTATGCGGAAATTGTAAGACGATCATAATCACATCATTATCTTCGCCGAGAAGGTTATATTTATGATATAATTTGCAACGGTACGTGGAAACATGACTTCCTCTTTGCTGCAACAAGTGAATATTACGTCATCATACCACTGTGTTTCCACGAAAATGGGCGCTGAAACAACATTGTGCATAATACAGCCCACAGGAGTCCCAGTAAGTGCGGAAAAAATACATGCCTTCAGTTAGCCAGGATTTTGACTGTGCTGTTGATAATTTCACATCTAACACACTTGGTAACACAGCTAAACGATGTAAAACAGTTTCTTACCAGTTCAGTCTTGAACAAGAAGGGATGTTTGTATTCCAGTCCGTTCGTATTCCACGGAAGTTTCGGCAGTCGGTTGGAACAGCACCACAACATAATTCCACACAAATTGTTTGTGTTGCTAGTCCTTTTCCATCTCTCCATGGCAGTTTGATGCATCCTGACCCGAAACGACAACGTACAAACCCCTCACGCGACACCTCTTCCAACTTATCCATGATAGTCTGTACATTTAGCCTTAGTATAAGACTAAAAAGCGGAAAAATAACACAGGACATCAGGAAACGGTTTACTGATGAGTTTTCAATTTGAAATGACCGCGACGCACGCGCAATGCTCATGTTATCCCCAGGGGCAGACAGGGGAGTCTTTCAAGCTTGACACCCTGCTGACAATAATCGTGATAACCGGTCCGAACGTTCAGAACGGTTCGGGAGGCACTGTTGCGTGTCCTGAGATCCGCCTGTCCCTGGCCAGATCCAGGGCAGTTCTCTAAGTCTAACCTTTCATATTACGAAGGATGAAGCGTCCAAATTTCTCAGGGGAACATGACACTGACCCCTAGATTGTGCGTCACCATCCCCAACCCCTATCAATTTACGACGCACGGGTAGTGCATAGTCTCTCCTTCTGTAAGTGTAACGTGCTGGATGCAGCCATCCACGGCGTTTCTTGATCCAGTCGTCGCTTCGACTAACGAGTAATATATTTTCGAATTTTTATTGTACGTTTATGCTCTTAAAGCTAAGTACAGGTCAAAATGATAAAGTAGTTCTAACGCTTCTAACAACAATATGCATATAAAATGGTGGCGTTAGATGTTCGGCTAACCGTTCCCCGTGTCCTGTTTTGGATACCGTACTCCAGCGTGACACAGCACTGTACTTGTTTTTAGTCCCACTTTCTTGATATAATGTCAAGGGGAAGATCACTGGTCAAACTCAACACGTTTTCAGAGAGTCGATTGAAGTCTCGCTGCTACAGGTCGTCCAACAGGTGATCCAACCAGGTACTGCTCACAAGTTCCTTTCCGGCCAAAGCATGCGCTTTGACTCCAAACGATGGTGGAAATTTTGGTAAGTGAGAAACATTCAAAATATTGCACTTCACAAATCATGTTAGGTATTGTCCACAAGGCGAGATAATGCCGGACGCCATGAAAGGCAATAAAGATGCTAAATACATTTTCAACATTATCTCCCGTATTATTGCACATTTGGACAGAATCGTCGCTTGGTACAATGACAGTCAATCGAAACGTAGCGCAACTCAATGTCGTCTTATTTGTAAAGCGCCAGAGACAATTATTTAATCATAGGGTAGAAAGATTATATTTAGTTCTACAGAAAACAATGGTGGTCTGTAACTTTTCCCCGCCCGTTTTAACGCCGTGCGAGCATGATCAATCCCGAGTCGTATGGTGAAGACCTCAGGTGCCAGGGTGACCTACAATAGCATTGTCGTTTATTCTTCTTATAGTACTTTATTACACTGCGCTTGGAAGACAACGATTTTATTGGCGTGGGCAATGTAGTTAGTAAATCAAACACGACAGCAGAACGGACAATATAGCGTTCGTGTGATTTAGAAACGAAATACGGCGTGCCGAATTCTTATTCGCCATGCCACTGCGACTATCCAAGCGGTATCTGCTGTTACGTGTTTAAGACTTTTTTCTCATTTATCGCTAGAGAAAAATAAAGAGACAAACAGGACTAAAACATATTCATTCTTCATGAGAACAGACTTCGTAACAATGACTTGTTCATACCTATAGATATTCATATGTCTGTTTAGTTATAGACCTTACGAAAGTCGCTTTACTTTTGTCGTGTCAATAAAGATTTTATATGCTGCATGCACGGCATTTGGTAGTGTACGAGATACGATACAAAGACTGGTACTTCGTGGCAGATTACCCTTTAATAATGGTCGAGAGGATAAACATGTAGGTGTGATCCGCGTACTCAACGCTGCATGGGCGTGATGGGCAATCCAAACTGTGCAGGTCGCGTACTGTTCCCTGGCCGGCTTACTCTTCTATTCATTCTATTTCTACGGTTTTCCAGCGACCCGGAGTCTGGTACTGGTAGAGACTAACATTTTCCTGCAAGGAGAGAGCAAGCCGACATGCAAGTCGGCAAGCAAGCCTGCCGACTTCATTAGACAAACAGGCATTTGTCGCAGTTCTCCCAGACGTATTTTCCCGTCCATAAAACTCGGACAGGGCCCACAACCTAAATTATGTCACAAAATGTGGCAATATGTAACTGCGAAAATTTTGGCATTGTCTTAATCACGTGGTTGAACAACGTGTTTTGGCTCGCCATATTCAGATGAATTTCCAAGAAACTTGATAGTGGGGCATAGGATTTCAGTTTCAGTTTCTTACAACCAATCATGTGGCTCATTATTTGCAGTGAAAATCGACGTCTCCGGCTCATTTCGTACAAATCGTAGCGATTGGCTAGCCAGTAAATAGATTGTCCCACACTGTACACATCAAACGGCTGCCGCCAGCATGGCGCCATGGCAACGGCCAATGTGTGGTGGGAAGACCACCAGAGCGCCGCTCACGTGCGCCTCACAGGCGGGATGTCAATCAACCCGCTGTTTATTTCAGCGGGTGCAGCCTGGAACTGGGGTCGCCGTGTTTTCCAAAATCATCTCGCACACTGGACAGCCGGGCTTTCTGAGCAACGTTCGCACATGCAGAAAAACTGCACTGAGTAGCGGAGCAGATTCTTCAAAGGGTGACTCAACACTGTAAGCTGGAAATTGGAAAATGAACAGCATTTTATAAGTGTATGTAAACTTTACTAGAAGACCTGATGATACAATACTCAATAGAGTAGCAAAAACCAACTGATCATCAGTTGGTTTTTGCTACTCTATTGAGTATTGTATTATACTCTACTCTTCACTTCAGACAGCTTGCGTGGTGACATATATGTACAAGAAAACACGTCACCCATTCATTAGTCGCGGCCAAAATATAATATAGAAGAAAAGTTGTAGATTTGAAGGTAGAAAAATCTCAATTTTTTAAATTTTCATAGTACAGTTTGTATTGTTCTGGCGATAGTGCAACGCTATTACTATTAGTGTTCGCCCGCTCTGGCTGTTGCCCCGCAATAATGGACGTAATGCATGCCTCTAACAATGTCTAATAGTCTCACCTACGGACTTTACTGCTCTTCTGGCCGCTGCGCCTAGTGTACGGAAGGGGGCGCTGTCGCACGGCTTCATACAATTTAGGGACTTAGACAAAATTTGGCAGGGCGGCGGCAATTTTTTCTAAGTGTTTTACGGCGCCCGAAGCGTCCGGCGGTCCTGAACTGCCGAACGTGCTGAACCACTTAATGACGGTTCACCGCCCGGCGCTCGGACTGGCAGCCTCGCGGGCCGGACGGCTTTGACGTAGGCGGACCGCTCGGACTGCCCTCGGACCGGTCCGAACCGTTCGGGGCGAGTTGATTTTCACACAGGCGTTATTTTTTTTCATAAAAATGTTTAAATGGACGTTTTTAGTCTATTTCCATTGTCTTTTGTAATCATTTGCATAGAAATGTATTTTTTGTAATTCAAGGTTGTGGATTTCAGATGGAGGAGCCTAACTGACATCTTAGATATGGATGGCGTCATTTCAAATTTAGACTCTATTGAATATATATATATTTTGAAACAATGCATGTATCTTGGAGATGTTGATTCTTTATCAACTTTTTTACCTCGTCAATTTTTAAGTAGTTTGACGATTTCGACATTTGAGCTCTGACCTGTGAATTTTTACATGCTGTGTTGTCAATCAGACACTGGAAGATAATCTATGAAAAAGGGCAAAAACTTGATTCAATTATTAGTTTACGCGTTCACGTATGCAAACGGCTGTTTTGGGCAACTTTGTGAAGTAACAGACTCAAACCATAGGAATTCAGATTTCGTAGTGCGTTTTTGCAGCTGAGAGTTATTCTGAAGGTGAAGAAGACAACTACCACTAGCCGCCCCCTCATACGTCTTACGGGTAAGTACAAATGAGTTACAGCTGTTTTATGAGTCTAGGTCACTCCGTGAGAATCGGTCCGTGTACCATATTTGGAGCGCGTACACCATGCATGAAGTGGGCAAGACCTTAAAACAACGAAGGCTCAGATATACAATTTGCAACGGAAGTATCTTGCTTTGTTACTGCATATGTTCAAATTGTTAACAAAAGATGCTAACAACTACATCCACTACAATCAGGACAGTACAGAGGAATGTGGGTGATTCAACTGCATAATTGTATGCTTGCAATGTGAAAAGAAATGATGTTCCTTTCAGGAGCATTTCTACGAAACTTCATAATGTAGAAAGAGAAAGAAAGTGGGGAAGAGAGATGAGAGAGAGAGAGAGATTATACGACTCTTTGATGGTAAGGAGGATAAACGTTTCCTGTTATAACTACATGAATTTACAGGGTACGGAGTGAGCATGGCTGAAGACATTATCACCACTGATGCTGTACCAACAGTCCACACAAACGGTGCTTCTGAAGGTGGTTTGGCTCAAACACGTTCAGATGCCGAAATAAGCAAAGATTGGTCGTATGCTGTTACAAACGTGTTCCCGAATCCGACCTACGAAACAAGATGCAGTCAAGAAAATGATACTGACAGCTCGGTTCCTGTTCAAGATAGCACTACCAAACCTGAATGTCAAAATGCATATGAGAGACCGACTAACGCAAGGCACTCAGAAAAAGGCGTATCCATCGGGTATAATGAGAATGATGATGGGAATCATATGCTTGACACAACCGACGCTAAAGATGACGCTGAAAGCATTTGTCAGAGTGACACGGAGGCTTCAAAATCGAACATTAATCCAACCTCACCGAAAAATTCAGGATACACAACACACAACGACGACAATGGTAAAGATAAAACAACCAAGGACGACATTTACGCTGAGATTCCTGACGAAGACGATACCACAGACAATCTAGACACTGATTTGCCTTATGCCGTCACATATGAATCCCAAAACCCATTGTACAGGTCAGAATGCAACTCAACTGAACATGATGCTGACAAGGGGGTTCCTGGAAATAATAAGAATGGCATACGTGAAAACAGACATATCCCGAGTACAGATCCGAACTCAATACGAGACGCCCTGAACAGGAATCCGATGTACGTGCCAAACGTACCACAACAAGCACATTTTGGTAAGTTTATTTATCTTTTAGGTTCAGATATATTTTCATGTTATCTCATCAAAACAAAACAAATTTAAGGCATTTTATGCTAGTTTAGAGATTCTTATTTACTGATTACAATTGTTTGTTGCGGTGATGGATCGATATCTGATAAAAATAGTAGTGGTCCATATCTTAACTATTATCGATCTTTCATCTGAGCACTAATATTTTGATTGTCTTCTATTTAAAAAACAAATGAAGGTCAATTTTTCAAATACCTATTTTCAAATATTATATTTTCCTTTTTTGGATGTCAAAAACATTTAACACTATGTTTCTGTAAAATAGTTTGGTGTAAAATAGTTTTGTGAAATAGACTTGACTTAAGTTTCCAAGTCCATTACAGTTCCTTTTTATACCTGACTGGCTTCAATGTCGTATCCGCAAAAAAGGATAATCTCGAGAGTCGTGTTACGTTGAACATGGCTTTTATATGTATTCTCTGTGTACTACTTATTATCTGTAATTCCCGAATAGGTGCTCCATTTTCATCGACACCTTGACGTTCCCATCATGTGTATTTTCAGATTGCACTTATAAAAGGATTGGCGTTGTCGTGATAATAACTGCCGTGTTGGCGGCATCAATCATTTTGGGGATCTGGCTTTATCTTAGCAACAATGGTCGAGAAGTTCAAAAGGTAGGACAATGGTCTTTATTCCGTTTTCAGATTTAGCCATTGTGCATGTCTATGTATCTTGTAAAACATGGTCTCATTTTAGGAGGAGATTGCTGGTACCGTATGTACTGTAAAAGCAAAAATCTCTCCTATTTACAGACGATGAAGGCTGTAGACGATACATTCAAACCTGGTCAGCCTGCGTTGGGCACTCCCTACACCAATGGTCACCATCCTGAGAACACCACCTCAACCCATGGTCATCCTGCCGTCGACACTCCCTACACTAGTGGTCACACTACCAACATCCCCGGTCGTCTTGCAGGTGACACCTCCTACATCTCTGTTGAGTCTGGTTTGGGAACTCCCTACACCAATGGTCACCCTCCTGAGAACACCACCTCCACCCATGGTAACCCTACCATGGACACTCCCTACACCATTGGTCACCCTACTAGAGACACCAGCAACATGCCTGGTAACCCCTGTGTACTTGTTAATGTTGCCTGCACCCTTGTGCACCTGGCTATGAACACTACCTACAATGGTGTCATTCATTTTGCTACCTACAACAATATTGGCATCAACATTACTTCTTTAAATTGTACATTAAATGAGCAAAAAAGTCATCTAAGATGCTGCAAATATAATTTTATGTCTCTTATACCGCAATATAATCTACACTTCAAAATATCCATAACATGATAATGACGTCATTTTACTTTTTAATGATATCTTTGATTTCTCACATTATTCGTACTTATGTCCAGATCGTTATCTGAAAAAAGGTGGTCATATAATGTCGTTTAAGAGTTACAGGAGTAAGAATGGACGGGGCTCAAAAGCCACGCCCCGTTCCAGGTTGACCACAAATTGGTCTAAATAGGGATGATCCTGGTAGAAGTAAACTGTTTAATATATATTTGCATCAGTCATTATTCAGACATTTCAAGTCTGTTGATAAATGACACATTTACTTGTCCTTAAGACACATTACCTGTTTTCCATTTTCTTCTGCATTAGTGTGTCCAATAGCAGACTACGTCAATTTCAAAGGAGTCTGCTACAAGGACTTTGCTGAGCGGAAGACGTACTGTGATGCTAGGCAGACCTGCGACGCAGACGGAGCGTTGTTGGCCATGCCGAAGGACAGTGCGACCAGCACTTTCATCCACGAGCTTGGGAAAACAACAGACAAACGCTGGATTGGATTGACTCACGCCAAAACTGAACGTCAATGGGTATTTGCGGACGGCCAAACCCTGGCATCATCCGGCTATATCAACTGGAGCCCGGGTGAGCCGAACAATCTACATGACGGCGGCGAAGACTGCGCCGAAGTTGGTGCACGTGGAACGGTGCACGTCTGGAATGATGAACCATGCACACGCACTAAGGGGTTCGTTTGTCAGTTAGGTATGTGTTATGATTGCAACTTTATGACTTACATTGGTGTTTTTTTTAATATTTAGTTCTGGTATCAATTTGAAAATACCCCGTCAATATTCTAAAGCAGCAAAGGCACAACACCAGTAGGGGCAGATGTATCCAAAGTAGAGAAATCCAACCTCGGACAATTAACAGTTTTCAAGCAAAACATATGGAAAGAGAGAAAAACAATTTTATCAATAGCTGACTAGTTGAGAAAGTAGGAATAGCTGTTTGAGTGAGTCACCTGTCAGTTAGGTATATGCTATGATGATGTTGGTGTGATCTTGGCGACTGACACTATTCATGTCTTAAAAATGACGAATATCAATTAATTTGAGGTTGTGGAGGAGGAGTAGATAAAACTTTGGGGAAAGATATATATTTTAACCCATACCTGTGGTATGGCTGAACTATAAAAATCTCAAGTGATAACGATCACCCATTTGACCTTTTACAAGTACGTTTTCAAATACTGTTCAAACCATGCACCTCGGATAAGTTGTTCCTCATTTGAAATATCACATTTAGTTTCCGTCTATCATCCTCACATCCATCTTGTTGTATATCATTAATTATACAAATTATAGCACCAGAATAAATGGAACTAATAAACACATTTTCGTTAAATTGTCACGTTAAAATCCGTTATTATAATTTTCTTGCAAATCTTAATGCCCCGGACAAGTTCATATTATCAATGCTGAATCACTTTCATTCAAAGATCCAAACGCGCCAAGTCAATTGTGCTAATTGCACTGCTGTTGAATTATTAAATATCTTCATCATATACGTTTGAATGAGTGTTGCAATGTTTTGTTCGAGGAGAAGAGGTTTTCTACAACTCTGGCACATTTCAAAATGAAATCTATATATATGCAATAGGGTTTGACATTCTTTATTGTTAAATTACGACACTCTACCCGTGGTCGGGCTGGTGCCTTGGTTGATGCAGAACACACAATCTTGTGCTTGAGATGCAATAAGCATCTCAGTTCAGACATCCAATGCAGTAATTGCTTGTAAGGCTGTTTCATATTTCAAATGTTGACTGAATAAACCTTTCATCCAATAGCTCCTAAGACGAAGTGGCGAGACGGCGTGCCTTGCTTCAACAACAAGAAGAAAGAGTGCGGGACATCCTTTTGGACACTATTGACTTGCACATGGTCCAAATAGGGTTAACCCTATCCAAACTTGGGGGTGGGGTTAAAAGTCACGGCGCCAAATTTGACGTCCTATAACTCCCAAATGGCTTGTGTTAGGACAACCAAACTTGGTGACTTTCCCTAAAATAGTATTGGCCACAATTTTCAAGAAAAAAATGAGTAAGTTTAAAAATTTTCGTGTTGCCATAATAACGGATTTCTGCAAGACATATTTTACAAAAGTAACAAATTTTGCTTTAAAGAATTGGATTTTAGGATTTTCTTGCTAAATTACACTTGTTCCCATATATCTTTAATATCTAAAATATCGTAATTTGACATTCATAATTAGATATTCATAATGTATGCTAATGTGATGACGTAATTTGTAAAGTATAATCAGCTTATCTTTACTCGGATTTAATCACTAGTTGGTATTTTCTTACAAAAACATTCAACTTTCGTGGGATTTTAGGGAATTCCCCGTTTTAGCCGAAAAAAATCAATTAATGATGCCATAATTACGTCAAAATGATATGAAATTTGTATGAATTATAAATCTTTACAACCCTCTAGAAATTTTGTGATTGTGCAGTAAGCCGTTTTGAAGTTACGATGGGGGTGGGGGGCGAATGAATCCAGGCCTGGAAACCAGGCAAAACCAGGCAGAGGACGGAAGTTTGGGGTTAGCCGAATCGGTTCATACTTTCTTTGTGTGATGGATATGTGGAACTATGAGCAGCCATATAGTTAAAATCCTCCAGCTAATTTTTGTTATGGCATTCTGGGACCCCCTCAGAGACCTCCTAAATCCAACAATTTATGGCTGAAAATTAAACTTTTCGTGGCTATCCTGATCAATCTTTTTTTTCAATGATGCTACAAATAGCCATTTCTTTATGGGTCATACATAAGGCTTCTTTCTACTACGAATTGTAAGATATTATATTTTAAAACTCAAGATTTCTTGTTTGATTCCCTATAGTCTTACTTGATGTTAGTGCTTATACAATATCTACATGAACCATAACAGTAGTATATGAGTTAATGTATCTTTATTATAAAAATTGTATCTTAATGACAAAGAATTAAATAATTAAGAAGTAAGAGATTATTTCAATAAGATTGCTGGTCCACAATGTCGAATCAAAGATAGTTGATTCACCATGTCATGTCTTGTATTTACTGTATTTGATAAATTAAAATTCTTTGTCGTTGTTGCTGTTTTTACGGCGTTAGAGTTAACGACCCGCCTTGAGGTGCAGATGTTTTAAGTACCTGTTAATAATACTAAAATAACAGAATAAAGTATTTGAATGAGCTATGCACCATGGAAGACACATTCTTCAGAATTAGATTAAAAACTAATCGCTATTATTGTTAATTGTCAACTGTTATATGTACCAGTATATAGCGTTTGGGACCGCAGTGAGAAAATTTACATCTTTGTCTATGTACATTCCTTAATGTAAATTCCTTTGCGCATGTCAGCATCTGTATCTGCACGCAGCGACACCTAGCGCTGCAGTACAATGTAAACAACACTGAAATGTCACTTGGAAGGTGACAGACGGTCACCGAATCACCGGTGCGAATGTGGTGGTGTCAAGCGAGTTTATTTACTCGTTCAATACTGTAGACGAAAATATATTTTCTCCGTCAACATTTTTTGGCTATTTTTCTTTTTAAATTGAAGATACATGACAATACTTACCCGGCAAAAACCGCTATTGGTAAATCTCACTTTTTATGAAGTAGGCTATTAGGAAGCACAGAAAACCAACGTGTTTAGAAAGAGAATGGTTTATCTACATTGGCATTAAAACCTCTTGCAGCACATGTACAAAATGCTGAATTGTCGTTTTTTTCAGTCAGTATTTTATCCACTAACTTGACGTTAAACAAGGTAAAAATAAACAAATTGTTTACAATGATTGATGACACATAGAAACATTCACTACTGTACACAAATTACTCGCCTTGGTTTAGGAGCTTTGCACAGTAGGGTAATGCGCTGTTAGCGAAACGAATCTAACGTTACATACCAAAAATATGCAAATATGCCCGTTATCCCAAAGCTACCCGCTAGGGAGCCCAAACTCATGTCACTTCTTCATGAGCAAAAGAGCTATCTAACACCCCAAAGTCATGACCATAGCTTGTTCAGAAAACGACATAGCATAACCGAAAGTTACGCTGTAGTACCAAGAGAAGCCGCTAGTGACCCCAAATCTAATCATCTCCAGCTTTCATCGCACCCTACCAAACACTAAGTATGAAACCAATCAATCCAGCCGTTCTTGAATTATCTTGTTCACACACAGACATACAGGCACACAAAGGCTAGTGAAAATAAAACCTTGAAATTTCATGGAGGTAACTATTGGCAACCATCAAGTTCTAATACTGATCACTACACTTTTGTACATTAACTAATATGATTAAGGAGGAAACATTTTTATAAAAGGGCGTGTATACTACATACAGATACGTTTTACTGTAAAACATTTGAAGTTTTGTCTGGATAAAGTACACTATTTTAAGACAAGTACATCACTCAATATGTTCCCAGTATACCCACAAACGATCAGAAAGTCATGCATCTGCAAAATGGATTGTTCTGAGTCTAGAATAATTCATTCAACGTACACCAAAATATTGCTGTTTTTTTCACACCAAAATATCCTGTATTTTCGTTTTGTTATGTGTCCTGACAAAACGAGAAGGAGCCCTCTGGTAAGTATAAATGTTGGATCATTTCTTGATTACGTACGCCTTACTAAAACCATTACTGTGATAATTATATAAAGAAGGTTTGTTTTTGCAGTAGAACGATGGGCAAGCTGTTTCCATCATGTCTCGACAGTTACCATGGCAAAGTTCTCCAAGAGTTTGGAAACAAAAACCTATTTGCCCTCCAAAATAGGCACTTTTAAGATTAGAATATTGATTGTTATATAGACAGCTGTTTTCTAAAGCTTGATATATTGCGAATTATGACGATAGGCCAGTTTCAGAATAATATCAACTCTCGTAGTCTTCCCAGACGCATTCCCGCGAGGATGTTTTAGCCATTGTTTTCAAATTAACGTACATACTATCATTTTATACTAAACAAATAACTTGAAAAACTTTGAAGTGGAGGAGAATACTTGTAAAAATTTTTTTTTTGGTTTCTTGATAATAAAAACAGCGTTCTACAATTATTTTCTAATGTTTTAATAAAATTTTCTTACTAAGTAAGTGGGCTGGGAAGCTTACAAATCTTAAAATCTTAATTTTGTTGCCACACTTTACTATAGTGTCATTGTGTTAGAACATGTCAGACTGTGCATGTGCAGTCATTGCTAAAAAGTCGTTGTCACTGAGCAACCTGTGCACTTGTAATCACTGGTAAACTAGATGTTGATTATGACAACATCTTTTTCTTGCAGTTCCTCATTAATAATGTGCTGCATGTGTTTTTAAGTTTGCATCACACCATTTGCAGGCAGGCAGGCACCACCAATTTAAAACATTTTATATTGTACAAGGAAAAAAATAAACACCTCGTCTTGGGAGGCAAATATATATGAATATACGAAGAAAACCATGATGAGTCTCGGGTATGAGTTCTTTTATGTAAGAGTTTAGTGACATTTGACAAGTTTTTTTTTCAGACGAGTAGACTGATTTTGGAAAAATGGGACTAGAATTAGGAGATAGAATTTTGTCAAACTCGTAATAACCTAATGCCGACTTGGTGTAGTTACTGATCATGTAACTTATACAAAAGCATTATTAGGAAACAACTAAGAAAAATGAACCATGATATTTGAGCCAATATTTTAAAACCCCAATTGCGGCAAAGAAACTTTACGTGACGCGTTGGTGTAATGATGTCTATTCATGAACCTGATGTTTCAATTGTCTGATGTTGTTGACAGACGTGCTCGGGCAAGTTCATGTTTCTTTTATGAAAAAAGAACTGCATACAGCACATGTGCACTTCTTACTGTAAATAATTTAAAATGTGCCATATTGAAGTACATATTATTTCAGACAAGCACTTCGTTCACTATACTTTCAACATACCAACAGGCTATGACACATCTTCGCATCCACATTCGATGTTAGGCAGTTGCGAAATAGTTCGTCCCGTGTTTTGAATAATTTATTTCAGTCAACCGACACTTAAACGAACTCTGTCTACTGAGAACCAAATATCGCAGTCGTGTCGCTGAGACTTGAGTCCTGATAGATCGAAGACTGTGAGGCACTACCATATAGAAGTCCGCTGGTGAGTACAAAATGTCAGACCTTTTTAATGATTGAGTTCGCATGACAGAAACCAATTGAAACTATGTACTATCGTAATAATGGCCATGTTACAATTAATATGCAGCTTTTTTCAAGCAACATATGTTGCATCTTATGATAGTCTCAAAATAAATTCGACTCCTAAGGTTATACCGGATAATACGAGACCTTTATAAAGAAGCAACGTTCTAACCAATATCTAAAACACGCATAACTTTGGGACTTCTAAAGTGAGATCTTCATCTTGTGAGTTTCAAAGTGACTGAACCGTCATTATGAAATTTTGGTAGGTGCAGGGGTGTAATGCTGCAATTATCTCAATCGTTATGTTGTTAACCCTATTCAGATCAGGCCTATTCAGGTCTACGACCGAGGGAGGAGGGGCTTTTAAAGCCCGCGTTTGAAACTTATTCAAACGGCTTATTCTATGGTCATTAGCTTAGTATAGAGAATTATGTAAAAAGGAAAACATGAGAGTTGTAAGAATTTGGCTTCATACTAATATTTCATAATATGATGAAATATATACTAAAGATGGACTAAATTGAAAAAAAGATATACTAAATCTTTGTCTGAATTCCAAACTCACAACCATAATTATATGAATGTAGAAAGGACAGAGGATAAACGTCTGCAACGATCTCTTTAAATCCATTAAATGTATCAGTCTAAGCTGTCTAAGCCTGTTATCCTAAAAAATATCATCATTAAGTTTGCAGATCTAAAGATGGTAGACGTCGTTTTCTGACGTCATTTTGATGTCAGGGCGGTTGCCAATGGCTACGGCAGTCTTGGCATAGTTTAATATGAATGACACACCCTTATTATTCAACGTTTTCTGGTAATTAACTCTATCTAGACGGGGGGGGGGCTAAAAGTGCCTGAGCCAACTTTAACGTCATATCACTGCCGAACGACGTGTGCTAAGACTACGAAACTTGGTGACTTTTCCTAAAATATTGTTAGCAACAATTCTAAGAAAAAAAAATTTAGTTTGTGATTCTTCTTGTTGCCATGGCAACGGGTTTCTGACAGGCATATTTTACCAAATTTACTAATTTCAGTTTCAATTATAGAATTTCATAGTTTTATTGCTAGACCAAACTTGTTTATCTATATCATTAAGATCCTGTGTAATTTTAAGTTACATTTCTAATTAATTATTCATAATTTATGCCAATTTGATGACGTCTTGGATCAGAATCCAAGATGGTGGACAATGCCATTTTCAACGATAAATACATGTTATTTTTACTCAAATTCCGTCAAATCTTTTTATTTTCTTGCAAAACACAATCATCTGAACCTTTTTAGTCCATTTCCATTGGGTTTGGGGTTATTGGTGGAAAAACCGTATTTTAGAAAATTCAAGCTTGTCGATCTTAGATGGCGGACAAATGACGTCATTTCCTGACGTACCTAGAGCTAGAGTACCATGCCGGTCTTCCTTCATGTTAATCCCTAATTGGCCAAGGTCTTTCCAGAGCATGCTCCTCCAAGAGGGAACAAGTGACTCTTTTGGTATGGAATGTTGGGTTTGACTTCTTCTTCTTTTAGCTCCATGAAAAATGGAGGCAGTGTTTTTGGACAGGAACTATCTAAAATGTTTAACATATCAATTTATAGCTAAGGTATAAAACCTGCTCGCCAAAAAATTTCCTCCATGTCACTGACGAAGTGTATAGGATTCTACGTGAAACGTTTGACCGTATTCAAAATCATATCCAGTTGCTTAAGTAGTTACAATTTAGCTTGTTTCATTGAATGCAAGTCTAACCTTTATTGACGTATGGTGGGAACTTTATACTTCTAAATTGAAAAGTTAGTTAAGTGTGAGCATCACATAAGTTATTTAAATTTGTTGGTCATTTGCATAAAATTCACTTTATTCATGTGTGAGGTTGACAATATCTAGTTTTTTTTACTACAGTTCGAGGGATAAAGATGGCTGAAGACATCATCACCGAAAACGAAGCCTCGAAACTGAGTTTGACGCATATACGTAAAGATAATGGAAACCATATGCTTGATATTACTAAATCTGCAGTTGATACCGGACAGGCAATCCAAAATGCCTCAGCTAATGTCGATGTTAATCTAAATACAAATAAAAACAAAAATGAAATTGTGGCTTCGAAATCAACCATAAATCGTATCCCTAAGCAAAATTCAGGATACACAACAAACATATCAAGTAGTTCTAATTCTTGCACCAACCCAAAATACGCAACAAGAATTATAACTAAAATAACGAACAATGATGATTATGGCAAAAACACAATCCCAAAAAGCGACTCCGAGGCTGAGATTCCTGAACACGTCTATATCATAGACGATAATACCAATTTGGACCCCTCTATGGCTTATGGTGTCGCATATGAATCCCCCAACCCAGTGTACATGTCAGAATGCAACTCAAATGAACATGATGCTGACAACGTGGTTCCTGAAAACGATAACAAAGGCAACTCAACTAAACATAATGTTGACAACGTGATTCCTGGAAATGATGACAAGGACATACACAAAAACAGACATATCCCGAGTACAGATCCGAAAATACGAGACGCCCTGAACGAGAATCCGATGTTCGTCCCACCTGCACCACAACAAGCACGTTGCCGTAAGTTAATTTTTTTGGTTCAGATATAGCTTCCTGTAGTCTCATAAAAGCAAAAATTTTTAATTTATTTTATGACCGTTTAAATTTTATAAGTTGCTGACAATTGTTACGGCGATAGATCCATAGTCGTTTGGGGTAAGGCGGCCGAAGCTTAAAGGAAAGTAGTATTCCATACATATTCCCGTATCTTGTGATTGAATGGTTCCACCATTATATTTTAGAGATCACATTTGTCCGAGGCTATTTTTCCTAAGATTATGATAACATTTTTTTCGACCGAAAACGACTATTTTTCTGTAATTTTTGGTTTACAAAACGACATAGACATATTTTTATTTAATAATGTAACGTACGAATAATTAAACAAAAAAAGGACTCGGACAGTTTTGATACCAAAGAGATAATAAGTAAAACTAGGGTACTATAGATATCAATTCTGCTATTTTGAGCTGTGGCTATAACCGTAAATTTCATGACCCGATCAGCACAAGCACCCACCAAGAATAAAAAGTTCGTTACGGTGTGTGTTTACATCGAATAGTCGCAAATAACCGTAGGTTCGAACGCGTGCGTTCGATTCGAATTACGTGATAAAACATCATCGAACATCGTTCAAATGCGGCTGAACACAAATAATCGAGCGTGACCGGGCCACCTTAGCTCAATTGAGTACCTGATCAAATTGACAACGATGTTCCATATTTGAACAATAAAGTTTTTTTTCAAATACCTATTTCAATAGTATATATTCTTTCTTGGATGTTAAGAAACATTTGGAATTAGTGTAATAGTTCTAACTGAAGTGTCGATGAAGTCCATTATATAACTTAGAGTTCTTTTCAATAGCTGGCTGTTTGTAATGACTTTTAATAACACAAAACCATTTATAGACACAGGAGTCTTGCTACATTTAAGATGGCTATTATATGCATTCTCTATGCACTAGACATTGCCTGTATGTATGCCCGAATACGTGCCTCATTTTTACTGGCACTTTATTTGACGTTCCCATCATATGTATTTTCAGATTGCACTTATGGCAATATTGGCTTTGCCGTGATAATAACCGCCTTGTTGGTGGCATTGATCTTTTTCGGAACCTGGCTTTATTTCAACAACAATGTTCAGGAAGTTCAAAAGGTAAGACAACGGTCTTCATTCCGTTTTGAGATGTCTATGCGTATGTCTGTGTGTCATGTAAAGCATGTTGATGTCATTTTAGAACGGCATCGTTAATCTTAATCATATAACATATAACAGTGGAAAGTAACGTCCGTATTTATATTCGCCACGGGTTTTGTTCACTGTATGTACTATAAAAACGAGAATCTCTCCTATTTACAGCCTGCTTTGGGCACGTCCTACACCAATGGTCACCCTGCTGAGAACACTACCTACACCAATGGTCACCCTGCTGAGAACACTACCTACACCAATGGTCACCCTGCTGAGAACACTACCTACACCAATGGTCACCCTGCTGAGATCACTACCTACACCAATGGTCACCCTGCTGAGAACACTACTTACACCTATGGTCACTCTACCGTGGACAATCCCTACACCAATGATCACCCTACCGTGGACACTCCCTACTCCAATAGTCATCTTGCTACGGACACCACCCACAAACAAGGTAACCCCTGTGTACATGTCAATGTCACCTACACCCATAGTCACCAACATATGAACACTACCTACAATCACTCCATTCACTTGGCTGCCTACTATTTGTATTTGCAGCAGCACGTTTTTTAAATGTATCTTTGCACATATAGTTGCTGTGGTGTTGATTTTTATGTGGTGGGTAGGTGTATAGAGAATGCTTAGTTGGTGAAAATTTCAGCCTTCTATCTGTTTGTTGTAAACCTGCAATGTTATGTCCTTTGTGGATGTTTGTGTGCGGCGAGCATCGTAAGAACCTTTGGATGGGTTGCGATAATATTGGTAACGTGGTTAGGTGTTGTGCTGTTCATGGGCGTGAAACAATTTTTTGCCATCTGGTGGTTGACAATGCTATTTCAGAAGTTTTTTTTTTTTTTTTTAAGTAAACTTGTCTGAACAATTATTGGATGGATTGCGATGATTTTTGAGGTGTTAATTCTTTTGCTCTGGAAGAACTAACATCAGCTTGGACCATTTAGCTGGTTGTTTTGGAATTGCAGGGGCATTGTTGTCAAAACTGTTCGAGGAACTCAAGAAAGGAATAATGGATTGTCATGATGTTTGGTATGCTGGTAGGTTACATAAGGATGTACGAAGTGATATATGAATTATGCAAAGTAGGAAATTTGATTAATCAATGAGAATATTTTAGCATAGTAGTTGTTTTAACCCTATCCAGACCGGGCTTTTTTGGGATAGCTGGGACGGGGTTGGGGGGTGGGGCTCTTTTGACCCCCCTCTTCGTAATTTTGAAACGGCTTGGGTTACGATCACCAAATTTAATGGATATAATGTACTACTTAAGTTTTATATTTTCTGTAAGTTTGGTATCGTTGTGACGTAATATGACGTAATTATGACGTCATAATGTCATATTTTAGGCTAAAATCGTCTACATATGAAATTTCCGCTATACTTAAAGGTATTAAAGAAAACGAAGATTATTAAGGTTCTATTATTGTTGTCTAAGTCTGCCAAGTCATTTGTTACCAATGACGACGACAATGACGCCAATATGACGTCAGAAAATTACGTCATTTGTCCGCCATCTTGGATCAACAAGCTTGAATTTTTAAAAATACGATTTTTCCACCAATAACCCCAAAACCAAATGGAAGTGGACTAAAAAGGTTCAAATGTAAGAAAATAAAAGATTTTGACGGAATTTGAGTAAAATTAACATGTATTTTTCGCTGAAAATGGCATTGTCCGCCATCTTCGATTTTGACCCATGACGTCATCAAATTAGCATAAATTATGAATAATTAATTAGAAATGTAACTTAAAATTACTCAGGATCTTAATGATATCGATAAACAAGTTTGGTCTAGCAATAAAACTATGAAATCCCATAATTCAAACTGAAATTAGTAAATTTGGTAAAATATGCCTGTCAGAAACCCGTTGCCATGGCAACATGAAAAATTACAAACTAAAATTTTCTTCACAGAATTGTTGCTAACATTATTTAAGGAAAAGTCACCAAGTTTCGCGTTTCTAGCACATGTCGTTCGGCAGTTATAGGACGTCAAAGTCGGCGCAGGCACTTTTAGCCCCCCCCCCCCCCCCCTGTCTGGATAGGGTTAATGTATTTCCTGTCCTGGACATGTAGCCATGGCATCTTGGAGGAAGGTAGCTTGTGACATCAGGAAAAGTTTGACCCCCTGACATTTGTTTTTGGAACTGCATTCCAATGAGGACAACTGAAGAAAGTCAATGCATTCCAATGGGGATAACTGAAGAAAGGAACGAAAGATTGCTGTCATTTAAGGTTGCCAGGTAGCTTAGGCAAAGATATACAATTTTAAGTGTATTTCACACAGATACGCATGTAAGGATACGAGACTGAAATGAACATGCATTTCTTTGGTCACCTTCTGAGGCATTACATTAAAATATGTGCATTTTATGGACACTCTTCGTGCACGATACATCAGGGTGGTATCAGTTACGTTGGCTATGTGCCAGTTCACAGTTATGTGGGTGGCATAGTCTGCTCAGAATGATGCGAAGACGTAATATCCAAGTAGATGTGAGGAGGTAATCTCCAAGAATATGTGAGGAGATAAATTCCAAGCAAATGTCAGGTGATAATGTCCATACAGGTGGTATGAGGTACTCTCCAAGCAAACGTGTTGCTGGAGGGATTGCGATAGTTTTTGGAAGGTGGGTAGATGAGTGTTCGGTAATAGTGAAGGTTGATTTTGTGTTGCATGAACTTGGTGGTGAAACAGCACGTTTTGTATCTTTGGTCCAGGACTTGCTGTGGAGTTGATCGTAAAGTGTTGGGTCTATAGCGGGTGTCTTAAGCACGCCATAATACTTTAAAAAGTGTGCCGTGTACATGAAACATTTAAGGGGTAGACGCGGGTAGTACAAAACATGTACAATCACTCTGACAAACAACCTTCATTCTAAAAGCTGACACTTACAAACATTGCTATCTTCCTCCTTTCATAAACTATTACCCATGTCTCCATTAGAACCCCGCCATCACAAAAAGACCACTCCCTTACAAACACTCATGGAGGTATGAGGTCTGCGAACTTTTGTTGGAGAGTATTGGTGTAACATTACAGATATAAATTTAGGCGATGTGGTTCCCAAACTCATCTGTGAACAGGAAGGAACTAACAAGGAGACATTGCTGTAAATCCTTTAACTGAGTCTATCTACCATGTTATTCGAAAACATAGTAGGCCGTACTAAAACGTACAATCATTCATCGCAAAACACCCCCCCCCCCCAGCACACACACACGCTGACACGGCCCATGAACCCTCTAAAAGCTTGATCTAAATAGAATTGAGAGGAGAGAAGGAGTTTTACATACTTGGTAAAACATAGCTTAGCCTATTATTCTGAGTTTCACTTTGCATTTAGTTCCTATGGATTATGAGTAAGCAACAAAATCATTTTCATTGTTATTGTTATTGTTATAGATTCTGCGGCTTCCGGTCTATGGCTGGTACGAAAATCGTCTTGGAAATTGTCTGTCTCTGACGCATTTCTCATTCCGATCATTCGCATTTGTGATCCCGCAAACGCCTTTGATGGGAACCCAAGAACCTACTGGGTCCCATGTTCTGTTGAAGCGAAGGGGGACTGGTACATCGACGTGGACCTCACGGCACCCCACACTCTGACCCGCGTTGCAGTCAACAACTACGGAGACGGGTGGCATGATATCGCAGCGTTCGAGTTGAAAAAAAATCATATTACGGACGTACGGACCGTCTTGACCGTTCAAAACGTGGAGATGCTAACGAAGGATCGACAGGAGTTTGGCGGTTTCCAGGCAACAGCGCGGTGCTGGAAGTTCCTGATTACAAAGAGTCACTCACCTCAAAGGCCATGGCTCACTGAGCTACGCTTCTACGGAATACAAACCACTTCAGATGATAAAGAATATAAACGTTTTGGTTTGCTTTCAACAGAAGGTCTTTCGGTATAATAAAACAAGCTGCTATATCAGAAAGGTCATCATCATGAAATGTAAAGTGTGAATAGTCACATACAAAGCATCAAACGTCACGTATTTCATAGAACTAATTTTTCCCTGAATTAACCCCAAAACATCTAAGTTGGGTCTATTTGGACCCCAGACGTAAATTTTGAAGTGTCATTTGAACATTTTTGATCTGAGGCAAAATTCTTTTCGTGACTTTGTCAGTCAATATCAGCTCTACCTTCTCCAAGTTTTTACCAAGATTGGTACAATACTGTGGAAACCATAAAGAAAGTCTCAGACGGTGTTCAGTCCGTCTGGGGTCCAAACGGACCCCTTCAAAAAATGTGTAGTTTTTAAAACAAACTTTGGAGACTACTAACTCCTTAACTACTTATGGTATGATATGGTATTTTCAAAAACGTCTGTGTCATCACCATATAATGTGACATTATGACGTCATTTAGGTAATAAGGGTGGCCATCCTGGATTTTGACCAATGACGTCATGAAATTATGATAAATTATAGATTTTGAATCATGAAAATTACATAGAATTTCATAGAATTTAAATATTGTAAGAAAACAAGTGTAGTTTACCAAGAAAACATTGTTTAAATCGAAATTGACAAATGCAGCAAAAATATGCCCCTCACTATTCCGTTGCCATGGCAAACCCCCAAAATGATGAACTTACTTTGTTGACTAAAAAGTTCTGCTAGCAATATTTTGTGATAAATTACCAAGTTTCGTAGCTTTAGCAATAGCCATTCATGAGTTATGCGACGTGAAATTTGCTGAAGGCCTCAAAATTCCCCTCTCTAGTCAGAATAGGTTTAGTGCAAAACGTGGTCCTTCTGATCTTTTGCATAAACTATGATGATGTGCTGGAATTAGCATGATAAACTATGATGATGTGCTGTGCCTTCACATGTCAAAATATTTCTCTTACATTAACAAAGCAATGTATTTACAATGATCGCCGATAAGAATTGGACCTGAGATTTTAGGAACAAATCATTTTGGGGTCCTTAGGGAATTGCAATTCAAAGCATCTTTCTGACCAAAGAAACAGAAAGTCTAGCCCAATAAAGTACAAATCAGATAAAAAATTCTGTACAACTACAAAGAATATATGGGTAAAGTACATTTTCTGAAAACTAGATCTATTGAAATATATAAAATACAATTTCACCTATCAATTAACGTTTTCAACAAAATTGACATAATGAAAACTTAACATTCATATTTTCTGTAACAGTTAAGTAAAATTTCCCACTAGACCTTGCAGAGTGAAAATTGCAATAAAAATGTCTTGGTGAAATTTTCAATTACCATTAACAAATTATGTCAAAGATGTGAAGAAATCATTTCAAAATGCATTTATTTTGAGCAGCTGCCCTCAACAGTTTTTAAATACCCCCCCCCCCCCATTCTGATCACCTGATGCATGATGCAATCCTCCCTTTCACCAATCAGAGCACAGGTTACTTGAGACTAAGCAATCTGAGATTAGTATAATGGAAAGAAAATGGCCGCCGATCTTGCTGGTATTGAAGCGGTGAGATAGAAAATTACAGCCCCTGGTGGCAAAAATACGGCTTATCTTTGCAAACAAAAACAGAAGAGGAAAAGCAAGGGATAGAATTTTGTCCAAATGTGGGCAGAAATCACTATAAATCACAGGGTAGAAGCCCTTTAAAGGCTCATGCACCGGCGATCATAAAGTGACTCTTTTGTTCTTTTTGTTCAAATTCAAAGTCACTGACATCTATTGTTCACATGCATAACAATAGAACCAAAACAAAGGAGTCTGATTTTTGATGCCAAGCCAAGCCTGCTTAAAACAAAGAATGGTGAGTCTGTCAAAAGTTGTACCCGTTTCGGATTATCTTTTTTGCTACTTGTCCAAGAAAAAAGACCCTATATTTGAAAATCGGGGGAGTGGCGCTAGCATTTTTGGGAGTGGCGGAGCGCCATTGCAACATTCTGCAGATTGCAACATTATAGATTAGTCAAGAATAATTCATACCAAGGGGAATTAGGTCTGGATGATTTTCACGTCTTATAAGCTATAACTTTTGAAAGCGCCATCAAATTTAGTAATATTTAATTAACATGCGTCGATGACAGTTACACATCTGGTAATGCAAAACGCCAAAAGGAAGTTACCTAAGCAACTGGATATGATTTTGGAAACAGCCATCCGTTGTCTTTCGTCAGTGACACTGGAGAAGTCTTGTTGGAGAGCCTTTTTATATACCCTAGCTGTGAATTGATATGTAAAGGAGATGTAGCTGTAGAACAGGTTTATCCTAAGTAAAATTGCACCGCTGTACTTACATGACATTATTCCGCCACGTATTTGTGATACTGTCCCACACAACCTTCGCGCAAACCAAAACTTCACTTCCACTGCCTGTAAAACTGAAAAGTATAAAAGATCCCTCTTACCTTCAACTGTTCACTTGTGGAACGAACTGCCTGCAAATGTTAAAGCCCCCCTCACGATCAACATTTTAAAAAAGAGCTGGACTCATTATTCAACAAGCCGACAAAACACTCACATTTCTCTCATGGCCTAGGTCGCTCCGCAGTTCATCTAACAAGGCTCCGTCTAAACTTTAGTCAGTTATACTACCATCTTTTTCAACACCACTGTATTGATTCTCCCACATGTAAATGCGGATATCATTGTGAAACTACTGAACATTTAATCTTCTACACTGCACATTCTATACCAGCCAAAGAAGTGCTATGTTATCGGTTGTCTCCAATATGATAGTAGACCTAAAACACCTCAACGACACTGCTTTATGTTCTTTTCTGTTATCAGGATCAACATCTCTTTCACATCTACAAAACTGTACTATTTTTGAAATTGTCCATACTTATATCCATTGCACAGGCATGTTCTCCAAATCAATTTAGCACTAACTTGTCTTGTCCTAATGTACTTTTCTGTTATCCATTTTGTACTTATGTTTGTATGTGGTTTGATATTCTTGTTTTATGCGTATGTTTCTTGAGTAGAGGGCTTAATATAAGCAAATTATGCTTTCTGCCTAATACTCTCAAAATATATGTGAATAAAAAAAATTAAAAACTTAAATTGATATGCAAAAAAGGCAGGAAGACAAATCTCTAGTTGTCAAAGGAAACAATGATAAGATAAGTTAAGACTATGTTGATGCAAAGGAGCTAGGTCCCACGTGCCATGTCGGATCTAAGCTAATCTATTCACTACGTCTTACTTTTCTATAGCACTAATTATTATTATTTGTCGTTGTTGCTGTTTACACAACGAACAAAACAATCTTAGGAGATTAATTGATGACTCGCATTGAGGTAAAATGTTTTTTTTTTTATTATAATTGTTTCTCAACACTAATCAGCGAATAACGCATTCTTTAGAAATAGATGAAAATTAATAAAAAAACACTATTACCGTGAATTGTCAACTGTTCTGTACTAGTATATAGCGTTTGGAACCGCAATGTGAAATTTACATCTTTTTCTATGTACATAAGTAAATTCTTGACGTATGTAACTGCATCTGTATCTGCAAGCAGCGACACCGAGTGCTACAGTACAATGTAAACGAGTCAGAAATGTCACGTAGAAGGTGACAGTCGGTCAACAAAACGTCACTTTTTCATCAACAATTATTTATTCAATAACAGTAATATGTATTTTTACATATTTCTGTGATAAAGATTTGAAAATGACAGCTTATTTAAACATGATTGCCGGTCCAAAGTGTCGGATCAAATCTGGTACTGTTTACTATTATTTTTCGTTGATGCTGTTTAAGGCTAACAAAAACAACAACAAAATCTTAGGAAATGCTAAATTAGAGTTGATGACCCGTCTAGAGGGTAAATAAAGCTTCCGAGTGAGCGAAGCACCAATGAACACGAACACGCATCATTTAGAAGTTGATGAAAATATACATCGCTATTACTGTTAATTATGAAATGTTGCATGTACTAGTATATAGCGTTTGGAACCGCAATGTGAAATTTACATCTTTGTCTATGTACTTATATAATGGAAATTATTTATGTGTGTGACAGCATCTGTATCCTGACGCAGCGACACCTAGTGCTGCAATACAATGTAAACGAGTCAGAAATGTCACGTAGAAGGTGACAAACGGTCACCAAAACGTCGGTGTGAATGAAGCAGTGATATCTAAATGAATCTTCATTTTATATCAATAAAAATAGTGTGTAATTTACTGTATTATTATAAAAAGAATTCAAATGAAATCTTATTTGAACAAGATTGCCGATCCAAATTTTCGGATGAAAGCTTCTTGATTTACTATATTGTTTAACGTTTATGTGGTAGAGTCCATTCCAAGTCACCATTAGGGGTTTTAGGTGATATTTGCAATTAGTCTGAATTATTTTGAATAAAAGAATATCTGAGCCACAATAATTAAATTCTTTTCAAAAAATTGACTAAGGAAATACTCATCTATTTGAATTCCTTTGAATATTTTAGAAACATTATGAAAGTAACTGTACAAAAATATCTTTATTTAGAATAATTGTGAAACCTCTGTGTGATTATTTCATATTTACAAATATTTACAAATATTTGTAAACTTTACCAAATTGTAAAATTAGTTCATTGCCCCCGTAAAAGTAAGCCCTATTGTTGCCTCTGTATATTTTTAGATTTCACTACTGGGAACTGGTGGATCCTTTGTGGTGGGCCATTGTTAAATGGCACCTAACCATACTTTGCAAGGATGTGTGAATTGCTTTCTTCCCAGCCCACTGAACCATTTACAAAAATGGTAGAAAATGGTAAATAATGGTGGAATGCTATTATAATTATTTAGAAACCATTAGAAGTATCCAATTCCACACCATGGATATTTCCAAAGTTTTACAGGACCAGGGAAATATTTATAAAGTTGAAACAGTGTTAAAATATTTCTGAAGTATCAAATGTCCTAGACATATAATTACAAAACTTTAAAATCAATTCTAAACAATGGCAACAAACATCCTCATGGTGTCTTGGAATTGACTCTACTGTTCACTACTATTATTTGTCGCCGTTGCTGTTTTTACGGTGAGCGAAAAATTTTAGGAGATGCTACATTAGAGTTAATGACCCGCAATGTGAAAATATACAACTTTGTCTTTGTACACAATTAAATCATTTACGTATGTGACAGTATCTGTATCTGCAGGCAGCGACACCTAGGGCTGCAGTACAATGTAAACTAGTCAGAAGTGTCACGTAGAAGGTGACAGACGGTCACCGAAACGTCGGTGTGAATTTAGCAGTTTTTGTGTACGGTCACCGAAACGTAGGTGTGAATGTGGTTGTGTCAAAAGAGTTTATTTACTCGTACAATACTGTAGATGAAGATACATATTTTCTCCCACGCTCGTATTCAACGCTGCGAAGAAGCCAAAGGTTTAGATTGTGGGCTTAATCAATCCACAAATAAAATATATGGAATCCACAGCTGTCATTTTGTTTTGTTTGTTTTGTGTTTGTCTAATTTACCTCAACAAATCGTATTAAGTTGTGTGAGCACGCCCCTGTGTGCGTTTCTATACAGCGTTACTTACTGTATCCTAGTTAGCTAGTATTTTCTACGGTTACTGGGGCTAAAGTAAGACGCAAGTTTACTATTTAACCCTATTCAGACCGGGGGGGGGGCTTTTGAGGCCCGCGCTAACTTTGATGTTCTATAATGCCAGAACGGCTTACGCTACAGCTACCAAATTTGGTGAGTTTTCCTAAAATATTGTTGGCAACAATTTTACGAAGTTTGACAAATTTTCCATTTTTTCTTGTTGCCATGGCAACCGTTTGTTGACAGGCAGTTTTGCCAAAAATCACTATTTTTGGTTCTAACAATGTATTTTTCACATTTATTTGTTATATTACTGCGATTTTGTTACATAAATAAAATCTTATATTATTTAGCATATCTTTCATAATTATATATGCATAAATTATGCTAATTTGATGACGTCATCAGCCCAAAATCCAAGATGGCGGACCGAATGGCCAGATCAAGAATAACAAGCTAATTATCCCTTAAAATTTGTAACTACCTGGTATTTTTTTATCAAAAACCATCTAAATGAATGAATTTAGTCTATTTCCATTGCCCTTTGTGATTATTTGTTGCAAAAAAAGTATTTTTGAAAATTCAAGGTGGTGGATGTAATATGGCGGAGCCCAACTCGTATCTTAGATGTGCATGACGTCATTTTATGACGTCTTATTGACGTCATTGATGTTGCTATTGGCAAGGCAAGGCGTAATAAACATTATTATTCTATTATCTGCACTTATTGTTACATTTTTGTAGCATAACTTGAAGTTTTCTAAGAATACCCTTTTTTCATGGGTTTCGCCAATATAATCAAATTGATGACGTCATAATTACGTCATCTTACGTCAACGTATCGTCAAACGTCACATACTTGTCAGATATCATGTCGATATAATGTCCTAAAAATTTGGTGGCTCTACGGCACGTAGTTTTAGAGTTATATGACTTAGAAGTGGAGGGCCTCAAAAGCCCCCCCCCCCGGTCCAGGGATGACCAAAAAAGCCCGGTCTGAATAGGGTTAAGGGTAAAATTTTGCCACAATGGTGATACGTTATGCCAAAAGAATCTTTAAAATATACCTCGTTTGGTTTGCGGTTAGGGTGTTAAGTTTATCCCCTACAGTGCCGAGGCGAGTGATCAAGAAGTTTTTGGCCTCACCCAGAAATAACAAGCACCACTCAGATTTTGAGGCACAACTTCATAGTATGAAGCCTTTTATCAATATCCCCCAAATTACAAATCATTGGAGTCATCACTTTCCCGCCGTTCGTTTTTTTTCTAAATAAGAAGGTAAGTGGCGAGGAAAATAAGGGTGAAGTGTGATCAGACAATTTGACCCTCATACCTTAGTTTTTTTTTTTATTGGTATATATATATAAGACAAGACACCGTGGTAAATGCACTCTAGCAAAGCTAATATTAACATTACCACTAGGACATTTGAAAATAAAATAAACAAAGGACAAACAATGTGAGATCAAATAGAATAGTAGTACAACAGTGGGGTGACGGATCCAACAAATAAATATATATACATACATACAAGATTTTAAAGGAAAATGTTCAATCAGTTTGAAAACGGTTTGTCTGGAGTATGTATGTGTGTAAACTGCATAATATGGGTATTTGTTTCTGTTGTTAAATTGGGTGAACCCCTGAGTAAAGGTTGAGTTAAGACTGGGTCAGACGAAGTTTTCAAATCAAGGGTTAAATGGTCTTGAAGATTGCAGAGAAGGGGTTTTCTAAGTTGGTTGTAGTTAGGCCAGTACAATAAATAGTGGACAACTCTTTCACATCGGGAGCCACAGCTACAAGAAGGACTATCGACTAAATTGCGTGTGTATACTAGTAAGCTAAAGTTCAAACTACAGGTCCCGATGCGGAGGCGTGTGAGTAAAACGCAGGCGTACCTGGGGCCATGACAAAAAATGTGTGTTAGGGGAAGGGCGAACTAATTTTATTAAGTAATTTTTGAATGTTGAAGGATAAGATGACCGTACAGCTATGTCAAGACCATTCCAGTGGTATGTAGCATACGGAATGAAGGACCTTTGGTAACGAGTTGTGGTACAAGTCGGTGGCTGTAAATTGTGTTTGTTACGAAGGCCGTAGGGAGTGGAGGCAGAGACTTCAGGAGTGATCAACTCCTGAAGATACTGACGAGTGTGACCATGAAAAATTTTATGAAACATTGTCAAAGAGTGAATATGGTGACGGTCAGACAGTTTTTCCCACCCAAGTTCAGAAAGGAGTGACAAATATGAGGATCCTCTCACAGCACCTGATACTGTGAGTGAGCACTAATATTGTACTGTCTCTTTCTATACGTCGGGAGTCCGATATAGTGCAGCCATGCCATACTATGTCGGCATAATCAATACCACCCACCTTCTTTTGCTAGACACAAAGATATATGAATATGAGAAGCAATCTTGTGATAAGTCTGAGGAAAGGCTTGACATTTTGCACTTTTGTTTTTCTACCGTATGAGGAGAATAATTTTATAAAAAAGTAGGTATTGAGAAAAAGCTTGTGAGATTAGGTATTGCATATACCCGTACTTACTAAGGGTCAACTCACAAGTTCAGGTACTGATAATCAAACCTGTACGTTATGACACGTTGAGAAATGGCCGAGAAGTATCCAAATATTTCGATCAATGTTTGAAATTACAAGTGGTGTCAATTCGATGTAGACTTTACCTTACGTAACGCGGCGGTATGATAACAATTCATGAACCTGGCGTTTCATCTGTCTGATGTTTACAAAAATGCTCGGGCAAGTGCATTGAGGTATTTTTGAATGAAAGGTGTCTGTATACGCCATATACATGTATACAATCGAATGTGTCTGGTGATTACACCTTTATTAAGACAAGCTTAAGAACGTTATTTACTTAATTCCACATATACCAACAAGAGCGCTCACAAATATTTCCATCTACATTCGATGTTCGTCATCCTCAAAATGGTTCATCCCGAATTTTGAATAATTCATTACAGTCAACTGACACTGGAAATCTGTCTACCCTCTTGGGCAAATATCGCAGTCCTAACTATAGTTAGGTTTGAGTCCAGATAAAGCTGTAGTGAGGCACCACCATAGAAGATACCCGGTGAGTATAGTTTGTCTCATCGTCTGCTTGATTAACCATGCCGAAAGGAAACCGATGTTTTTGCTAAACTGTGGTGAGCAAATTTGCTATGATTGTTCTCATATATTTTACCAACGCTTGAAGACATGACGTTATCATGCATAAACATTAGCACGCCTGACATTTTATCCACCTCACGGTGCAGCTATGGCGCATAGATAGGTTTCTGTAACGTGGCAAACACGCTTAATGATAAATTATGGGAGTTTTTAAATTATAAATGTACCTGTACATGTGATAGCTAGTCAATGAGGAACACCGCTATGCATATGATATCATTTAAATGTTTTGTCATTTTGGTAACATCTACAAAAGCTCTTAATATTTCACGGGCGCCGAACTCTAGTTATCAATAATATTCTGCATATGAACACTTTAAATTTGTTTGCGAAAATACTGTCGGATCTATAATCCTCTTTCTACTGAGCACCGAGTATTGAATAGTTTTTGTAGCTGAGACAAATTTTAAACGCGAAGAAGACTTCGCCCCCGCAGACGCCTTGCTGGGAGTGCTGATGCCTAACGTCTGATGCATATGTGCAGAAAAGTAGAGAAGTGTAGGTGTTTTGTAGTTTCAACTGGTTGGTACGTCACTGCGCACACTTTGTTATTTTGATGCCATGACGTTTGAAAGTTAAGATTATTCAGTGTCATCCGTGTAAAAATGGCTTTCCGTGTCCCCGACCTTCGTGGTTAATCCAACAGTTTAAATCCTTGTAGAAAATTAAAAAAGTAATATTAAGTACTCAAACGGCTTTCTGCTTTCTGTCCACAGGTTTTGATAGGTTATGTAATGAGTCAAGTGATAAACGTTACGCAAACTTTGTTATATTGATGCCATGACGTTTGAAAGTTAGCAATATTTAGTATCATCCGTGTAAAATGGCTTTCCGTGTCCCTGACTTTCGCGGTTAATCCAATAGTTCAAAGCCTTGTAGAAAATTAACAAAGTAATTTCAGTACTCAAATATGAATAAAGCATTAAATGATTTTTAATGATGAAAATACTTTACGATTTTGACCCTATTCTGTAAACAGCGCCCCCAATAGCTGTAGTACAAGGTAGCAGAACACACTTTTCGGCCTATGGAAATTTCTATAGTTAAGGACCACAGGGTGACTGGCTTCGACGCTGATAAAATCATAGTGGGGTGCAGTTCTCCGGCACGACTAACTACAATGTTGAAGTCGAGGGTATAACTGAAAACCCCAAAAAGATATCGTTTTGAATTATCGAAAGCCCTCTTTTAAATGGGGTCATGCGAGTCATGCGGAACTGTAGCCGACTCACCGAGGTAGTCAGCTGTAAAGGTCACGCGCATTGATACACCGAATAGGCAAACATCACTATCTTATACATACAAACTGAAAGTCGACTCAGTACACTACCATATAGCAAGGTTCATGTCCCGCCATCTTTCACGTTATAGTGTTTACAGACGCTTCCAGATTTCTGCCACACTACTTTTTTACCCCTACGTTATTCATGGGGTCGCGGATAAATACTGTGTTCTGCTACCACGATATGAATAAGTCAATATTGTCTTGAGGAAGGTGACAGGTTGTCACTAGTGAAAAGATGGTGAAATCAATTGAAGTGATGTGATAAAAGTCTCCTTATTTCTCAAATATATTAAGGTGTTTCCTTGTTTTATATATGGGGTACCTGTGCAGAAAGAACCGCATAGTTGTCGTTGGCAACTTTTTTCATGGATAGGACGTTAAATGGAGGTCCCGTGTCTGGGGAGAGCCACACCCCGGGCACGTTAAAGAACCCGCCACATGTGCGATGATGTGGTGTGAGTGGTTCAAATCCTACAGTACCTTGGCCGCACCTGGGGCAATTACTGTCGTATTGAGGTCACCTCAGTGGCGCCGAATGGCAGCTCGCTCCAGACACTTACGACAGTCGTATTGAGGTCACCTGAGTGGCGCCGAATGGCAGCTCACTCCAGACCCTTGCGATTTAGCCCCGCCTATCGTAAGCTCCTCGCAATTCAGCCCCTGGCTGCAAAGAGTGGGTAGTGGGCCCACCTAATAACAATAACAATAACAATGGCAACGGGTTTCTGACAGGTATATTTTACCAAATTTGCTAATTTCAGTTTGAATTATGGGATTTAAAGGTTTTATTTCTAGACCAAACTTTTTTATCTATATTATTAACATCCTGTGTAATTTTAAGTTACATTTTTAAATGAAATATTCATAATTTATGCTAATTTGATGACGTAATGGGTCAAAATCCAATATGTCGGACAATGACATTTTCAATGATAAATACATGTTATTTTTACTAAAATACCGTAAAAATCTTTTATTTTCTTACAAACACAATTACTTGAACCTTTCTAGTTCAGTGTTATTGGGTTTTGGGGTTATATGTGGAAAAAAAGTCGTATTTTAGAAAATTCAAGCTTGTCGATCCAAGATGGCGGACAAATGACGTCATTTTCTGACGTCATATAGGCGTCAGTGCCGTCCTCATTGGCAACAAAAGACTTGGCAGACTTGGACACCTTAATGTAACCTTTATAGTTATCGTTTTGTTTCATACCTGTAAGTATAGCTGAAATTTCATATTTAGACGATTTTAGCCCAAAATATGACATTATGACGTCATACTTACGTCATATTACGTCCTAACGATGCAAAATTGCAGAACATATAAGAATTCACTATTACATCATTCCCTCCAAATTTGGTGATCGTAACCCAAGTCGTTTTGAAATTACACAGGGGGTCAAAAGAGCCCCCCCCCCCCCCCCCCCGTGTACACTAAAACACACCCAGTAACTTTCTAGCGAGGACAGGTCAACGACAATTACTACGTTGTGAATAGCCCGAATGAGTGGCTGGCCATTCTCACCCTGTCTATCATGCAAATGTTATAAACACACACAAAGCAGGCACTGTGAGTTCACACAAACAGTTTATCTATATAACCTCCCTGTTCTATTTATAACGGTTTAAAAGGTTAACTTGATTAATCTCCAAGCAGATTCCTCCGGTGGCATTGAAACAGTAACATAAGCTGGGGAAGAAATTAGCCGGCAAAGGAGGATAATTTGCCACCGGCTAATTCCTTCCCCAGCTTATGTTACTGTTTTAATACCACCGGAGAAATCTTCTTGGAGATTAAACTTGATGACCAAAAGGTGAAGAGACTAGAGAAATCTTACGACTTGAGATTTTTGAAATGATGGACCTGCAACAATTTTTGTCTCGTATTATCACGCGCTCCGTCACTTCAGTTGTATTAGCACACCTATACACATACTAGTAGTAATGTATCGTGGCGTAGTGGATAATTCGATAATATATATTTCACTATTTATGACGTATACGGTCGTTCATATTGAAATTTTGCTTTTATAAGGGTTTGCTTCTTGTGTTCATTTCATAATAACCTTCTTGATACTATCTATTTGCGCTCTCACAGTGTGTATTCATTGAAATATATTGAAGTGATACTGGTAGTTTATTGTCGAAACATTACAGATCTGGCGGTGAAGTTTACAAACATGTCTTCGCAACTCGTCTGTAGAATGAAACAAATGGAAGAGAGACCTTGTAGACAATCCTAGTTAAATGGGCACAATAAACGTCTTCATACATATCTTGTGACGTTATTTGTATTTGGAAGATTGAACGTAAAATAAACATGGTTCGCAGTTCTAACGCAGTTCTTACTCAGTACAAGGTAAAATGCGACTTTACTGCATTATGAAATATAACGTTCGACTCCAAATAACTAGCAAACTATTAAAAGAAAGCTCGACGAAAATCGTTAATCGACAGACAATAGGTGTGAACTATTTATCCCTGTCCCTGCCGTGCCACTAGATCAGTACGTGGTACTAGTACATGTAATTGGGTACTTTGCATGTGAAAGAATCGTGTCCTCGTTAGAAATCTACTGGTTGTGTTTTAGTAACGAGCCCCCCGGCCCCAGGTATTCCAAAAAAAGCCCGGTCTAGATAGGGTTAATGCATCGTGACTATATGTTCGGACTAAGAATTGTGAATGTTCTGCGCATATACAGGGCGACCAATAATTAAGCATGACTGAAGACAACATCACCCCAGACGACGTGCCAAGTGTCGACGAAAACAGACATATCCCGAGTATAGAACCAGGTTCCATACGAGACGTGCCAAATGCACTGCAACAAGCACGGTGTCGTAAGTTTGTTTTTCTTATAGTTCTGTTCTGTTTTGATAATCTAGAAAAATAGCAAACATGGCATTTAATGCAAATTGCAAGTTTCAAAAATTCGTTTTGTATTTTCGATAATTCTACTTGTTTTCTTACAGGTTATACAGCGGTACGTTTTCTATGTAACACTGGAGGTCTTATGAATATTCCAGACATATTTATTGTCTTGCATTAAAAAAAAATGATGGTCATTATATTTTAGCCATACCATAGGTATGGTGAAATATATTGTATTCGTAATGTTTCGTCTTTTTTTCTTCTCCTGTCAAATTTTCAAAGGGATTCATCTCCGCCGTTCCTGGACCGAATGGCCTGAAATTTGGCACAAGGGTAGAGTGGGCCAATAGCATGATCCTCTTTTTCATTTTTTTTTCATATCTGCTCCTAAAATGATTTTATTGCGGTTTTATTGCAAGTTTTGGACCAAAACTGTATATTTTGGCCCGCTGTACGATGGTATTACATCCAAATTACCTGAAATTTGGCACAAAGGTGCCCTAGATACTTATTCAAAGGATCCACGTACAATATTTGGTATAAATTACTTTAAAATGGCTCGTTAAGGCGGTTTTTGTAGGAGAGTTTTGGATTTGTGAGGTTGGGGTGCCGAGGTCAACGACCTCTAGGTCATTCTGATGCCACAGGTGTGTCAGGTAGATCCAATTATCTACATACCTACCTAGTCCATAGAACTCCAGGTGGTTCGAGGGATGGGGAGGGGGCAAGGTAAATCAATGACCAGCCAATGAACGGGCTCATTTTGCTGGAAGAGTCCTTTGTTGGACAAGGGGTGTTTTTTTTAATTTACTGTTAGACTTTATTTGATTGCTGTTAATGCCAATGCTTTTTTTAGCGGAAGTGTTTTTGCACTGATTCACTTGACACAAAACTACTACTGGGACAGTCCATTCTTTCACATAGGGGGGATCTTTTGTAAAAAAAATTCATGTTTTGGACATGGGTGATGATTCTAAATTTCATTTGTTGAATGGAAGTTGACCCCCATCTGAAGACCTGAGGAGGATTCGGCAGCCAATCAGCAAGTCTGGTATTATCTGGAAGAGTTCATTCATGCACGGGGGACTTTTTTAAAACTCAGTTTTGGACTGGGTTGCTTATTATACAAAAGGAATATTCCATTCTTCCACAAAGGGGTATCTTTCAAAATTCATTTTGTGGACTTTGGTGATTATGTCGAAGTCCTATTTTAGCAGATGCATTTTTGGATCGCTCCACTTTACATAGCGGTATAACAGGAAGGGTCGATTCTTGCACAGAGGGGGGAATTTTTTCAAATATGGTTTTGGACGGCTGATGATTCAAAATTCTATTTCTTAGCGGATGTTTTTTTTTTAGTCGTCTCTTTTACCTATCTACATGGGGTGCACTGGAAGAGTCCATTCTTGAAGGGGTTTTGTACGATTCATTTTGCTCCTAAGTGTGATTAGTAGTAAGAAGTCATTTTAAACAGAAGTGTTCCATTTTTGCACATGAGTGATTTTGGAACAGTCTATTGTTACATTTGGAGGGAGATGGCTGAATTATGCTGTATTTGCTCTCAAGCAAATGTCGGCCTTTCTAGTTATTTTTGATAACTTAACCTATTTGAAATTATATCGTCTTCATTTGGTAATTTTTTTTTTACATTTTTTTGTAAAAAGGGTAATAGTTTTGACTTTACGTTAAGTTACGTTAATGGATTTCAAGAGTTATTTTCAAAGGGTTATCTTACTAGCTGTTTGTCCTAACGTCGTACCTACAAAAAAGGTTAGACGCATGAGTCGTGCTACATGAAAAATGGCTTTTATGTTCCCTCTTGTAGCCTAGATACATGGATCATTAACAATAACACCTTGACTTTTAAATCGTATGTATTTTCAGACTGCACTTACAGATGGCTTAGCATTGCCGTGATAGTAACTACCTTGCTTGCTGCATCGGTTGGTTTTGGAACCTGGATTTATTCCCACAGCAATATTAATGTTTGGGATGTTCATCAAAAGGTAAGAAAACGGTCTTCATTTCGTTTCGGGATGTAGCCTACGTCTATGTCCTTGCCAAAGACACGTGGGCTACATCTCGAAACGGAATGAAGTCCGTTTTCGGACAAGGTTTCTTGTAAACATGCTATATACTTAGGAGGGCACTTTTGATTGTACATCATGTCACATATTTAAAAGGGCCGTCCGTATTTTGCATTCGTCACCAGTTCTGGTCATTATATGTGCTACAACAAACAAAACATATCAAGTATAATCTCCCCTATCTACAGAGAATGGAGATACATGATGATGCATCCAACGCTGGTCAACTTACTTTGGACTCTACATACACCGATGATCAGCCTGCTTTGGACTCTGTGGGTCAGCCTGCTGCGGACACTACCTACAACCATGGTCAGCATGCTGCGGACATCACCTACAGCATTGAAACCCCTGTTGCAGACACTACCTTCATACCTGGTTACCCAGTAGTGGACAACACCTACATCCCTGGTAACCCTGCAGTGGCCACCACCTACAACAATGGTCATCCTGCAGTGGACGCTACCTACAACAATGACTACTCTCCAAGCAGAGGTTAGGCTCTGGCTGTGTTTTTTTGTTGTTGACATTTTTAGGCGTTGTTATTGGGCTTTCTATTTTGTACCGAAATCTTTATGTCTCCCGGCCTAACCGCGGAAGCGTACCTACGGGGAGTGGCCAATTTACAACAAGGCTGGACTCCAGGCTAACAATAACTTTCTTGGTTAAGATGATACTTTTATACTTAAACACTCAAACAACTGATCTTTGTTGCGACTAAAACGACCGAGTTGGGTCAAAACGGACCCCGAAATATTTTGTTCAATAAAATCTTATTTCGATTTCTCATCCGGGATCATTGTACATACATAGCTTCGTCAATGTAAAAGGGATATGTTGACATTAAGGTGTTGCTAACTTGCATAATTGATGAGAATTGCTATTATCCCATTGTGGTAAATTACGGGACTTTATTGTGGCATTTGGACGTTAGGTATAGGTGAACATTATTAAACATCAATTATGCAAATTGCACCTCATTAGGTGGTAGGTGGCGCTTTCACAGCGGCCGCATTACTAAGTATGCCCCAGAGTAAGCCCTTCAAAAGTCGATCTAAAGTGCTAGTTCGGTGCCATCGGACAAGTATCGGTCCAGAACATGTCAGATGAATTGCCATCATATCCTCTGAACTCCAAGGCCCGACGGAAAGAGATCGTTATCGTCAAAAATCTCTCACCGAAAGTCGACAAAGCCACCAAGGAGGGAGGGCGACGCAGAAACAACAAAGGACACTGACACCTACCATCCTTTAGACGGACCAAACAAGCCCCGACTACAAACCTAGCAAACGTCAACGTACCTCAGAGCAGGTTCGAACATTTATACTTACTTCTTGAAATCGTCGTGAGCCAATGTAACCCCTGAAACAGTAGACCGAACAAGTTTTTCTTTTGTTTACCTGACGCCGGTGAGGTTACCCCAGGTCAAACTCGACAGAAATGCTCTTGAAGCGCATACTCTCGTATTCCTCAAGCACTATTCGTGCTCTTCGAACAGACAGTAAACCAACGCCTTTGCTTAAACGAACTATCTTCGATTGTGGCATAAATAGACACCACTGCCGTCCTAGAGGATGCAGGGGGGGAAGGAACCTTACCCGCCATAACCCCACACTTACTGCTACATCTATCGCACCACCTGCTACGCACGAAGCGAAGAACGGAGCTCTGGGGAAGCTGCTGCGACAGGCCCAGCAAGCCGGCAGAGAGCTAAATCTAAATGCTACAACTCACAAAAGGAGAGGAGAAAGGACGGACCTTAATGGACAACGACTTGGAAATAGAAAAGGAAAGAGGGACCAGATCGAGAAAGTAGGAACATGGAACACATGTGGTCTGAGAGATAAAGAACCAGAAATAGTAGAATTTATGATACAGAGCAACATCTCAGTCATGGGTATAGCAGACAGCAGAAGAAAAGGAAAGGGTTGTAAGGAAATCCACTCGAACTTTGTCCTTATATGGAGCGGAGTTGGACAGGACCAAAGGGCAAGGCACGGTGTAGCGTTCATCCTGCATCCAGACACTGCAAAGTACCTGGCCGATACAACGTACATCTCTGAGCGAATAATTAAGATCAAGATTAAGGATAAAGATAGAACAACCAACTACCTACAAGTCTACGCCCCATGTAACGACTCCTACACTGACCAGGAAAAGGATGACTTCTATGAAGAAGTATCGGACTGTATTTCCCAAGTGCCAGATGGAGAAGAAGTAGTTGTAATGGGCGACTTTAACGGTAGGGTTGGGAGAAGGAGAGACCCCTGGACAAGGCACCTAGGCCACCACAGTGACACCAAAACAGAGTGTAACTACAACGGACACCAGCTTCTGAGCCTCTGTGCAGAGCATGACTTGGTTATAGTAAACACTCTCTTCCAGCACCGTCCAAGCCACACTCAGACCTGGTACAGATGGAACGACCTGACTATATCATCCCAAATTGACTTCATCCTCACCAGAGTTTCCAGGAGGAACACGGTCCATGACGCTAGGGTCATACCCAATGCAGGACTGGACACTGACCACCGACCAGTGGTAATATGGACAGAAAGGAAGCAACCAAAACCACAAAGAAGAAAGGTGACACATGAGGAACAGATCAACTGGTATAAGTTCAGGAAGCACATTGACATCCAGGAGGAGACTGGAAGGATGGTCACAGAGAGCCTAGAACATATTGATGCCAGCAACATGACAGTAACGGAAGCTTGGTGCACCTTTACAGACACCCTCCTCAATACCGTCAAAGAAACGTGCGGGACTGAGAAACCCAGTAAGGGACAGAGAAAGGCCACTGTATGGTGGAACGAAGAGGTGAAGGAAGCGGTCAAGGAGAAGAAAAGACTGTATAAAGTTTGGTCAATATCACAGAAACATGAGGACTATGTCAAGTACAGAGTCGCCAGAAGGAACAGCAAGAGGGAAGTGAAGGTCGCAAAGGACACATCCTGGAGCGCCTATGGCAGGAAGCTTACCGATCTGTGTAAGCAGTCACCGAGGGAGTTCTACAGGAGCATCAGAGCTATGCGACTGAGAGATGAACCGTTCAGTCCCACCATGGTGGTACATGACAAAGACGGCAGTCCACTCTACGATGATGATGAAATCAGGCAACGGTGGGAGGACTACTTCAAGGAACTACTAAATCCAGTTGACGAGACTAGCACCTCCGCACAGTTCAGCCCCAGATACCCGGAGCACCTAGAACCCAGCATCCTGGAGGAAGAGGTCAGGAGAGCCGTTATGTCCAGCCCAAAGAACAAGGCTGCAGGAGTTGATGGAATCATCACTGAGGCCATCACTGCTTGCGGAGAGACGGGCATTAAATGGCTGACCACGATTTTCCAGAAAGCATGGGATGAACGACGGGTTCCGGAAGACTGGCAGAGGGCAGTTGTAGTACCTATCTGGAAAAGGAAGGGGAGTAAGAAGGACTGTAGTAAATACAGAGGCATGTCCCTACTTAGCCACACAGGCAAGATCTACGCCAAGATTCTGGAACAGCGCACCAGGGCAATTGTAGAACCACAGTTAAGTGAGGCCCAGTTCGGGTTCAGAAAGGGAAGAGGATGCACAGACGCAATCTTTGCCCTCCGACAGCTTTGCGAGAAAGCGTGTGAATATCAAACACATCTCCACCTAGTCTTCGTTGACCAAGAAAAAGCATTCGATCGGGTTGACAGAAACATGCTATGGGAGGTACTGGAACTATATGGTGTGAAAGGACAGCTCCTTGACAACATCAGGGCAATCTACCACAGCAGTCAAAGTGCTGTGAGGACTACAAGTGGTCTCACCAAGTGGTTCAACGTGACATCCGGAGTCAGGCAAGGATGCGTCCTCTCACCATTGCTGTTCATTGTCTACATGGACAAGATAACCAAAGAGGCAAACCCGGACCCTCTATCTCAGAACGAACTGCTCGTCGCAGACGACCAGGGCATCATAAACAGCAGTGAGGAAGGACTACAACAACATACAGATAGGCTGAACACAGAGTGCGAAAACCACAGGATGAAGATCAGCATAGAAAAGACAGAGGCTATGGTCGTAGGGCGAACCCCAAAGAATCTGAACATCACCATCAATGGACAACAGCTTAAGCAAACATCTGAGTTCAAGTACCTCGGAAGCATCTTCTCAGAAGATGGGAAGATGGACAGGGAAATTGAAACCAGAATTCAGAAGGCTAACATGGTTAGCTACCAACTAGCCCCCCTTCTCAGACATCCAAACATACCCATGGACACCAAAGCCAGCCTAATCAACACCATCTTCATACCCACCCTGACCTACCAGTGCCAGACCTGGACTCTCAACAAAGCACAACAGAGGAAACTAGTGACTTGTGAGATGAGGTGCCTAAGAAGAACAGTAGGGAAGACCAGAAGGGATAAGATCAGGAATGAGGTGATAAGGGGAATGGTTGGTGCCACCAACATCAACCACTACATCGCTCGACAACAGATAAAATGGTTCGGGCACCTCGTCAGGATGTCACCCAATCAACCGGCCCTGAAAGCCTACAACACCAGAGTGTCAGGACGGCGGGCCAGAGGTCGACCACGACGCCGGTGGATCGACGGAGTGAAAGAGACCCTGAACACCCATGGACTGACACTCCAACAGGCCACGCGTCTTGCAATGGACCGCCTTCTCCTCCTCCCCGCGACACCCTCGACGGTATAAGCGGACGGATATAGATATAGATAGATAGATAGCACCTCATTTGCAAAAATTATCAGGAAATGTTATCAAAGCCTTCTAAGCATAGATTGTGAACGTGCACATGTTATTTGGGTGGAGGAGTCCACTAATGTAATTCATGAAAATGAGGGCCTTATTTTCAGAGAGAAATAGATAGAGCACAGTTACTCAAACACGTGGCACATGTACATGTAACTGAAAAGAGAGAAATATCGATAGACATCATTTATGCAAATAGCCAGCTAATTTGACAAGGTATGCCATTTAGTTTATACAATACGTGCTTGCTTGTGTACAATGTACAGTAATCGTAGTTCACGCCTTCAAATAGATACATGGTGCATTTGTTGGTGCATATTGCCACTTCATGTAAGTTCCGCGACGAGTTTATACAATACTTCAAGCAAACTTAAGCGCCTCTTGCTTGAAACCCTCAGATAGCTGTTCCAGCTGGACGACTTGGTTCGATCGTGACGACCCCACGTGGACAGGGGATTGGGAAAAGCTGACCGATCTACGCACCGAGAAGCCCGGGACGATCTGCCCCGCGCCGACAAACATCCAGGCCCGCGTCATCAGCACCGGGCAGGACGCGGCACTGACGGGAGAACAGTTTGCTTACTACGATACAACAACAGGCTTCGTCTGTAAGAAGAATGACCAAAGAGACAAAACATGTCTAGATTATGAAGTCCGTTTCTGCTGCCCGGATTTTGTTGGTATGTATCCATTCCATCTGCAGACCTTGTGTAGCTGCAACGCTGATTGAAGCCTACTTTAAACTCATTCCTGAAAATAGGGTCTGCATGGGGGGTGGGGTCACGAAAACGCTTTACACTGCATTCAGAACCCCCGATGTATTAACATGCTAAGCAATTACGCATAAGGAAGGCAAATTTACATCATCTTTTGTTGCCATGGTAACGGAATTATGACCGGCATATTTTGGCCCCAATTTGTCAATTTCAATATGAACATATGAGTCTTCGATATGAGTCTTCCTGGTAAAATACACTATCTTGTTTCCTTACATCAAATAAATTCTATGAAATTCCATGTAAATGTCATGATTTATAATTCATAATCTATGTTAATTTCTAGCCTCCATAGCAGGCTCTCTATGGCCTTTTTTGGCTCATAGTACACTTTTTCTGGCCATTTCTTTTTGTACTGGGTCGCTGATTGCTGGCCTTTTCTGACGGCCGGCCATGTAGAGCCTGCATGGAAACGGCGCTACAAAGTGATATTAAACAAACGATTAGCCATTCATCGGCCTTATTAACACACACGTTAGGAATAATTCACACTCCGTGAGAGGCAATTCACATGTCGGCTGCAAGCATTTTACAACTCGGGCTTCAGATGGGGAAACCCCCATATGTTACTCGCTACGCGTCCCGCCCGAGCAATGGCGTCAGGCATGCCGAAAGAACGTCGAACTGTTAAGTTTTCACTTCCATATTTTTAAAATGCCGTTTGACCCCGAAACCGTTAGAGAATTGTCGTCTCAGTGCACACGGGGCGTGACAGCGCACTGTCCGGTGGAGATGCGTGCAGTTTATTAGCCGTCCACGGGATGCAGGAAATTCGCACCTCCTAGTTAAGCGCCCTACTCGTTTTTTTATATCACTTTGTAGCGCTGTTTCCATGCAGGCTCTACATGTCCGGCCGTCAGAAAAGGCCAGCAATCAGCGACCCAGTACAAAAAGAAATGGCCAGCAAAAGTGTACTATGAGCCAAAAAATGCCATAGAGAGCCTGCTATGGAGGCTAGTAAATTTCGTCATTGGTCAAAATCCAAGATGGCCGCCCTTAATAGCTAAATGACGTCATAATATCACATTGTATGATGATGACAGGAAAGGATTTGCATGTCTTTATCCTCTGAAAATTTGGTTGTCATACAATACGTAGCGTATGTTTGGGTCTCGAAAGATTGTTTTAAAAACTGCACATTCTGCTTGGTTCATTTGTACCCCAGATGTACTGAGCACAGACTATCCTTTAAACTTTCCACAGTATTGTGCCAATCTCCGTAAAACGTATGAGAGAGTGTAGCAGATATTGACTGCCAAAGTCACGGAATAAATTTTCCTCATTTAAAAATGTTTAAATTTACGCCTGGGGTCCAAATGGACCCAACTTGGGTGTTTGAGTGTGAAACAACATTAGAGTTTAATGATAAGATGGTCAACTCATAATTCCTGCCAATGAGGACCCTACTTGTAAAATCACAAATACCTCTTATGATACATCAGTCAATATATTTTGACAAGGGTATGAGATCGTGGAACTATAATTTCAAAAATAATGACGGAATGAACCTTTCGTCCAATAGCCTCTCAGAAGAAGTGGCGAGACGACGGGCGTTGTGGCAAGGGTTACCCTGCAGATGATGGTTACTCTGCTGAATGTGATCCTGACCATAAACACCCATGCTGCTCCAATTTTCACTGGTGCGGTAGCTCGACTGACCACTGTGACTGCATCAGCTGTGTCAACTACGGAAAGAAGAGGGACAAGAAAAAAGAGTGCGGGATGAAAGGGTTTTGGGCAATATTTACAGGGAATTCGTGTCGATAGTTTACGGTACTCCTAATTGGCCCTGTAAGGAAAATGTCGATTCAATTAAATAAATGATTACTCTTTAAAAGTAAAAACTTAAGAGCAGGTGGGGAACGCTTTTCTTATGAAAACACTTTAAATTAAGTATCCATTTTCCTATTTTGTTATAAAATTTTACCATGTATTGAACCCTTAGCAGTGACGCCCGGTGAGATGATATGTACTTCGTATACAATCAAATCGACATGGCCTTATGTGGAAAAAACATGTCTTGCCACTATTGACAAGGTGTTCTTTTCGATAAAACCTTTGGCACCTTCTGCTTGTTTCAAAAGGCTTGTACATATGCCCCATGATACTTGAAATTTAAACCGTCACCACAAGAATGATTCCCTAAAATGTTTGAAAAATATTTTTTTAAATAACATTTCTGAGATGGTAAACCCCAAAATTATTTTTTGAAAAGTAGTAACTGAGATTTGAACTCAAGGCCTGGCGTCGTATGGTTTCAAGTCTATGACACTGACAGTTGGGCTATTTCAACTTTTTTTTTAATGATATCTATTCATTCAAACCTATGTCTGTGATTCCTGATCCGTCTTAGAGACGTTATGCATAATTTTTTCACGAACAGTTTTCACCCTTGGATGGTCCTTTTCCAGCCCGGTTAGCTGACCCATTGGCCGTCCTGACCACTCTTCAATGTTAATCCATGCAACGTGGGTACGAGCTCATAGATATACTCCCCCTGCCTTTCCTAATCCATTATACAATTTAACACGTACTTTCTTGATGTTAGTCAAGAATATTCATCATAATCTAAACCGTGTCATGATTTACATCTTTGTTAATATGTTGGAGAAACTATTGTGCACCATTCATGCATACAACCATTTGAAGCCGGATAATTTTCATTTCGCATAATAAGGTATGACTTGTAATAGAACCATCAAATTTAGTAACATCTAACATAAATTAAAATACTGGTATACATTCCTAATTTTAGTGTTGCCATTGAAATAGGTTTCATTGGAGCAGGCAAACCGTCGTGTTGAACAATCTCTTAACACAGTAACAACTATTACTTATAGGCTGCCTATATGCCAAAAGTCATGATGATTATTCATTCCCGTCTTGATTAATTCTCATGCAAATTCTAAAACTAAAACGGCTCGCGTGGTTTCCAAAAGACGCTAGGGCAGCAAACATTGTTACAAGACTTACTATCTGCACCAGGAGCTATGTCTACTACCACGGAAACTCGATACTGTTATGTCAAGAAAAAGGAATGTAAAAAAAAAAACGGAAGTTCTGCTGCAATACCTAGACAAGCCACTAAAGGTTCCAGAATAGAACCATTTCAAGACCAGATAAAAAAAAAACAATATAAATTACATTTTCGAGCTATAATGAGAATTCTCAAACACATATTTACGTACACACACACGGTTTTTCAAATCGATGGGCACAACTCGTGTTGACAAAATTTCACTGCCTCTCCTTTGTCAAACCAACTATGGGCCTCGAATTTCAGTAGCTGTACGTGCCTATTTTGGATGATACATTTATCATTTTTATTCAAACTTCGAACTTTGATACAAGGGACCCCCTAAATGTTGAAATGTTGTTATTTCTCTTGTGTAACTTGAGTAAGCCCCACGATCTCCCCTACCCCCGACTTTTTGCAAGTTTTTTTTTTTTCGACCGACCGACCCAATTTGTTCTGAAAAAATACGAGAAACATCAAATAAAAATGGTGTGGCCTTACCAAGAATTGAAAGATAGCGTACTATTCAATATTCCATTATGCTGACTGGGCGTCCCGTACCTTTATAAACTGCATGCTATAAATGACTGGGGAAGAGGAGTTGGGATTAAAGCTTTCAGAAGAGTAAGTAGGATTTTAAATCTGATGTTTCAATCTCATTCATTTCAACGTTTATAGATCAATGTATCCGTTTTTGTTTGGTTATCTTTTTGCCTCTAAGGCAGTGCTGATTTTATTCTACACCAATGATATAGTATAGTGTTTGAAGTAACTTTTATGATGTAGAATTCATAATGTAAGCTTATTTAAACAAGCTTGCCGGTCCAACATGTCGGATACAAGCCTATAGCTTAACTATTCACTACAATTGTAATGACGTAATGTTTACTATCAGTTGTCATTATCAATGCTTTAATTGACAAAAAAATAGTATATGCTTATAAAGTTTTAACCTTATCTAGACTGGGCTTTTTAAATTCATGAGACGGAAGGGGTTCATTTATTTTCCCAATCGTGATTTCCAAACGGCTTTGTGTACGAGAACCAAATTATGTAACCGTTACGTCTCATCTTACCTGTAATATTGGTATCTGTTGGACGTAATAAAACGTAATGACGTAATCATAATGTCAATTATGTGATTTAAACAGTATATTATAATAATCTTTATCGTAAACTCACTTTATAAAACTAGAATAATGCAACTTTCTTTGAAATCGTTCTCTTCTGATTGGTAAAAATAAAGTATATCTTATATTCTAATCGATCAAAATCAGCTGGCAATGTCTTTTCTGAATTCAAAATGAAGTCGCATGATATATATATATGTGTGTGGGGGGGGGGGGTGTGAATTTAACACAAGATATCCGTTTTCCTTGGCGCTATACAACATTTACACTATAACACCGTTTGTGCAGGGTGCTGAAGAACATTCACAAATGGAAAATGTTGTCAATGATATCGAATTCGAATTCCAAATTAAAACCATTTGTCCTGTTTTTTTTTAATTTTGGAGCCGAACAACATCCATCTTTGTTACTGAACAACATCCAGACGATTCAAACACTCCATAGTTGTGACGTATATATAAGACTATTATTAGAAACTGGAGACCTGTGCACAAAGGTGACCGTAAATACGCCGCGTAAACGTAAAAGATGTAAATCGTACATTGACACACAAATCGTCAATATTGCCATTGAGTCTTTGATAGAAAATTACGCACAGAAAGTCCTCTTTCATACTTTCATGGACATCTGATGACGTACTTTCTTCGATTAGCAAGGAAGCTTCCCCTCGCAATAAACAATTTTCGTGCTGAAGTTATACTTTATTAAATCTTAAACAAAAAAGTAAACTCTGAATAATACAAGTAATATTATCCTCAACAATATAACAAATAGAATTATTTAGTTTGAGGACACCGAACCTGATTGTAAAACACTTTTTATTCAAATGTCACATTTTCACGACGATAGATTGCGTTAGTTCTTACTCTTAACCCTAATAAACTTGAGGTACAGCCTATCAGACTTTGCGCTTATTGTCCTTACTGAACTATCTAAGCAACAATCACTAAGCAACTTGTGTACTTGTCATAAATCCTTAACCCTCATCCGACCGTTACATTTTTACGACGAATCTGACCGTATGGGGTCATTTTTGACCCCATTTTGTTTTGCACATAGACATATTTCTGCTGGATTATTTTGTGATTTCTATGTATTTACTGTTTCACTAACCTATGAAAAATATTTTGACAAGTTTTGGTGTCAGTAGTTATTACTCATTATCATAATTTATGCAGAAAATGAGGAAAACTCACATTTGCTCTGAAAATCTACCATACTAAACTTACTTAAACAATGTTTTGTTTTATCAACTTCTAAACAATAATTGTGATGATGCAATAATGCTGATAGCATAATAATGTTATTTAACAAGAAAAAATACAATATTTGTGAAAAGTAACGAACTTATTACTTAATTATGCACCATATTCCGCCATCTAAACACATACATACGATAACTCTTGTCTATTTTCCCGCAAAGATCTTTCTTGTGGGTTCCTTCTGCACATTCTGTCCATATATTGTTTTTTAATTAATTAGAAACATTTTCACTTTCATTAGCATAGGTAATTAGTGCGTATTATCATAATTTATGCATAATGTCGAAAAACTGTGTTTTACACTAAAATACCAAATTTCTTTCAAAATATTTGGTGTTTACTCATCTAAGCAACTATAACCTGTTGCTGCAATAACAATAATAAGGAATGCCTGTTATTTTATTGAAATATCTTGATATTTATGTAATTAATGATTCATAATTGGCTGGGGTCATTTTTGACCCCACCGAACAAGACACAAACTTTCAAGTATAGCTTATACAATAATGGGCAAAACTCGGCGAAAATTTGGTAGATGTTGTAAGACATGTATACAAACAAATTCATGGAAGGAATTTTTTCTCCGATGAAAAATGTTGCTATGGCAGATTAAAATATGCGCCTGGGGTCAAAAATGACCCCATACGGTCGGATAAGGGTTAAACAGACTTTCGAAGTGATACCTTTTCTACGCTCCCACTCTACCTACCGCACTAGCTACGGCCAAATAACAAGATTAGAAATTTGTAATCAAACCTCTGTATTATAACACAGTAGAAAATGCATGAGAAGAAGACAAAAATTCTAAGCAATGTTTGAAATCACAATGGCGCCAAAGAGATGTTGACTTTACCTTCGCTGACGTATACGGGTATGTATAATTAATATTCAGAAATGTGTTATTTGTCTGATGTTGACGAAAAAGTGTTAAGGCGCGTATCATTTTTCGGCTGTTTCAAAAACAAATTTTTCAACCACACTGTAAATAGCTGCAAAGTAAGCAGATATATATGCCGAAGATCGAGGAATAAATATCGAAAACGTATAATATCATCATTGGAATCACACTTCTATCTCAAGGTAATAGGTTTAATTCTCAAACTTTTCTTGTACTGTACAAGTAAAAAAATATACCCACCTTGTTTTTGGAGTGCGAGATACATGTATATGAATATACGTAGTATATCAGGATGAGTCTCGGGTATAGCTGCTTTTGCTTTTATGTAAGAGTTGGTGACATTTTACAATATTGTTGCTTTTTTTCACAACGAGCAGATTGATTTTAATTTTGGAAAATGGGACTAGAGATAAAGTATTGTCAAACCCGTGCTTGCCTAATGTGAAAGAAAACATTAGTTACCGATTACTTATCTCTTATACATTATCAGGAAACAGCTAAGAAAAATGTACCCAGAAGTTTGATGAAATTTTCAAAACCAAAATGGCGACAAAGAAACTTTACGTGACGCGGTGGTGTATTAATGTTTATTCAGGAACCTGACATTTCATTTGTCTGATGTTGTTGACAAACGTGCTCGGGCAAGTTCATGTTTTTGATTAAGAAATGAAAGGATATAACACAGAAGCAATGAAAAAATTGTGTCAGAATAGAGTACACGATAGTTCAGACAAGTACTTTATTTACTTTACTTCCAACATACCAACAAGCGATGACATATCAATGCATCTAAATTCGATGTTAGGCATCTGCAAAATGGTTCGTTCTGTGTCTCGAATAATTCATTACAGGCAACCGATACTAGAAACGAATCTTGTCTGCCCAGAATCAAATACCGAAATCGTGTCTTTGAGGTTTGGGTTCTGATAAAGCGAGGAGGACTGTGGCACACTACCATATAGGAGTCCTCTGGTGAGTGTGAAATAGCATTATTGAATCTGCCTCTGTCACCGAGCAAACTGCGCACTTGTATTCACTGTTGAACTAGCCTCTGTCACCAAGAAGACTGCGTACTTGTAATCGCTAGAGAACTAGCCACCGTCATTGAGCAAACTGCGCACTTGTAATCACTAGAGAACTAGCCTCTGCCACCGAGTAAACTGCGTACTTGTACTCACTAGTGAACTAGCCTCTGACTCTACCACCAAGCAAATAGTACTTCTTTTTATTCTTTATTGCAGCTATGTTGGCACACTACCATTTTACAAACTCCTTTTTCTAGTGAAATATATATGAATATAAGGAGCAATTTTATGATAAGTCTGAGTTTGGTGACGTTTTTCAATCTGTTTTTTTTAAGGATTAACTTAAGAGAGAAAGTATCGATTTATGGAGGATTTAATTACTCAATTTCCAGTATACCAATAAGCAATATCAAATTCATGCAGCATTTACATTTAGTTCTAGGCATCAGCGAATTGGTTCGTCTTGAGTCTTGAATTGTTTTTAAAGTAAACTGACACCAGGAGTGAACTCTGTCTACTGAGAGAACCAAATATCACAGTTGTGTTGTTGGGTTTTGATTCCTGATAAAGCGAGAAGGACTGTGAGTCACTATCACTAAGTCCACTGGTGAGTATGAAATAGCATTATTGAATTTGCGTCTGACATCGAGCAAACTGTGCACTTGTAAACACTAGTGAACTAGGCCCTGTCACCTGGCAAACTGAGCACATGTAGTCACTAGTGAACTAGTCTTAGTCACAGAAAAAACTACAGTTGCGAACGTGTTATTACTAGTTAACTAGCCTGTGGCTCTGCCACCAAGCAAACTGTACTTCTTTTTGTTTCTAGTCTTTGTTGCAGCTACATTCGCACATTACCATTTTATTAACTTTTTGTACTGTACAAGCCAAAAACAACCCACTCCTTTTTCTAGTGAAATATATATGAATATGAAAAAGCAATGTTATGATAAGTCTGGGTTTGATTTTTTGTATGTACCAGCTGACTGATTTTTATGAAAATGGTACATGGGTGAGAAAGTATCGCACGAATTCGTTCACAGTTTTTTTATTACCAAACTCCCCAAACGCCAAAAGAAATAACAAATTTATGCATTTACATTTAGTGCTTTGCACAAGCAAAATGGTTCGTTTTGAGTCTTAAACATTTTTCTTACAGTAAACTGACACCTGGAGTGAACTGTCTGCTGAGAACGAAATACCACAGTGGTATCGTTGAGGTGTAAGTCTACATAAAGCGAGAAGTACTGTAATTCAAAGTCTTCTGGTGAGTATAAAATATCTAATGACTTCGTTTTCAATTAGGGTTGTCTCCAGCTGAAAATCTTTTTGTGTCCTATTGTTTGGGAGCCCATGTTATTAATATTGTTTTTCAAATCTGTCATTCTATTCTTGTACAGAAATGTTTAGTCGGTTACAATGCCGTAAAGTTCAAAATTAATTGAAAACACCTGACATAAGCATTCATTTGCTAGATATGCTCTATACCTTAATATCGAGCATTCCATCCTCTACCCTTTCCGCATTTTTCAGAATTATGGTTGTCAGTTCGGAATTAAGCTAAATATTTTGCAGCTTATAACAATGGACCAGTTTTAGAATAATATCAACTCTAATAATGGAACCAGGCATACCAAATAAAAAGACCACCACATAAAAAAAAACGTTCTAATGCAAACAACACATAACTTGGGGATTGCTAACATGTCTGAATTCTAAACTGACAACCATAATTCTGAAAAAATGCAGGAAGGGTAGAAGATGGAATGCTTCGAATATTCTTCAAATCTCTTAAATGTACAAGTCTAAGGATAACACATGAAGTGACAATCACCGACGTCACACCTGTTATCGTAATATTATTATTGGTAAAGAACACCGCCCTCTATATAAAATGCTGTCTATGCCCAAACGTGGATGATATTCATATTTGATAAAATATGACATGAGAGTAAACACGACGGTATAATGGTAAGGATAAGCATATTGTTATAATTACATTTATATCCAGGTTGGTGGAATGATCATGGCTGAAGACATCATCACCACTGATGCTGTACCAACAATCCACACAAACGGTGTTTCGGAAAATGCCGACATACAGAAAAAATTGCCTTATGCTGTTTCAAACGTGTTCCCGAATCCGACGTACGAAACAACATGCAGTCCTGAAAATGATGCTGACAGTTCGGCTCCTGTCCAAGATAGCACAACCAATCCTGAACTCCACTATACTCAAAATACAGATGAGAGACCGACTAACCCCAGGTTCTTAGACAACGACGTATCTGCCGGGAATGATGACAATGATGATGAGAATCATATGCGTGATACAACTGAGGCCAAAGCTGATACTGGACAACCAATCGAAACCGCTCCAGCTGATGTCGAGGCTCATCCAAAAAATGACGAAAGCATACGTCAGAATGACATGGTGGCTTCAAAATGGAACATAAATACAACCTCCCAACAAAATTCAGGATACACAACAAACATACAAGGTTCCAATTCCTGCAACGACCTATACGCAAAAACACTTGCAAATACGTATACAGAAACCAACAACGATGGTGGCAAAAATGTAATCCCCCAAGAAGACATTGACGCTGAGATCCCTGAAGAAGTCGATATCATAGACGATGATGCCAATTTGGACCCCTGTATGCCTTATGCCGTCACATATGAATCCCCAAACCCATTGTACAGGTCAGAATACAACTCAACTGAACATAATGATGACAACGTGGTTCCTGAAAATGATAACAATGACATACATGAAAACAGACATATGCCGAGTACAGATCCGAACTCCATGCGAGACGCCCTGAACAGGAATCGGATGTACGTGCCAAACGTACCACAACAATCACGTTGCCGTAAGTTTATTCATCTTTTTAGGTTCAGTTATATTTTCATACAATCTGATCAAAACAACTCGTTAACTCGTGTAGATTTTCTTAGTTACTGACTACAATTGTTGGGGTGATTGATCAATACCTCATTCCTTTGAGCAAGAATTGATTTGATTGTTTTGTGTTTAAACCCAAAATGAAGGTCATTCTTTTCAAATACCTATTTCTAAATATATATATATATTTTTATGTATGTTAAGAAACATTTGACATTATGTTTCTGTAAAAACTGTAATACCTGACTGGCTTAAAAATGGTACCCACAAAACAGACCAAGTATAGACCTAGACGCAGGAGTGCTACAGTGAAGATGGCTTTTAGATAGAGCCCAGTGGGGCAAAATGTGCCATAAAGTTCATCATTTATTTATATTCTTTGTGTACTCTACTTATTCTCTTAAATGTATGCAGCCCGAATACGTGCTTTATTTTCACCGACACCTTGATGTTGCCATCATATGTATTTTCAGAGTGCACTTATAGAAGGATTGGCGTTGCCGTGATAATAACTGCCTTGTTGGCCGCACTGATCATTTTCGGTACCTGGCTTTATTTCAACAAAAATGTTTGGGAAGCTCAAAAGGTAGGGATTTATTCCGTTTCGGGATGTAGCTTACGTGTATGTCTTTGTGTCTTTTAAAGCATGTTGATGATATTTTAGGAGGACATTGTTGGCGCCGTATGTAGAGTAAAGGCAAGAATCTCTACTGTTTACAGACGATGAAGGCTGTTGATGATACATCCAACCCTGGTGAGCCTGCGTTGGGTACTCCCTACACCAATGGTCACCCTCCTGAGAACAATACCGCCGCCTATGATCACCCTGCCGTGGTCACTCCCTACACAAATGGTCACCCTCCAGAGAACACCACCTCCACCCATGGTCACCCGGGTACGGACACCCCCTGCACCAATGGTCACCCTGCCGTAGACACTACCTACACCAATGGTCACCCTGGTGCGGACACTACCCACACCAATGGTCATCCTGCGAGGGGCACCACCACCATGCCAGGTAACCCCAGCACGTGTTAATTAATGTTACCTACACCCATAGTCACCTGGCTATGAACACTAATAACAATGGCATCATTCACGTGGCTACCTTCTATTGGCATCAGAATTTTGAAGTATCTTATTACCCCCATGAAATATTCATGGAGGTTATATGTTCCCTAGCGTTTGTGTGTGTGCGTGTCTTTCTACCTGTCAACAAGATGTGTGTGTGTGTGTGTGTGTGTGTGTGTTATAATAAATAAATTACATGTATAAAGACTGACTCAGCAGGACAAGGGTTTAAGTGTTAATAAAAGATCAAATAAGGTTAATTGAAAGTTAATGGAAGTAATATAGCCGAAATTCTTTGCTGAATCTTTGCCGATAATGTGTTCAAATTAGCGTAATGTAATTATGAACGATATTCCAGATAGCATAAAATTAAATTTGTGTAAGAAAAAAGAAATCGTGAAAAATACATCAATTTTTTAGAATCGAAAATAGAGTTCCACGCAACACATACCTTCGCCAAATAATCAAGGCCTATTATTGGAAGAGAATTTATCAAAGACTTCAAGGTCATGGACTATAGAAATACATCTCAAAACATAACCTTATATTAATTATTGGCAAAGGTAAAAATAGGTATTCATTCCATGCCACGTAAAGATTGCCGAAATAAGGGGGAACCACCCCCTTCATCACAATGGTGAAACCCCTTCCAATCATACACTTCTGCTTAAAGAGATAGTCCGCAAACAAACAAAGAACATGACAACCCGCAAACTAATAAACAACGTGTCAGCAAAAATAACATCTATGTTTTGCCATCAGAAACCTGTCAGCAACTATGCACATCTGCTACACAGGTGGCGGTCAGAGGAAGTGCTGAGTGCCCATGAAAAGAGGTCGATTTCTGGGAATTGTACATTTTCCATAATAATCGTGTAAATAAAGACCAGATTTCATACAATACACTTCAGGATTTTCATCATCACATAAGGTACGCACATACTAAAAAACAATGCAAATCCATTAATCCCTGCTTGACTTATACTCTTCAAAAGATAAGAAAAAAATCACAAGCTGCAGTTCAAAACTTACACGACTTACTCCCTGCCCAAACACGTATCCACTACTCACAAGACTGGAAATAAAAATATTATTGCCATCACGACGATTGAGGGGAACAACAATACAGAGTTTCCCTGTTTTCCTGTTTCAAACGACAAATTCCTCCAGGGAGCCAGTGTGACCTACATTACATCATTGCATACCAGAGATACATCTGGAACAGATTTTCTTTTTTTGGGGGGGGGGGGGGTGCATACCCGGCATACTGCATTCATGTGGAAAAATGCCTGTGCAATTCCTAGAATTTTTGCTTAACGCAATATATACCACTTGACGACTCCCCTGAGGCGTCGTCAAAAAATCATTAACCTGGCACTTGAGGAAAATTTTACCACCAACTTTGAACCTCCGATGCAGCACCGTAACTCTCCGCTAGGAGGCCCATTATCTTAATGAATTGAATGAATTTGACTTTCATTTCCCCAACCCCCACATAATTACCAAAAATCATGCAAAACGATCCACAACGTCTCGAGTTATCTTGTACGCAAACACACACACAAACACACTCGCCATGCTGCAGTGCCAAGGGAAAGCGCCAGGAGGCCCATTATCGAACTTGACTTTTATTTTCCCAACCCCCACAGACTTACCAAAAATCATGCAAAATGATCCACACGTCGCGAGTTATCTTGTACGCAATCAAACACACTCGCCCCGCTGCAGTGCCGACGGAAGGCGCCAGGTACACCGTTTTCGAACAGGACCTTCCTTCCTGCAACCGCTACTCAAATACCAAATATCATGAATATCCAATACACCTCCCATCTCCTTCCCTATTGCATAGTTTAACGAATTTACCTGGACAAACTGCAAGACCTATGTACTGTAAACGTGTAAGAGAAAAAGAAAAAACAGATGTGCTCCAGGCTATTAAACCGCTGATTCTTAAGTTAGAGTAGACCCCACAGCATATCACTAACCTTTATACACAACACAAAACAACGCCAGTTGACCTGAACTGCTCACTAACAAATATGCAGAGCTACATGAAGATAACTTGGGCAAAAGCAGAACTATTGGCTTTTAGTCCAGCGGTATAGCTAAAAAATTGTGCAAATTTGTCTAAAAGCACCAAATTTGGCACACATGCATTTGAATGTATTCTAAACAGAAATAGATATGGAGGCATCTCACGTTCTGCCCTGAATTGATTTTATGGCACTTATTTGGCATTTTCAGACCAAAAATGTATATTTTGGGCTTTAGTGCCCTGGCATTACAACCTACTGATCTGAAATTCGGCACATACGTGCATTGAACATTTGCCCCTGGGATGTCATTAACACTTCGTGCATACGACACTTTAATAATGAGATATTTTGGGGTATTTGGCTATTTTTGACAAAAAATGTATATTTTTGGCTCCTACGTCCTTACATTGAAACCTATTGACCACAAATTTGGTATAGAGATGCATTGGCCATATGCTTTTTTCATACATAACTTCAAAAAAGTGTTATTTTGGGATTTTTGGCAATTTTTGACCAAAAATGTATATTTTGGGCTCCTATGCCATTGTATTACGACCAAATAATCTAAAATTTGGTATGAAGGTAGTGTTCAGGTAGTGTAGGCCAAGTGCGGACAGTATGTCGGTTGTGTTGTGGCAAACATTGCTAAAATTGTTGAATTGGGGGATATTTTGCTATTTTTAGACTACAAATGTATATTATTGGCTCCTGTGCCTTTGTATGAAAACCAAATTCTGTGCCCAGGTTTTTAATCCAAATGACCTGAAATATGGACGTGCCTATAACATATGGTCACAGGTATGCATTCACGTTTTTTACATACTTCAAATAATCATTTATGCAAGCGTACGTCACAACTCCAGCATTCCAGACCTAGTTTCAACCTACACTCCCGGCCTACATTCAGCCTGCATTCCCGACCTACATTCAGCCTGCATTCCCGACCTACATTCAGCCTGCATTCCCAACCTACATTCAGCCTGCATTCCCGACCTACATTCAGCCTGCATTCCCGACCTACATTCAGCCTGCATTCCCGACCTACATTCAGCCTGCATTCCCGACATACATTCAGCCTACATTCCCAACCTACATTCAGCCTGCATTCCCAACCTACATTCAGCCTGCATTCCCGACCTACATTCAGCCTGCATTCCCGACCTACAGTCGGCCTTCATTCCCGACATACAAACATGTAGAATCAGCCTGCATTCATGACCAAGTCTTTGGATGTAGTAAGATTCCACATGCTATGTGTAAGATATCCTAATCACCGTTGGGATGGGAGCAGTGGTTATTTTACATTAACGTTACAGTATTTATTCCATCAGGGTACAGATTGCAAATGAATTACACCGAACACTCTACACAAACACGATGTCCCTGGAATGCAAGATTGTAAGAATGTGTCCTGAAGAGTTTCCTGACACAACAGAATTTGAAAGATTTCTCACAATTGTATTGGATTATATCATGTATCAATAGGCTAGGATCTAGGATAATACCAGTGGCTTCCTTGACGGCCCACCACACATGACTTTGCATTTGTTGAATTTATTTTACATTGGACGCAATATTTTTCTTTGTAACTCTGAATATGATTACCATTTGCCATCATTCAAGATTTATTAATATGACTTTGACATGAAGTATTTCCTGTCTACCTATGGTGTATGGCCTAAGTCAGAACTCACAGCTCATGGGTGATAAACATTTTGACTAAGCATGGAGTACCGACTCTAAAAATTGAATGGATCCAGAGGACATCGAAGGAGCTTACAGCTGGCAGCACAAATGAGCCTGCCGTGATTCGGACCAAGAAAATTGCCAACCATGCTCTCTGACCCAACCGCCCCCCTGATCCCAGCTTTCTATGACATGACCTAAATTCCACAAACCTCTAGGCTTCCATTCCAAACATGCCTGTGGACACATGCCAGGACATGACCTAAATTCCATTTAACATACCTCGAGGCTTCCATTCCGAACATGCTTGTGGAAACATGCTTGTGCAATTCCTAGAATTTTTGCAGACTGAACCTAATATATACCATTTAGCTCGCCCCTGAGGCGTCGCCAAAAACGTAAAACTTGTGAAATTGTTGCCGACTGAATTTCAGGACAACTCACCAAAATTTGGTGGCTTAAGCTTATATGTAAGCTGTTATGGCGTTATGCGGCATAAAAAGTAGAAAGGTCGGTATTTACACACAACGTTAACGGATAGGAGCGAAAAGGAACGAAGTTTCAAATCATTCGGATGGCGCAGCCGACCACAGCCAACCTAGCTCCCGACTCACTTTTTGGGCTTAATACATAAAAATTGTGACCTTAGTCTGTTCAAAACACAAGATATCAAAACATTTTGACGTCATTACTACGTCACATTATGTCATAACGATACCAAAAGTACAGTTGAGATAAAACCAAGTATATGATCCCCTGCAAATTTTGTGTTCGTAATTATCAAACCAATTCGTTTTGAATTGAATTGAACACACGATCTTGTACTCGAGATGCGTGATATAAACATCTCAATTCAGGTATACAATGCAATAGTTGCTTGCGAAGTTGGTTTATTTTGCAAATATTGACTAAATAAACATTCCATCCAATAGGTCCTAAGAGGAAGTGGCGAGCCGACTCACGTTGCGGCGAGCGTTACCCTGCAGATGATGGTAACCCAGCTGAATGTGATCCTGACGGGGAACACTCATGCTGCTCCAATTTTCACTGGTGCGGTAGCTCGACTGACCACTGTGACTGCATCAGCTGTGTCAACTACGGAAAGAAGAGGGACGAGATAAAAGGGATGAAAGGGTTTTGGGCAATATTTTTCAATCAACATTAGCATTCGTTATTTTCCGATTTGAATTTGTAAATTTTCGGCATGTATTAGAACCCATTTAGCATTTAATTTGTACCGGATTTATAGTATGTCCAAACATTTTTTTTTTTTTTGAATTTATTCTTTTAAACGGGTGAAAATTAAAACACGGGGAGATGTTTTCCTCATATACTTAAATAGACATGGCCTAGAGACGAAAAATGCTTTGCCCCTTTTGACAGCATGTTCCAGCCAGCTTTAACAGATGTTAATAACCTCGTTGATAACCTTTTTTGGGTACCATCGAAAGCATAGCATAAAAAAAAAATTATGTGCCTTCACGTCAGGATCCTGAGACTGATCCCGTAAAATTGTTAAGAAATGTAATATGTGTTAACATTTCTGAGATGTGGAAAACAGGGGATTCATTTATCTCATTTTGTCTATTACTCTTTTAGGGTAGCCCTTCAGTTTGGGAACTCATTTCATATAACATGGATTAACAAAATAATCAGATAACATGTATTAACCCTATTTAGACGGGGGTGGGGGCTAAATGTGCCCGCGATGACATTGACGTCTTATAAGTGCTGAACTACATGTGCTACGACTACGACATCTGGTGACATTTTCCTGTTGGTAACAAATCTATGACAAAACTATGAGTTTCTGATTTTATGTGTTGCCATGGCAACGGGTTTTTGATAGGCATATTTTACCAATCCAACGTATTTCCTAATTTTATTTTTAATGAGGTTTAAAGGTATTTTGCTGAATCACACTTTTCCCATATCATTAACATCCTATAATTGTATGTTGCATTTATGATTAAATATTCATAATTTTTGCTAATTTAATGACGTCATGAGTCTACATCCAAGATATCAGACCATGTCATTAGCAACGGCAAAATCAAATTATTTTTTATTCAAGTTCCGTCAGCATCTTTGATTTTTTTTCATAAGTCATTCAAATGAACCTTGTTGAAAATTGTCCGCTTCTTTTTAAGTTTTGGGGTCACATATAGAAATGAAAGTATTTTAGAAAATTCAAGTTTGGTGATCCAAGATGGCAGATACAAGATGGACGTCATTTTCCGATTTAACGTCATATTGACGTAAGGGCCACAAACGGTGTTAGCCAAACAATTGCATTATGACGTCAATATTACGACATACAACGTCATAACGATACCAAAATTCTGGTAAATTTTAAACTGTACAAGTACATAATACCCTGTAAATCTAATGATCGTAACCCAAGCCATTTTGAAATTACCGTGCGGGGTGGGGGGGGGGGGGGGGGCAAAAGAGCCCCCTGTCCCAGGAATCCCCAGAAAAGGTCTGAAAGTCTATGTCACTGCCGTTGAGCTATTGATCTCTGCTGATCAAACCAATATATGTGATTCTTATTAACAATTACAGTACAATGTACAATGTAAACCAGTAGGAAATGTCACGTAGAAGGTGATAGATGGTCTCAAAAACGTCAATTTAAATGAAGTATTGGTTGATTATTTTAGACCAATAACGGTAGTATGTAGATTGATGTATTTTATGATACAAGATTTAAAATGAAAGCTTATTTCAACAAGATTGCCAAAATGTCGGATGAAAGCTTATTGATTCACCATATTGTAATACGTTTATGTGGTACTATTATTTGTCGTCGTTGCTGTTGTCACGGCGAACAGAAAAATCTTAGGAGATGCTTAATTAGAGTTTATGACTCCCAATATAAAATTTAGAACTTTGTCTTTGTACACAAGTGAATCCTTTACGTATGTGACAGCATCTGTATCGGCACGCAGCGACACCTAGTGCTGCAGTACAATGTAAACTAGTCAGAAATGTTACGTAGAAGGTGACAGGTAGTCACCAAAACGTCGGTGTGAATGAAGCGCAATATCTACATGAATCATGATTTTAGATCAATAACAGTGGTACGTATAGTGATGCATCATTATGATGAATAATTTTGAAAAAAGCTTATATGAACAAGATTGCCGGTCCAAAATGACGGCTCAAATCTGGTACTGTTTACTATAATTTGTCGTTATTGATGTTCTCACGGCGAACAAAAAAATCAATATATGCTAAATAAGAGTTAATGACCCGCCTCGAGGTTATTCTGCTACAATCAGCAAACAAAGCTTCAGAGTGAGCGAAGCACAAATGACCGCTCATTATTTAGAAGTTGATGAAAAAATCCAACGTTATTACTGTAATTGCCAATTGTTAAAGATGCTGCTAGTATTTAGCGTTTGGGACTGCATTGTAAAGAAAAACACATCTTTGTCAATGTGCTTATGTAAATCATTTACTATGTGACAGCATCTGTATCTACACGAAGCGACACCTAGTGCTGCAGTACAATGTAAACTTATCAGAAATACCGCGTAGAAGGTGAAAGACGGTCACCAAATCATTTTCATAAATCATCATTTTAGATCAATAACAGTAGTGTGTATATCGATGTGTTTTTATGATAAAGACAGTATGTAAATCCTTAACGTATGTGAAAGCATCTGTATCTGGACGCAGCGACACATAGTGCTGCAGTACAATGTAAACCAGTCGGTAATGTCACGTAGAAGGCGACAGATGGTCACCGAAACGTCGGTGTGAATGAAGCAGTGGTTGTGTGCGGTCACCGGAACGTCGGTGTGAATATGGTTGTGTCAAAAAAGTTTATTCACTCGTCCAATACTGTAAATAAAAATACATATTTTATCTCACGCACATACCCATGGCCAACGCCCGTGGTTTAGATTGTGGGCTTAATCAATCCACAAATAAACTACATGAAATCCACAGCTGTTATTTTATTTTGTTTGTTTTGTATTTGTCTCAATTACCTTAGCAAATCGTAAGTTGTGTGAGCGCGCCCCTGTGTGCGTTTCTATACACCATAATACAGCGTCACTTTTAATACTGTAATCTAGTTAGCTAGTGTTTTCTACAGTTACTGGGGCTAAAGCAAGACGCAAGTTTACTATTCAAGGGTAAAATTTCGCGACAATGGTGATATGTTATGCCAATAGAATCTCTAAAATATACCTCGTTTGGTTTGCGGTTATGGTGTTAAGTTTACCCCCTACATTGCAGAGGGGAGTTACGAGGGGTGATCAATAAGTTTTCGGCCTCACCCAGAAATAACAAGCATCACTCAGATTTTGAGGTACAACTTTATAGTATGAAGCCTTTTATCAATTTCCTCCAAATAACAAATCATTGGAGTCATTATTACTTTCCCGGCGTTCGTTTTTTTTTCTAAATAAGAAAGTAAGTGGCGAGGAAAAGAAGGGTGAAGTGTGATCAGACAATTTGACCCGCATACCTTAGGTTGCAGATTAATTGTCCACGTTATCCCTTATCTAACGTTACTGGTTGCAACGTAATGATCACAATAATTCGAATTTTGGTACACATTCGTATAATAATTAATACATGTGCGCGGGGTTACCGGTTATCAATTAGTCCTCGGCTTTCCCGAGAAATAATAAGCACAGCTCAGATTCCGAAGCATAGATGTCAAGTATAGTATATTAAGTCTTATATAAATATGTACCAAATTGGAATTATTGTGATCATTACTTTGTAGGCAACACTCGTAATGTTAGGTAAGGGAGAAGGAAAAAAATTGGACAATTGACCTGACCTGAGGTGTACGGGTCAACTTGCGCTGCTGGAAGTCAGACACCCCATTCTTTTTGCTTGAAATAGGAAGAAAATCATTGTCAAACATTTTGACAATGTCTTTTGTTAATTTACGGCATGGGGAACTCGACCCACACATGTCTGATCACAATTCACACCACTTTTATCTCGCCACTTACCTTCTGATTTGCAAGAAATGAATGCCTGTAAAGTAATGACTGCAATGGTTTGAAATTTGGCGGGTATTGATAAAAGGCTCCATACTATGAAGTTGTGCCTCAAAATTTGAGTTGTGCTTATTATTTCTGGGTGAGGCCGAGAACTTTCTGATCACCCCTCGTATGCACGGGAAGAGAGTTGGGAACGGCAGCGAACAGATCACGTCCCCAGGATACTGCTGTCCCCCCAGCATGCTTCGCACAGAAAGATACATTCTCTGTCCCAGGACTGCCTCTGCGAATAAATCGTTAGTAGCCATATCATGTGTTGCAGAAAAGACTGGCACACGCATATTCAGTGGCATAAGACAGCTTAGTACGAGGCTGTCTACGATTGAACACTGATATGCGAGCACAGACATAGTTATTAATCATCGAGCGCAAATCGGATGGCTAACGTCCGTCAGTCGGGCGACGTTCGGGTGACGTTCGCCCGACTTCCGTTTGTTTACAAATATTGAATTTCTGGTAATATGAGGGTAATTCTAAAATTGTGGCCCTGTTGTAGTATGTAGGCTTGCTTTGTGACACACTTTCCTTTCTTTTGTCATTTCTATTATGCCCGTGCATTCCATTCATTGGTTGAAAAGATTACGACAGCAAAATAAGCAACATTTATTTAGGTGCATCAGCTTATATGTGAGTATCTCTGCTTCGCTATGCATACAACATTGTACTTACTGATAATCAAGACTGGATTAATCATGTTAAAGACATTCTCTGTTAACATGGCTTTGGACACATATGGATGAAACCTGAGGCTTATAATATAGATTATATTGTCAACCAATTACGCCTCCGGCTACAACATACATATATACAAAAGTGGTTTGATTCTATTGAAAACAATTTTAAACTGTCTTTTCTTAGCAAGTCAAAAGAATGTTATGAACAAGAAACATACCTTTATGATATAAATAATTTTGAAATTCGAAAAGCGATTACTCAGTTAAGAATCAGCAGCCATAAATTGAATATTGAAACAGGCAGATACTACAATGTAGCCCTTGACCAAAGGTTCTGCCCTTTCTCTCCAAAGCAAATTGAAGATGAATCTTACTTTTAATGGAATGTTCTAGATACGCTATTTTACGTAATGAGCTTTTCATATTTCTTGAATCCAGTACAGCAGATTTCAAGAGACTCGATGCTACAGACAGATTTGTATATATCTTTGGATGCCACAACTCCCATAATGCAAAGATAGGCAAATATATCAAAGACTGCTTTGCTATAAGAAAGAGTAATGAAATTCATGTATAGCCCAACTCGATTGTAATACTATATCAAAGACTTGTGTTAGCCCTTCTTGTTATGTTAATTAGGATTATAAGTCTTATTCTATACACCTATTTTGTACTATTTTGTGTAGCATTCGTTTCCATACATTGTACCATGTACAAATGTCGACCAATAAAGTTCATCTGTAAAAGTTATCTCGGACCAGTTTTAGCTCACTGAAGAAATACATGCAGTTTTCCACTTGTCCTCACAGAGAGGACAGACGCTATGTATAGTATCTACAGGTTTATTGTACCAGAGAAATTCCCCTAGCACAAACACAATGAACAGTGGACCACGGCTTAACGCCCCGTCGAAAGGATTTCAACCCTTGCCGGTAGCGTGCATGTCGTGTGAGAGACACAGCCGGAATGGAACTCACGGCTTCTAGTTCCAGAGGCAGGGCCGCTAACCACTGGACTACGCACGCTTACATATGTGACTGGATGGACGGACAAAGTTAATTTTTGAACAATTTTACGAGATCACTTTTAGGGTTATTGACAGGATCGTGACGATACTGTACAGGCTTTTTCACAGACTATCCTTTCAACAGTACCAATATGGTTTTATCGATAGGGACATCCTGTCAATAGTGGCTGGAACATCCTGTCAATAATGACAAAATATTTCTCTTCTTTAGGCTATGTCGATATACATATATAAGGAAAATATTTCCGAAGCGTCAAGTTTTGCCTGTTAAAAAAAACGCCCGTTTTGGCCAAACTATACATTGTACAAATCAACTGTGAAATGGGTAAAAAAGTAGCGTAAATTAACAATATATAGTCATATAGTCTCTCTCTATATATATATATATCTAACATACATTCGCATAATTCCACCAGGTGTCATTATACCGCCACCTCAAAAAACGTTGTTATAGAGGCCTTCTCAAGATTGTCTTCAACACCTAAATATCTGACTTGTATTACATTTAGGATATTTAACATTCGGTGTTCAAGACAATCTTGGGAAGACCTCTATACTAACGTTTTTTGACGTGGCGGTATAATGGAATCTGGTGGAATTACGATAGTCGATGTTAGAAAAATACTTCAAAGAATGGTTGTTTTAAAGGTCTTTCATTCGAATAGAATGTTTTGCCAAACCTTTTTTTTCACCTCCTCATCAGTTTCAAGGTGTTCGGATAAAGTCATACATGATTGAATCAACGCGGCCTTATAGGAACATTTGGTCAGTATTTGGTATAGTCAACTTTCTTTTTTTTGTAGTCGACACAGCCAAAGCAGTTACAGTGGTCAGTCGAGCTACCGCACCAGTTTCCAACGGAGCAGCATGGGTTTTCACCGTCAGGGTCACATTCAGCAGGGTTACCGTCATCTGCAGGGTAACCCTGGCCGCAACGTAAGTCGTCTCGCCACTGCTTAGGAGCTATATATTGGAAACAATGTTTATTCCGTCATCATTTGCAAAATAAAACAACCTCGATTTTCTAAATTGAGTTTTAGATTGGTCTACATTATCTTTTTACATGGGGTGCGCTGGAATAGTCCAGTCTTGCATGGGAACTAGTTTTAGGGAATTTATTTTGGACCATTATCGCGGTGTGATTTTTTTTTTCAAATTCAATTCTAGATGAGGGTAAATATTAACGAAGTCCGATTATTTTGTACATGTGTTTTTGTACTGGTCCATTTTAAGTAAAACTGGCCAACGAAGAGTCTATTCTGGCACGAGTATTGATTTTTTTATATTTACTTTTGGAACAGATCATTTCAAGGTATTTTGTGCTTGCTCGCAAATGTTGCCTGTCTAGCTCGACATTATTTCAGCGTGAGAGAAAAGATACTTTGAATACTTGAATAAACATGGATGCGTCTAATATGATGCAAAGAAAACAAATCATGTTGGGTTCTCACCAGACATTTTTAGGCTGAATATAGCATTGTTTTCTTGTTGTGAAGCCTTAAAGATTTCCCCCAACTTAAAGGGCATGCCCAAATGTGCATTTTTTGCTTAATTGACTCCAAAAGTGCTATGAAATACGTGACGTTCGACTAAACTTGTGACTATTCACACTTTATATTTCTAGTATAGCAGCTGGTTTTATCATACCGAAAGATCTGTCGTTGAAACCAACACGAAAAAAAAACCTTTCATCACCTGAAAAGGGTGAGATTCCGTAGAAGCTTAGCTCTCTGAGCCATGGCTTCTGATGCGAGTGGGTCTTTGTGATCAGGAACCTCCAGTGCCGCTCTGTTTCCTGGAAACCGCCAAACTCCTGGCGATGCTTCGTTCCTGCCTTCACGTCTGTAACGATCAAGACGGCCTCCCATATGGACACGTATCGACTCAGAAAACACCTTATTTGCAACTCGAACGCTGCCATGTCATGCCTGATGTCTCCGTAGGTGTTGACTCCAACGCGGGTGAGAGTGTGGGGTACCACAAGGTCGACAGCGATGAACCACTCCTCGCCCTGACGCGTTAAACAAGGTAACCAGTATGTTCCAGTGTCCCCGTCAAAGGCGTTTGCTACATCACACAGGCGAGAGAGTAATTTGCCAGCAGCAGAAGACATTAAAAACCATGACGGTTTTCGTACCAGCCATTGACCGAAGGAGGAGGACGAAGAATCTATAACAATGATAATAACAATGATTTTGTTACTTAGAGTCCATTCCAAGACACCATGAGGGTTTTTAGGCGATATTTATAATTAGTCTGAATTATTTTGAATAAAAGAATATCTGAGCCACAATAATTAAATTATTTTAAACAAGAAATCTTTTCAAAAAAGCTGTGCCTTGCCGCGTGGTAGGAATATCGTCAGGAAAAAGCGGGTCGGCACTTCAAGCCCGGCAAGGCAAAATGTTGTGCGTTGGCGTGCAGTAGGGATAATTTGCTTGTCTGCTAAATACGTATTATGGTAGCCAAAGCCTTGTATTGATCTGTTAATCTTGTTGTAAATATATGTAGGTGTCTTAAAATATGATGTTGCATTTTCTGACCCTCGACAACTAATAAATATGAAATAATTAGACCTTATTTCAAGGATATACAGTAACAATTTTAATTTATTTCATTTCTGTGAAAGGATAGCTGAGTGAGTACTGTATGGTTAGCAGGAGTTCAGGTACTTTGGTCAGCTAAGAGGGTACAGCATGCACAGCAGGCGTCCAGGTATTGTGGCCAGATGAGTGGGTACTGCATGCACAGCAGGAGTCCAGGTATTGTGGCCAGCTGAGTTAGTACCGCATACACGGCAGAAGTCCAGGTACTGTGGTCAGCTGAGTGGGTACTGCATGCACAGCAGGAGTCCAGGTACTGTGGTGAGCTGAGTGGGTACTGCATGCACAGCCTGCATGCACAGCACAGTCTGCACGGTGGCAGGATTGGTAATAATATATAAGTGCAAACACACAGTGCACGGTGGCAGTGGTTGAACTTGTATTGAGTGCAAGAGCACAGTGCTTAAACTTTTATTATTTACTTTATGGCGTATTTCATTAAATATGCACTTTGGCTTTAAGTTTAACACAATTCCGGTATGTGCTGTGAAGGAATCTGCAATCGAAGACTGAAAGAGAAGGAAAACAATTTCTTGTGTCAACATTAAAACCAACGGAATGAGCGTATGCATTTTTGATTGATAGAATACTAGGTGTTTCTAAACATATGACTAAAGGGTAGCACCCTAGATTTCATTACATTCTTCACAATTTGTGGTAGAGGGGATCTGCTACCCTCCTCCACCGACAGCTTTAATTTTTTTGTCATTGTGACCAAAATGAAGGCATTACAACAAACAGTCCCGAGAAGACACTTAAAGATTGGCAAACGTTAGTTGGTAAGCAAGAAACTAAGACACGCATGTAAATAGAAAGACTGGGGAGGGGGGCGGTTTTGTTTCACTTCGTCTTTTCGGTTTTATGAAATTTATGAAATCATGTTTACAGCCGGACAAACCACAGTGTCATTTATTACACTTCTCAATAATGTGTTAACCTATAGTGTCAGGGAAGTACCATCAAGGTAACAAAAATTTCCGACAATGCACAAAGCAAAGTCATCTACGGAAGATGATGACTGGTCACAACAAAAACACCGAATAAAAACGATAATTTGTGGAACCACTACGATAGAACTAGGAGTTTGACATACTGAGTAGGTAGAATTTTATCTTACATATTCTAAGACGTTAAATTTTCCTTCTGAATTCCCGATAACTTTAAAGAAAGGATATATAATGAAGACTAGAAAATTTAGTACGTACCACAGGCCTGAGGTCTCTAACTGGAGTTTCTCACCGATAGCAGGCACGCGTTCTGAAAATGCGTCGCATACAGAAAATGCATTGCAAACAAACAATTATTGCTTGCGACAGGACTTGGGTTAGTATTTAAAATGTAAATAGTGACCCGCAAATATTATTTATTACGACTTTTCGTGTAACGCTTTGAGCTCGCATTCTACTGAACTCAAGTTAGCGTTTTGCTGCGGTCATACGTTCTTGAGACGTTTTAATGACGTCATTGCCTACTTATATATTCACATACGATGCATTGGTCTGATTAGGCATTTATTTCATCTTTATGAATAGCTAATGCAAATTGTTATGTAAGATAATTCACTTGATAATATTTCACTACAATGGATCTGAAATATCACCATACAACGCTTCATTCATTCGATGTAACCAGATGTTAAGAGGCTTTCAGTACCGACCACAACTGTTATCAAATACGTAAAACGGAGGTATAAATCTTGACGGGGATGTACTGTTGGTCGCCTAAGCCGTAAGTTTGTCCACGAGAAAGAGAACTGGGAAGGGACTTCGGAAGGGCCTTTGGAAGGGCTGGGTTAACATTGTTTGAACCATTGATCCATCCAACCATCCAACCAAGAAAATAGTGGCCACAAGGCCATGCCGCTGACGCGGCAAGGCAAAAAATTGACTGAGAAAGTACTCATATAGTTGAATTCCTTTGAATATTTTAGAAACATTTTGAAAGTAACT